>JAUMJL010000505.1:0-600000 GCA_033558185.1 Dromococcyx pavoninus | reverse complement strand
AAATCCAGTCACATTTCTTGTAGTTTCTTTCTGTATTACTCTTGGTCCCTGAGTGGATTTTTTCTCAACAAGTGCAGACATTTCCAAGCAGCATTTTGTGGAGCTTAGTAATTTCCCAAAGAAAGGGGGCTATGCAGTCCACCTGGTTTAGCCTTTTGAGTTAAGCTTATAACTTTAGTCAACAAAACCGCTCTGACTTTTAGAGGATTTGACCTATTAAGTTTTGACAATGTCTATCACTCTCTGAACATTCTCTCTTTTTCCACAAGGACTCTTGAAAGAAAGAAGATACCTGGTTATTTGGGCACTGACGTGAATGACTTGAATCCTGTGTCAAGGGACTTGCCCTTGGTCACAGAGGACCCTGGGGTGGAATGTGTGTTGATCTCAGCTCTACAAAAGCCCAGCTCATATTTAACCTGTGCTCCTCTTTCCTATCTCCAGCCCCACACCACACCTCCACCTTAGCCAGTCATTTATTAAAAATCCTCTAGGATAACCCTTTATTCACTTGAATGCTCAATGGTCTGTGCATATCATGTTGTCTAAAGAAACAGTAAATCCAAATCTTATGTATTTTTATATGCTTTGGAGACTGAAACATACAGTGTATTTTGCAGTATGTTTATCTGAGAAAAGTGACTGAAACACAAGCAGTATGACCTGTTATAGCAAGGTGATGGCAGTGACAAAGATAGAAACTGGAGGAATAAAGAGAAGAAAAGGAAGAGTTGGAATCTCTAGTAGGAGATGGTTATGTAGATTAGAAAGATGTGCCATTGTGTGCCATTTGATTAATATTATTGTTTGCTTATTTCATAGTCTATAAATGAGAATGTAATTTGGATACAGAGGCATAGCTGACTAATAACTGAACAGAGACTGCTGTTTTCTTTTGTTACTCTTCCGGTTTTGTTTCACAGTGGACTCTCAGTCTATCAGTGGAGAAATTTTGACTTTTGTTTTCCTCATGAAAGTACTTAACTTACCCACAGTCTTCTTCTGGAGACATACAAATACACTGAGATCCAGCCTGCTTTTGTCCTGGATGGCAGACACCTCTGAATTTGGTTTGTGCATCTGAAACAAAAGAGTGAGAGTTATTGTAACTATTAACAAAGTGAACAAAAATATCTTGGACTCTTGCCATAAAATTTAAATGGATTTATTTCTGCCTATCTGATAGTTCTCTCTTCAAAAATTGTTGTGTTTGGGATTCCAAAAGTATGCATCAATCTTTGCAAAAATCACTGGAAAATCTTTTACAATAAGGGAAGCTGAAATTTCAATAGAATGCTTTCTCCTACATTACTTTCATAAAGCCTTGCTAATACAGGTGGGTTTTGTTTTGTTTTGTTTCTAAGAAAACAGTTTCAGGATCTCAATTTCATACTTGAAGTGAATGATACATTGCACCCAAAAATTCAGAAGTTTGGGGCTGAAATTGTATGGCACTGTTGTAAGGACAAAACAAAACCAAAATTAATGAGCCATTGCTGTAAGACTTAAAACCTGCCACCTGCCTCCTAGCGCTAGCTAGCTAAAATAAACTGTTCTGTTATGACCAGCAATACAGAAAAAATAAAGAATCTGCAGGCATACTAACCTTTTTCACATGTAATAGATCCCAAAACCGGAGGTATCCAGGACAGGTCTTTCCCACAGGTATACTGTGTTTGACCAGTGACTATAAACCCAGCTTGGCAGCTCAGCTTGATGGTTTCACCAATGTTGTAATGTTGCTTAAATGGGGAAATTGTGACAATGTCAGATGTTGGTGGCCTGAGGCATACTGAGGCTGTAATAAACAAGAAAAAAAGTAAATTTCTCGTTGTTTTTACAGTGTATGTATATTTACAACAAGTCATAATGCTTCATCTGAAGAGCCACAAAGATAGTTAATAACAGAGCACTTGACTGACATTCAAAACTAACATTTAATATAATCAATTCTAGAAATTTTCAGTGCAGTGCCACAGTCTTTATAAATGTTTTTAATCAATATCTAAATAATTACAATGTGTTTCTAAAGTATGCTAGTATAAGTAATTTAATTTTACAGTTTTAACATAAGAATGGTATTAACAGCGGATTTTAATTTTTCTTCTGTAATTGAAGCTGTTAAAAAATAAAATTTATGCAATAGAAAGCTCATAAGTACACAGGTAATTTTTTCTGATAAACTGAAGTCAATGGACTCACACTGAGTTCTAGAAACCTACTAGAATGTTTCCTGCTAGCACACCCATCTGTTCTGTTCCTTAGTGCTTAATTGGACTATAAATACTTCAAGGTATTGATCGATTGTGGGGATTTTCAAGGCACCTGGGGGTGGTGGTGATGGTTAGAGACACATTATCCACCTAATATAAAAAGTGGTAGATAAATTCCTCTAAGGACACGTTCTTCCCCATAACTACTATCATCTTAAAGATACCTGTGTGAGTCTGGAAACAAAAGGTGAGTCCTCCGTTAAAGATGTTTAAAACGAGGCAAGAGAAGGACCTCGCAGCATCCAGCTGAGATTTCTAAAGCACTGAATATTACAGTATCCTTACAAAGTATATAATGGTAACAATTCTGAATTGAAAGGGGAATAATGTAGTGACTCAGTGCATTTTTGCCATCTCTACTTGAAACATCTTCTTAAAATGCTACCTTTTCAGATATCATTGCAGATTCTTTTGTTAAAACCTGTACTAAAATCTGGTTTGTGTCTTTTTCTTCAACTTCTGTTTTTTTCCTGGGCTAAATTAATTTTCTCTTTCTTACGTTGACATTCAACAGGTTGCTGCGTCCAGGTTTGATCTGGCAGACACTGAAGGAATTGATAGCCACTGAGGACATGACCACTCATACAGGCAATTTCAGCTTCTTCCCCCACAGCATACTGGTTCTTTTCATTCTAAAAAAAAAAATAAAACAAAAAGCCCCTCAAAAATCTATGGCAATGAGACTGAATATTGTCAAAAGAAACAATGACAAAAGCCTGATGATATGATGTAATGAATGTGTGCTTTTTGTATTTTGAAATATGAGTAGTCCGTTCACCTGTATAATGGTCTGTTTGTCCAGCTGTACTAACTGGTGTCGTGGTTACAAAATAAGGATACAAGGACCACTGTTTGAAATGTCTTTAGCTTGCCTTTCCTTCAGTTGCTGATGGACTTTGGTGGACTAGAGTCCTGCAGTATGAGACATGCATAGTAACATGCTCACTAGCACAGTAGCTACCTTGGGAATCACACACATGTAAGAAAGAAGTTGTAAAATTTTTCAGCTCTCTAACTACTACACTTTCCTTCTGTATCACTCATTTTCATGCTTACCCTGATAAAGCCATTTTCTGGTGGATCTGGCCTGGAGCATCCAGACACAGGTTCACTAATCAAGACATCCTCTTCTCTCCTGGCTTCATCATCATTTATACAAGGGGCACCACTGAAAAGTCAAAATTTGCTGGTAAGTATGAATCTTAAGCACCAGCGTTACCAACTAACAATGGTGGAAAGTCTGGAGCTTTGGACAGGAATGCTGTGAGTGTGTCCTCTCCCTGCTCCCATGGTGAAAAAATATATTCTGGTAAATAAAAGGTGTTAGATGTCAAAAGTTGTGGGTGTTGGTAGGAGGGAGATTGTGAGAGCATTAAAAAAAAAGTGATGGATACATGGGACAATTTCTATCAATGTAACTCATTAAATATTTTTGTAGAGTAAGAAAAAGAGGCAAAGAACAGCATGTGGACAAAGTCTATGTAATCTTGTTGAGTTTAAAATAGCATAATCAAAAGCCACCCATTGGCATCAGGCAATGGTTAAAGGAGGCTGATCTCTGTGACCATGGAGCTCTACAGCCTGTGCTGTCTAACTGAGATGGGTAACATAGAACGGTGGAGCCTGTTTCTTTTAATCCTCTCCTATCCACTTCAGACTCTCCTCTGTAGTCATTACAGCAGGAATGATGAAAATTCTCCACGAACTCTGGGTGCCAGCAGGAAAACTGAATCTGTACTAAAATTTTGGTCTTGAAGATGTAAGAAACTTGAGTCATGATTTTAAGTTGAAACCATGCAAACAAAGTTCATCAGACATACATGAAGCAGGAATATGAGAAACTTGGTAGTTTCAGTGGAATTCTGAAACTGAGTTCAGACCTAAACCTCTAAGACAAGAGGATGTAATATTGAAAAAGCAGAAGATGCTAACACCTGTAAACAGAAGCAGGTGAGTTCTCTATGGCTTTGGACAAGAAGCTTGGCATAGCAGTGTGAGACATCTACAGGTATACTTCAGTATGTAATTCATCAACCATTTTATAGGAATAAACAATGAATAAATCCAAACTTTAAGGAAGTTGTTAAGATTTTCAGGCATTTCCTTCTCTGAGCTCCGCACTAGAAGTTCACAATTGTCTGCTATTTCTTCTTGGTAGTCACAAAGCCATTCCTGAGAGCTCCTTGACTCTGACTATGGAGATTTTTTGATCTACCATCTTCTTACCTGTCTGCGAACACAGAGACATAACAGTCCTCCACCTCTTCCCATTCACCTTCACAAGTCTTCCCGCCATTCATTGGGGAGGGGTTATTACATTCACGGGTCCTTCTTGTTTTGAAGGAAGCGTTGCATGAACTCCATTTGGACCAGCAACTCCAGCGGCCATCTACAGCAACTGAGAGAAATAACAGAAATTCCATCTTCTGGTAGATCTGTACCATACCTAGTACTTCTCTTAAGACCATATAGTGCAGTTGTGGTGGTTAATAGCTGTTTTCAGATGATTTAAAATTGTTGCTGGTCAGGGAGTAGATTGTCTCTAGAATACAAAGTTTTCCAAAGAGGTGGTCAGACCAATTACAACTGCTTTGTGAGAACCTAAAATATATCTTCCTTCCTAGTTTTGTTGGCAAGTAATATCCAAAACCAGAAGCAGCTTATTTTCTACTTCTTTTTCACACAGAGATATTTGAGTTTTCCTGGTGCTGACAGCCTTTTTAGATAGCTCAGTATTTAATGAGTTATTAAATAAACCTGAGCTGTAATGCCATGTCTAAACCCCAAATCTACATCTCATGCAACATAAATTAAAATACCTCCATCTTTTCTTAACCCACAGGGTATTTTGTCTGTACCACCATGAAACATATACAAAAATTTTTTACACATTCTTTGTTTTTTGTATGCAGCATATGTTCTACATTCATCCCTATCTACATAGTGTCAATTATTTATTTCTTTCAAAATATCTATTTATTTATCAGGGTCAAATAATAAGATGCATAGCTGCCTAGGTATTTTCCTTTCTATCTCCTTTTGGTCCTGGAATATAAATATATGTGATAATAAATACAATACTGTAGGTCTGCTCTGTTTCCCATAGGTACGGCCAATAACACCAATTTAATTAAAAAATCTGTTTGCATGAAATCATTCTTTAAATTCTTCAGAATGATGATTTTGTTCCCTCTTCTTAAGACAACTGAGTTTTCCTATCACATTGTAGTGAACAACTGTTATCTCCATTAGCCATTTTCTCTTAAGCTTATTAATAGGGAAAACAAAAGAATGGGGGGGTTAATTTTTGTCTAAATTATCTTTGATCCCAGCTTCATTCCTATTGCCTAATGACTCATTTTTTATCTTGGTTATGTAGCTAATGTATCTTTTACCATGTCTTAAAATTTATTTTGAGCCATGCCATTGTCATTATTTTTTTATTTTGAATTTATGCCCTTATTCTTATACTTTCTGACTATCAACATCTGGTAAGAAGTTTTAGTAAGGGAAAGTTATATCAGATTCATCTTTGACAAATAGATACCAGAAACACCATATTTACATGATGACATTATCACTTCAAATACCTGATTTGTAACCTGGAGCTCGTGCTTCACAGTTTTGGCCGTAGGTGCCAGCCTGGCACAGGCAGAGGCACTCTGTCCCAGAAAACACAGGCCTGCCATTGTTGGGGCATGGGGCACACTGGCAAGGGTCAAACCTATCCACGTATTCTCTCAGGGCTCTCCTCAGGTTGCGACGTTTGGTCACAGCACATGGCACATTCTTCACCAGATCCGTGATGGGCGACACCTAGAAGAGAGCTCTTCAGTAAACTCTTACCTAGACACAGCAGGATCCCGATTCTAAAGGCACTAGAGCCTGCGTATAAAACTATATTACACAGAAGTCAAGCGTGTTAAAAGTTATGAATGTTTTAAAGGAGCATGCCTGTGCTATACATATGTATTTTCCTTTTATGGTTTGAGCTAAAACAGAATGAGTTTTGTAACTTCAGCTAAATCTCATCTTAGGAACTTCATTTTCTGAAAGTTAACTGCATGTTTTTCAGACAGTGTTTCTCTCTAGCAGTGATAGCATAGGACACTGGTATGCAGAAAAGCCGTTGCTTGTAGTTATTTCTATAGTAATCAAGGCCATCCTCAAGCTAGTGGAGTGCCGTAAGTCAAAGACAAAGAATGGTCACAGGACAGGTGATTCCAAATCGAACAACAGAGTATTCCATTTCATTCCATATATGTCATACTTGGTACAAGAGAGATCATGAGGGTCTTGCTCTCTTCTGTGATGGCAAACCTCCAGTGAAGACATCGACTGTCTGTTTGACCCTGATCTGGATCCGTGTTTTCCTGAACCCAGTTCCTGTGTCCAGCTCTTTCCTCCTGCTGACCCCTTCCCCAACTTCCTCTGCAACATTTGAGACGACGTATAGTCATCAAGAGGTGGGGGTGCAATTTCATATATTTGTATATATTTTATTATTTTACTATTATTTTCTTTATTTTTCTTATTACTACTGTTTTATTAAAGTTGTTTTAGTTTAGTTTCCAACCTGCAAGTCTTTTTTCTCTCATTTCCTCTTCCCCTTTCCCTGAGGGTGGAGCTGGAAAGGGACTTGAGAGACCAACTGCTCAGTTTTAGCTGCTGAAATCGGCTGTGCCAGGGCTAAACTGTGAAAATATTGCTTGTATTTCCCCAATTTAGAGTGCTTGTAAGCCAGTGGAACAACAAACAATGGGATACCGTGTCTAAAAATTCAGGACTCCATAGATAACATGGGGTTTGCTTACACATGGTCCCTGCCATGTGAGACGTGCCTATACTGCCTCAGGGGCTTAGCAACTGCAGTGGGAGAAAAATCACTGCTTGCTTTGTTCAGGCAGGTTTTTTTTTTGTTGTTTGCCTCGAGTGCTTTGCTGTTGCTGGAGAGCAGCTGCTGTGCCAGCTGTCAAGCCAGGCGTCTCACTGCACTCAGAACAGCACCAATATGCTGCATTAAATGAGCAGGACAGAGACACCAGAGGACTGCTGTTTTGTTTTAGTTTGTCCATGTGCCATACCTTGCAACACAGGCCTGAGAAGGGAAACAGCACAAAGGAAAAAATTGTCCCCAGAAACGTGCACTACTTTTCTGCACAGTGACTAACCCATGCCCATCCTGAGCTTCTGCTGGTGCCAGAGCAATTCACTTGTATTCCTCACTCTTATTCTCACTGTCCATGGTTGATGCAAACCTGGTGTGGCTTATAAACTGAGATGCACCACAAGCAGTTCTAATACTTGTTTTGTGTGCTTAGATTATGCCTATGTGTATGTGCATTTTTATCACACACAGCATCATCTCAATTTAAAGGATGTAACACCAACAGAGCTCTCTGAAGAGCAGCTAACTGGCCAGTGCTTTACTCTCTCAGTGTCTTTCTTGTTCTTGTGTTACCTCAAAATCAATCACCACGGGATTGTCCTTTGTTGATTCCAGCCAGTTTGTGAAGACTGTGTGTCCTGGAAAAGCCCCCTTTTTCTCCCAGGCCAGAGCTGCTGCATACTCTGACCTACCTCCTTTTACCAGCGAGACTGACTGTTCGGCTGACTCCAAAATGGAACCTGAAAGGGCATTTCATCACAGTATCGTCAAACAAAGGTCTGCAAAGACAGTAGGTGTAACAAGAGAGTTCCAAGAAAAAGTGTAAGGGGATATAGAATAACACACTAAGATTATTTTTTTGAAGCTACCTTTGGAAGAATGAAGTCTAAGCTCAGAAAAAAAATCCCCAAACTTCCAAATGAAAGTGTCTGAGACCTCAGTCATGGAGATATTCAGAACTATGTAAAACACTGGAAAAACACACTGCAAGGCAGGACCCTTAGTTCCAGCTGTAAACACCTGGGTTATGAGAATGGGTCATAAAATGAGGATGAAAACATGGTGAAAGTGATGAAATCTCTGGGTTTAGTGACTCAGAACACAAGTCTTGCCATACTTACAGAAAATGCAACAACATTCTGCATCTCCTGAGACATGTTTCTGGCATTAACAGGGGACTCATGCACCTAGATGTCTACTTGGCATGAGAAAGATCAGAGGGGAAGGTCGGGGAGGGTGTTAGTTCTGCCTGACTCCTTCAGTGCACCCATAGCAACCCTTAAAGAAGAGCAGGGACTCAGTCATGATTACACATTTCTAGTTGTGTCATTTTCCTGGTTCAGCTTGCCTGGCCCTGGAGCCAGGGTCATGGGGAATGTTTGTAAGATCCATGACTGATTTGAAGAGCCAGTGCCACCTGACCTCCAATGATAGAGCTCCAGAGCACAGTAAGAGTGCTCCTACATCTTAAGATCTTTTGCAAATAAGACGATGTTTCCAGTACTTGCTTCAGAGACAAATAGTGAAACACTGGCTCCTCTGACAGTAATGGAAGAATGTTTTCAGTTCAACAAAGCTGGGAGGTCACCTAGGGAACTTAGCTTAGGGGAATCTCTCAGGATGAGTAAGAGGACATGGGTCCATTTATCATCATGGTCACCTTCATGCTTCACAGTCATCCTGTTTGTGGTGCATCTGGTACTGACTTTCTTTTTCTTCCGGAAGAACACACGCGTTGTTGTTTCTGTTCGAACACACTCCGTTGATTCTTCCGCTGCCAGTCCTAGAAATACCACAGGGTGGCAACTCTGTCACCATAATCATGTTACATGTTGGCACCATGCCCCTAGGCTCCGACATCACTGTGATCCACTGCAAATCTCCCTGCTCACAGGCTTCTTTCTGACCACCACACTGCAATTACACTCCCCACCCACCACTGGAGACCTCACTACTGCAGGCATCTGCCTCCCCAGGTACAAACAACATTGGACTGGGTCATTCCTTTAGGTACCCTGCCACACAAGTTACAGTATTGACATTAAGGATCACAGCTTTTAACCGTAGATTTTCACTTCTGTGGTATTGTCTTTTTATTTTGACAATCTGGCAGCCATGGGATTAGGTTAATTTCTAATCAATACCAGCGACTTTAATGACTGCATCCCAAAAGATACTACTTATGTCTCTTAGACCTCACTCCCATGGGAGAATGGAACACTTTTTCCTGGTGGCACTTGGTCTTGATCTGAAGGTCTTAAGAGGTTTCCCTGGACAAAATGATACCTACCAAGAGAGAAGCCTCTTGAACTTTTCAAATTAAGGCAATGTAGGACAAAAAATTCTTCTTACTCTATATTTAGGCAGTGTGGCTAATTCCTATGTCTATGCAAATCTAAAATATTTTTTGCCATTAGCTGGAGAACTTATGTGGTATAAGGCCTAAAAAAATAATGAGAAGAAAAACTGGTGAATAAATCATGATAATTTCTTGCTAAAGATTACATACCTGAGTTCTTCAATTCCTCAGAGCTATACTGGTAAAGGATGTCATAGGAACCACCCATCTTCCCAGAAGTATAGTAATGAGTGCCAAAGTCATCAAAAATTCTGCTGTATAAAGCGTAGTTGTACTCCAGGGGTAGGTGGGTAAGTGCTTTTAGAAAGACATCTGAGAGCTGCAGATTTGACTGTTTCATTGTGAAGTTTGCAACAGAAATAACTTTATGGACTCTAATAAATTTGGAATTCTAGAAATAAAAAAGATGAGTCAGCACTTTCACTGGTAGTTAATTGCATAAAGTAGAAAGGCCAAGAGTATGTCCTGAGACACATTGCAAGAACTGTTTAATCTTGCATATCACGCTGCTTTAGCCAGGAAGAAACTAGCCCTGGAGTTTTTGAAAGCCTGTGAAGTTCTTGAGAGCAATTTTCATTACTCCTTTATATCATAGGAGTATATAGCATTCCAAGAAAAATTATGACTCCCTTAGTACCTACCACACAGAAAGCAAAAACATTCCTGCCATAACCAGTACACCAGTAATTGATAAGACAACTAAAATGTTCAGGGGAAAGGCTTCAGCTTATAAGCATTCACGAGCCTTTCACAACTCATACAGTGAGCATGTACTTTAGATACTAACTCACAGTTAATGAAGTTTCAAAAATTATCAGTTTACTAAAATTGAAACCACACTAAACTTAATATCTCTTCATCAATACCGAAGGAGGGGGTTCAGCTGAGACACAGATTCCTGTTGAACTGCTGTTGCCTCTGGATATGTAATGTGAATTCCATCCTAGGTTGTTACCATGATGCAAGCAGAAGGCATCAGTTAGGTCATGAGGATGATTAAAGGATCAGAAACCAAGAAGATGTACTAGAGAACTGGTCAGCTTAGCTAAAAAAGTTTCTGGTAAACAAACATAAACTTGGAAACATTGAGTTTTCATTTCTTCCATAATAATGGAAGAACATATGACTTTTCAAGTGGTTACGGCCCTCTAGAGAGCCCGGGATGGTCCTGTGAAATCCTTCTACACACAATTTAACATACAGGTCTGAATCTGATCTCCTAAAGCCCAGGTAATTCACCCCTCCTTTTGAGTAGTCTATATCGACTTCTATTTTTATTATTTAAGAAACTATTGCAAATTCATTTGTGGGTCTCTCAAACATACATAAGTATACAACTATCTACCAATATACATAAACAAAGGTTATACAGATAGAGATAAAAATAGAGGTTTTCTGTATGATACATTTGAGGACTCAAGTTAGAATTCTTGCTACGGATCCAGTTAGGATGGATTTTAACCTATGTCATCTTTAACCAACATCAGACTAATTTACTGACTATTTCAGGCGGGTTTATGGGAATTCATGACAACAATGCTGAAAACCAATATACATTCAAAAAACCTTGCACCAAAATAAATTTACCACATGTACAAAAGAACAAACTGCTCTGTATACAGATATCTACATGGGAATGAAAGTCAACACGTTTCCGGTAGTTGGAACTTCAATATAGTTGAATTCGAACTAGAAGTAATGGACTATTTAAGTAGTCAAGTTACTTAACAATTAGGACGAGTTAGTAAGCTCTGCATTAAACTTCTGTCTTAGGAAATCTTAATATTAAGACTGATATTTTTGTAAAAAAAAAATCATTCTAATAGTGTTAGTACTCATGGGTTTCAACAGGTCTTAGTTTTGTTTAGTCATATGGCCTCTTCCATGCAGAAGTACCCTACAGTCCATCCTTTACTGCCATTAAACTGTAAAAGTACATAATCTTAAGCCCTGCAATATTGAATAAAGGTGCAAAATTTTATGAGAAAAAGACTTTCTGTTCTCAGAAACTTTTCTGTGGATGGGTTATTTCTGAGATTATATTATGACCAAGTAGATCTTGCTAACTATGAGTCTCTAATATGCAAGTTAATTGTCAAATAAAAAACTATTGTAGTTTAATTCCCAGTACATACATATGTATAACATTCCTGAATGTACTTAATTTCCTTCTAGATTTGTCTCCTGCTGTTATTACATGGCATTCTGCCTTCTTAATTATAACTAGGACAGGGAAAGAAGTAGTTTACCCATTCTGATAATCTTGAATCTATGTCAAATTGATGCTTTTTAAAGTGGAACTAGCCTGTGGTTTCTGTGCTAAAACCAGAAAAGCATGTGGCACTACAGAAGGTGTGTTAAAACCAGGAACAGCCTGTAGTATCAGAAGAGGAACTTTTTATGGGTAGTTCCAGTGGGTTTTTTTGAAAAGTGTAACGTCAATGTCTTGATGAGGAAAATAGCCTTTGGTAACTCTCTTCTGAACTGAGCACATAGAAATTAAGTGAAAGAAAGAGGTTGGAGGCAATTACCTTTTCATACGAGGCTTCAATGGCTTTCTTGAAGGAGGAAGATGACGTGACTTTAACCCGTGTCTTTCTTGAAAATAAAAATGGGATACCAGAAGACCTTTTATCACCATGACTAGATGAACTACTTTGATGAATGCTGTCACTTAGGGGAGTTAAATCATTGTAGAAATCTGATACTGCATCATCCTCTTCATCTACTACCTGGAGATTCAGTAAAGCAAAACACATTTGCCCAATAATAATCTGAAACAAAAACTTACTCAGCAATGATTTATTGATTTTTAATAGACAAAACATGCCTGGTTATTTGAGAAATGGCGGTAAGCTAAAAAACCTGTTCCTAACATGAAAGATGAGGCTGAGAAAAGCTAATAGGCACAAGGAAAAAAAGATAAGATGTAGGCTTACTAATAGACGTTTATACAAGGAAAAAAGCTTGTAACATTATTTTCTAATACTCCCCACCCTCATGCCCCAAAGCTTAGGAATAATTTTCAAGAAGTATTAAAAGACACTTTTTGAAGACTTTCAGACCTTCATGCTAAGTCCACTCCATGACTAAGTACCAGTCCCATGACTTCTACATTGTACAAGGTAAAGAGCTTATGTTTCTGTCCTTTCTTCTTAATTTACAACTAGGGGAAAGAAGAGATTTGGAGAGGGAGTCTTAGAGTATACTTGCTGTTTGTCAGAGGATCTGGGTAGGGAACAAGGAGGCCTGAAATAGCTCAGGGAGGTATTTTGTCCCAAGGTTGTAGATGGCTAGGAGGAAGCTAGGAGACAGTCATAGCAAGGACAGAGCAGTGATGCTGAAATACGCTTTGGACTTGAACAAGCCTCTGGTCAAATTATGTCAGGATTAGGAGCAAGCTCCTCAGTACTGAGTCAGAACAAAGGCACAGTCATGACGAAGAGGAAGCAGCAGAGAAGTCAAAATCAATCATGTTGATTCTGATGTATGCTGAAGTGAGTAAATACAGATCTGAAAGGCATGATTAGAGCCACATGACTGCTCAATTTATCCCATTTCTACACATCACCTTAAGAAAATGTAGGCCTCACAGGGTTGAGACACCTCCTAAAATGTGCACTGCTGCATAAGACTTGAGCTCATAACTTGGGTTGTGATTACAGCAACGGTTTTTCAGCTAGGACTTGCAGCTTGAGAGTACCTGAAAACTGACAGCCTCCAGGTTTGCAGGAACTCGATATGACTTTCTTGTCTCATTGCACTTCACTGTTGTGCATTGTCCTCCATTGAATGAGTTGCCAAGGACTTCCCCTCGGCTGTCTCCTGCCAGAATGTGAAATCTAACAAAAAATTATTTTCAGAGATTAAACAATCTCAGAAAGATATAGGGACTTGAAACATTTGGTAGAATATATATGCAATTGATTTTGTAGGTTTGAATTATGTAGTACGAACATCTGGATTACGTGACTGTTTTGAAAGAAGTTCCTCTACAAGAACTTCTCATTCACTCTGAATTTACTGGTAAAATGCTGTAGTAGCAAACTTGTTTCCTACTTTCCAGCAGTGCCTAACCCTCTAGATAATCCCAACGTCAGCATGAAACAGTCATTCCTAAGGAGAGAAACACCTAATAATAAATAGGAAAATGAAAAAGCACTTCTCCATTCTTACCATAAATTATGGAACTACAGTGCATTGAGTTCCAAGTTAAATTAAGAAATGCAACACCACCTAGGACAGGTACCCCATGTTTAGATTTCACACTGTTCAAATTAGTAGACTGGAAGAGGAATTTGTTGATATGTGTGAGATGTGTTATAGACAAACAAACATCTGTAGAGGAACATCCTCAACATTTCTGAAACACTTGCATAACCGAGCTGGAAGTGCATGATGATCTCATTGCTGGATGGCAGGCAGGGTCACTCAGACAGCAGTGCTCCCTGACAGCTCTTGATCTAGTGCATCAGCAGTGCAGAGCACGACTGGCAGATGCAGAGCGTAAATCCTAGTCTGAAGGTTTGGTCACATTTTTATAATTTCTTGTTGATTTTAATTTGAGAGATTATGTGTTTTAATAGGATACTCTCACATGCTAACTGGGAATTATCTTGTTTATGTAGAATAGTGAGAAAACAATCTCAAGTTTATGAACAATAAGAAAATCTGGCTTACCCATTGCCTATTAACTGCACACCTGGGATGCTCTCATATTTTCTGTTACACACTGTCTTTCTCCTCCCGCAATTTCTCTCATCGGAGTTGTCCTCACAGTCATTTTCTCCATTACATTCTAATTTTTTTGCAATACAGCGACCTGCACCAGAGGAAAAATGGCAGAGAGAGAGTATATGCAATGATTCATCATGTCTGAATCCAGAAATGGGCAGTCTCTCTTTCTCCCTAGTAAAGGTATAAACTTGCTGCAGGAATTAAGAGCAAGGCAGTGTAATGCCTAGATTGTTCCAATAAGAAATGGTTGTTTCAGTTGTGCCAGTTTTGACTTGCTTGGAAGCTGTAAAGGCTTAAGTTAAGGTTTAGCAAAAGTATACCTGGATAAAGATACATCAGGTATATTTAAATTGAAGAAAACAAGAAACACCACAGAAATTTAACAAAAATAGCACAACCTTATGTTCAGACAGACTCCATGGATATGTTTGTACATGAAAAATTTGTGAAAAGAACTATTATTGAAACAGTGCTACTGCCTAGCTATTGTGGTTACATTGATCATAACTGATCCACAAGCTAGAGATTGTACTTGAATTACTTGTAGTAACAGAAGAAACTGCAAACATAAGCTGCTAGTAATACAAATTAAATCCTTATGTAGACTTTTTGCCTTTTTTTCTCTGGCATTTGTGAACACAATATACAAGAACTGGTTCATATGGTCCCTTTTTGTCTCTGTGTCTAATCTTTGAGCTATCTAATAATGCGGCATTTATACAATTAAGATTATCATTACCACTTTCACACCGAAATTTATTCTTGCAATCAACTTCCACTATTTTGCAGAGCTTAGTTGGGAAGCATGGGCGGGAATCCACTAGCGGCTCGGTACAGGCCTGACCCCCAAACTGGGATGGTCGCAGCAGTGTTCGGACACGAAACTGGAAGGCAGAAAAAATAAAACCAGGACTGTTTGTGTGAACCATTTTTGTAGCGAAGTGCCCCCCTAAGCAGAGTCACAAGTCTTGATGGCTACTGAAGCTTTATCAAAACTGAAGCCCTGAAGGAAATCATCAGACATTTTTCTCCTTACGTCCTACTGTGCACAATCCCAGGAAGGCAGGCAGGGAACTAAATTCCAAGACCCTCAATAGATCTGATGAGGCATATATGATTAAAAACTTGACAACCTGGGCAACATCACAGGATGAATCAAAAGTTCAGTCCCTGTATCTTCAGTTTTAAAAGTATGGTAGGAAATGGTGTGTGAGGAGGCTTATGGAGACTTTTCCTGTTCTTTGTGATCTCTATTGAAATAGAAACAATCTGACCGTAGCATGCATACCCCTCCCCAAAACAGCTGGCTTAGCTTGCACACATGATGCCTCTTGTCTGAGGAGTACTGGATTACTAGGCAGGACAAAAAGGAACTGCAAAGCAACTCAATTTCCCTCAAAGCATCTCTCTTACCCAGCTCATCCTGCAGCGTGGTGGGTTAGCTGCTTTGCTAGACCAAATGAGGTGTGCTTTGAATCCTTCTGAACAGAGTTAGGAACTAAACCTTCACAAAAACTCTTCAGGCTGAGTTAATACAGAGAAAGAAGGACCATCACTATTTTTAACAGGAGCTGTGTCTATGCCACTTTTATGTTGAAAAGTGCACAAACCCACTTACTCAGTGACACTTTTAACAGCAGTCAAGGGCACCAGCTTGTGAAACCCGTACAGGCACAGGTTTGAGACAAACATGATGATTTACACTGCACCAAGGACAGCACTTCTCCCTTGGTGCAACAGCAGCAAACGCAATTCCCAAAAGCATTGCAGCAGTTGCATTCTAAGCATCTATTACAGTTTCACACAAAGTTAGCACTTCTTCTCTAAATAGGATGCTCAGGGGATAGCTTTAAGAGCACAAAAATATAAATACTAATCTTAGATTCTGCCTTCTGAAAGTTTCTGTTACTCATGAAGATCCGGGAATAAAATCTGGATCTTGCTGTGTTTTCTTTCCCCAGTTGAGTAGCCTCCGTGAAGAATAACCAAGCTGAAGGCTGCTGACAAATCACTTCAGATATGTTTTCCACTCCAATCCAAAGGGGCTGCTGGTGAGACTCATCTGCATGTGACTGAACTGTTCCTCCTCTAAAAATTTTTCCGCACTAGATAAGCACAGTTCCTTGCAGACTTCTGATACTTCCTTGCCTGTAGACAGGCTTTGGAGTCAAACAGGGCAGAAATATGTGTAGTAAAAATCAGTAACCGAGTGACTATGGAGAGAGAGTGCAAGGACTAACATGAGACCGTCTGAAAGCTTCTGAGCTCAAGACAACCCTTCTGTTTGGCATCTGTTTGGCATCCATAATACCCACTATATTGTTTGTGTGATCTTCAACCTCGTCATCCCTCCCCCTCACTGTGATCTCACTTACACTAGTCCTCACACTTACCATGACAGTCACATCTTCTCTTTTGATGGTTGTTTATACTTATAAAGCTCACAAGCAGTGATCTTTATAGCTTGGAGGGAAAAATGGCTCATAGTCCACAAAAGCACTTTTTGCTTGAATCAGCAAATGTATTGCATCAATATGTAAAGTTATATGAAAATGAACAATGCTTCTATATGTGGGTGCATAGGTAGGAAACTCAGGCATTTAAGAGGATATTGATCACAAAAAGGAGTCAGTCCAATCGAGAGTAACATTCTCTTTCAGCTTTTGCAATTTGCTGTCTATCATCATCTCAGTGTTTCTCCCTGCTCTAGTTCTCATACTCTCTATTCTAGTTGTAGGAAGGGAACCCCACCGGGTGGGTCACATCTCACACCTGGAAGAGCTTCTTCATGTCTTTCTCATCCTGCGTGGGCATCAGAAATTTATATAAGTATGTAGAAATATGCTTATCATGTCTGCCAGGTTTTCCAAGATTGCTTTTCAGGCATGTATTTCTGAAGCTGACCAGGACATTCAGAGAGAAGCTGTAGGCTGTGTGTGCACAGAAACGCTGAGCTGCAGTTATGATCAGCCTCAAAGTCAGACTGTCCAGCCACCTAACTAACCCAAACAATCTGCACTCCACCCCTCTGCGCTCCCTGCAACCTGACATTTGCCTGGGTTTAGTATCTTTAGGTCAAATATATTGAACCAGCCCTTTCACCTCTTCTTTGCCATTTCACCCCTAAGTCTACCATCAGTCAATAGACACAAGCCCAAGAGGAAAAAACATGATCCTGAGTCTTTGTTTCACAGATATTAAGCACATCCTCTAGGTTTCTGTGAGACCTATAAGGGTTGGGGGAATGGTATTCTGGTTTTCTTAATAGCACAATCCCAAATAGATCCTGACTGTCAGTTTCAGATCTAATCAAAGCATTTCTAGCTAATGCTGGTCAGAACTTGCCACTTACCTCTTTTTAACAGGTGATTTCATCCTGATTTTCTTGTCTTTAGAACATATAGAGTGCTATGAATAAGCTAAAGAGTTCACAGCTTTATCCTGCTTACATAGATATGCAAACTCTATAGCTTAATTTATCCTTTATGTGGAAAACCTCATCTTTAATACGACAATGGAACTTCTGAAGCAAATTCTAATAAATGGATTTACACCAGTAAATCGCTCCTTTCTGGTTTGATCTGCTTATCTTAACTTGTTCTCGCAATCTTCTACTGTTATCATTCATAACCAATTCCCCTTGTTAGCTTAAACTGTCATTTTGCAGATCAATTGCCATAAAGTTGAATGTCTGAAACAGAGAAATCTCTTAGGTATAATTTCTTGTGTTTAACTCACGTAATACATTTTCTACCTACTTGTTTTTTAATGCATGGGTCACATTCTGACCAAGGGCCAAAGTCTCCAAGCAGACAGTTGATAGGACATGTTTGCTGGTTACATACACGCCATTCCTGCTTTGTGCACAGCTGGCCACAGAAGTTTTGTCTATAATAGTCATCCATTCTTATTAGTCTGAAAAAATTGAACAAGTTATGATAGGAAGGAAGCATAGGTGGACTACAGATGTTCTCTAACTGTGGGTGAAGGCTGATGAAGTAAATTATTTGAACTCAATGAAAAAAACCTGAGAGATAAAGGTAGTTCTGGAATGTTGATTAAAAAAACTTAAATATGTCTTAAATTTACAGAACAAAAAACTTCTTTTTGATTCGTATCACTTTAAATGTCCCAGTGAAGAGCTGTAGAAATATCTAGGAGTGAATGAGAGAATTTCTTACAAGTTTAAAGTATATTACTCAGTTGCATTTAATTTGATGTTGCTGAATATTTATTTGACTTTAACAGTTGTCAGAAAAGCAAACATTTAGGGAGGAACCTTCTGTAGTCTTATGCTGGAGATCATGATTCCCATGGCATTGCTCTGCACTGGGCAGCGTTCCCAGAGTGAGGCACTCAGCACCAGCCCCTGTTGTTCACAGGGACTGGTTGCTCAGTTCATGCTACTGGCTGTCCTGTGACTTGGCTCTTCTCCCCTCACTACGTATGTTGGCAGATATAGGTTTGCTTGGAGGTACCATAATGCTTTACATATATAATTTTGTCATTTTTAAGTCTTGCAATAACACCACAACATATTCATCTGGTAAACACTTGGATATGACAATATTTCTCAGTATATTAAGGAAGCTGGAGCACCAGATACCGATTTCCCTCCCCAGAAGTGGTAGTTTCTCAGGGAATAAATAGAAATGTAGAAGCAGTGTAACAGTTTGGTCCTACCTGTGCCTGGTCTGTGTACCATAATTGCAGGTTTGTGAACAGGCAGACCATGACTCCCATGGGTAATGCTCACAGTAGCATGCCTGGCTGCTCTCAATCACCACACCCAGCAGGATCAGGTGCATTAACATAGTCCTTTCTGTAGTGAAGGTGTCCATCTGCAGCACATGAAGTGGTAACAAAAGCTCAAGAAGCTACCACTGAAAGCTCATCTGAATTTTCTGCCAACAGCAGAAGACAGACAGCTAGCTTATTTCCCACTCCAATGGTCAATCAAATTTTATTTGATGAGGCAGTAGGTTATAGACAGCCTTTGGGAAGCAACAATGATTATTAAACTTGAAAAATTTTTTCCAGACAAACTATCAATTTATAGAAAAATGCAGAAGATTTTTCCTCCTCATTGTGAGGTTGAATTAACACTAAATTTGATAGGCTGTTACCATATAACTGTCATTTTGTTTTGCCTCAACAAAAAACAATAGGAAGCTTTAAAATAAAAGTATTTATTTTAAAACAATACTCAAAAAATTTCATTTTGAAAATTTTGAAATGCAATGTGCAATCATTTTCTATTTTAGGTTTTTAGCCACATATGTTATTAAGATTTTTATACCTTGCTGAGAAAAATGAAATTGCATCAAGTCAAAACTTTGCTTCCTCCTTAGTAAAAAAAGGCAGTAATTCTTCACACAGCTGTCATAATGAAAACTCAGAGCACATTTTACACCATAATTCATCAATGAACAAATGTTTCAATGAAATTGAAGTATAATCAATTAAGTATATCAAAAGTAGGGTAAAAGTGAAGATAGATAAATCGGCAGCCTTGACAATGAACCAGAGGAGAACAAGTATTACATCTTTTTGCTTACCTAAGTTCCTGGCTCCTCGCACCAATGGTGCCAGCTTGGAAAATAGATGAAGCCTTACAGGAATCCTTTAATTACTTTGTTCTTTCCTTCACTATACTGTACATGGAAAATACTGTTTATTATCATCTGCAAGCAAAACACCAACTAATCAATACACTACAAGCATATCAACAGCCATATAAATATGTCAAAGGTAGAGTAATTCAACCTATTAATGAAAAAAAATCCACGAAAGACTTCTCCGTATGTCTTGCAACCTGTGTGCATTGAAGCCAACAAAAAGACTTCCTTATTAACTTACTGTAAGACTGTTGGCTGCCAAGTCAGTCAACTTTGTAGATTAATGTAACAGTGGCGTGGTTTGCTACAGCCTCTTAACGGAAAGGCTGGAGGTTTTGTTTGTTTTGGTTACTCGTTAATGAAGTCTGGTCTGGTGGCAGGAATGTTCAGAACAAAATGGTCTCTCTCCACCAGCATGCCCCAGAAATTCTAAAGAACTGTGGAAGAACAGCTATTCATACAAAAGCAGCTGCCCAACATGAGCTGAAAGAAATAAAAATAACTTTGTATTGAACCATAAGTGTCCAATGCACTGTGGGTCTTCTTGTACTGCCTGATAGAGCTGCACAATGTCTCCACTCCCAGTTCAAAGGCAAAAGAGTGAGAATCTGGTAAGCAGGCACATGCTTATAATTCATTACTGCTTTCCCTATGAAACAGGACATAGAGTCCAGGCCAGGGCTAAACGCTTGTCTAGTGCCAAATCCTCCTTTGGGAGCAAAAGTGGAGCTCCCAGAGAAAGGAAAAATCCAAACACATTTGAGGTTATTTAACGCTCTTTGCCTTTTGCCCTCCATTATGAGCTCTTGGCATCCAGAAATGCTGGGAAATTACAGCCAGCAGATGAGAGCTGCCAAGTGTCTCTGCCTTGCAACATGGGCACCACCTCAAGAGTGAGGTGCCAGGGCTGTAATTAAAATGCAAAGCAAGAGAATATGCCCATGAAGAACAAGCAATGATGAGCAGAAACCAAGAAAGTAATTTGCCCTTAAAAAAAGTAATCAAATTCTGAAACAGAACCCAAAACCTCTCAAATACCTGACATGCATCCCACTCAGAGGGCAAAGCTGCATTGAGTCTCCTTTCACTCCAGCAGACTGGCAGAAACATGTGAAGATGTCAGTGTCCTCAAAACGTATTTTCCAATTTGTTGGGACCCAAGGTCATACATATCTTTGAAAAAGAAAAACAAATCTGAATTTCCTGCTTAGTTTCATTTTCCAGTTGTTTTTACTGTGTGTTTTTTTGTGGTTTTGCTGGGTTTGTTGTTTTTTTTTTAAATTCTGAGTTTAGCCAAACAAGTGCTGTTACATAACTTGAGGACACAATTAGCAAACTGATGCTCTGTCAGATCCTTATTGCATTCTGTAAACTTGTCATAAGAAATCAAAATAGTCATCACTCTGGCTCCATGGTTGCTATTTGGTGAGATCTGTAGTTACGTGAAAAATACTGTCTTCTACCTTTTGGAGAGCATCTTCTAATGCTCAACAATTCCAGCTCATGGAGGGTAGCCTCTCCACCCCCAGCAGGACCACAAATAGGAGATGTCTAACTTCTCCAAGGATTGTAGAAACAAAACACAGCTGTGAGCTGCAAGTCAGGGTTTATAGTAGTGTAATGCAGATGGCTAAAATCTTCTAGATGAAAAGGTACATTGACACTTCTTAACAGGAAAGCAAGGAGTTATTTAAAAAGCTTATTAATTTTAAAATTATTACAAGGGAAGGGCACTTCACAGAGTCTACAAGCAGTTTGTGCCAGACATAATTGGAGAACAAGCTAGCAGACAAACATCACAGCAAGCATTAACAGAAATGCTAAATGGAGACTGGCACTGGTAGATTTTACATCTAAGTCAGGGTTTTAGGATTTATAGAACCCATATTGATTGGGGTTCATGTGAACTTAACTCAGTTGCCTGAAGCTGATGAGCCACAGCACCAAAGAGGACTGCCTGAGTTAACTCACATTTTGGTAAAGCTGCGTGCAACTGCTAGTGTGCCCCAGGAAGCTATCAGCTCATCTGCAACCAGCTGAGCTGATCAGTGGAATGAATGGTCTGGACCAGGACCACAAAGCTGGCAGTAGTGTAACCAAAGTGACTAGAGAAAGGAGATTTTCCGAGACACTGCAGGACCACTCTCCATACATATTACTCATATGTATAGCTTTTTGTATAGGATATCCTCAGAGCAATGTTATTCTCTTCTGCCTTGGCTGGAGATTTGCACTTGCATGTGCACATCCTTCCATTATACTGCAGGAAGTATTGGGACATCTGAGTATAAGGCAATACATAGGGCTGACGCTCCACTTTGTGTTTGCTGTTTTCAGAGACAACTACTCACAAGGTCTCCTTATGACCTATTAAAAGCATGAGAAATCAAATAAGTCTGCTTAGAGAAACAAGCCATTAGAAATTTGGTCAGCAATAGGGTAAGTGATGGCTCCTGTAAAAAAATGTGCCTTCTCATTTCATATAGAAAGGCTGTCAGAGTTCAAGGAGCATCTGGGTAACGTTCTTAGACTCCCTTAGCAGGGAGTTGGACTTGATGATCTTTATAGGCCTCATTCTACCAGAGATACTCTACATTTCTATGGAAAAGCATAAGCACTAATAAAAGGCTCTCGCTTCTGGACTTCAGTCCTGCAGACTTTCACATCCCTCTGATACTGTTACGTACCAAGTCTCACTCTAAAGTTCTGCCCAAGAAGAAACTCTAGAACTGTAAAGAACAGAAGGAATTGGACAAACACCTTAGCATTTTTTGGGGCGGTAAGTAAAACAGAAATCCAGATGCTCTTGAATTTAAATGACATCTCCTAGCGCTTTTTGGATCCCATAGGTGCAGAGACAGGAAAGACTATTCATCCATAAAGTTCACAACTGTGGACTGTTATCACAAACCTCCTGTTCTTTGGATGATGAATAGGAAGAGTTAAATGAATTGCACACCCCATCTTACATCGATCTGGCAAACATGGCTTCAGATCTCCGCTCTCTGACAAAATTTGCAGGTTTAAGAGCATAGAGTGAAACTGAATAGACAGATATTTCTTCCCATCAAAATCTTCCTGAAAACAAAGAACAAGAGGAATCTCTCATCTTGACATGCCAGATTGAAATTTATATCAGGCTGGACTGCAAGGAAAATACATTTTGCACTTAATTCCGTCATTCAATGAGGTATTTTTCCTCCGTTTGAAGTTTTTATTACCCTATATGCTCCTTATGAAAAGGGATATTGAAACAAAAAATGAAAGCACTTTTAAGCAACAAAGACCATCTGAATGGCTTCAATACTGAGTTGTTTTGACATAACCTGTGGCAATAAGAAGAATGAAACATAAAATATCTTATTTACTCTGTCTATTACTGGGCCTTCTGATGACAGGGGTGGCACTACCCCAGTACGGCATCATGGTGGCAGGCAGGCTTGCTGCAGCCAGGCACATGTCACTTGTGCTCTGCTTCACTGGGAAATTCACGCTGCTGCCTCCTCCCTGGCTGCCACTGCTGATCTGGGGGAGCTGTAGGATCGAAGAGTGAAGGCAAAGGCTTTGGGAGGAGAGACTGTATCAGCACAGAGGCTGCTGTGAAGAAAAACAATTTCTGTCCAAGGATTGTGTTAGTGGATTCAGATTTTATACTGCAGGATTTGAAAGCATTCTTGCCACTGCCTTCTTCAGCTGCTTTCTTCAGCTGCTTTGTTAAGCGAACAGCCAAGCACTCCCTCTTTTATACAGAATTTGATGCTCCTTGACTTTAATTAACAAGCTGGAAGTGTTTACTTCATCATTAGGCCAGGACTCAGGACTTCATTGTGGTGGGAGTTGGCAAAATGTCACTTTTGGGCAGCAGCAAGCAAAAGCAGTCACTGCTTCTGGAGAAGTGTTCGAGTGGTTTTGCATCTGATCAGGCACAGTTCAGGGTATTTAGCTCTGAAAAGCACATTTACTAAAATCACCAAAAAGACCCAGCACAAGCCTTGTTTGCTGAGCCTCAGTCCTGTTGCTTGCACTGCATGATATTGGGTGGGCTGGAGCCAAGGAGGGACATGCTGGCTCAGCAACTTCCTTTGTTTCCAGGCTTTCAGGCTGTTTTCTCACTTTTTCATCTCACAAATCACCTGGAAATTAAGTTAGGACTTTTCACCTTTAGAGGCAACATTGGATTACTTCCCCATTAAAACCCAGCAACTGCTTTGATGGATGAAGCACAATCATGAGCTTACAATGACAACCCAGGCACATCCCCCTGCAAGGGCTTTAAATATTTTAAAGTGGGGTTGATCTACCAGATCCTGGAAACCCAAAATTCTGGGTAAACTAAATCCCAGTTGCCATGATTGTAAGGCACCTTACCAACACAGGAGAGGACAGGGACCAACATTACATTCAGACATTCACTCAGCAGCCACATAATATCCTGCTTGCCAAACTAACCACCAAGGAAGGACAGAGTCTGCATCTGAATGAAGAGGGTCTGAGCTGGTCTGTCTCTGTCATGTACCCTCCATTATAGGAGCTGTAACACAGAGCACCAGGATCCCTCCTACACCATACCAAGGAGCCTTCAGCAGCCACTGTTGCAAGATTTGTGGGGAACGAAGAGGTTCAGAAAATGTACAGTCCAAGCTGTACTTGGGTACACAGCTGGAAGGAGAATGCATGAGCTGGGCTGCTTGATCCACATCTTGTATTAGCCCAGGTGAACAGGACCTTACCTTATAATATTTTTGTTAAGGCATACCTACTAACATGAAACGTGTGAATTATTTAAATATTTTGTTTCCTGTTTAACACTTTACAAGTACTAATGAGATGGCAACATTAGTGACCTGTTCAACATGCTCTGATCATTATTTTTATATTAAAGGTATAATTTGTTATACATATTTTATATAATATATAATTCATCATTTCTACAAAAACACAGTTTACTGGGATGGATTCCTTAGTGGAGGACAAGTCAAGGAGGGGCTTATGTCCCGGCAAATAACACAAGTTACAAAACATGGCTATGTGCCTTTCTTCATCAAGGAGAAGCTGCCATGGGCAAGTTTCCCCCGTGCAATCTAAAGGAGATATGTGACTTCCACGTTCACAGAAGTGACTATTTTTGGCTCTGTTGAGGTTTTAAGGACCACGTAGGCTACCACAGGAGCCCTCAGCCTGAGGAAGGGTGAAGGCAAGAGAGGGACATAAGGTTTTTGGCTCCACGCTCTCATTCTGCTTCATCAGCCTGCTGGAAGCTGCATCTACGTTTAGTTCTTCTACAAGAAATCATAGTATCTCATAGCAAACAGAAGAAACAATGGAGCTGTGAGGAATTTGTACTCTCTAGTTGAGCGGATATTCTAGACGAAAGACAGGAAAAAATACCAGTCATTTCATGCAACAAATAATTCTGCAGCTGTATCAGTGCTCATTGCAGATGGTACTGTGAGTACCTGCGAGCATACCTAGAGTTCAGAAGACAGTGGCTTGTGCCACAGTTGATTTTTGTGGTATTTACCAGGCCAACCACTTACCATCTGTGCATTGCCTGCCTGCAGGCTTTGGAAACTCCCAGGGAACCTACTCTTGAAAGCTGACCTAGGGCATGGAAAGTACATGGAGAAAAGGTTCTGTTCCAGGCCACTGGAAACACACTTTGTAACTGTTGGAGCCATCTGCTGTGCTGGGCTTTCTTGCATCAGGAGGGAAGGTCTAGTAATGTGCACACAAGGGCAAACACTGGAAACTGAAATTTTCCTTTACAGGTTTCACAGATTGATTTCAATCTACTTCCAGTCAGTTTGCTGGTAGGTCTCAACTTCCTGAAAGAGATAACGTGGTGCTGAAAATGCTCAAGGTAGGAAGATGCTCTCAGGTGACCAGTGACAGAACTAGAGGGCATGGACTCAAGCTTCGTCAGGGGAGGTTTAGGCTTGATCTTAGGAAAAAGTTCTTCACTGAAAGGGTGATTGGCCATTGGAATGCCCTGCCCAGGGAGGTGGTGGAGTCGCCGACCCTGGAGGTGTTTAAGGGGAGACTGGATGAGGCACTGAGTGCCATGGTTTAGATGATGGGTTGGTGTTGTATTGGGTTATAGGTTGGACTTGATGATCTCAGAGGTCCTTTCCAGCCTTGTGATACTGTGATACTATGAAGATAAGATTCTGCCTGACAGAAAAAAAAAGGTAGAAAAAGCTTCACAAGGAACAACGTGAAGCAATAAGGATCCCTGATAAATATTAACTATCAAAAAGTGATTGAAAAAGTATTTACTATCAAAAAAGTTTGATAATCATCCATCAAACATTTGGTAATCACCTTATTTGATTAAATCAGGACCTGAAAGTCACCCTACAGGGAAGAGATGAAGGGAACAGAGCCCATCCCCAAACACTTCTCCTGTCCCAGTGCTTCTTCCAGTCCCTGTGCTGACTCACTGCCTCTGTGCAAAAAGTGATGATGATCTGACTCCACTGTTTTCTCCTGGACCTGTCAAAGTCCTGGGACAATTTCCCTTCCTCAGCAGAATCTGAACCATCAATGTCAGCCTTGTGTTTTATGGGACCATGGTTGGTGGCAGGTTCCCTGAGGCAGAAGCATCCCACTGCCTCTGTGTATGTGGTGCTGTGGTACTCCCTTTCCTGCAATGTAACATTTTGCACATACGAACCTCAGCCAACAGACTTCTGCTGGGTTTCAGTGTTTGAGAGTGGTGTAAAAAATGCTTTATATGGTTTTATATATATATCACATACCTGCATTTAAAAAAACCATCAGATTTGGATATGCAGGTTGTACCAGCTACTCTTTTTGTTCTTTCATTCACCAGTGTAGACGTAAATCCCAGCATATGCTGGGGAACCCAAATGCTTTAGGGGCTTAATGCTGGTGGAGATTTACACAGTGAAAATTTAACAGTGTCACTATAGTCTGCAAGGCTTTCTTCATTAGCTCAGGCTCGGAGTAATACCAGTACCATAGGTGGCAGCGGGTGAGGGACGAAGAGAAGTTTTTTGCCTTACTTGCCATTGCTCAGGGGCAAAATAGTTACGCTTGGCTCCTGGTGTACTAGGGAGCTGTGGCACTTGGCTGCATACAGATATTTTGCAGTCAAGAGTAGGCTTATGGCTGTGGGGTTACCTCTGCTCTCAGATATTTCTCAAGATGTTAAAGTTCAGTCCAAGGGGCAGATCCAAGTTTGGCATTCATCAAAGTCTTTTTGGCCAACGCTTTGTCGCCAGCCTTACACATTTATGGAAAGGGAGCCATGGAGCGCAGCATGGGAGTGACCACCCTACTGGTAACTGCCCTGTTTGCTGCTGGAAGCAGATTCCGGGGATGGGTTTGAGAGCAGAAATATTCTGAATGTCTCTGTGCATATGTCTTCCTGATTGTGTTGGTGCCTGGCTTTCTGCCTGATACAGAATAAGAAAAGAAACAGAAGTGGCACATCTCATCTTATTTAGGAAAGTTTATGTAGCATGTTAATGTTAAGGACAGAAATGAACAAAGCCTAGGAAGGAAAAAGGATTTTTTTGATCCTGTGTACATTTTTCACATCATAAAGACCCTGTGCTAGATGAAAGCACAGTCCTAGAAACATTGTTATGTGTTTGTTCTATTACTTTATTCCCCTAAACAGGCTTTTGGAGGGACTTAAATTTAAAGCAATTAAGATATGGAATTGAACAAACAGCAAAATTCCTGCAGCTTTACTGCCGGAAAACTTCACCACTAGGGAGCACCAATGGACAGAGATTTTTAGAGCTTTTCTGTATTGAAATCAAACTACAAATATGAACTACAGAATGCATTTGACACTGACAAAATAAATATTTTAAATTGTTATCTTTTAAGATTGCCCACTGAGAAACTGGATGAATCAGGAGTAATGGAGCAAGAGATTTTAATTTATTTGATCACTAGACAAGGTCTATAAGTTGGTAACAATCAAGAGCTCTGCTGATTCATCTCTGCAACTCATGGATATTTTTTTCTGATTTTCTGTATGATTGGTAACTTTATCATGATAAAAACAGACAAATATCAGGAACAAAAGTATTTCTCCGCCAGATATGAACATTCTTGGTCAAATCTGAAGTATATTACAGAGCCAAGAGAACAACTTGTTTTTTCCTGTTGCAAACCAGTATCAGAGTTTCCTGATGGTGTTTGGCAGCGACTCAGAGGCAGACGGAGAACATTCAGAGCTGTAATTCTAATCCCAGTCTATACAGCAGAACTCAACTGACCAAAGATGGTTGCTAACAGCTCACTCTGTATATCTACAATTCCTCTTCCTCTTGCCAGAAAAACTCCTGTATTTCCTCCATAATCTCTCTTTCCGTCTTAGCTGGACACAAAACATCAGCTTTGTTATCTGATCTGTGCAGAGTGGGGTGACATTAAACTGCACTGAGAAACCCCCTGTTCTGTTTTTAACTGTACGTCCCATCAGCTGGGTTCCATGGGTATGTTCAAGAGCCTCAGGACCTTGAAATGAAGGCAAGGCTCACGTCAAGACAACTTCCACTCTTAAATGGCTTTGTGGACACAGAACAATGTGTGTAATAAAATGATCATTAATGTAATATTTCACATCTCATGTTCTGCTTCTGTCACTAGAAGATGGGATTAACTTGAAGACGGGAATAACTCGAAGATGGGAATAACTCAGGAGCTACTCAAGTTGCAGCTCTTTCCAGTTTGTATCTTACCTAGCAACCACAATGTTGTCCATTTGGTGGACCTTTAATGGTTCATTTATTGTGATCTCGAAGTGCAAAATCAAGGCAACCATGCCAAGGGGTTATGCTTCAATCATACAGTAGAGTTTTATTATTTTGCCCATAAGGCAGCACTTTTCTTCACTGAAAGGGTGATTGGCCATTGGAATGCGCTGCCCAGGGATGTGGTGGAGTCGCCGACCCTGGAAGTGTTTAAGGGGAGTCTGGATGAGGCACTGAGTGCCATGGTTTAGATGATGGTTGGTGTTAGTGTTGGTGTTAGTGTTGGGATATAGGTTGGACTTGATGATCTCAGAGGTCCTTTCCAACCTTATGATACTGTGATACTGTGATACGTGACAGAAAGAGTGATAGGAAAGGAAAGAAAAGGTAAAGTAAAGGGAGGAAAGAGGATTATAGCTACCACAAACAGGTCCAAGGCATCCCTATCGTCCCAGATCCAGGCAGTGTCCCGCCAGTCCTTCTGATTGCCATGATCCTTGGTGGGGAAGATATTCTTCCAAGCTCAGTTGCTAAGGGGACCATACTTTATCCCAAGCAACACACCTTGCTCCTCCTCTGTGCTATAGATTGTTGCCAATCTCTGTCTTCAAACAGGTTCTCGCTTCACTCACCCAAACTTGTCTGCACAGGCCCAGTAGTTCTCGCTTTGCTTGCCAAATCTGAACTGTGCAAGATCCAGTAGATGTGGTTTTGGGAGGAGTTTGCAAGTTTGGCTAAGGCAGCAGTCCTTCTTCTGGACAAGTTACACGGCCTTATCTCCATTTTTACTTGCAGTCCCAGGACACAGTAGCCCCTGTACCACACAGTTCTTTCTTTCAGGATGTTTTCTTCTTGGTATTCCTCCAAGTCCCTGATGACGATGTTGAGACAAATACTGTTCTTCAGAATAACTCTTACAGATGTGTATTCATCATAGTGCCAGTTTGGAAAGCAGTTCTCACATATGTCACACATATTCCCACAAAACAGAGGATGTTTGAGTGGAGACTAGTATATAATCACTGCTCACAGAGGCTCTCCTTCGTGGCTGGAGCCATGACTACAAGGAAGTTCTCCAAGCAAATGTTCCCATGTTGAAGCTGTCAGAAGACACAAGATGCAAAGCTCTACAAATCTGATGCAGTGGATGAGGATACACTGAGCACTCTTACAAAATCCCTTTTGCTATTGTATGGAAACCAAACTGGATTCATCTAGCCTGTCGTAACAGCCAATTTCCAGTGGGATTAAGGTTCTCCCCTTCCCAAATGGCAGGTTATTTCACATCTTTTATTCCCAATAGTCATGTCATTGTGGTGAATGTGCCCTAAATATCAAGAGAAGATGTACTTGAATTCAGCAGGAAAGTTCACTTGCGCATTGCAATGACATTTAAGGTGACATTCCTGACCACATCCAGAGGGATAGTTTCCTTGCTGCAGTGAAACTGGGCCAGCCAGGAACCCTGATCTTGGAGACCAGCTGGAGACTCCTTAGTTCACCTGGGCACTGTGTATTTGAGGGCAATGTGATGGTAGCGGTAATGGGATTGCTGAGATTAAAATGAGCTGAGAATATCAGGTGCATACCTCAAATATGCTTGATACGCTCTGGAAAGATGAATGGGAGAAACCATACAGAAGGTGAAAGTCTTGAGGGTTGCTGGGCATTGCATGGGCTGTACAGTACCATACAAAAATAATACCCTATGCGGGCTGAAGCTGCTTTCTCTTAACTATCAGAACAACTATCCTAAACAGCATATCTTTGAGACTCTGTTTGTGACCTCTCATCTAAAGGCTGGCTCTCCAAAATTCCATGCAAGCCACAGACTCAGTTGAACAGCCAAAATTTGGTGGGGAGCAGGGGAATGTGTGAACAGCGTCCCAAGCTGTTAGGGGTCCCAAGGTCTCTGCTGCAACTCTGTCATATTTGTCTTGTGATATTTCTGGGCAGACCTAAAAATCAAATCATAACTCTTGTCAGCTGAGATGAAAATGCTTAACATCAGTTCTCATGAAGAGTGTCAGTCTCGAAAGATTTTCCTCTGGCTGGTTGGTACATATACAACATAGCCTCTTTGGCTCTTCCTTGTAGGGCAATGCTGAGTAGTAGAGAGCTGAAGTGAAGCTTGCAGTGAAGCTGACCATCAGTTACTGGCACCTGCTAACAGTCAGCCTTCTCCAAAGGAAGAAATGGATGAATCCAACTGCATATTTTCAAGGACACGAACTCCTCTTCCTTCCAACCTTTCTCGTGAGAGGCAGAAAGATGGGCTCAGCCCTCCTTGCCAAAGTCTTTGGTTTGCCCAGGCCACCCCATGACCTCATCCTAGCAACAGCAGCAGGAGGAGCTGGCCCTGGAAGCAGGCAGTGCTCAGAGACATCAGTTGCAGGACAGTGCTGTTTGCCCAGGCTCCAGCACTGCCAAACGTGCATTTCTGGAAAGGCACAGAAAAACGTGAGGCAGATCTGACCTGGTGCTAATGAGCTCAGTCATGACTGCATAGCTATAAAATGGTTTCAACACCATTCAGCTCAGCTGAGAAAATTTTTTTTCATGCTAGTGTGAGTGGGAAATGTTGAACTTTAATGTGCGTGCAGTGATTGACAGGCTCATGAGACAATCCACAGATATCCCACTATCTGTCTAAGACAGCTTTTAAAAACCAAGCTTACACTAGTCAATCCTTCTGTATAGACTTAATGAGTTTAACAATCATCCCAGTAGGCCAAAAATAAACTTAGAAGACAGTGAATTCAGGTAGGTTTCAGTCCCAAAAGTCAGCCCCACTGAAGAGGAAAGATGATTTATGTTGTATCTGATCTGTGGGTAAGCTGGAATCTTGAGGCCCTTCTGTAATTATGCATGTGTCCTCCTCTACCAGTGGCTATTTTCATACTACAGCCCAAAGGAAGGAAATGTGAGAGGCATGTGCTTTGTTTATAGCTCCATTAGCCTTTCTTGAAGTGTATTACTTGGCAGTATCCTAGACAAAAGGGAAAGACAGGGCTGCATGCCAAAGGAAAAGTTTGAAGTTCACAGCTAATTCAGGTCTTTCAGATTTTACTGACTAAAGCTGCAGTCCCTTTGAATAGTTACTCCATAATTATAAAACTCATCAGTGGAACTTGACATATTTAGTACATGGTCAATTGTAGAACAGACTAATGTAAAAAATATTTTTTATATAGAAGTGCTTTATAACATTTCAACTTTGACCATATTCCATGGCAGTTTTCACTCTTGTCCCCTTTTTACTTTTCACGAGTCAGTGAATAGAAAAGAGAATAGATGGATGGTTTTGGAGTCTGCCTAGTGCACTTGAAATTTTCAGAGTAAGGAGAGTTACGAACAATAATTCCTACTTTTCTCCCATTTCCAGCCCCCTGGTTTAACCACATTAGAACATTAGGGGAACCAAAAGACAGAGCAACTGAGGGACAGCAGCAGGAAACAAAATGCCATAATGGCATCTGGAGCATTATCAGCAGCACAGTTGTGAGTAATTGCATTAATTGCCTTTAATTACACTCTGTGACCTGAAACAGGCTGCTTCCAAGAAACATGCTACACTATTAATCGTGTCTGATTTAGAAAGTTACATAAAGAAGTATACAGTTAGTTCTTCCAAAGCAGGGCCACAGCTGGAATGAGAAGCACTTGCATGTGTATTTGTGTGCTTGTGTTGTAGATCACCCACAACAGAGAAGGAAGAAGCAGGCCCTTCTTCGTACAGGAAACTCGACACCAAGTATTCCCAGAAAAAGGGCAAATCTGGAAATGGTGCCTTGCTTTCCTTTGCATGGGACTAGACCTCTATCATCTGCCATTAGTGTCCCTATTCCTATAGAAAGGCTTTAGAAATGTCAGTTACATCACAGTTCCTGCTGGATAGTAACATCCCTGCCATGGGGTTGATAAAAGGTATAAGTTACCAGAGCTTTCCACTAATCTTGAAAGCAATTTTGCCTCAAAGGCAGCTCTGTCCACTTTTTAGTTACAGTTCTTCAAAAATGAATAAACATTTATGTGTATGCATTTTTGTGTTGAGGCAATTCTGTTCTGGACAGAATTTACTGATGAAATCTTGAAGTCAATGGAGAAGTTACATTAGAAAGGCATGCTCTCAGTTCTCCACCCAGGCTTGGGATGGACCTAAACTCCTGGTCCATCATCCCAGCAGCAGAGCCAGGAGCTGCAGTTGAAGATTTATAAAATGATGCTTTGCAGGTGCACACGTGCCTCCATGGCAGGCAGGCAGGCTCCTGCTACATCTTTACAAACAGAGCAGAGATGACTGTTTCTCTGTCACTCCCCATGTCCTACAGTGGGATGGAGTTGTTGGTGTTGCCATGCCATCTTTATATAGCTCACCTGCAGTTATGTCTCACTCCTTGCTGTTGACGTCCATGCAGTCACAGGCTGTTCCTTTCTATGCACATGTTGCCTCTAGGTCCTCAGTGACTAATTTTTGAGTTTATGATCATCAGCTTTACAAACATTAACATGTTTTGAGGAATTGAGGAGATGGATTCATTAGGTTATAGTATGATTTCGTTGTTGTAAGTCTACCTGTCACACAACTCTTAGTTTTACAATTTTTTGGAAGTGTCTTAAAAACTTACTGCAAAAAAGCATATGCACATACTTACTTGTCAAGGAACCTGATGCAACGGTCAACAAAAACAACAATCAATTGATGGCGCTAAAAGGGTTCACGTAATTTTTCTGACCTCCTGTTTTGCAGGTAAGAGGCAAACAAAAGATCTTTGAATTCTCTAAGCCACAATTTACAAGTAACAGAGATCTTGGCTTTCCAAAGATTTTAAAACTAACTAAAACACTCTGGAAACCAGCAGTGAGCTGTCCTTGAAAATGTCCTTGAAAATCCCAGCCTATGGTCTTGCTTCTTTTCCCATTGCAGTAATTAAATTAATGAAATTCAAGATAGGGCAGCAGAGGGAAGCACAATCCAGACAACCAAACACCAAGTTAGGAACTAGAAATTGCAACACTCATTCCCATTCCTTCTTTTCTATGGATTACACCAAGTCACTTACTTTTCTTGCCCTTTTCCTCATGTATTTTTAGACTTAGGGGTTTAGTCACCTATTGAAAAAAAGATTCGTTCACGTCTAAATCCACTACACAATCTTCAAGTCATTAATTTTCTTGGATAAAGATATTACAACAAGCTCTGTTTCTCATCACACCTTGCAGCACAGCTGAGTGCAGCCTGGATTCCTCTCTCTGTTCTCTGCCAGGTTCATGAACTCACAGTGGAGAGAGAAGACAGCAGTGTGCAAAATGGGGGAAAACATAGCAGAGGAGTTTTGTTCTGCATTTGTGAGCCACGAGGATGCAGGGTGCAAGGAGACTGTTGATGGAGGAAGCTAGTGAAGATGTGAGCCCACGCTACCCTTTGGGATTTAACTCCACAGGAAAGTGGTTTCATGATTAATGCACCACACTTGAGCCCCTGGTGTGTGTCAACATTGCTAACCGCAGGCATTTTGAGGCTTGCTTTCCCACTCACACTTTCACCATTGAATTATCCTATTCCTAGTGTTTGGGCACAAACAATCCTAGCTCCCAGCTGCTGTATATGTTCCCTGTACATAACTACCCTAGGCATGACACTCCTCTTTCCTGTCCAGTTTCCAGTGCGGCAATGACCTGCAGCCATGGTACTCCACTGGTCTTGTTCTTTCTCTCCCTCTCTCCTTCCCTCGCTCCCTCCTTCCCTCCACTCACCTACCCTGTTTGCACAGAAGCTTGGCAGCACTCCAGGTTGTCCTGATTATGATTTCTCCTCCACAGGCTGCTTTAGACTGTCATCATGTCCCTTTCTGCTGAGGCATCACAAGCCACAGCTGCTTCAGAGCCAGCTAGAAGAACATGTAGGCCTTATGGTGACTATGAAAGGGCTATACCAAGATCATGGTTTTTGGTTATTTGACATTTGAAATCAGACTTACTGAAAGAACCTGGAAAAAGCTGAACACGTAGTGTAACATCAGCATATTGCAGTGGCCAGCCCCACTGTACATTGCATGAACACTTGCTTAACACCACCTTTGCCCTGTGACGATACTCATAATAAGAGATTTTTCAGCACTACTAATGATGGCAAGCCTCGTAAAGACAGCCGATTCCACCACTGCTGTAATTTAGCCCAAGAGAACCTGTAGAAACAAATTAAGCAACATACATCAGAGATTCACCTTTTTTTCTGGTATTCACCCCAGCAAAGAAGGTCATGCAAAATATCTTTCATTTCATTAAAGGCAATTTAAGTCATTAATGTCCAGCTGACACTGTAGTGTTAATTATGGTCTGCAGAGGTGAGAAAATGAGCAGTGACCTGAATTTTTTAAGCTTCATAGAAACAGCACAGTGCAATTACAATGCTACAGCCATGGTTAGCTCTATCTCCAGGTATAAACAGACCATTTCTTCAGACAAAAATTAGAAAAGGTCAAACTTAAAATCAAGGTCATAAGGAGAGCATTGGGAAGAACTATAAACAACTCTTCATTTTAAAATTATTTTGATATTTTGTGACCATAGTTGCTCGAAGTTTTTTCATTAAAAAAAAACAAAAAACAAGAGCAAATCAAGTGAGAAGCTTCTCTTCAGGTGAAACGTCAGAGGGACTCAGTAAGTGTACAGAATATAAATATGCAGAGCAGGGATTAGTACAGTGACTAGAGCTGCAAGTTTGGAGAAGTAGATCATAGTAAAGAGGACCATGTTCTGTATGACCAAGCCTGTGAAGGAATTTTATTTTTGAACAAGATACATAAGTAAAAAAAAATATTAGGGGTTTGTTGTCACCAGATTAACTCAGTTTCATTTTTCTTATGAATGAGTGAAGTGAGATTCATCTTCACGGACAGGAATTTGCTCTTATTGTTTCAGTGATCATAAAGGTCTTCTGAAAGAATTAGAACAGCTGAGGAAAAGAAGGATCCATTAGCTAAAAAAAAAATAATTACCCAGAGTGTGTGCAATCTAATTAGATGTGATCCAGCTGATATCTCATAGCAACTGTGCATGAAGACGTCCTATTTCTAGTATGTTCATAGTTAAACTAAAATGAAAAAAATATGTGATCCAGAAGCTGTTTTTAGAGTTATTAAATTAAATAAAGCAAAGTAGGTTTTGTAGAACCACCTATAAATTGGAGTGAGAGAACAGTACTGTATGACAGAGAGCTTGTGCTGAATAACTTCCCAAGAGAAATCACAACTTATTCAATACAAATATTGCCTCATGTACAGGTACATGCATGTGTGTTTATTACAGCCAGGCTTACCATTTTCTGCCTAACACAAGGCAAGAATGCTGAAGAGGTGCCACTAAAATATTGATTTGGCTTTTTAAATATCACTTGAAGCCTAATTGCACTATTCCCTTGATAATTTACAAATGTGAGCAATGATTCATTTCAAGTTCTCAGGGATAACCATGAAGGCTGGATCTGTATTGGTTAAAACACAACAGAACATTGTTACCTACATTCAGGTAACCATGCCCCCTTGCAAGCGGAAGAATCATAGAATCTTCCGGTTGGAAAAGACCTTGGAGATTATCGAGTCCAACCGTACTTATCTTCTGCTAAACCATGTCCTTCAAAAACTCATCTACATGTTTTTTAAACACCTCCAGGAATGGTGACTCAATCACTTCCCTGGGCAGCTGTTCTAGTGCCTGACCACCGTTTCAGTAAAGAAATTCTTCCCAATATCCAGTCTGAACCTCCCCTGGCACAACTTATGGCCATTTCCTCTTGTCCTATCACCTGTCATGTGAGAGAAGAGATCAACACTCACTCTCCCACAGCCCCCTTTCAGGTAGTAGTAGACAGCGATGAGGTCTCCCCTCAGCCTCCTCTTCTCTAAGCTAAACAGCCCCAGTTCCTTCAGCTGCTCCTCTAAGGACTTGTTCTCCAGACCCTTCACCAGCCTTGTTGCCCTTCTCTGGACGCGCTCCAACACCTCAATGTCCTTCTTATACTGAGGGACCCAGAACTGTACACAGTACTCGAAGTGTGGCCTTACCAGTACTGAGCACAGGGGCACAATCACCTCCCTGATCCTGCTGGCCACACTGTTTCTGATACAGGCCAAGATGCCATTGGCCTTCTTGGCCACTTGAGCACACTGCTGGCTCATCTTCACCTGGCTGTCAACCAACAACCCCCCCTCCTCCCCCCCCCCGGTGTTTCTCTGCCAGACAGCTCTCCAGTCATTCTTCCCCAAGCCTGTAACGCTGCATACATTGATCCAGCCTGTCCAGATCCCTCTGCAGAGCCTCCCTTCCTTCAAGCAGATCAACACTGCCACCCAGCTTGGTGTCATCTACAAACTTGCTAAGGGCACACTCAATCCCTTCATCCGATCATTGATAAATATATTAAACAGGACTGGACTCAGCACTGAACGCTGGGGAACACCACTCGTGACTGGTTTCCAACTGACTTTAACTCCATTTACCACGAATCTTTGGGCCTGGCCATCCAGCCAGTTTTTTACCCAAGAGAACGTGTGCCTGTCCAGGCCAATGGCAGCCAGTTTTTCAATCAGAATACTGTGAGAAACGGTGTCAAAGACTTTACTGAAGCCCAGGTACATCACATCCACAGCCCTTCCCTCGTCTATTAACCGGGGAACCTTGTCATAGAAGGAGATCAGATTGGTCAGGCAGCACCTGCCTTTCATAAACCCATGTTGACTGGGTCTGATCACCTGGCTGTCCTGCATGTGCTGTGTGATAGCATTCTATATGATCTGCTCCATGACCTTCCCTGGTACCGAGCTCAAGCTGACAGACCTATAACTCTCTGGATCCTCCCTCCAACTCTTCTTGTAAATGGGTGTAACATTTGCCAGTCTTCAGTCAAGTGGCACTTCCCCAGTCAGCCAGGACTGTTGACAGATGAGGGAAAGGGGTTTGGCAAGGACCTCTGCCAGCTCCCTTAATACGCTTGGGTGTATCCCATCCGGCCCCATAGACTTGTGGACGTCTAATTGCTGAGCAAACTCGGAAAAAACAGAAGTGAAAACACTGCCATTTAATGCCTTATTATTCAGTGCTAAGTTGAAGGCTAGCATAGACAGAGACTATATGGATCAGTGTTGAAATAAAAGTTATTGTGTTTTATAATTTACGACAACATAACTTTTAGATCACAATACTGCCGAATGAAGCAGCAGAGGATTACAAAGCAAGCCATGCCACCCTTAACAGTGGCTGGCTCTGAAAATAATATACTGAGCACCTGCAGTGTAACAGTGCTGGACATCAGGACAAAACAAGCATGTTATGTTACATGTTTTTGGCTCCTTAATGTAGGATTTTAAGGTTGCTAAGCCACTGTGAAGCACTCATCTTGATTAAAGTCTTAAACTGTTCAGAGTACCACACAAACACATTCGAATGTCTGGCTGCACACATTAAGGTAAATTGTCCCTGCAGCCCCACAGCTGCTCACATGGCACATCATTGTTTGTTTTCCAATAGTCCGTTTTCTCCTGATTTGCTCCTTAAGCAACAACGTGAAATTAATTGTCAGACTGATGATACCCAGATTCTCTAAATCCTATCAGACTTCAGTGTATTTAGGTTTCACAAGCACATTTTTGGGCAGAGACGGGATGGGGAAGGACAGGGCTGCTGTCCTGAAAGTGGATGTTTTCTTGTACCACTCCTCATCAAAAGAAGTCCATGCTAGACTTTTGGGCTTGAAAACAGCCCAAGGTGCCTGCCTAAGTGGTAATGTTTTGAAGCTTTGATGATTCCCAGGGGGCTGGATTCAGCGTGATTAAAAATAAATGAGATATAAACATAGATGAGAGTCAGGCAATAAGATGTCTTAGTAACCGCAACAGGACCATGTGGATTTATAGTAACCAAGAACTGGGTCCTTAAAGGCTGAGATTTACCCAAGCCCCAGGACTGGTCTGAAGAAAGAGCTTGTATCAGAGTCAGATGTCCTTCCTGAATTTCCTGAAAATTCTTTCATCAATACCTAAATGTACTTGGAATTGCACAGTCCATCACCAGCAAAGCAACAGGATTAGTGTAGCTTGCAGAAAGTGTTTAAAGAAAGTATTCTATCTGTCGTCTAGACACACAGCTATAACACAGAGGCACTTGGACAAGTTACAAAGCCATGCTCATATTCTAACATATCCAGGAACTATTAAGGAGATGTTATGCATACAAGAGAGACAGCTGCACCTTTGAAAGTAAACTTTAAGATATAACAAGTAAACAAAAGCACCATTTCCATCTATCATAAAAATGCAATTAATGGGATCCCAATAGACATGACTTGACAACAGTCAGACAAAGAAAATGCTGTTGTTTAAAGACAGCTTGAAGGTATAGAAGCTGGCAATCATATTGTCATTTTGCAACATGGTGTAGTGGAGGTTGTCTTCCCCAGTAGATGGGAAGGCTTTTCTTCCTCATCCTTGGGCTACTGGGCACATGCTAGACCCCAAGCCTCCCACCACCACCATCCCCAGCTGCCTGCAAAATCCACAGAGAAGCTCCCATTCCCAAGGCTTTACATTTTGCCAAGTCAATATCAAGTTCTAGCAAATTACAGGATCAATATCTTACCCTTAATTTGTAGAGGTATAAATGTCAGGTAAGCTCCGAGGTAGTAGAGCAATGATATAAATAAATATAAATAATACAAATAAACTGAGAGCAAGCAAAACAGAGCAAAACCTGGACACATCCTCACACCAGAAACGTTGTTAAGAGGCAAGCACAAGGCAATTCCATGTTAAAAGATGGCACCTGACCCCTAAATAGCTGCACATATACAAATATGTATAACATAGATGGGAAGAATCAACAGCTGCTTTCACTCAGAAAGGAAAAGAGATTTCTGTTTGGAAGGTCAACATACTCTGAATCACTTGCCACACAGGCAAGTATAGCAATTCAAGAAAAAATACATGAGAAACAACAGGAGACAAACGTGTTTTTCTTCACTTTTCTTTTATCCTTCTAAAGCTATCCATTCCCTTTATAACCGCAAAAGTAATAATGGAAAGATCCCCAAACTATTTTTTTCCCTTCCATGTTGTTCAATTATTAGAGAAGTATGGACTTGAATCAAGAGTTTCTTTCTGTTGGTATTTATGTGCTCTATGCAACACAATAGATTCTCAAGAGAAGAGAATGGAATTGCTGCAAACCAGCCAGCACATGGATGTTTTTCTTGGGAAGCTGCCTGGGGTCAGAGTCCAGGGCTCCTGTATCACCAAAATATTTGGCTAACATGATAAAGATTAGCAATTTTGTGCTGAAAACCTGTATGTTTCAGGAAAAAAAAATCAAAAAGAAAAAAACCCCAACAAACAACCAAAGCCATAGGCAAGCTTGCAAAATATAGAGACATAAGACAGTGCCTCTTTGTAGCAAGTTGCCTCTCTTCCCTTTGAGGACCTACTCATAGGCAAGTGCTCACACATATGCATATATGATGTTTACAGGGCTGAATCACTGTGTCTTTTTTCTTAGAGGAGAAAAATATACAGGATTACTGACAAATGTTTGTAAATAAAGTTTGAGTCAGCTTCTTTACACAGCCTTCCAAAAAAATTGCCAGACTTCTTGCAACTCAGAGTGATAAGTTCTTAATGCACCAAAATAGCACTCAGATCATTAATGCTATTTACCACTCTCTTTGAAGTAAGAGAGAACTTGTTCAGAGCTGTAAATAAATCTCATTTATATTTATTAACAAACTATTTCTGAGCATGCACTGTGTCCTACAAGCCACACAAGACCAAATGTTACCACTGATAGTTTGCTTCCACCAAGGATCCACTAAACCATTTCCTTCCAGTCACCTGATCCAATTGATGCAGGAAAGGCTGCAAGGCACTGGCTTTAAACACCATTAGTTCACAGTATCAGGTTTTCATCCTGGTTTTGTCCACAACACCCAAGAAGGGGAAAAAAATGGCTCCTTGCAGCAGTAGGAGTTCAAGAATTCAGTTTGATATGAAAAGTCACACACTCTGGTCTGATTCTTTATTCTTCTGCACAATATAATGGGACTAAAAGTTACTACAAAACTGTCAGTTTAATCATTCAAGGTATTTAATTATTTTAGGAGGTTAAGCTTTCCCTAAAAGTCTGGGAAAAAAAAATGACAAGACATTCACTGAATAGTTAAATTAGCAACATACATAAACCTTCTCATGTCAGTAACGTGGTCTCTTAAATTAATCTGCTTTTTTACTCTAAATGTTTTATTTATTTTATCGAAAATCTAATCTTAGCTACACAAAGAAAACATGGGGGGAATGCTCCTCAGAGCTCTACTGTGTTAAACATTATGATTACAGGCAAATTAGCACATTTACATGCTAACTGCAGCCTTTGCACAACTGGCTCTTTTAAAAAAAGCAGCCCTAGAAGTTGAAAAGAAACTTTGTTGTAAATTGTTGATATACATTTCACTTTGTTTAGTCCTTTTAGCAAGCTCTAATTTAGAACTCAGGCTTTACTAGAAATAAAGCAAACGGAAGACTATAAACATTTGAGAACAGAAGTTGCATTTACAACCATCACCAGCAAATAGCCTTCTCTTCCAGGGCTTCAGGAAGGGTGGGGTGGCATTTGCTTTCATCTCCACCTACTTCTGATTTTAAATCACCAATTTGTTATCATCAGGTTAAATTACAGCCAGATTTTGTAAAGCCAGAACCATTTAGTTGAACCCTTAGAAAGCTGGGATCCTACTTGATGTGCTTTCCACTGGACAGAGAGGTGAGGTAGCCCAGGGCATCAGCACTCGATAAATCATTGCAAATAAAACCCAAAGCCTAGATTTCTTGTACCTTAAGTACTCCATAATAGCTAGCTGGCCCATGTTCCTCTTCTGCAGTAAATGCAAGGAGACTTTGTCCTCAATAAAAAAGCAAGTGTACTTCAGTGGTAGCTGGCGATGTAACAGTTAATATAATAGTTAACATTAATTTTTATTGGCCTTGAAATACACCAGCTTTGCCTTCGTGCATTTCAAAGATCAGGCAGTTAACTGCCCCAACCATTCCTTCGCTTTTGTCTTTGATTTTTCTATATGCATGCTAAAATCCCAGTGTCCAGACGATGTAGTCACTGCTACAGTGGTGGTGTTGGGTTTTGCAAGCACCTTTTTGAAAGATGTTCTCAATCCCTTCCCCGTTAACATGCAGACTGATTATGCACACATTGAAAAAGGTTCAGCCAAGTTTAACTTGCACATTGAACAGTTCTAGCAAGGAGAATACAGATTACCTGATTTTCTTACAGAGTACATTGTCTGCACAAACAGATGTATAGAGTAATAATCTTTGTATTACAAAGAAGCACCTGATCTCACTGTATTAGAGCTTTAGCAATGCAGTAATTCAATGCAGTAATTCAAACTTGTCTCTAAAATGTTTGATTAATTGGGGCACTGCTATTTTGTGCAAGTCCGTGAATCATGGGTATGATTATATATTTGTATAACTACGTAGCTAATCATCCCAAAGCATTCAATGTGGAAGCTTGCTTTTCATCTGGAAAAGGCCATTGCGGTCTTTATGTCATTGAACACAGAGCACAAAGACACAATAGGTTGCTGGATTGGAGTCTGAAGACAAGGCATGTAGGTCATTTTGATATTAGACCCTGTGACAAGCTGTGACTGCAGCTAATAAAGTACTCCTGGCTCTCCACTCTGCTGTAAATTGTATGCACAAATTTTCAGCCCATAAAAATACTATTACTTCATCTGATGGTCACCAATGTGAGTTAATCAGTCACATCAAGATTGGAGGCAACCTGGGCTGCATTGATGATGCACTGCTGAAGTTCTGGGGGATATGGATCAGATGAAAAGTAACGTTAGGACCATGAATTTTGGGAAAGTAAACCTGCAGCTGTTGAAGGAGTTAAGTTTGTAGGACCCCCTGGGAAACTGCCATCAGGAACGAAGAAGCAGAACAGAGGAAGGCAAGAGACCAGCACAGATGAGTTGACTCCTGCTGGTCCATATAATGGGCAGGATGGAAATGTACAGGCAGTGGAATTCTGGGAAGAATATAGGGACCCTGACTGGTTGTGCAGGAATGGAGTCATGCAGGCCAAGGTATGGCTGGAGCTGAACGTTGTGAGGGACAAAAAGAATAATAAGAAATGCTTCTACAGGTATGCCAGTGAGAAAAAGGTGGTCAGATGAAATACACCCCTTCCAATGAACATGACTGGCAAACTGCTACCAACGGATAAGAGGAGGTCTGAGGTACTCAACTTTTTTACCTTGGTCTTCACTGGAAATCTCTCCTCCCACACCTCTGAAGTGGATGGATCTCGAGGCAGCAACTGGGGCAGAAATGTCCGACCAATTGTAAAGAGAAGATGATATTCAAGACCACTTGAGGAACCTGAACTTAATTAAGTCTATTGGACCTGACTAGATGCATGACAGAGTTCTGAGGGAGTTGGCTGAGGTGGTTGCGAAGTCACTTTCCATATTTGAAAAGTTGTGGCAGACAGGTGAAATCCCCAAAGACTGCAAAAAGGGGAAACATTGCACCCATTTTTACAAAGAGTAGAAAAGAAGACCCTGGGAACTATCAACCTATGAGACTCCCCTTTGTGCTTGGGAAGTTCATGGATCAGATCCTCCTAGAAGCTACGCTAAAGCACACGGAGGACAGGGAGGTGATTTGAGACAGCCAACAGTGTACAAGGGAAGAGCTATGCATGTCATCTGTCTGGACTTCTGCAAGACCATTGGCATGGTCCCCCACAACATCCTCTCCCTAAACTGGAGACATATGGACTTGTTGGGTGAACTGTTTGGTGAATGAGGAATTGATCGGATGGTCATATCCAGAGAGTGGTGGTCAACGGCTCAATATCTCAGTGGAAACTGGTGACAAATGGTGTCCCTCAGGGGCCGTATTAGGACCATCATCTTTATCACTGACATAGACAGGGTGATTGTGTGCACTCTCAGCAAGTTTGTGGACGCTATCAAGCTGAGTGGTGCAGTTGATACACCTGAGGGATGGGATGCCATCCAGAGGGACCTGGAGAAGCTTGAGAAATGGCCCCATGTGAACCTCATGAGGTTCAACAGGGCAAACTGCAAGGTCCTGCACTTGGGTCAGGGCAATCCTCTGTATCAATACAGCCTGGGGGATGAAGGGATTGAGAGCAGCCCTGAGGAGACGCACCTGGGGACACTGGTGGATAAAAAGCTGGACATGAGCCAGCAATGTATGCTTGCAGCCCAGAAGGCCAGCTGTGTCCTGGGCTGAATCCAAAGAAGTGTGACCAGCATGGCAAGGAAGGTGATTCTGCCCCTCTACTTCGCTCTTGTGAGACCCCACCAGGATTACTGTGTTTAGCTCTGGAATCCTTAGCACAGGAAAGACATGGACCTGTTGGAGTGGGTCCAGGAGAGGGCCACTAATTGATCAGAGAGCTGTTGTGATTTGGTATTTTTGACAGCCTAAGTAAGTTAATTTTAATTCTCCATTATTTACATTTTGTTTCAGTGCTGATGTTAACACTCATTAGAAGATGGAAAGGTAGAGAGATGACAAACACACGTTTCTCAACAGCCTGGAGAACAGGCTACAGCCATTCACTGTCCGTATTCACTGCCAACTGCGTATTTAATTTTTGTTACAATATAAAACCAGACACTTAGTCTTGAAAAAATCCAATACCGATTATTAAAATGTATTGGCCATTTTGGGAGTTTGCTGTGACTTTATATGAGCTGCAAGTCTTGAGCACGTAAAAGTACACCCAGTATGTTTTATTTCTGACAGCTTTCTACTTTTTAATGCTGTAATTAGAAGAAGAGCAGAGGTGAATTTTATGGCGTAGCAGATACAATACAGTGGCAAAGGAGTTCACTGAGATTTTTGGTCAAGTGTTTTAATGAACATGGGCAAATCTTCCCATTACTGCAGAGAAATAAATAGGGATTTGCTATCAAGAAGCCAACCACTAAAAACCTGTTGCAAGTTCTTTGATGAATCTGGTTGGGCACCTGCCAGGTTGACAAGTACAGCTCTAGAGAATAATAGAAGGTTAAAGCCTGGCTGGTGTCAGCGCTCTCACCCACAGCACTTTGTTTACAGGATAGATCTGCACCGGGGTAGGCAGGACTTGGAATCTTGGGAATAGGCAGTTCATTCAGGTATCATCCAGTAACATAATGCAACACCCTCCTGGATCTGAATGCAAGCTCAGAGATGGGTTTCATGTTTTTCTCTGAGGTACTAGAAGATCAAAGTCAGAGAACACAGACAATTGGCTAATAATAGATTTTGAACTCCAAGGTAACAGCTATTCTGATTGTTTCATCCATGTGGTACCCGACATATATAAAATACACCCAGCTCATGCCTTTCAATTCTTCCTTGCAAATTGTACAGACTTCATTTTAAGATGTTGTTGAGTTTCAGAAAGGAGATGGCTACTTCGGAGTTTGGCCAGACAATAGTTTTGCTAATAGGATGATGCTTCCTTACCTGTGCAAATGAGACAGGAATAGATAGTCTGGCGTTCATGAGCAAGGACGATATGCATCATGCAAATCAAACAGAGCAGCCTTTTAAAGCTCTCTTTCCTTTAATCTGAATGCTGGGAGGATGTAGAGGCTCTCTTGAAGCCGTGTGAGCACCTATCTGCTTGCAAATCATTGTTCAGTCGTAATGGTTTTGTACTTCCATGGCTTAGTCTGGCTCAAATATGCTTATTTGAAGGTGAAGGTGCTCAGATATGTCTCTCAGGCCATACTGTCTGAGCCAAATCTGTGAGATCAGCCAGGCAGGGTATTTACATCTGCATCTCCAAGTGAAACAAAACACCTGGAATATTTACTGTTGCATTTTACAAAGCAGCAAATCCGGTCCCTTCCCATGTCGTGCCTCCTGAGGCAGTAATTTCCCTCTCAGGTGAACAAAGCCTCCCTGGTCTAAGGTTTTCCCAATTTCTCATTGACTGTCCCCAAAACACATTTCTTCTTCCACACCACTGCAGGACACCTCTTTCAAAGCCATCCTGTGAAATTCAGTTCTGTGAATTGGGTCCCTTCCAGCTGATCAGCTCCTTCTGCAGCTTATGCCACCCCTACCATGTTCCTCTCCACCAGCATGAGTTAAATTCTTCCTCCCTTCCAAGAGCTGCAGATTTTATTTCAGCTCAACTGCCCTCATTTCTGGGCAGGTTTTCTAGGTACTCATAACTACACGAAAAATGGGTATCACTTCCAACATTTTACAGGAGAGATGGAAGCTTTATTGATCAATACTGATTTGAATTAAAGCTTGTATTTACTATTTACTACTGTGAAATAATTTCCACTTTGTTCCCACTGAAACATGGACAAATGTAAAAAGCTGGCATGGGTGAGGTCTCCAGTTATGAAGTTTCTAGAAATGACTGACTTCTTTGGCCTGTGGGATCTCTGCAGCAGTAATCAATAAGATTTCCTCTCTTTAGTTTAATTCAACAAACAGCTTTTCCAAACCCTTTCTTGCTAACTTATGAACAAAAGTTACGTGCACATCTTGGGGCCTTTTGGTTTTAAAAAAAAAAAAAATAAAATTTGTTAATCGGATATATATTTGGAAAAAAATCCTACTTAAATCCGTAACTCTAGATCATTTTTTTTTCATTTAGAAAATGACTTTCCATAGATTTCAGTGTTGACTTACTTTCTTTGGGATCCAGCACATTTAGCTCCATTTTATTTACAGCACTTCTTATTATTAGTCATAATACTGATTTTATATGCATTAAATTGTTCTAATCAACTTCACAAGACATCACGAAAAACTTAAATAGTTAATAATATAAGAAATGCCTTTTGCTGTTTCCTCACAAAATAAAAGATGAAATAATAATCTACTTGAATGTATGTTGTAAAAGATACTTGTTTACCCATGTTTATAGCTTACTCTCCTATTTAGCAAAGACATACCAAGTCTAATGTGCTATTCCACTTAGTTGCTAAATCAGGTCTTAATGGTTATCTATAAGGATTAACTTGTCCTTAAACAACAAAAAAAAGATGAAAAAATGAAAAGCAAGACTAAAATTCATTATATAAATTGCTATTCTGTACTTGAAGATTTAAACCTGATTAAAACCGGGTATTTAAGGTACTTTGATTTCAATCATCAACATTTACAATGCAATTATTTCCCCCTCAGAAATTTCACAGTTGCTGGGAGAAAAAAAAAGAAAAATAAATGAATAATGTCAGAATCTGTAACTAGGGCACTAAGGAGCAAGAAACCGGGCCAAAAATGTGGAAGCCCTATTTACCACTTACACTGTGCCTATGCCCATAAAACCGCTTATTCCCATAAAATCTATTTAAAATTGAAAAAATTCTGAGAGAATAGTTGCATTTCAATTGAATTTTCCTATCAAATCCCAAGCACAACTACGGGTTGGATGGAGAATGGATTGAGAGTAGTCCTGAAGAAAAGGACTTGGCGGTGCTGGTGAATGAATAGCTTAACATGAGCCAGGAATGTGCGCTCACAGCCAACCATGTCCTGGGCTACAGAAGAAAAAGTGTGACCAGCAGGACAAGTGAGGGATTCTGCCCCTTTACTCTGCTCTCATGAGCCCTAACCTGGAATATTGCATTCAATTCTGGGGTCCTCAGCACAGGAAGGACGTGAATCTGTTAGAACAAGTCCAGAAGAAACCATGAAGATGATCAGAGGTTGGAGCACCTCCCACACCAGGACAGGCTGAGAGAGTTGGGCTTCTTTCACCTAGAGAAGGCTCTGGGAAGACCTTATAGTAGCCTTCCAGTACTTAAAGGGCATCTACAGGAAAGAAGGGTAAGGGCTCTTTTATCAGGGAGCGCAGTGATAGGATGAGTGGTAAGGGTTTTAAGCTGAAATAGGGGAGATTTAGATTAGACATTGGGAAGAAATCTGTTCCTGTGAGGGTGGTGAGGTGCTGGCACAGGTTGCCCAGAGAATTCATGGATCCCTGGAGGTGTTAAAGGACAGGTTTGATGAGGCTTTGAGCACCCTGATCCAGTGGGAGGTGTCAATGCCCATGGCAGGGGAGTTGGAACTGGATGATCATTAAGGTCCCTTCTGACCCAAACCATTCTATGATTTTATGAAATTAAAACCGTATTAGTAAACCTTCCTCCCCTCCCCCCCCAAAATGCAGTGATCTAATATACAACTACTTTCCAGAATCAGAATAATTTACTAAATACCTGTCTCATCAGCATCCTCAGCTGGCTGTGTTCTCATGTATCAGAAGACCACTATCTTAACAGGATAGAAACAGCTCGTATTTGGAATGAAGCAGCTGTGGCAACAGCAGGAAAAAGTTGGCTGCTGATAATTTTATTGCAGAAGTTTAGAGAAAAAAAGGAGGAAAAGAGAAGAGAGCTGCTTTCGCAATGAGGAAAATTCATTTTGTGTATTAAGCAACTGATATGGTCCCGTTGGTAAGACAGTACCTGTGGGACAGGAAAGAGGAGGGGAAACATTTTAAGCAGCAGGCAAATTTAATTAATGGTTTTCTGCAGGGAGGCACTGACTTCTTGGCATTGGTCATTTTTCATTCTGCAAACCTGGCAGCCTGCACTTGTCTTCTTGACTTCAAACTGGGCCAAGTGAGAGGGCGTGAAGCATGCAGGAGCAGAGCACTTGGGCTGGGTTTGCCTGTCACTTGCCATAAGTGGTGAATAGAAGAGTTCTGCCCAGGAAAATAAGGCTTCCAGCCTCACTAGGAAGAAAAAGTAATATGAATCTTAAACTCCAAGCTGTTGTCGTGCAGAAAGGCTTTAGCTTCTAACGTGCCACACTTCACCCTTGCAGGATACTGCAAACCCCAGCTTTATTGGCTGTGCTCCTGGGTGCAGAGAGCTCTTGGTGGGCACTTGCCTGTGTCCCTTCTCTGAGGAACAGGTCCCTGAACCCCAGAGGAGGCATCAGGGAAGTGATGGAAGGAACTCACCTTCTGGCTGGCATAACCGGGAGCCAGGCTTGAGATAGTGGCTTGTCTGCTCCACCAGTACCTGTAGGCAAGATGAGTCTGCATGAGTGGTGGGCACTTCTCATCGTGCTTACATGAGCTGCAGACAGCAGTGCTGAGAGGACCCAAGGGAATAGTGGGCCAGAGTAACATTTCAGAGTCTAGTCAGTGCTTTCCATCTCCCTCCTTCTTACAAAATACCACCGATGGCAAAAGTAGCAGCACAGGCTCATGCAAGCTACAGAGCTGGGTCATACACCCTGGGGCTAGAAAGAAATGGGGCTGGAAAGCCCTGCTGGGGAAAGAGGAATCCGAGAGCCTGCTGCGTCCATAGTAGCACAAACATACCACAGTGTCCTGTGGTATTCAAGGGTCCCACAGTAACCATGTGGAAATGGTACTCCCACTGCAATGCCCTCATGAGGCAGTCCCCATACACCCCTAACACAATACAGCCTGGGTCTAACACCCAACTCCACTGCACACCGCAAAACTGTGTTGTAGAAGTCTCCTATGTGTAAAGTCTTGATTGCAGCAATGAAGCCATAAACCAAGAATACAGGTACCAGAGCTTTATTAGATGTTTCACTGGATACAAAGAAACTGTATTTTATATTACTCCTTTTTTTACATTAAATACATATTCTTGTCATAAAAATTCACATTTGCTATACAGAACTGTAGGCATTTTTTTACACAACATTTATTAAAGTACCATTGAATAGATCCTAAAAAGAGAAGGTGCAGCTCTGTGAACCTTTGTGGGCACAAAACCAGGGAGCTCCATGTCCTCAGTGTTACATAACCACCCGTTCCACCAAAACAGAGAAAAGTCATTCAAATTCATTTAATGTACACTGGGAATAATAAGGCTTCTGTACAGAGAGCCTGAACAGTGTCAGGAGGCAATGCGGCAGTAACATCCTAATCATGGTCTACATTATCCTAAAGCCATTGATGACTGAGGCAGTCAAAAACTTAACAACTGTCCTGGCAAGCCCAGATACTCCTTATTTTTATTTTGAAAATTATACTTTTAACCACATATTTTTATTTTCAATAATAATTACACATAAAAATAGGATTCTGATTTAAGGATCCCAGCTTCACAACAAAATTGATTTCAGCTACTCAAGGAATCTCTCCCAATCAAAACTGACTTTTGCAGGATCTAGAGCTGAGGGAAGAGACTAATAAATGCCACCTCACTGCAGAAAGAAAAGCCGAAGTGCACTCCATGCTAGGAGATAATCATTGGCATATCATCCAACCTGTTTCAATTCAGAGAGAGAAAGTTTATAACTGAGTTCTCATCTGCCATGGTGAGGCTCATACAAGAGGACACGTGTACGTAACTTGGAGCGTGGAGATAAACCACCCCAGGGCATCAGATACAGGACACTGCCGTCTTTCAGCCCTGTACTTAACATCTTATAAGAACTGGTGCATTGCTATGGTGTACTCAGGATGACAAGCCTATAATGCTCACTTTGAGCAGTGTTGCTCACAGCTGGCAGTTAAAGGGATGCACATGCAGAAGCTGAGATAAGGAGCACTGAGAAGAAGCAAGGGAGGAAAGTGGGAAGATGCTGATTTTCACTAGCCAAAGATAACAGAAGAAGGTCTGACATAAGACTCCTGCCTTCCCTCAGCCACTGTTCAGCTGGGTCTGACGGAAACTGACCTCACACCAAACATGCTGCAGGGCAGGCACACTCTGCCTACTCCTGTCCAGCCAGTGAGGCACAAGGTGGACCCTCTCTGTGTTCAGCATGTCTTTCAGAATAACCTTTGACAGCAGGCAGAGGCATCTCAGACAGAAACCATGACCTGGTTGTCGAAATGGCAGAAGGGCCATACCTCTGGGCAAAACAGAGATTCCTATCCAGAGCACTAGGTCCTGCCAGCCACTGGGAAATTATTATAGTTTTTTTAATTAAAGCTGCCACAGCTCCTGAAAGCATAATGCTGTACGTGGACAAGCCAGGCCAGGCTGCTCAGCCTCTGACATTTACCACTTTTACATAGGATTATTACAGTCCAATCTAGATTGTAGCAGAGTTCAAAGTTCTTCCTGCAGACTCACAGCTATGTTTGAGCACAGGACATGAGCAGTGTTGCATAGCATCCAGGCACTTCCCCAAAGCCAGGGTACCACTACCTTCCTATCATGATTGTATTCCAGAAGATGAATTTTAGGCCATTCAATTACATGATCACAACTCCTGCTGGCATCAGCAGGAGGTGTGTGCGTACAGAAATGATTTGATCCATCTCACGCTAAAAACCATGTCTTTGTCACCTTGGACAATCAAGGTAGTCAATCAGGCAAACATCGTAGTCTTTACTTACCAATATGTAAGTGAGCTCCAAGTAACTTCGAATTCCCTAGTGCCAGAAAGTAAGGGAATCAGCCCTGTGGACAATCCCCAATAACGTTTGAAATCAGAACTGTTAATCATGGCATTTAAACAAGATTATGTGAATGCATTAAGGCAGGTTACATAACTGCCCTTTTCCTTTAGGATTAATTATTTCCCCATTATACTCCAATACACACACATACCTACAAAACAGGAGCACGGTAAAACTAAACAGATCACTGAACTCCAAAATAGTTGTGACCAATATATTGCACATACCATACAGCGTATTTTAACCTCATCATTGGGTAAACATACACAATTCAGAACAACACTGACTGTATGTAACACAGAAGCTACTACTGAGATATGGCAAATACATCATATACACTATTAGCTTTTACTTCACTGAAAAGGAGATTAGAAGTTTAAAATGATGTTAACTGAACTGCTGAAATCACCAAATAGCCTACTCAGCTGCTAATAACTAGTGCTCCACATACATATTATATTCAGGATAAACAGCAGTGGAGCTATGTTTTCAGGGTACTCCACTTTTTTGATATTGTAGACCTAACCACCACAATTTTATATTTTCTTTGCAACACAGTGTATAGTTATTACGCACTGACTTATCTGCTCCCTCTCATCTCAGGGTAAAACTTTAGTAATTGCTTTGAAGTTAGTAGAAATAGTCTAATTTTATATCAGTATGACAGAAAGACTCAGCCCATCACAGAGGACCATACGTTCCCTCTAAAGTATGTATGCACATACATATACATACACATGTGTATGTTTAAACAAATGGCTTGAAATGGCAGGACCTACAAAACAAGTAATGTAACCAAGCAGCAAGGTAATGCAAATAACCCACTGATTTAAGACTCGCCTCCTGTGTTCTGATTCTGATCTCACCCCTCTCCACACAAGACATCTTTGCTTGTGTAAACTGAAAAAAGGAGCTAGGTTGGCTTACACCAGCTGAAGGACTGTCTATGTTGTGCAGCATAGTCACATATTTTTCAAGTATGATGAAAAGAAAGGATCGAGTAATCACGTGAAAACACCAGAAAACAATAGCTCTTGGTGTGTATACAATGAACATAGCAAGAGGGAAAACAAGCACAGGAAGAAATAAACTGTTTTGGCAGAGAATGACATGACAGTTTGAGTAAACAGATGCTTATAAAAATCAACAGTGCATACAGGTATTTTTCCTCTTGTGGGGTCATCTAATTTCCTGTGCCAGATTCCTCATAATACGTGTGTAGAAACCTCCCAAACAAATCAGATCAGACCAGTCATCTGACCCAGCGTCACAAGCACATGCCTGGTTGAAATCATGGAGAATTTTAGCTGCATATATGTGGCAAAACTGGGCTCTTGAATGGTCCAGCTGTGCTGCATAGTCCCTTCTGGTGTGTTCTTTTCTGGCAAGATCTCCCAAACAATAACAGGGAGTGCATCCCTATCAGGACAGTTCAATTACAGTTCTGCAACCTCACAGATGAAATTGCCAGAAAAGAATAGATAGTATGCCCCATACCCTCCTTTTTGTTTTAATAATTAAGGCAAGTTTTTTACCTTTCCCTAAAATAAAGTGTTGTGCTCCTCCCATAGAAAGGAGGTCAATGGCTAAATGAAAACATATTTTTTCTGATTAAAAAGTAACATTTTGCTAAGATTTGTTTTTTTCCCCATTAATGGAGAAACTACCTGATCTGTCTATTACCCTTCTTGTCAGAGGATTTTTTTTGCTTTGCTTTTATTTTCCAGCACCCAAATGACAATTAAAATAAAAATGATGATAAGCAAACATTTCATAACAATACTAACAGTGCAAGATGTCTCTATATTTATTCATATATACAGGTGTGCGCACACACAAACACACTATTCTTAAATACAGGAGAACATTTACTTTGAGTACACCTCTGGGCAAGTAAAAAGCTCAGTGTGTTGGAGTGGAGGGTCCCAAGAGGAACTCGGTGCTGTTGGTGCTCTCAGATTCAAAAGAACTTTAATTAGAACTCAAAAATGGAAACTAACTTTTTGCTCCACCCAAGGATCCAGATTACTTCACTATATTAAAAGAATAGGTTAGCTCTTTTGAATATATATAAGTAGGGGATGCATGACAGGGAGGCTATAAAAGCAAACAAATCCAAGTAAATGGAAAAATTAAAAGAGCATGTCACACTGCATCACCAATAAGCAAACACTTCCATGTTTCTGTGTGGGATTCACACATAGGCTGGGTTCAAAAAACAATATGCTCACATTTCATTTTAAGTGTCTACTACCTGAATCTTGCTAGGAGAGCCTGTGAAAACTGAAAATAAAGTGCATCAACTCATAAATTTTGGGGGCGGTTCAGGTAAGTTTTAACACTGTAAAAAACCTAACTGGCTTTAGAGCACAGATTTCACTGTGAATGAAACTTACTGTCCTAACTTACACAAAACCAAACAGCTACTGAAGGAGACATCATAACTTCATTTGTTTTTATGACAAAACTCCACAGTTTTTTTCAAGAAAATTTATAACACTCTTGTCCAGAAACCAGAGTATCATTATGCAATTATGCATGGATGTCTTTGCATCACAGACATATATTTAAATGTGTTTTTATGGTAGCTGCACATTTAAATGCTTCTTGATAGTACAGACATACATACACTTCTTCCAAGGCACCCTCTCAATACAAAATAGCAGCAAGTGTTCATCTTATTCCACTTCTTTCTAACACAAACCCAACAATCCCCCTATAATCCTCCCCATAACCCACCTGTTTGATAAGACCATTTTTATTTTTCTAAACTCTGATGGTGGATGGTAGTCCTTAACGCCCGACAGAAAATAACGAAGTGTTGTATGATGCCATTATCTTTTCTCGCTCAACCAAAAGTTCTAGTAACATCAATGGAAACGTGACCATATTCTTACTCCATAAAGACCTGAAGTATTTCAAAGAGCATTTTCCTTGTAAGACAATATAGCATCTATTGTTTCATACAAATGAAATACTTTGCTTTCCAAAGTCATAAGCCTGTGCATTGATATGTCCAGAAGATACGACCGACTGCATTGTATCCAGTTAGGTGTCATACAGTGGCAATGCTCTCATTTTATGATTCACTAAGTCTTCCATATATTTGAGGTTTATATATGTTTCATTAAAAGCGGGATGATCAGTGATTCCGCTACTAGAACGCTGCCATTCAGTAGACTTCCAACCTTGTGTTATGTAGTATTAAACCCCACAAATAATAGGAGTATAGAGAATTATTAGCTAGAAATTGAACTACAACACACTTTAGAATAGCAATTTTTCACTCATGAAACTGGCACTGATTTTTTTGTAATTAGTTGAGAAGTCTTGTGACCATAGCTGCCTTAAAGAGAAGTTTAGACTACACATGTATTTTTAAGTGCAGTTTTAGTTCTGTAGAAAGCAGGTTTCCAATATAGGACAAAATCCTGCTGACATTACAGTACACATAATTTACTAATCCTATGCCCAATCCATGCCAAACACAGGAGATTTTCCTATTAAATTCAGTGGATGTTTGATCAGGCTCTTACCTAAGATTAACCCTGGGAGGAAGTGGTGCTCCAAGTTGGCCTAACTTTGTTCCTGCTAGAACCAGGGAAGAACATACACTGGCTGCTCCTAGCACAGAGTTAGGCCAGCACCTTATATCTACTGACTTGATCTGGGGCAGAGACATTAGAAAACCACATTTTGAGAAGGAAAAGCAAGCAGGATTTAGTCTGTGCTCTGTGCAAGCTACGTAATACATCATGTTCACTGTCCACCGATTATGCATATGTTAGAGGCATGACTTTGGACTTACTTCACAAAGGCATTTAAACCTGTAGCTCACTGATAAATATGATCAATTAAACTAGCTAATAGATAAAGTGTAGCAGCTTAAAATTTTCAGGCCAGAGATACTGTCCTTAGTCACCCAGTGTAATGTTCACACCATCGGGAATCCTGCTATGGGCAGGCACAGGGTGATATTCACCCCATTGCTCCAAATGCAGCAAACTTCTTGGCACTGTTTATAACCACAGAAGACACATGAATCGCATCTGGTAACTCATGGAAAACATGTAAATGGCCTTCTTTTATCAAACACTGTAAACATGTTTAGTTTTGCTCTTCACATGAAACACAAATGTAAAAAAAGAAATAATTGATTAAAACATTTCTCCTATGCCCACCCACTAAAGCCCTAAACACCTCAGCATGTTATAGGAAGATCAGTGTTTTACAAGATAATTCTCTTAAAATGCAATCTTTTTTTTTTTTTTAAATTCTAAAGAATGCAACAACACACTTATTATAGTACTATCAAGTAGTGTCGTCTTCACCTTCATCCAGGGCATAGTTGAGCTTTATGACTGTGCCGATAAAGTCACCAAGTTCTACAAAATCTGCAGTGATAATATTCACACCACTTTCTCCCGGTTTCTGAGTTCGGACCCACTGCATCATTGCAGGAAGAGCCCTAAGGAGAAAACAGGAACAATAATTACTCATAAAGCAGTGGGACAAATGCATTGAGACAGGATTTACCAACAGTTACTCCTATTGATCTTGTTTTCTAAGGGAACCATGTGAGAAAGGACACAGGTTACACAGCTCAAGGTTTTTGAAAACCCTTCTTGTAATTTTCATTCTCTGGGGAAATAATATGTTGATTGTGTTTCAACTTCTCAGTAGAAAGGAATGAAAGGAAGGCTTATAGTAATTATGGATCTTGCCTAGGGGCAAGGGCATGGACCAGATACCTTTTCGATACCATCTGGCCATATGACTCCAATGGGAATTTTCTATGGAAAAAGAAACAACACAGAACTCAAGACTTCTGCAAAGCATGTTTGAGACATTCAAGGAAATACTGAAAATAATATTTTGGAGGACACTGGAGCAACCATGATTTCTACACTGTAAGTACAGCATATATCAAATACCCTTTCTTTCCCAGTATTAATAACTTAGCTATGCATTATATTTAATCATAAACCAATAGTTAGTAACTGAAGAATTTCTTCACTGAGAGAGTGGTCAGGGACTGGAATAGATTGCCCAGGGAGGTGGTGGAGTCTCCATCCCTGGAGGTGTTTAAAAGATGGGTAGATGAGTTTTTTAGGGATATGGTTTAGTAGGGAGACAGGCATGGTTAGACTTGATAATCTCAGGTGTCTTCCAACCTTATGATTCAATGATTCTATACAAAAAGCATCACAGTCATATAGACTCTTTTCTAAGATGGCATATTTTTATTATGTCAGACCCTCAGCATGGAAATACTGAGGTATAAAATTTGCTGCCTAAGTGGATTTGTGAGTATAATTTTTTTTTTCTGACACCATGAAAATCTAAGTTAACGATCACAAGAAATATCTATGGGAAAATAAAGGGCTCCCCAGTCCTGCTGAGGAAGTCTAACAGCAAGAATCAGTTTTAAGAAAACAGAAGACAAAAGAGTCAAAAAAAAAAGGTACAGCTTTTTCAGAGAAAAAGTAATTGACCATTGGAACAAATTCCCAATGACTGTGACAAACTGCAGCACATGGAGTCTTTAAATCAAGCCTGAATGTCATCCCAAAAATAAAATACTGTCTTGGTCAACCTCAATTTGCTGAGTTAAATAAAAGAACCTATGGATACAGATTGGAGAGATGGGCTGATTCTAATAGGATGATGTTTAATAAGTCCAAATGTCGGGTACTTCATTTTGGACACAACAATCCCATGCAGAGCTACAGACTGGGGACAGAGTGGCTGGAGAGTAGTCAGGCAGAAAAGGACCTGGGAGTGCTGGTTTGACAGGAAGCTCAACATGAGCCAGCAGTGTGCCCAGGTGGCCAAGAAGGCCAATGGCATTCTGGCCTGCATCAGGAATAGTGTAGCGAGTAGGACCAGAGAAGTTATTGTCCCCCTGTACTCGGCACTGGTCAGGCCTCATCTTGAATATTGTGTACTGTTCTGGGCCCCCCAGTTTGGGAAAGATGTTAGGATACTGGAATGTGTTCAGAGGAGGGCAATTAAGATGGTGAAGGGGCTGGAGCACAAGCCCTATGAGGAGCGACTGAGGGAGTTGGGGCTGTTTAGTCTAAAGAAGAGGACGCTCAGGGGAGACCTCATTGCTCTCTACAACTACCTAAAAGGAGGTTGTAGTCGGGCAGGGGTTCGTCTCTTCTCTCGGGTGACCAGTGACAGAACTAGAGGGCATGGACTCAAGCTTCGTCAGGGAAAGTTTAGGCTTGATGTTAGGAAAAAGTTCTTCACTGAAAGGGTGATTGGCCATTGGAATGCGCTGCCCAGGGAGGTGGTGGAGTCGCTGACCCTGGAGGTGTTTAAGGGGAGACTGGATGTGGCACTGAGTGCCATGGTTTAGATGATGGTTGGTGTTATGTTGGTGTTAGTGTTGGGATATAGGTTGTACTTGATGATCTCAGAGGTCCTTTCCAACCTTATGATACTATGATACTGTGATACTGTGACTGGGCAGGGCTGCAGTCAGTTTAGATGAACATGTGTTTTCCCTTTGCTCTAAAATCTACAGATCTGTGATTTCACTCAGCCAGAAGGTTGTACAGCCTCTTTCACAGAGGCAGCGCACATGTAAAATGTTGGTCTGATAGTTTAAACCAAGCTGAACATGCTGAACCCCAATTTTCTCCAAAAAGCTTTAGAAAACAGATCTAAAGAAACTAGAAGCACTAGTAGACAGAGATAGTATTTGTCAGCAGCCACCAGAATCAGTTATTTTTTTGAAACAATTTAGTACTGAAAAAACCCAAGCAGTTATACTTACCCCCTCTATGATTTTACAGAAATCACAATACGAATGTTTTGCTTCAGCAAAATGTACTTAAACCCACCACGAGATTTATATTTCAGCCCAGCAATATATTTCATTTCACTCATTGATTCAATATGACTGAGGCACACCAGCTTATAAAACTGAGCTTAAGCACTCTGCTATGTAAGAACTTAGCCAGCCTTTTTAGACTTATGTTTATGCTATCCTGAAAAGCTACACTCCATGGAACTGCAACAGACACAGGTCAGCAACACATGGACTGTTCAAGAAGATCTGTGAGCAATCAGAACCAGGACAGATCCCAGCAGACCACCAGGTGATAAAAGGCAGATCAGATCAGTTGAAGACTTCACTGCATCTTCATTTGCAAGAGATACTGCTGTACACTGGACAAAGACACAAGGCTGAACTTCTAGGATGGCAGTATGTTGCCTTCGTCTTTAATACCATCCGATTTAAGCTCAATGAGTTTCAGGTTTAAAGGTGAACTGATTGCTTGTAGGCAGCCACAGATTTTTTCTTCCTTCCTTTTGCATAAGTTGATACCCTTGATATTTTACTCTCCCTTGAGGCATAATTAGCTTCTTTTGGTGTCCTTTATTTGTTCTGAAACTGGTGCTGATGTAATTCTGTCTTCAGACTATAGAGTTTGCTATCTATACACTTAGCCAAGTATGCAATATTGTTTTCTTTTTCCTACTGTTTTCTTATTAAGCCAGCCTTTAATAATAGAGCACTAATCAAAAGGAGACACAACTACCTTAAACTCACCTTGCCCTGCTAGTTCATCTCCAGTTAGGCTTGGTAGTTAATTAGGTTATTTAAATTTTACTGATATTTCACACAGGACATAGTTGCATGGTCCTTTTCTCATACACAAATTGTTAGATAAAATCACAGAAATCTTTTATTCACAGGACTATGGAGCATGCAAAGAAAAGCCAAAAAGTGAGTCACATTATCCAACGAAAAGCTTATTTGCATATCAAATCTGAAAAACACAATCCTGTTAAAAAAACCCACAAACCTGAACAAAAGATTCCACTCATCTTACATATTTGATTTAGGCTATGCTACTCTGGTTATGATAGAAATCCAAAGAAAAAAACCTACACAGATCATCTCCCTCCCATATTGCCATCTTGAAAGTGGCTTACATTAATGACTGTAGAAAACCACAGTTGCTCAGCTTCCATACAAATATCTCACACGCTCACCATAATTATTAGAATACGCCTGCTTTAACATTCCTCAGGGTGCCTTTGTGATAGCAGTACAAACCTTGTTCAGCCCTCCTTGTAATTTCCAGTCTCTGCATGCCTCAAAGTAGTAATTGTTCTCATTAAGGGTTTTAGTCAGAGGAACACAAACCATGCTGTGTGGCAGCCACCTACATGACTGAGCTCACAGAAACGCAGCACGTACCATGGTCTTTATAGATAGTTGTATTCTTGCAGTGTTGATAAAAAAAGATTTTGCTCATGAGCATATGCAAGCCTCTCAGCTTGCAAATCCTGATAGCACGACTGCATCTGTGTTAGGCAGGTCCTGGTTCTCCTACGGAAGCTGCTGATGTCTGTGTGTAAGGGTCTCATTCAATCTCTGTCAGCAATGGTTCAGATCCCAACCCTGCAAGGGCTGAGGACAGCCCAGCCATGTCAGTATGGGTCACACCTGTAGATACTCAAGATGAGTAAACTCTGCCACTGCACAATTGATTATAGCTGTTCAGTCATACTGTAACTAAACACATCTACAGTTCCATTGTGCTAGTGAAACAAGTTTTCCTAATGGAAATGTCACACTGTTAATAATGACAGCAATGCCACTATTGAAACTGCATGCAGAGCAGCACCCATGAGATCCACCCCATCACCCACTCTGCCCAGCCGGGGGCTCTCAGACCCACGAAAAAGTCTGCATAACAAGAGAGAGGGCAGAGGAGATCTAGGCACCTACCTTTGCTGGGAAACGCAGTGTTGCGCAGAGATGTTTAAAGTGGCTATATCTCTTCTGAGAACAAAGCTGTTATCTCTAGGTGGCATCTCACTAGGTCAGTCACAGGTACTAATCACTTGGGTTGGCTTGGGTATCACAATGGCTTACATCATGCATGAAAACAGGCCCTTCTATCACCAATTCCAGTCTTTTTTTTGTTGAGGAGCTGTGTACTTTCTCATACAGCACTGCCACAGTAATTTTCATTTACAATCCAGCTCCAATTTGACAGTTACTTTATTACCTCTATTTTCACTATTCTGTTTACTTGCCCCTGTAAACAGAAAAGCGTGCAGTTTTCTTTTTAAGTTTCTCACTTCTTTCAGGAACCATATTCTGTTGCATTAAACAACTCAGCTGTGAAACACTGCCTTAAATTACAAAACATGCATAGCCCTTTCAAAGCTATTGAATATTCAAGACTTCTCTTTCATTTTCATAATCTGTAAGGATCTCAAGTCGACTCCAATGGTACTGAATATTGTTTAAAAAATAATAATTAAACATTCAAGTAGGTTCAGTTCAAGCAGTGAAACTGTGAGCCCCATTATGAGCTTTCAGAAAGAAAATATGACCTAACTAATTGCATTAAAATTTGCTTTTGGGCTATTTTAGTTCAGCAAAAGGAGTGTTTGCGGTTTTTTTAATGATTGAGTCATCAAAGCTTGACAATGTGACAGAAGAACTAACAACAGCAGTGCCCTAAGACAGGACCTCCCGTGGTGAAACAGCCCTTTCCCTCTGCAGAGCATTCCAGGGAGAGGAGGAAGAAAAGCATCCTCATGTAAACACCAAACAAAAGGGCTGTTCACTGTTTAATCAGAGTTTTATCACTGAAGGCAGAGAACAGGTTTTCTTCTGGACTGCAGGGAGCCAATACCACCTCATGCAGAATGAGCAACTAGTCTCATTTACAGAGTGGGACACTGCCTAGCACTAGGCACCCATTACCAGTCACATCAGTGAGAACTTGCTCAGGGCAAAGTGACATACAGCATTTTTTCCCTCTCCAACAAGGCACACACCTCTGCTTCCCTGCAGCCTTTTGCAAATAAGCATTACCGTTCAAGAAAAACAGCACTCCTCTGCAGGAGGATGTACTCATTCAGGCCTGAACTCTAACTCTCCCCCCCACCTCCATCCAATTTTACCCACGTTTGCAAAACCATTGATTAATTCTGGAGCCATAATTCAGCACACACTGACTCTGGCTTTTCAAGGATGCTGAGAATCCATTGTTCCAGTGAGAGCAGTGGATGTCTTGTGCAACACTGAATCATAAAAATCACAACTGGGAAGAACCTTGTAAGTCATTCAAGTTCATCCGCTCCATTCCAGGCAGGATTAACTACACAAAGATCTACTATAACAAACCACTCCTGACAAATGTTTAATTTAACCAGATCTTACAAGCCTCCAGTGTCTTGTCACATCTGCCCCTGTATTCAGAGCACCCGTACGTAAATATCCATATACACCCTCATTAGCTTCAACTGGAGTACCACAAAAAATAATGGTAATAAGGTGTGTTGCTCAAGAATGTTCACCATGTACTCAACCTGTTCCCACTAAAGATTTACTGTTCATCAGTAAATAAGTTTCCCTGAAGAACATGAACCTTAGGCTCCATTCCACAGTACATCATTCTATCATAACTCTCTTCTGTGGCAAAACTATTTTAAAAGGTCCTCTTGTTTTACATGTCAGCCATTTGTTTTCTGCCCCAGATCAAAATTTACCGTTCCCTCAGTTCTGCTAATAGACCTGTGGGGACAAAATAAGAAAAAAAATGCATATGGAAATGGTTTGCATTAACAGAAATGAATTGACCATTTTTTCCTCTCACTCTTGTCCCAAATGGCTACATTTGATTTATACCAGGACTTCACAAATCGTTGAACTGGCACAACCAAGGAACAAACGAACTGAAGCATAGAGATTTACACAACCTTGGCATAGATGGGCTGGGAAGGAACTCCTTAGATTCAGTTCCCTAACCCTGAGATTCCCTCAAAGCAGTAGTGTGGCCATAAAATTTGCACTATCAAGGCCAGACTAAATAGAATCAGAAAACATACGTGAGATTTTATTATTAATAGTCTCAAAGGCACACAGGTGGGAATTCCTTTCCCTGGATCCTGAGTAGATGTTACTTTACCCATGTTGCAAGAACAACCTATTTTAACATCCAAAAACCCTGAATCAATTTTTCTGAAATGCTTACAATAATTCAGTCATCTCCAATTGCTTTGAACAGTTCGAAAATGCATCTTATCAGATGACACATACTACCGTGATGGGGTTAGATGAATATTTTAATGTAATTGATCATAGCACTGTACTCTGCAGAGTCACCAAGGGCCAGATGTCTTTGCTCTCCTACCGAGCTGTTGTAGGCTTTTCAGGTTCATTTTTAAGGGGAAGCAGAAATAAGCCAAAAGGGCTTTTCCTGCCCTCCCTTCAAAGAACTTTCAACTGAATTTATTGAACCTACACCACGATGTTTGTACAAAAATAAAAGGCAATGGGATAGTTGGTAACAACAAACAATGCTTCTGGAGGCATGCTACTTTTTTTTGCTTGATTCTGCGTTTTTAGCCATTGCACCTACAGCACTAACTAACAGCATGCGAAATGTAGACAGACAGGAAAGGACTCAGTGAAACCTGTTACAAAAGATGTCATCAATGAGGCTATTCTAGTATTTTGGTTACTGTCTTGGTCAACATATCAGGGAGCTGAAGTGGAAAATGCAACAGCTAAAAGCCTGACCAGCTACCACACCCACTGAGGCATTTAGCTTTTACATCACAACTGAAGAAGGCCTTGTAAGACATGTAGTTATGCTACTATGGACAAATATATGATAGTCCATGGATTAACAGAAGACTACTGCCTGCCATAAGGATGCCTGTGTATAAAGCCTGGCTTTTTTTCAGTGACCAGTAGACTAAGTTAGGCAAGCTCATCAACTGTTGTTTTAACCAGTTATCTCTTTGGAAAACAGCTAGGGAAGAAACACCTCTGATTTTCATGAGAGTGGAGCAAGTCCTATGAAAACAGATGGGATAGAAAGATCAAGGTGCTGTTCAGACATCATTCCGTTCAAACTTTTGTGGCCCAAATAGATATAATCCTGAAAACCAGTTTACACAGATGCCTGCATGTAGCACAGTTTACCTGCTTGAGATAGTCACTCCTGGTCCCAGCTCCAGACAGAAATATGACATTTCAAGAAATGCCAAAAAATTCACAAAAATGACAGCAAATTTGAACTACGGAAATAGGAACAGGAACTTATTCCGCTGCTGATAAAACAGAGAAAACCTCTGCTTTACCTAAGAAAACATCTGTCACCAGTCGAGGGAATAGCTACAGGCTTGGGGCTTTTCTCCTCATCTAATTCTTTAAAAATAGAGGTATGATTTATTCATACACTCATTACACTTGAATCACTGTATTAAAAACATTCAAGATGTGTTAGTCGGAACTGCTTTGTTCAGGTGCATTTTGTAGCAGGTACTAGCCTACTCGTGGCCAAGTTTTCCTCCATCAAACTTGGCCAAGGGCTTTGTTTTCTCCAAGAATTACCACCATGTGTCACCTGGGACTTTTCAAAGAGCTGTTTTGTTGAGGAACTTGGTAGGGTACTCCAGGTACGGAGCTGCCCAGCTACACCTCAGCTCACAGTTTCTGCTCAACCCTTCATTACAGAACTCACATTCTTAAGCTCGTAAAATTTGAATGATGTAAGAAATAAGAAGCAGGTTAAAAGGCAACGAATTAAAAAAAACCAAACCCTTTGGCATGGAGGAAATACTCTGAAATCCAATGTGGAAAACAATGAAGTAGGGTCTAATAGAGCAAATAAGAAGAGGTGATTTTTACCCTTTTAAGCTCTTCCCAGGAGCTAGAAGAATTAACAGAGCAATTCTGAAAAAAAAAATATCACTTCTGAGTAACTGGAAAAGTTAGTAAAAAGGTACGTATCATCAGGGAAACCAGAGAAGCTAGATAGAAGGCAGAGTTTATTTAAGAAACTTCTGGCTCCCACCACTACCTCTCTGCTGTATGACCTGTAACAGAACATCACACATCATTGTCAGTTCCCACTAAATAAATTCCAATAAATTTATTCCAATAAACCTAAAATATTTATATGAATAGCTAAAATGTGGATTTTTTTTTAGTCTAATAGCATAGCCTGCAAAATTCATGTTTTCTTCCTGCAGATGCTTTGAAATTAAACTAAATCTCACCTATATTTGAATCCTTTGTTATTGAATACAGAGCAAAGCAATTTCCATTTTCTTTCAGATAAACAGCTCTAAGTAGTTGTATTTTTTTGTTCCATCAAGTGGAGATAGAAAGTTAGAGAGCAGTACCAGAGAACAGACAACCAATGCACACAGAACTGCATGCAGCTGTTTGCTTAGTACCTTGCTCAGTACATTCCCCAGTACATTATTTGGACAGATGTTTTGTAGAATAATTCATATTGTCTGTACTGTTGAAAGAAGCAAGGAAAATAACCATATTAGAATCAGAGAAAGCTGCAGGAAAGAGATGGATCTTGCAGCCTTTCCAGGAATTTAACGCTTTCTCATTCTTCAGAGAAGGCAGAAATTAGCTTCATTTCTGAAACACCAGCAAGTAGATTACAATGAAGCAATTAAGGCAGCAAAGTTTAAATGAAAAATAATGATGAAAATAATTGCCTTTGAAAAAAGGTACAGGGAAACAGTAATTTTTCATCGCTGCTGCAATCTGGACAGCAAGAAGAAGCAGAGAATACAGTATATACAGAGAATATAGAATATACAGAAGACCTTCAGGCTGGCACATCCATGCAATAGAAATTGGCCATAATTATAGCTCTGATTTGAATGATGTGGTTAAAACAAGTCAGAAAATGAGATGGTAGGGGACAAAATTATATAGTAAAATACACTTTTTCAGTCAATTAACAGTCTTTTTAAAACCTACTTAACATAGCCAATTAAACATTATTTTATTAAATTTAGGCATTTTAAAATTTAAATAATTTTAAATTGAGTGTCACTTTAAAATGAAATAATTTTGAAACTGTTGAAACACTTCCGTATTTCTAAAACATTAGGTTAGAAAATATTAAGATTAATTATTTTCCTACATATTTTCATCAAATACAATGTCATTAAGATTGACCCAAGTTCACAGATATTATCAGTGATGCTCAAAAATCTCTTTTTCCAACAGATTTCTCTTTAGGATCAAAATTTCTCCTTGCTGTTCCTCTCTCTATCAAAGCAACCACCTCTTCTGCTTCCTGCTCTCATTTCCTCTGACTGCGCTAGCAACTGTCATTTTGTGTGGACTGAACCTCCACAACCTCTTTCTCCATCAAGACTTCATGTGCAAAGCTAGTTTTATCAACTCCCTTGCAAGGTGTGTCCCAAATAGATAGAGAGCACTAAGGTTCCTTATTACACTGCTGTTCTCGCCACCTCGGGTTCTTCACCCAGCACGGTGCCTGTCCTGCAGGCTGCAGGGGCCCAGGTCATCAGACAACCACTAGCCCCCTCACAACAACTGCTTCATCTCACCAGAGATGACGACTAAGCTGCGTATAAGTTTCTGCTTCTAGCTCTGGCCTCGCACAGCTAAACCATCTTTGTTAATCAGCTGGATCCCAGAGGCAATATCCTCCCAAACAGCATCCTGGGCATTGCTGTGAATCATTTACCAGGAGCAGCCTTCCCCGAGCTATTCCTCATTCCTTCCACTTGCTTTCCTCACAGGCCACCATTAACAAGCGCAAAGCCTTCATATGATAAATCTTATATTATACCAACTGTAATTATGCCAAATAGCGCCTAGGAGATATTACAGAATAGCCACTGTTCTGGCACTGTGAGACGTGTTTGCTCTGGCTAGAGCTAGGGGAGACATACTCACCAGGCTATCTTCCTGCTAAAGTGGTCCCACATTGGGAAGATTTGTCCTCCCTAACGCAGACTTCTCTATCTCCACAATAACCAGTGGGATATGAATGAATACTGCAACAGCACTTGCTTCCCCATCACCGGGTGGTGACTCCCCACGTGCTTTGAGACCAGATTGCTCCCAGGGCTAGTGCAAGCAACCTAGCAGGGAGAAGAATGCTGCCATCATGCAGTCCTGTCCTTCCACCTACAGTGACAAAACGAGTGGCACAGACAAGCTTGTGCACAGTTGCCTTTGAAAAGGTGGGTTAGCAGCCACGACGTTCCCTTGTAGAAGGTAGCCTCAGAGGAATCTGCTAAATATCTCTATTCCTCTTCTGAAAGCCCATAGAGCTCATCTTAAAAAGCAGTCAGCTTTCTCACTCCCACTTTTTCCAACTTCAACACTGTTGGAAAACTTCACTGCTTTGATGGCAGGGAACCCTTCTCTCATTTTCAGCCTAAATTTATTTAGTCAGTGTCTAACTGTTGCTCTTGAGAGAACACTGGCCTTGGTCCTAAACTGTTCTTTCCCGCCCTGGTATTTATTTGTCTGTGATATTTATAGACAGTCATCACATAGCCGCTCAGGCTTCACTGTGCTAGGATAAACAAGACAAGCTCTCTCAATATCTTCAGCAATTCATTCCCTGATTATCCTAGTTAGTAGTCCCTCTTTGTATCTGTGCCAATTTTAATCTACTCTGTAGAACACAGACGCTGAGAACTCCATTGGATATTCAAAAAGATATCCTACTGGCACCTGCGACAGTGATACCACCACCTTTTTGTGCGTTCTGAAAATGTCTCAGTGCATATCAAGAGGACACTGCTCTTTCTCCCAGACGCTTTCCACTGAGGGATGCTTTCCACTTTAGCCAGCCTTGGGTGACACTCCAGCATCTGCTTTGCCTGGCTTCCCCAGCTGATGAGATCCCACCTTGTCAGAGCATACTTCCATTGTGACCTTGCATTTTATACTATAGAATTCCAGCTCATTTCTAAATATTGCAGGCATCCAGCTCTTGTTGTATGTTACCCCTCAGCTTCCCTCTGTTACAGTGACAGTCTCTTACTTTTTGTTATCAAGCAAACTCCATCAGCAGCCTCCTACAGCTGAATCCAAGGTCCTTCATGGAAATATTAAAGAACACCAGGCTCTCTGAGGAATGCTACCATTACTTTCTCTTCAGTCTGGTACTTCCAAGGAGTCTCAACTCCATTTCTGATTCCCAAATTCCATTTCAGTTGAAAATACACCATTTAACACTCTACCAACTGTCTTAGTGAAATCTCAAAATTTTCCAACACAATTTCCATAGAATTAGTTACAAAAACAAATGAAGATTGTTTGAAACCACCCACCTTTGGCAAAAACCTCATCAACATTTATCCTACTTTCCATTAACCTCTGTATCTTTAATAATCACATCTTTCCAGTTAAGGTCTTCAGTGTTACCTTCACCTGAAAGCTTGTGGGATCTCAGACTAGTCCCCTGACATTTTTAGGTAAAGGTATTATGTTTGTTGCTCTCCACTCTAAACCACAGTTTTCACAGGCCTGCTTTTATGTATACAATGCTCACGCTAGTCCTTCAGCAATTCTGCTGTGGAGATGACACAGATAACTCTACTTTCTGCTTTAAGACATTCACTTACAGTTTTTACAAAACACCTTCCTCAGTGCTATCAGGAGTTGCAAAGAGGCTCCAAGAGGAATCCTCACAATTCAAATGCTGGATGAAAAACTTAACTTCCAAGCTCCAAACTGAATACAGCAGAACTTAACCTGAAGATAAGCACGATTCATACAGTTATTTTAATCAACTCACAAGGCCTATTATTAGGGTAACAGTGGTACAGTTTACTTACTATACCGTGCAAAGAAATCCACTGGGAGGAATAAAATCTGCTTGTTTCATTTGGTAGATACTTCTGCTGACCTTTGAGCCACCTTTTTTTAATGTTAGTTACTGGCAGATTTTGGAATCAAATGCTAATAGTCATCTTCTCTTTAAACTCAACATTACAGTCAACCATCTTGAAATGTCCAGATGGTGCTATCGATGGCAACATAAGATGATAGCAAAATTCAGACCAGTCATGAAGCTGAGTCAGACTCTTTCACATTGTATAAACTTGAATCACCAACTCTAGCCTACATATACCATCATTCTGTCTGCCCTGACTTCAAACCATTTCAAGTTTTAAAGAGGGCAGTCAGGCCGTTTCAGTTTTGGCTAAAATAATGAGGCTCGACTTTCTTTCCAGGTTCTGACTTATTTTTCCTGCAGAAAAACAGAAGTTCTGGAGATGTGCCACAGCATTACTTAGGTGATAGTATCACCTCGAAGAACTCTATCCTTCAACAGTGTTTATTATCATATGAATCAGGTGAATTATTACTATTAATACTGCTACTTTGCTTGGCCAGTGGTATTCACTCTATAGCTAATGGATAAAACTGTAATTTCCAATAGTAATAAGCAAAATTAAAGTGGATGTTAGGAACGAGAGAAACAGTATGATATTGTCAGCAGACTGTCACTTGATCAATAGTGAGGGCCAAGTAAAGGCTGTGTACTTCAGTACTATACACCCATTGTGGTATTAAATAGATCTGGCCCCAAAGCAAGAACTGCTGTTCTGTGAGAAACTCCAGCATTTCAAAATGTGGTTTTGTTTTATATTAGAAAGCAAAGACAAAGTGTTGGCCTTTCCATCAAATAAAGTTCAAGACCTATTTCTGAATACAAATGAAAGGCACTGAATATAGAAACAATTAAATATTGCAATTAATAATGTAACATAAATCTGAAGACAAGACAGAATTAATAAAAGTACAAAGTTGAAATGTTTTGACATCATCTATTTTGCTAAAATAGAATTCTCGCTAGATAAAAACACTGAATGATACACTCCCGAAAAAAAGGAGAAGAATTTAAGATACTTGCAGTTTTCAATAAAAGCTGCACCCATAGGAAAAAGAACAAATAGTTTTGTAATCACTGGGTTGAAGCAATTAACAGAAACATACACTTGCTGCCACATCTAACAAAACTAGCAACTTTAGACCAAACTCTTAAAAAAGAAGATAAAATACTAACCAGTATACCACTGATGTTAACTCAAACTAGTTTTAAAAACAAAAATGTTTTTATGATTTTGAGAGCTCTTACTGGTTCTGATCAGCACTTAAAATAGGCAGACATTGTGAGAATTCTCATGTTTCCAGTAATACTCGTAACTTCTAAATTGTTCTCATATTTTATTTAATGAGAACTCCACTTTGATGAACTACATTTGGTATACTATAAATGAAACCAATCACATCACAGACCATCACGGAAAAGGCAGACTAAAAATGCATTACATAGGTTGTAAAACTATAGCAAGGGATTGCAGGGTATGCATCAACAATAAACTAAAATGCTCCTGGAGTGAAGTCATGATAGACACTTGGTCGAGACACACCATAAGATAGAGATCACAGAATCATAGAACAGTATGGGTTGGAAAGGACTTTTAAATGTCATCTAGTCCAACCACGCTGCAGTGAGTATGGACATCTTCAGCTTGATCAGGTTTCACAGAGCCCCATCCAACCCTACTGTCAATGTTTCCAGGGATGGGGCACATACCATGTTTCTAGCCAATCACGCCCAGTGTCTCACCAACCTCCTCGAAAAAAATTTCTTCCTTGTACCTACTCTAAATCAACCTTCTCTTACTTTAAAACCATTACTCCTTGTCCTATTGCTTCAGACCTCTCTTTTAGCCTGTGCTCCTAGGAGAGGTGTTTCACCCTCTGATCATTTGTCCAATAGGTTCACGTCTTTCCCACGCTGAGGATTCCAGAGCTGGATACATACTTCAGATGGGGGTTTCACCAAAGCGGAGTAGAGGGGCAGAATCACCTCCTTCAACTTGCTGCCCGTGAATCTTTGGATGCAGCCCGGGATACAGCTGGCTTTCTGGGCTGCAAGCACACATTGTCAGCTCATGTCCAGCTTTTTATCCACCAGTAACCCCAAGTGCCTCTCAGCACAGCTGCTCTCAATCCTTTCATCACCCAGCTGTATTGAGACAAGAAAGCATTGCCTCGACCCAAGTGCAGGACCTTACTGCTTGCCCTATTGAACCTCATGAGGTTTACATGGGCCCACTTCTCCAAGTCCCTCTGGATGGCATCCCATCCCTCAGGAACCCCTGAGGGACACCACTTGTCACCAATCTCTGTTGTGACACTGAGCCGTTGACCACTACTCTCTAGATGTGACCACTCAACCAAGCCCTCATCCACCAAACAGTCCACCAACCAAATCCATATCTCTCCAATTTAGGGAGAAGGGAGAAGGGACCATGTCAGTGGGCTTACAGAAATCCAGATAGATGACATCCATAGCTCTTCCACTGTTGTACTCACTCCTTCAGAGGACACCAGCAGGTTGGTCAGGCAGGTTGGTGAAGCCATCCTGGTTCTCCCAAATCACCTCCCTGTCCTCCGTGTGCCTTAGCATAGCTTCTAGGAAGATCTATTTCCTGAATTTCCCAGGCACAGAGAGGAGGCTCACAGGTCTTAGACCCGATCTCTTACAGTGGGAGGGATTCCCCCTCCCCCCCCACCCCCAGTCTCGGCCTTGCAGTCCATCCACTTGATAGGTGTGAGAAGAGAGGTTATTAAGAGAGGTCATTTCCTTGTCCTTAAGCATGACAAGGGGCTGTGCTGGACTGCTCTGCTCCATCACAAGGAAAAGCAAACCCGTCATGTCAGACATGCATTGAGCACAAGAGTCCCTGCGGTAGCTCACGTACCTCTGGTGGGATACAGACCAAGCTGCATACTCATCACAGAGCTGCTGCAGTCCCCTTCCTCCTACACATCTCTAACAACAGATACTGATGGTGGTCAGCCTTAGCTGAGCACCTGCCTCACATCAAGCATCGAAGACCAGCCAGAGAGACCTCGTATACCCCTAACAAGCACTGACTGAGTGGGGGATCTGCTAGATAGCACAGCCTCTGTTAGTGCAAACCAATGCGCTGGTATATTGTGCATCAGTGGACACATTATTTAAGAGATTACAAGAATTCACAAGCACAGGCTTGCAGAAAAATATACACTGCTTCAAATGAAAAAACACAGATGTATGTCTGCATCTCTGAAGAGATGTATTTTGAGAACTCCTGCATTGTTGGTACAGTTGATGTTGGCTATAAGCAGCAGAGAAGCCCAAATGGTTACTGAGAGAGAATTACAGACACTGTGCCTTATGGTCTCTCCATCCAATGAGTTATTTCCATTTAATACAGAATAAAGGAAAATCTTGTCTGAGCTGGAAAATATTTTTGAAGCAAAAGCCCACCTAAGACATTTCTCATTAGAAACAGTTTAGAACAGAAAAAACTCAAATATTTATCACACGGATTACTTCTTTCACAAATGTTCCTCAGACTGTACAGCTCAAAGGAGGGAGCTTTCCACCAAGAGGAAACCATTCGGCTGGATTTATGTCTCTTGTGTCCTAGCGCAGTCAGAGAGTAGTAGCACTGAAATGCTGTGTGATAGAGAGAGGGAACAAGCATCAGACATCACTAGGTGAGATGGACTATTTTCAGCCAAATGCTCTCTCAGCTGAGATTAGCAACAGACTTGGAAGAATTTACTGTACCTGGTGTGAGAGGGCGGCTCTTATTTCCAGTGCCACAGTGGTGACATTACCCCTGTTGGCTGAGCCCTGTCCTTCACTACAGAAGGATGTTTAGCAGATGGACCAAACTAGGCACAGACACTCACCATGCCACATGCTTGTACTCTTCAGAGATACAGTACCAGTCTTATAAAACACACAAGAACCTTGACGACCCCTTGACGACCTTCCAGTAACGAACTTCAGGACCACCCGCCTAGTACCTGGTGACAGCCTGAAACAGAATCTCTGGGTAAGAAACATCCTTTCTTAATTCCTCCCAGTGGCAACTTCAAAGGTTGTTGGTAACAAGCTGGCTTCAAATTTAATTATTTCATCTCAATTGTCCAAATCCTAACCATCATCATGCATGCAGCTGAAGCACAAATGAAACTTGCTGGGCTGACTGCTCACAACAGCCCATGGGAAGAAATTAAAAAAGGAGAAACACTGTGCATGGGAGGAGAGAGACGGTGAAAGGCAGCTAAGGAATGGATGCAACAACAGTGGTCCGGAGTGGAGGCAGACCCTCCTCCTGATGCAGGGACAGCAGTCATGAGCCCCACACAGCTGATGGCTCAGTTAAGATAGCACAGAAGGATAGTGATGAGCACAGTCCTCACTGCTTCAGCATTTTACTCAATGAAAAGCAGGAAATGGATGGACAGCACTGTAAGCAGCAAAACCAAAGCAAAGTGTAATGAACTTAGCTCTGAGAAAAACCCTGCTCAGAAGGAGGCAAGTTTCTTTGCAATATCCACTCACACTTTGAGAAACAAGGCAGTGCACACACTGGCTAAAATGATTCCACCTCAGTTACTCAAGCAACACAGCTTCCCACCTGTAGGAACTGGATTATTGCATTGCCTCAGAGCTGTCATTTTAACAGATCTCACTGGAAAAGGAAAGAAGCCAGTTTCAGACTTCAGTAATCCCCAGTAGAAAGGAAATGAAGGTCCCTGGTTGTCCCCCTTCACTGTCCAGAGGCAAAATTAAGGAGCCCAGCACCCAAGATGTGATTTCATTCTTGATTTACTACATTAACAGTGCTTGCTGACAAAACTGAGAGCACCATGGCACTGTTTCAAAGATAAAATTACACGTTTCAATACCCCACCATGAAACAAAGAAATGTAAGGTTACTCCTTTGTGCTACAGCTCAGAAAACAAAAATTTTCATGTGAAAGTGCCTGTGTCTCATCATGGCTTCTACTCCACTCTAACCACTCAGTCTCCTTCATATCTTACTACTATTTTATGATATAATACATTCTGGATGACAGTTGCTTAGTTACAAAGACTCTCAGATCAACAGCTACAATATTAAAGTCTCACCAAAGGTCAAATTCCACTGTATGATCATCCACTGCCTTAAAGACGTCTTCTATTATTTTTCTTAGTGGTTGAAATAAATACCAAAATGCACTATAATAGGTTGCGCTCTGTTGAAGCAACTGTACTGTCTGTGATAACACATGCAACACTATCACAATCATAGACAAAATCTTCTTGTACTCACTGACTACATGAAGTTTATATCTTAAGACCTGTACCCCTCAGCAACGCCCCTAACCACCAATCCCCCCACCCCCCCCCAAAAAATAATCCTGGAAGAAAATAGATTTATGAAACATTTGCTTGTAGATAAAAGATCAATAAAATGAGTTTAAACATTTCCAGGCTTTAAGAACAAAAGAAATAAAAATAAGCTTTACATTTTATCAAGCCAGTATGTTTCACAGTGACAGGAGACTAAAAATTCAAGCTTCCAAACATACAGTGACTGCATGCTAGTTAGTCCAGAACTGCCCAGTTCTCTAAGAACCGACAAGGACATGCTTATATATCTATCTACTTACTTGTACAGTCCTGAAGGCAATGGTTTGCAGCAAGTGCTAATGCAACATAGAGACATGGATGTTGTCATACCTGCTGAGATTGCATTTGCTTGACTTTGTAATAAATGTCTTTGTACGACAGAAAGTCATTACCAGCTTGAAAGCTGCCTTGTGAATAAATCGAGAAAGGTTTGTTTGTGTAGATTTCCGTGCTCATTTTGTAGCATATAACTGAAGAGGAGAAGAACCAACCCATCAAGAAATCGTTTCCTTCAAAATCAAGTAAAAGCAGCTAGGCAGACCCAGGCCCAGCATCAACAAATACATTTCCCCCAGGGTCAGCACTTCTTAGCATCTATTAGCTGTAGAGATTTCTAGTGATGTAAGCAATGTCAGAAAGAGCAAAGAAAACCCAACTGACTTAATGAACCATTTGCAATTTCACTACAGCAGCTGTGCAGATTGAAGCATAAAAAATTTGAGACAAGGAGATCATAGTGACTTATTGCAGTAGGAGCGGGGCAAAAAACATTTCCTTCTCACGACGAAAAATACTTGCTGCTTTGTGTTTATGATGATATATGAGATAAAGCTCAAGGTTGATGATAAGAGCACATAAAACCTCCCTCATGTAATCGCATAGCCTATATGGTAACTGCAGGCAGGGGGTTTGGTGCGTAACATAAACGTTACAAGCAGGCCAAACAGAGGGAAAGAAGACTGTGAGACAACACTCCCGCACCTCCCCCCAAGAAAACACCAAGCCAAACACCCCAAACCAACACCCCACAGTCAAGCCATCAATAATGCTGGTGGTCACAGGGCTGGTGATCACCATGCCAGCTTCCTTTCTGGACTAAATCCCACAGGCTTCTAATAGGTATGTATATAAATACTGTTCCCTAGCAAAGTTATTAAAAAATCCTGTGCTCTTGCATCTTGCAGCATTTTAATACCGCTCCAGGTTCGTGACTACAGCCATCAGACACACACCATCTGTGCTGCTATGGGGTCGCTGAGTCCTAAACTTAAACCAGCTCATCAGAGTCTGCTGCTCTCATGAAGCCCATTACGGAGAAAAGACATCAAGCAGGAAGGATGCCCAGACAGTTGCCATTTCTGTTGAGGTTTTTCTTTTTCACCTATAATAGTTCAAGAGTGTCATCAGTCAGTACCAACTGTGGATCAAAACCATTATCAAACCCCACTCTTCCAGCAGCATAGAAATCCTCAAAAATTAAGCTGGCCAAGATTTTGCTTAAAAAAAGAGTGCACCTTCAGTAACTGACTCAAAAATGGCACTTCTTCCAACTTCAGAGATTATTTTTCATATAATATCCACTTACTCACTAGGTAAATCTGACCCTACTTAGTTTATGACTGCACCCAGACGTGGCTTTTCCCCAGACAGCTTCTGTAGCCTACTTACCATCCCTTTCGTTAATAGTCTGGTTGCCTTGCCTCTACTTCAAATGTTCATTCTCATATGCAGGGTTTTACTTTATTTACTTGTTTTGTTTGCTAAGGGAGAAGCTTTAGCTTGGTGGGCAAGGATTTAGTCACATGTGAGCTACAGGGGACATTAGAGATTAATTTGGAAATCAAGTGACAATCTCCTGGGTATGCGATTATTTTCTATTTATCAAAGCCTTTAAAAGTACCACAGGATTTTTTCTATCCTCTGAAGGTGATCTGTTCTGCTGGTGCTATATTATTCAGTCTCAGAGAAAACAAAGAGAATATCACACTCATCTCCAGTGTCAGATATAAAATTAGCAATTTCACTCTAAATCAGAAAACAAAATTTGATTATTATTAAGAACAGCTCTCATCAAAGCACTGTTTTACAAATGTCTTTGAAATGTACTAAAGGCAGCTGCGTCACTGTGATGTTAATTCAGTAAGAAGAGAATGTAATTCATTTGGTACGTACTGTTTGCTAATCAAAGAGCACTTCTTGGCATCTAAATTGTGTGTGACATAATATTACCTGAAAACATATTCATAAAATCATAGAATGGTTTGGGTGGAAGGGACCTGACAGCCCATCCAGTTTCAACCTCCCTGACACGGGAAGGGACACCTCCCACCAGACCAGGTTGCTCAAGACCCCATCCAACCTGGCCTTGAACACCCCCAGGGAGGGGGCATCCTCAATTTCCCTAGGCAACTGCTAGCCCTCAAAGCTTTTAATCAAATCTAAGAAACATGACATGCACACATACAAGTGATTCTCCTCATTCAAGTAATGAAGATGAATGCTGTGTTATAAAGTTTCGTAATCTGACTGTGGTCCTAGGAACGGTTTACAAAAAGTGTTTTATCCCTCTTGTATTTTTGCAAGATAGAAACCTCAGTGACTTTATAGATCCTCCTCTCAAACAGCTACCCCACAGAGCACTACCTGTGATGACAGCAGCAAAGCCTATCAGTAAAAAAACAGTCCTGGTATATATTCTACAGAACTCCTTCTTAGAAGTTTGTGGTTTGTTATTTTTCTTTTAAATCAAGGTTATAGTGGGTCTTGCATATTGCATATCTTTGCTGTGGGAAACAGGTTGAGGAATAGCATCACTTATATCCTTCTAAAATGTACTGCTGTAGGAGAGACTACTGCAGTTGGAACATGTGGACCTTCACCACCACAAGCAGCTGCAATGAAAAGCTATTAAATCAAGCATCTTGGCTAGGGAAGGGTATTTCACCATGCTCTTTCATGACATGAGCTACAAAGCAGAAGAAAAAGCATACCTGGCTGCACACTGCTTGAGTTTTCACTGTCCTGACGGATGCTGCAAGTGAGAGAAAACAGGTGGCCGTTGCTCTTCAAATCATAAATAAGCTCACGACCAACAGAAAAATTCTGTCACCAAAAGCTAGCTTATTTTACTGGATAAAAAAGATCTAAACTTTGCTTTATTTTCAGAATTAAGTCAATATGTAAATGAAAATGGCCACTGTACAGGTGAAGGAAAAGAGAGGTCACTATGGGTTTTATTCAAAAACGCCAAAGAACATTACTTAAATGTATTATTTCATTAACAGGAAAAAAAACACTCCACATACATTAGAAAAATTCAATGTTATTCCACATTTGCATTCATATCTTTCAAAATTCAATGTGAGGAAAAAACTCTCAACATACAGGCTCAGTTTCTATGTAGATCAATAAACATTCCAAGCCTGTGTCTTTATATAGCATATTTTTGTAACAAAAAAAAAATTCAAAATGAGATGCTACATATGGATGACTAAATATGAACTGTGGAAATAATTTTAAAGGTCCATGTCTTTTGCAGTGGTTAGAAGAGTTACTCTAAGAAGACAAAGGTATTCATGCAGAAGATGTGATTACACACTTGTGGCTCATGTGAAAAATCTCAGTTGCAATTTGGAAAAAGACCATTTCCAGGTGTTCCAGCCCAACTACTTACTGACATTTCAAGCCACCTATAATCTCAAAATTTACTGTAGACACAGGCATACTAATAGTTCAAAGGCTCAAGTAACTCAGAGCTCAGCCAAACACATCCATAATCCATTTGAAGTTTTTATTTTTCCAAATAGCTACAAGGAAGCTTTTACAAGAAATGAAGGAAACGTTTTTTAAAAAATCTATTTTATTAATGCAGCAAGTTTCAAGAAGAGCCTGGTACCTTCTTGATTGAGCTACTTCATGTTATATAGAACACTCAAAAAGATGTTTACCAGGGAAAACAAGTTGAGTGTTTAACAGTAAAATCCACCAAAAAAGTAGTACTTCTGTACAGAGAAGTGCTCTTTAGACTCATCAGAAAAGGAGATCTGCAGTCCAGTGGAGCCTATAAAAACATATGTGAAGGATATCCAACCCAAACCATTCTGTGATTCTGCGACACACGAAGTGTTGCAAATGCAGTCACGTAACCACCTCTGAATCATATTCTAATGCTTATAACACCTTCTGTGTCAGTATTTTACCATTTCAGGTAGAGTTTTCCCATGTTGTTTCAAGTTTACAGTCACTTGGGAAAGCTGCCATAAAAATGGCTCAACCTTTCTCAAAAACGAGGCATATTTTCTTTGCAGGCTGTAGTGTCATTCATCTCATAGAACAGGATAATGTTCCCAATAAACCTTCCTGGCACAGGCACATCCATGCAGAGAGCAGAACACTAACAGGCAGCTGATCACCATTATAAATCTTTTACACTCTTGCAACCCATTTTTTTGAAGGGAAAAAAATAGCTCCTGTGTCTCGGCATTAAATTTCAGGTTTCCTACCAAGTTGTCAAGAATGCAGTCACACATATATGCCTTTAAACTGAAAATAGGCTGTGATTTATCAAAGTCAGAATGGCATAAATGTCTTGCACAGACACCTTTTTTTTGTAATGTAACAACCAATAGGCCTGTCAACACATTATTACACACACAGAACCACTACAATGGTCTGCAGTTTCTTTCCCGCATGTTAAAAGATGACCTATTAAGGGTAAATTCACTCTTATGGTGTCCTGATAACTCTGATATAACATGTGATAGTATGCAAGAAAAAACCCACGCACGATGAGGGAGTTGGCAGAAGAGCTTGCCGAGCCACTCTCCACCATCTACCAACAGTCCTGGCTCTCTGGGGAAGCCTCAGATGATCTGAAGTTGGCAAATGTCACGCCAATCCACAAAAAGGGCTGCAAGGAGGACCCGGGCAGCTGTAGGCCTGTCAGCCTGACCTCAGTGCCTGGCAAGGTTATGGAACAGATCATCCTGAGTGCAATCACACAGAACTTTCAGGATGGACATGGGATCCGACCCAGCCAGCACAGCTTTATGAGGGACAGGTCCTGTCTGACGAACCTGATTTCCTTTTATGATCAGGTAACCCGCCTGGTGGATGAAGGGAAGCCTGTGGATGTAGTCAATCTGGACTTGAGCAAAGCCTTTGACACTGTCTCCCACGGCATACTCCTGGATAAACTGGTAGCCCACGGCGTGGACAGGTGCACTCTCAGCTGGGTTAAGAACTGGCTGGATGGCCGGGCCCAGAGAGTGCTGGTGAACAGGGCTGCAGCCAGCTGGCAACCGGTCACCAGTGGTGTCCCTCAGGGATCAATGTTGGGTCTGGTTCTGTTTAACATCTTCATCGATGATTTAGATGAGGGGATTGAGTCCATCATAAGTAAATTTGCGGATGACACCAAGTTGGGAGGGAGTGTCGACCTGCCAAAAGGCAGGAGGGCTCTGCAGAGGGACTCTGATAGGCTGGAGAGATGGGCTGAGTCCAATGGGATGAAGTTCAACAAGGCCAAGTGCCGGGTCCTGCACTTTGGCCACAACAACCCCATGCAGCGCTACAGTCTGGGGAACAGAGTGGCTGGAGAGCAGTCAGGGGGAAAGGGACCTGTGGGTGCTGATTGACAGGAGGCTAAACATGAGCCAGCAGTGTGCCCAGGTGGCCAAGAAGGCCAATGGCATCCTGGCCTGTATCAGGAATAGTGTGGCCAGCAGGACGAGGGAAGTGATCCTTCCCCTGTACTCAGCGTTGGTGAGGCCACACCTTGAGTACTGTGTTCAGTTCTGGGCCCCTCAGTTCAAGAAAGATATTGAGGTGCTGGAGAGGGTCCAGAGAAGAGCAACAAAACTGGTGAAGGGACTTGAGCACAAGTCCTGCAAAGAGAGGCTGAGGGAGCTGGGGTTGTTTAGCCTGGAGAAGAGGAGGCTCAGGGCGGACCTCATCACTCTCTACAACTATCTGAAAGGAGATTGTAGACAGATGGGGGTCGGACTCTTCTCCAGGCAACCAGCAACAGAACAAGAGGGCACGAGCTTAGACTCTGCCAAGGAAGGTTTAGGCTGGATATCAGAAAAAATCCTTCACAGAGCGAGTAATCAGGCATTGGAATGGCCTGCCCAGAGAGGTGGTGGATTCACCATCCCTGGAGGTTTTTAAAATAAGACAGGATGTGGCACTTAGTGATAGTGTTGGATTAAGGGTTGGACTTGATGATCTCGGAGGTCTCTTCCAACCCAGATAATTCTATGATTCTATGATCTTTCAAGTGTGTAAAGGCAGTTAAGGATGCAAATTCTGCAGCGACAGGCTTTGCTGATGAGCGGAAATGAACAAGCTATTTACCCAATATAAATACCTGAAGCCTGATGTATAAATAGAAACCTAAATAACTTAGACCATTTGGATAGATTTGTCCACATCCAGTAGGGAAATCTGCAGCAAGATGTACAGTGCTTATTGTAAGAAACCACATTTGAAAAAAGATCAACAACAAGAAGAAACGGAAAAATTGCACTCAGAAAAAAAGGCTAAACCAATCCCATAAGATTTCATTAGGCTTTAGTGCCAGATTTTCTTTCAAGATACAAAAGCTTCTCCTTCAATGTATTTCTCTTTAAACACTTCAGGATTACGCCCAGGTTCTGACTAACTCACAGCAGCATAGAAGAAACACATATGCTCAATTTTCTTTAAAAGGCATTAGAAAAGCATTACCAAAACACACATTCAGCACAGCCAGCACATATTACACACCAGTAACTTACCTTTCTGTGATTGTTTCTCTGAGGCCACTAGCAACCCCTTTCACCACGGTACTAGCCTTTGGCGTCAGCACTACTTGAGATATAAAAAAGGAGCCCTTCTTCCTTCTTTCAGTGATTGACGCCTGGAGGAACTGAATCAATTTTTCCGTATCTGTGGTGTTCGCCCAGGGAGCTGGCATCATCTGGCCTGGCCAAAGAAATGGTACCTCAAGAGCCACTGGACTGTGGTAGAACACCAGCACTTGGTGTTCCTTTTCCCACAGGTACTGGAGGCTGACTTCATGGGCAAATATAGCAGGACACATTTTGTTTCCGTAAGTGTCCTTGAGCATTTGGACAAGCTTTTCATGATGGTATTTCTGCATCCCGTAGAAGTGATTGAAGTCCAAGAACACCACTTCTTTTGGGTGGTCAGCGAGAAATGCATTGATCTCTTCCAGACCCTCCTTGACTTTGGCACTGAATAAACCATGAGCAAAGTAGAGTTCATTGTCTGGGTCTCTGGGCTTGGTAGAAATTCTAAGATCAAAATACCGTATACCTGCCCCTAGCTGGCTGGTGAAGTTCATGGTCTGTGTAGCCAACCACTTTCTCATCAGCTTTTTAGCCACAGTCCCAAAAACAGACACAAAATTCTGGACCGTCTCTGGCTGCTCAGGCCCAACTGGAGAGGCTTCATCTATGTAGAAGCTAAACGAGTCATGAGACCCTAAAAACACAACAGAGAAAATCAATCAATATTGATATTCATATATTCATATATTACAAGTTATTAGTAATTGTTTCTTAGTAAACATAATTTTAGGACTTGCACCAACATTCATCAATGGACTCCTCCTCCACCCTTTTTCTAAATACACTACATTTCTCTGACAGCATTCACCCCACCAGCACCTCACAGGACCTTGAAGGAGAGGTAGTGACTGTTTCACTGCTTGTCTGGGCACTCTTTCACTCTCTTCTGGATTTCCTTATGCCCTGAAGCTACTGAAGTCAGTAGGCTCTGAATGTCAAAGCAATCCAGCAATACTAGTCACATAATAAATCCCCAGAGCCTATGAGCAGAGGAGGGTCTACCTCCTGCACTCATTGTGCACTGTCTAGTTTGCAGAACCAAAGGAAAAAACAAAGCAGAATAACAACACGACACACAGACTTTGCAGTCAGCTAAAATATGAGTTAAAAAATGCTAAGTACATGTAACTTTTCTGGCCTTTCCTTTATTTCAAGTTCCATCTGGCCACCAAGAAAGTTACTGAATGCTGGTTTCCTTTTTAAGCTTACCTCTAAAATTCTTTGTTTTCTTTTGTTAGATTACTAGATCACAGAATTATAGAATCATTTAGGTTGGAAAAGTCCTCTGAGATCATCGAATCACGCAATAAACCTAACACTGCTACCTCCGCCGCTAAACCATGTCCCTAAGCACCACATTTCCATGTCTGTTGAACATCTCCAGGGACAGTGATTTCACCACTTCCCTGGGCAGCCCTGTTCAAGTGATCGACAACCCTTTCGTTGAAGAACTTTTTCCTAACATCCAACCTAAACATCCCAAGGCGTGACTTGAACCCATTTCCTCTTGTCCTACCACTTATTACTTGGGAGCAGAGGCCAACATCCACTTTGCTACAGCCTCCTTTCAGGTAGCCACAGACAGCAATAAGGTCTCCCCTCAACCTCCTTTTCTCCAGTATAAACCCAGTTCCTTCAGCCACTCCTCATAAGACCTGTGCTCCAGACCCTTCACCAGCTTCATTGCCCTTCTTTGGACACACTCCAGCACCTCAATATTCTTCTCATTCTGAGGGGCTCAAAACTGAATGCAGCATTCAAGATGCAGCCTCACCAGTGTCAAGTACAAAGGGACGATCCCTTCCTTAGTCCGGCTGGCCACACTATTTCTGATACAAGCCAGGATGCTACTGGCCTTCTTGGCTATTGTGCACACTGCCAGCCTATGTTCAGCCAGCTGTGATCTGTGCCCCCAGCTCCTTTTCCATCAGGCAGCTTTCCAACCACTCTTCCCCCATTGCATGGGGTTGCTGTCACCCATGTGCAAGACCTGACACTTGGCCTTGCTGCACCTCATACAGCTGGCCTCAGCCACCCAGCCAGTTTTTCACCCAGTGAGGAGTAGCACTATCTAAGCCATGAGCAGACAGTTTCCCCAGGAGAATGCTGTGTGAAACTGTCAAAGGCTTTACTAAAGCCCAGGCAGACAACATGCACAGCCTTTCCCTCACATCCACTAAGTGAATCATCTTCTTATAGAAGGAGATCAGGATAGTCAAGCAGGACCTGCCTTTCCTAAACCCATGCCAACTGGGCCTGATCACCTGGTTGTCCTGTACATGCCATGTGATGGCAATCATGATGACCCACTCCATAACCTTCCCCAGCACCAAGGTCAGACTGACAGGCCCGTAGCTCCCTGGGTCCTCCTTCTGGCCTTTCTAGTTGATGGGCATCATGTTTGCTAATCTTCAGTCAAATGGGACCTCCCCCGCTAGCCAGGACTGCTGATAAATGGTTGAAAGGGACTTTGTGAGTTCCTCCCTCTGCCAGCTCCCTCAATACCCTTAGGTGGATCCCATCTGGCTCCACAGACTTTTGTGTGTCTGAGTGGTGCAGCAGGCGGTTAACCATTTCCTCTTGGATTACAGGGGATTCTTTCTGCTTCTGTTCCAGTCTTCCAGTTCAGGGGGCTGGGTATTCAGAGGACAACTGGCCTTACTATCAAAGACTGAGGCACAGAAGACATTAAGTATTTCAGCCTTTCCTCATCATTTGTCACGGTGTTTCCCCTCACATCCAACAAAGCAGGGGTGTCAAACCCACAGCTCCCACTGCTCTCCTGCTCCTGTAGTGTAGCGCGTGTCACACGCTGCACACATGTCCAGCACTGGCAGGAGCGTAGGGACAAGGAGCTCAGCACTGCCACCAGGTAGAAACAAGGTCCTGGGCTAAATAAAACAAGGTGGAGAGCCACATTTGGCCTGCGGGCCATGAGTTTGACACCCCTCCAATAAAGGATGGAGATTCTCCCTACCTCTCCTTTTGTTGCTAATACATTCATAGAAGTACTTTTATTGTCTTTTACTGCAGTAGCCAGCTTAAGTTCTAGTTAGGCTTTGGACCTTCTAATTTTCTCCCTGCGTAACATCACATCCTTGTAGTCCTCTTGAGAATTACAACATATATTGTCAATGGTAGCATTTCATTTCACAGGCAAAATACAGAAACTCAGCTACATGCCCTTGAGAAGAATGAGACATACAACTTAACATGTCTATGTCCAGAAGCTATAATTTTCCACAACAAAACAAAGATGAATACAAACACATAAGACACTGTGCTGTACAAAACTATCTCGCTTGAGATCCATCCACAAAAAAAACCCCACAAAAACACAAAAACACCCCAACAACCTATTTCACTGGGCATTTAGACATTTGCATAAAAACAGCTGATAAAGCTAAGGATATCTGCAAACTTATGACCATTCCTTTGTAAGTGAGTTTGTCTTCCTTTATGAAGCAATGAGCTCATTACTCTTGTCTACCACCATCCTTCTGAATATCCAGTGGTGAAGTCTGGCATTTTCTACAGAAACAGTCAGGCTGCAGGCAGAGTCGCACTCCTGCTGTCCCAGCCAAAGGGCATACTTCGGGTCAGACTCACCACAGCAAGCAAGTCTGCTCCTCAGCCTACGTCACATCACTTGCAAAACTCCTTCAAGGTCAGCAGGAATTTCTGAAACTGAGTAGCATTAGGCCCTCGGAGAACTACATCCTAGCATCAAAATGAGTTCAGAGCACAAGCAGTCTTGCCTGCTGATGATGCTTTTGTAGGTGCTTTTCAAAACTACTTTCCCAAGCTTGCATGCTGCGGCAAATAAGCATCACATTAATGAAATCCTTCTATAGTCAGTCACTTCCGATGGTGATGCTATTTTAACTGAACTGGAACAAACCCTTTAAATTGAAGTGACAGCTATAATATTTTCTTCTTTAACAATAAATGGAGTTATGACAAATCACCTTAAACTCTGGCTTGGATTTTGCTTTGTTTAATCTGAGAAATGTCTTAAAATTTTGTACACTCCTGCTTTCATGGTTCTGTCTTTGATCTGCATTTTCCTTTATATATATTGACAAATTTTCCATTTTGATGAAGCTCTCTACTGCTAAGTGTTGAAGTGATAGCACATTCCTTGCAGAACCTGATCAGATCATCGAGTATCTGGTTACACACTGATATCCCAGGGAATCAGATCTGCATACAGAATTTTAATGCTAAAACAAATTATTAGAGCACTGAGTTTTGTTTCAACAGTATTATAGGGAAAATCAGTGAGATACATTAAATGTTCTGCTCAATGTAACCTGCACTAACCTAGAAATCAAAGTAAATCCAGACTTGTTCAAAAAAAAGCATAGCAACTGATATTAGAAAGGAATGGATCTTGCAAACCTGTGCTTTGCCCATTGAAGACTCTTCTATTTCAGTAGGATTTTATGTCAGAATAAGTACGTGTACAAGCATGATTAACTCATTTCAGCAGTAGGTTCAAGATGGTGTTAAGATTAATTAAACCATTTGTTGTTTATTGTCTGATCTACAGGCACTTGCAATCTGAAGTTGCAGAGAGGTAGTTAAACTTGACCATTATGATTAATACGCAATACAGTGCCAAATTCTGCTAAGTTGAGAGAGGGAACACAGTTCTCACAGCAGAGAACTAAAGTGAACAAATCATGTTATCATCATGTTGCTTTTAGCTATTATTAATGCAAAACACAGAGAAGAGAGCGTAGGAGGCAGGGGAAACACCAAAATTAGAAGCGCCTAAAAATTACAAGCAGGATAGTTAAGAAAAGTAATTCTTAATTAAGATCTTCATGCACATATTTGAGCCTAAAAATGGGGATTCTAGGTGCGAGGCACAGAGCAAAGCACAAGGTGCACCAAGAACCTCCATGTTTTGTGACCCAAAGAAAGAGACCTTATTAAACATTATAAAAAAGAAAATAAAGCTGGACGTAACTTGGTTGATATTGAATGAAGCAGAAGCCACTATTCAGGAGTATGTAAAGATTCTCCATCTGAAAATGACAGCAAATGTTTTGTCTTCACATAAGTATAAGTAATTTGAACAGTTCATTTAAATATTTATTTTCACCATGGACTCATTTACATTTAATTTTGCCTTCATCCTGCTCTCTTGTCCTAACCAGCTTACTCATATAACTTGGGGAAATTCATACACTTAGCAAAGCAAATCGGTATATGTTCTCCTCCATTGTCATGCCTCAATACCCTATGTTGACAGTAGAGAGAATTCTGCACAAACACATACTTGTTTTTCACAATCCTGTTTCCTTCTAACTTTGCTTTGGTGCATGGGGACATTTCCAACCTACTTTGCCACTGGGAAGGGAACATACAGGTTCTCTGTATCACCAAATCTCAGCTCCCATGAAGACAGGATACCTTCAGAAATACTAATGCAATGACGCCCACAAACTTTGGAAGGTAGTGCTTGCGTATCAGCTATCTTTATTTTATAATAGGGTAGTGGGCACACTGACCTGATATATGGGACTGTCTCTACCACAGATTTCAGTCTAAGATATAAGAAAGCAAAAGAGGGGAAATAACTTGTCCCAAGTCACACAGGGAGGAGAAATAAGCTGATAATCCTCTTGTGTGTAAACATATTTTCTCACCAGTTTACTAAGCATCTCACAATTTCTAAAAATATTGCACAGTTTTCCCACTATTTCAACAACACGACATATTGTTGATTCAAGGAGTCAGGGATGAAGATTCAAGGATCAGGATCACAGTGGTTGTAAAAAAGGAGTAAACATGGTGTGCATATGTTACAGACTGCCTAGTAAAGAAGAGAAAGTAGACAAAGCCTTCTTTAAACAACTGGAAGAAGCCTCACAATTACAGTGCCTATTTTCATGGGGGAACTTTGAGACATTTGCTGGAAGTGCAGAACAGCAGGGCACAGGCAATCTGGTAAGCATCAAAGACTTTTTTTCTGCAGGCATTCCTTTAGGTAGACAAGGTACACTGCTGGATACAAATAGAGGAAGAATTGACTAGGGACATGGAAGCTGACGGCAACCTTAGCTAGAGTGACTTGAGGTGATGTAAGAATTTAGATTACTGAGGAAAGCAAGGAAGGCAAACAACTAAATAAACAACCTGGATTTCAGAGAAGCAGTCTTTGCTTGTTGAGGAAATAGTTAAGTGGCAGGCTTTGGAAAAGTCACCTTAAATGCCAAGGGACTCAGAGGAAAAATAGTTGAAAGACAACCTCTCTAAAGCATGTCAACGATTCATTGCAGCATGCAAGAAAACAAGAAGGTAAGGCAGGATGCAAGTTTGGCTGAATGGATAAGTCTGGAATTAAGCAGAGGTAAGAACTCCACAGCTTGGATGGAGTACCTGCAGGGGATGGGAGATCTGCAAGGGATGGGGAAGGCAACAGAGATTCTGCAGATATGTCACAAGCAAAAGGGAACAAGGAGAATGCTGAACAGGGTAAGGAGACCTCGTAATGCAAGACAAGAGAGCCACTGAAGTACTCAGCATCATCCTTGCCTCAGTCTTCACTGGCAAGGTCTGCCCCGAAGCATCCCATGTCTCTACTTAGTGTTTTCTCTTTTTCAAACTGCTTCACATTAGGAAAAGGTGACTGAGTTAAGGACTACTTTATAGATTAGATACATGTAAGTAGACGGGACAAGACAGGATTCATCTGAATATGCAGAAGGCACAGGCCAAGAACATTGTAAGGCTGACCTTTGACAAGTCATGTTGAGTACAGTAGGAAAAAGTTACACTCACCCTCAATACTGAAAAGCAGGACAATTGAGGTTCATTTCAGGCCCAGGGATGATCACAGAGCAAGTCCTCATGGAAACTATTTCCAGCTTATGAACACTAAAAAGGTGACTAGAACAACTACGATTAATCTAGCAGGAGCAAATCATGACTGACAAACCTGACTGCTTTCTAGGATGGAATTTAGGGAAAGCACAGTTTTCCTTTTATGTCAGCAAGGCTTTTAACACAGATTCCCTTTATGCCTGAATTTAACTCAAAAGACATCACCCAGACAAACTGTTGTGGTTTAGCCCTAAGCCAGTGACAAGAAGAGCCATGTAGCTGCTTGATTCAGGCTTGGCCAGCAAAAAAAGAACCCCAGTGGCTGTTCACTGCCCCCTCTCCCGACCCGGAAATGAGGGATGAGGAGGAGAATTAAGAAGAAAAGAAGTACAACTCATGTTGCAATAAAAACAGTTTGATGGAACAGCAAATGATGATAAAAAACAATAAGAAGAACAATAAAAGAATATAACAGAATGGATGACACACAACGCAAATCAGACACTGCCCAGGAACCAATGACCTTGTTTACTCCCAATTCAGAATCCACAAGCCGAGCCAGAAACAGCACTGAGGGGATCAAGCCAGGGATTGCGTCCCCCCAGAGGACCATCAACCCCCCTTTCACACACTGAGGATGACATAGGGCATTGAACACCCCTTTCGCCAGTCTAAGTCAGCTGTCCCAGCTGTGACCCTTCCCAGCTTCTTGTGAAAATTAAGCTTTCCACACCAAACTCATGAAATTAACCCTTTCCTAGTCAGAATCAGGACACAAGTGCTCTATAAGGTACGTTAAAAACTGGCTGAATCATCAGGCTCAAAAGGTTGTGGCTGAAGGTTCAAAGTCTTAACTCACAGCTGATTTACAAGCCAATTCTTTTTAGCATCTTCAACATGATGACACGCATCCTCAGCAAGTTTGGAGGTGAAAACAAGTTAGGGGAAGCGGTTAGTGCCTTGGAGGGGCAAACTGCTGCTTCAGCACAGCAGAGAAGCTGGATGATGAGAACCTTAAGAAGATCAAAAGGCAAGATGGACTCAGATAATCCCATTCAGTATCACAGCTGGAGACCAACTGGTTAGAAAGACTTGCTCATTTGGTCATGAGGAAAAAACAACTTCCTCAGAGGACTAGTTAAGACCTGGCGTAGGAGCCCATCAGGGCTAAACTCTGTATCCCTGATTCTCAACATTTGGCTTGACAGCCTCATCTAACTTGGAGTTAGCTCTGCTTTCAGCAGCAGATGGACCAGATGAATTTTGGAGCTCCTTTCCAATGTGACTGCTTATTCCTCCTTTCCTCCAAGAAACAAAAGATTCTTTTCTTGTCTTCAACCTCAGAAGCAATTATCAAGAGACATTTAAAATGTCTGCACCAGTTGTGAGCCAAAAAAAAAAAAAAGTGGCCAATTTCCACCACTGAGATGTTAAATTTTCATGAACTTAGATACGGCCAAACACTATTTAGATATTCAAGAATAAAATGTGCAGTATCACTTAGATTGCAAGAAAACAGCTGCTAGTGCTTTTACTAGGGAAAATGGTCTCCTGTTTTCTTTACTGAATTCCCTTAATAGGACAATTGGAAATATATAACCCACTACAGCTCAGCTATGGACATATTTATGGCTTCCCTCAAGGGATAAACCCCCTATTTAAAAAATAATTGGGCTCAGTGCCAAAAAAAGTCCCTCAGAGAGAGCACATTTCAGTTTAGAATTATTTCTTTAGTCTCATACACATTTACAAAGAAGCACAGCAAAGCGACTATTTTTGGTGCTCAAGTTTTAACATATTATTCATAAAGCAGGCAAGTGTAGCTGAACTTCACTCTGCCCTCCCCTTGCCTCACTGTTAGCTCTGGCCATCCCCCTTAACAACTGCTTGGTAATCAGCACCTAAAATAGAGGTACTGAATCAATCTGCACTGCCCAACACACTGCTGGCAGCAGCAATCACATCCTGAAGATCTGCAAGTCATAGAAACACCATAGGCAGAAATAAGTAAATCAGGTTTTGGCATGTTTTATTTTCCTTCCTTTCCCCCCCAGACCTCAAACTCCTCCTGTTTCTGCACTAGGAGCTTCCCAACAGCTGTTGGAAGTGGACTCTTTTACTACCACTTTGGATGCGACTAAAAGCTTTATTTACTGCTGTCTTCCCACATTTAGGAGATGACATCTCTCAGTGACTACTGCTGAAATGTCACATGCTATGCAGTCTCTCTACGTTGAAAACATCCTTGTTAATAAGGACTACGCAGTGACTGACACCAGATCACAACACCTTTCTTGAATGTTGTGGAGAACAGTGAGGACAAATTCCACGACTTCTGTCACGCAAGAGAACAATGCAGATGATCTCTCAACCTCATCTGGTCTGTTTGCACTGTCTCGTTTGGCCTTAAACATCAAACAAAGCAAACTAATCCCTAAGAATTTTTATCTAGCTATACAGCTATTTCAAGGAATAGCAAAGCCTAGTCATTGCCACTAGAGCTGGTGCACCTCAGTACTGTGTTTACCTTCTTTTTAAGATGGTTAAGCACTGTTCTCTCCATCAAAGCCACAGCACATCTCAGGAGCTCAAAAGGTTTTATCAGGAGCAATGCAATTCAGACTTCACAGTACAGTTACCTTTACCATTTAAACTGATTGGATATTTTGTTTGACAAAAATATTACCCAGGAGAGTAAAACAAAAGCAACTGGGAAAAGAGACATTATAGATTGAGCAGTGACTCAGCTTCCCCACTGGTAACTGTCTCACTTTTTAGCTGTTTGGCCAGTCATCACCTGACACCAACTGAAGGTCACAGGGCTTAGCAACCTATATACACTCAGCACACAATGATCCAAAGGAATGGCAAGAGTGGTAGATGAATGAACAAGTCAAGAGTCAGAGCATGAGTACATGTATGATCCACTCTTGTTTATATATATGCAGGACTGCTGGCTATGTACCTGACCATATTATGTTGTAATGTGTATGGTCAACTCCCTGCTACCCATAAATTGTCTTTCTAGACTCAAACGCTCCCAAAACCCTATGAGGAACAGTTTGGTTCTCCAGGAACCATGCAGCTCTTTCTAGGTAAACCAATGAAAAATGCACAGATAGCCCCATGCAAATCAGCTTAGATCTGGTGAGGAGGAACAGAGAAGCCTAAAACTGTCCCTCTGCAGAAAGACCAGGGAGCTTTCTCCCTGCAACCCCCCCAAGTTTTGTTTTGTTCTGTGTCTGTATTAACAAGCTTGTAGAGACTGAGCTGGCCACCTCCCAGGTTTCACCTACCTAAACCCCATGGTCACAATCAGCCAAATCAACCACAGTTAGCTAAGGGTGCAGGCACCTGATCATCCACTGCCTTGTTCCTCCACCTCAACCTCTAAGAGTCATGCAGGATTTCTGCAACTCTATACTCAGGAGCGTAACCCGCAGTGCCCACAAATTAGCCTAGTTGCCTGCAGCACCAGCAGGATCATGCCTACCTTTTACTTTCTGAAGGCTCAGGAAGCCTTCTCAATAGAAGTCAGAGCACTGGGCGCTCTTTCCAGAGTCCTGGCCGGTCAAACAACCACACATTCTTGTAACTTGCTCTCAGCTTGGAAATCGATATTTTCATCAAAAATAAGAAGTTGGACTTCTCTTTACATGGCAGGAATACTTTATAATATGTAAGAATATCTGGGTTTCATACAAGTGAATTGCCTGATTAGACAGTAAGAAAAAATATTTTACAAGCCTGCATTTTGCAGGTGGTGAGCTAGCCCAAACGTAACTCAAATCAACCTGAATCACCTTCTCTCAAGCACTGAAAACAGAAGAGCTATTTCACTCTTTGTATATAAACCTCTGAAGTGTCTATTGAAAAAAAGACATAAACCAAAAAGAAGACATTTTTTAAGACAAGCCCACTAAAACTTGAAATGTTTGCGGAGTAAGATGAACACAGATCATTCCACCTCTTAAATCAAACTTTCTCCAAGTCAAGCAGCATAAACAACTTTATATCCAGACAGTAAAATCTTTTGAATTCAATAGTTTCAACCTGTTAAATAAGCATTTTAATGTTTTCAAACTGTAACTACATATATGAATTAACCTTGGTTTTCAATAGGAGATTACAGATTCAGAGGCCAATTCTAAGCATACTTAACTGTTTGAACTATTTTAATTATGTGCACAAATGTCTGCAGAAAAGAGCCTCATTTTGCTTTAGCTTCTTTCAGAATAATAGAATTCCAAATTGCTTTGGAGTTACATTAACACCAGGCTAAACAGAAGCTGTCAAGTATCTGCGAGGAAGAAGAGGCACAACAGAGAAAATGTATTCTGGTTGTGTCTGAGAATGTAAGCAACTTTGTGACAGGAATGACAGAATGAAGCTGTAAAAGCAACGTTTGTTACATCACTATTAACTTCACAATAATTTAGGTGAAGCTGCAAATACTGGACAATCACAGTTTCCTCATCAGAAGTCCACTTCCCAGTCTGACCACATCCTCTGTGCCAGTTCTATGGGCTCCAATAAATTCTCTTTCTGCTCTGCTTGCATCCCCTTCTGCCTTGATATATCTCAGTGACGATGTGGGAAGGGGAAAGGAAACATTTGCTTCCTTCCTGCTCCAGTACTTCCTGGAACCGGCAGCCTTCCCCTCAATCGTCACCTCACCTCACCTGCAGGAGACGAAGATGCATTTTCCCTCTGCCACCAGCTGAGTCTTGGGCCAGCCATTGGAACTGCACATAACCATAACTCGGACCTTAGTCTTGTGCCTAGGGACAGGACATCAGGAGTCCGCACTGTCTTGCTTTATCAAGGCTGTTATTGCAAGCAAAGTTGTGTGTCAAAGGTATAATCTGAGAAACCAGATAAGTTCACAGTAATTTGTATGCAAATGTTTTAACATACTTTGTATGAACATTTGAACTACTTTGTATTAAAAGCACTTTCAAGACATATTTTGTGAACCTCTGCCAGACATACATTTCAAAGACTACTTCTGCCATTGGTTGACCCCTACACTCCTCAGCCTAAACACCTCAGCTGGAGCACCTTAATCCACATCATATGTCACAGCACAAGTACAACAGACACCAGCTACTGGATCAATGGACACAGTCTAGAACTGCACCTGGCCAAATACAAAACACTCAAAACCCAGCACAAAGTAACAGCTCTGCTCAATGTAATATAGAACAGACTTTGCCCTTCAGAGAATCACAGAATAAGTGAGTTTGGAAGAGACCTCTGGAGGTCATCTGGTCCAACTCCCCCTTCTCCTAAGTCCATAGAGAAGTAAATGAAAGAAAAATGTTTACGCAAATCACTAGAAGTCACTGAAAACTGCTCAAAAAACCCTGTATAAACCAGCTTCTTAGCTAGGAAGAAGAACTGATAATTCCTCAGTCTGAAAATGGCATTCCATATCTAGTGACCAACTTTCAGACTGGTAGGACTCAATGTTTTTCTTCTTCTTATAAACAAATTTTCATGCACAAGAAAGGATTTTAAGCAACTTCTTACTCTTGTTCCTCTGGCATTTCCTTATCATCTATGAAATACTCCCAAGAATCATTTTGGTTAGTGCTTTTGAACATAGCTACAAATGTCTCCAAGGGGAGCCTGCGACTATTGACATTGCCAGTAATCTCCATGGCCATGATGAACTGTTCTTGACTCAGGCTGAAGCTGTTATATCACTTTGATTTGTTTTTTAAGAGTCAGCTTGTGGACTATGGCAGTGCCTGCGGCGGGAAAGTGTTTCTAGTCCCTAGACTGAGCCAAGACCAGGACCACACTTAAGACTTGTTTCTTTCCTATAAGGGACTCTCTTCTAAAATCCAGCAGGTTGGAAGGTGCGGAAGGATCTACTTGGCTTTAAGGCCTAAGATAACTGGCAATTATCACAGCACAACAGCCAAGCTTGGCTAAAACACTTATTAGTCATTATTCAATTCATACTAACATGTTTAGTGTATATAGGGGTACCCATATCCAGTCCCTTACAGCTCCCTCCTGCAAACGCAAAGGCCAGCTCCTGTTGCTCTTACAACTCTACATAACTTAATTCCACATTTAAAATTCTGCATGCTCTATTGAGAATCAAGGAAATAAGAAAAAAAACCATACTGTAATTATATTTTTAGCTCTCCAAATAGTGCAAGCATGTTCACAACTATGGACATCACAAGACCAATTCTGCTGAAGAAAATATTCTTTAACAGAAAATTAGCACATACTGACCTCCTGAGAGCATGTTTCCCCTCTCACTTGGTAACTGCCTCATTGTCTTGTACTTATTTGTGTAGGAGGAGGTGCTATAATATTTTCCAAGACACTGCTAAGTGTAGATAGCCTCCCACCTTTTCCCAGTTAAACCACCTACAGACAGATTTCCTTGCAGACTTTATGCAGGCGGCACACAGAAGACAGCCCAGCGGAGCAATACGAGAACAGGCTTTCCAAGGTCTACAGATTACTGTACTCTAAAAGCTCACCATTAGATGAATTATCAGTTCCATCAAATGTAGGTTGTGAAAAAGCCAGTGTTTACTCAGACAAATATAAGATTAACACCACTGGAAAGCTGAAAAAGGGCTGCAACAACAGGCCACAGCACAGAGCAGAGCTTGCCAATTCTCACTTTTAATCAGCTCAGTGGAGACCTTGCCCAATGCCACAATGGCAGCAGGGCAAGCTCTGGGCAGCAGCACTGCTCACAACTTCTCCCAACCTCCATGGCGCCAAGAGCCATGCCCAGATGCTCTGCTGAGCATGAGTCAGGCCACCAGATTTCCTGAAGACATCTGAATGCAAACAGCTTAGGAAACATTTTTGCATTATAGATGTCGAACTTGAAATGATCATGTTGTGGTCAGAGAATCAGCTGGTGTCCCTTCCCTGCTATATTTTCCAAATGTGATCTAAACTTCTCAGCCGTACTCACAAGAAAGAGTTGAGGAGAAAGGCAGTGATATCACCTGTGCATACACCAAATGCCAAAAAAACCCACTGTGGGACGTTTGTGCATTGCACTGAAAAATTTAGAGGGTGCAAGAGCCTTAAAACTTTTAAAATATGCCCTACAATAAGCCACTAGAAATGTTGTTTTCATTTATTCAGTCAACTGAAGGTGTGAAGATGATTTCATGATGGTTTGTGAGCAGACATGTAGAATAATGCTTCCCTCACCTATCAGGCTAAAAAAGAGGAGGATTCATGGAACAAGAACTTCAACTCAAGCTTACAAAAATTGGTAAACTGGCTCTTATTTCTGATACAGCAGAAGTAACTACCAATTTTAAAAAAAGATCTTTACATCAGGATTGACCAAGCAGCTAAAGCATATGGTTTAAAATCATCAGAAGTTTCAGTTTCAGCAGCACACAGAACACAACACTATGGCTTGCACGATGCAGGTCAAGCACTGTGAAAAGCAGACTGCCACAGCCTGCTCACAATCGAATTTCTGTATCACATTAATATACAACCTTGTATTTTATAGACAACTGTAACCTGAAGACAATTCAGCTATCTCATCACTTCGAATTAAAATACTTTGGGCAGAGATATAGCTATTGTTTTTCACTAGCATTCCACAAATAACAATTATTTCAAATTTTTGCATTTTTGGGAACACTGTGAACAGATCTACTACATTATTTTTTTCTTTTTGCTCTGCAAGCTCACTGCTACTTGGTTCACATGCATCAGAGATCTCTATCAGATCTGACATTTCAGTTAAACACCAGTCTCTGAAGTACCGTATTAGCTATTTTTCTGCTTAATTCAGGGATAAGCACACAGGAATATTAACATTTCAGGAAGGAAAAAATAGCAAGAGGAATATCTGATTCTAAGCTTAAAATTAATGTGCCAGAATAGTTTGGGGCTAATTTTATTCCAGCACCAGCTCAGTTTGGCCGAGTATGTCATTAGCATCCAAGTCATATTTCCTGGGGCAATCAGCAGCACTTGAATTGTGAGCCAATAGCTTTGGGACCATCAAGAAGCTGTGATGACCCCTAGCAGCTCTGTTAGGCATGCGATTTGGCATCCCCCCACAGTGACTGCCTTTCAATTATAATTCTTTTTCATAACCCTAATGCTACCATTGACAGGACAGTTTTGAAGGACAATATGCACTGAGAAGGCTTATAAAAAGAGAACAGGCTGTTGATATGTTAATCTCTCTTCCTCTCCACGTACAAAGAAACACAAAGCATTACTTTTTATGTATAGCCACAAGTAATTCAATGTTGACATTCCAAAACAGGATCAAATCAGACAACCTAACCAGACAACCTCTGTTTCTTGTGTTCTTACTTATTTGATTTCTTTTCGTAAAAAAACCCAAACGCTTTAATACTCTTGGCAACATGAGCAGTTCCCCTTAAAATAATTGCTTGTGATTACAGACATCTCTTTTAACTCTTATTGCATCTTCTCAACAACACAATGTTTTGGATACCTGATTTTATATTTCTCCCATCTCTTGCCTCTTTTCTTTGATGTACATTTTTTTTTCTGGCATATACAGCATAGCCCTTTCCTAATTTATGGCTGCATTGACCCATGTATTAGCCTGAGTATAGTTCTCATTTCATAGTGTTAACCTTTCTCTCCTTTTTAATTAAAAACAAACCCCACAAACCCCAAAACAACAATGCAATATTTTCTATTAAATCTAAGCATTACTATTGAACAGTTCTAGTGATCTTGTAGCTGACAAAAATTACTTGCACAGCATACGGTTTCTGCATCTTTACCCATTATTTTAAGGTCAAGAAAAAGAAAAAAACAGGAAGTGTGGCTGGATAAAATAAAATTGCATTGCAAAGCCAATGTAAGAATGATGCCTTAAAATATTTTTTTTTATATTTGAAGATCTCTGTAAGAAAGCCACTGCAATCTGAGATGGATCTCCATAAGAACTTCAAGGCAAGGTTTTTCCATTGTTTGTAAACTGTCCTGCAAGGACACCTGCAAGACAGAGAATAAGGACTCCTCCTGCACTGTAATGAATGCAATGACAGCTGGTTTATCAGCACTCAAGCATGGACTGTCCTAGGGACAACACTGACTGAATTTTCTATTACCATGCAAGCAAACCAGGCTATATTCTTTTTCATTTTCTCAGCCACTGAGCTTGAAAAGCCAGGACAAATCTGAACAGCTAATTCGATTCTTTTAGGAGAAACCTTGGCAAGTAGGTGGCAAAAACATTATTCTCTTTTCTGAGTCATTTTGCAAACACTTTCACATATAAACCATCTTAAAAGACCATTTTAACAAGCTGTCCATATAAAATCAGGTGACTGACCACACCAAGGCTGAGAGATAACAGAAGGATGTAAAATACTGCAAAGGAAGAGAAGGGAGATGGAAGCAAGTAAGGTGTTACATTTTGATCACTCCCCTTGCTCTGCACCCTTCTTTATACTTTGGTTGCATCAAATCTTCACATCAGACATTATTCTACTTCTAGTACATGCCTGGTACATTTGACAAACTGCTACAAACAAAATAATTCCCTTAGCCATTGCACTGAATGCAAGACTTATCTCCTGAGACCAGAAAGAAGTCTCTCATGCAAGATGTCCTCAAATATAAGCAAAGACACTGTAATGCTTGACTTCATGTTCACTAGAGGGAAATAATGAAATACTTTCCCTCGAGATGTGAATGCAAAACACTGTAACACCTTTTCCAAAACACAGTTTTCCAGCAAACATCCAGAAAAACAGCCCTAAGCACCTGAATCCTAAGGCATATCTGTCCAGCATAGGGAGACCCCCACAGTCAGTTTGTAACTAAACAGAGTGTAAGGGAATAGGCAACCCGAGAGCGCCAACAGGAAGAACTACCCAGTCTCATTCAGCACGCTGTAAATGTAAATGTTCCACCAAGATACCACACCAAGGTGCTACAGACCTTTTCAATCCCAGATGTCTGCAAAACAGCCTACCTCTGCTTTATCACATACAACCACTCTTTTACAATATGACTCCCTAGGAAAGGACTACAGAGGAAAAAACCTTTCTTGAAGGCCTAACTGTCTCCTCCTCACAATCAGTATTCGTCTTTTACATCCAATTGCAGAGCGAGTAAAAAAGATCTCCTTCAAAGACTTTGCATGTAGCAGTTCAAGATATCTGTGGCTTTTGTATGATGTTGGCTGCAAGATATCATGAACCGTCTCTGGGTGCTAGCAAGCTCAGAGCCTGTCTTCATTTGATGGTCCATGATGAGATATAGGTATGGGATAATTTGTCATTCCTTCTTCCTCACAGGTTCACAACCAGACTAAATAAGGTTATATCCTAAATACGAGGTTTAATTAGATCCTTTCCAAATTTTTCATTCTCTTAATTACAACTCTGAATGACCTTCCTATCCACACAAGTGACTTGTTTTATTTTTGACCTTGAAGACAAAGTGATATCACAAAAGAACAAGAAAGGAAACACAGCAAGACACCAGAGACCTAAAGAAATGTCTCAATCTGAACCAACAGGCAAGAAGTAGGACCCATTTGGATGCTATTTCAGCTGGTAGGTCAAATTAGAAAAAAAACCCCCACACTAATACAAGAGCTGCTTTTGGAAGACTGTAGGATTGCAAAGTGTGTCTATCAGCTATATCACCTGGTACACATCCTCTCTGATCCAGGAACACAAAGAGACAACAATTCCATCTTGCAAACAGAACAGTGACAAGTAAAGACACACTGAGTACAGAGGATTCAAACTGTCAATCCCTGCCTTTTACTTGTTTCTTCTACCGTCACTGAACAGGCAATTTGAAGCCCTACATGATTGATCAACTTAGAGCCCTGGCAAACACACTGTGCCTAGCAATCCAATTCCAATCCAGTTCTTGCACTATTTGTTGCTAACAGTACCCCTTCTTAATTCAATACAGCAATCAAATAAGCTACTATACAATACAGAGGATTATAAGAAATGAATGAAACAAGTTATGGAACAGCAGTAATCCATTTCCTAAATTTTGAGTCTACAATCCACACCAGATTCCCAGTTGGTATTTATCAGTGTAGCTCTAATGACCATTAGGCCAATTCAGACTTCTGCAGATCTTGCTGTTAATGTTTACCATTTAGCATTAAAAAGTCAATGAAAAAGCACAGGCAGTACTATTGATTAACTGAACGAACAGTCAACTGATCTGCACTTTGTCAAGACTCGGGATACATCAAATTTACACCAGACATGCTCATATCTTTAAAAACAATATTTGTTTAGTTGTTTCATACTAAAACTACATAAACACAACATTACGTAGTGATTTTCTAACATGAAACTGGATACTATCTTCATCCTCCAACTAATTTCAGCTGGTTTTAGTCCCCTGATTTAAAAGTTAACTTTGACACATCAAAACTTATAAATTACTAAGTGTATTTTTAAGGACCTTTCAAAATTTCCAAACATGGGATGTTTTCAGTCTTGAATGCGCTCAAAAAAAAAACCTGTTTTCTTTGAACATCATGGCAATGACTGCAGTCCACCTAGCTTTATCTCATTTTGGTTTTAACATGACAATTCCTCAACTTGGAAGTCAAAATGTTGTTATGTGCAATAACTCCACAGCTGGTAATACTGGTAAAGCTGACGATATTGGTAATGCTGACATTGATGAAGCCAGCACAAATTCTTTCATTCTGCCTTTGAATTCCCTAATATCTTTTGTGTTGTCTTTTTTTTTCCCCGAGTAGAGATTGCCCTTATTACTCAGGCAGGAATTTCATAGACCAAATTGCCTTAACATTCCCTTCTCCTCCGCCATCTAGAACTATGCCATCCTGAACATTTATTATTTCAAGGCATTTGCAAGAACTTGCTCATTTCTGATCCAATTGCGAGAGAATGTGAGTGGCTTGTGTGAAAGACCCTTTGCTTTAAACTATTAAGTAATTCTTCAGTAAAATGGCAGTGGCAGACAAGTGTCTCAGTTCGACAGTCCCACTCTGCAGCTGAACACAATAGCAGCTGTTCCACATTGCTATTATTGACGCTTTCAAGGAGACTGTCAAAGCCGAGTCTTTATCAGACAATGTCTTTTTTTTTCATCTCTGCCTTTCTCCCAGCTATAGTCATATATGTTAATTCAGGAATTTGACAACTTTGGGTAACAGATCTTTTGAAAAATAAAATCCTTGTTACTTCTTTTAGGAGTGGCTGTGATGGGAAAAAAACAATCCAGAACACTACTTGTAATTATCTAAAAGCAGACAGAGTTGAACAGAGACCTAGAGCTTCATATTTAAGTTGTTTAAAAAGCTTTTTCATAACCTTAACCACTCTGTTGGATGCAGAACTGCCCTCCTGCCAGGATATCACTGAAGCTGTGGAGCACATGGAGCCAAAGTTCTGAGACTCCTCATCCCTCTGACACAGTTGTGTCTCAGGGAGTGGTGTCAAAGACCAATTAATCAGTTAGCTTTGATGGAAATCTCTTCGTTGCTCAATTTTCATTTCGGTAAAATGTGGGCTATTAATACATTTCCATTAAAAGTCTCCCAATTAAAAGTGCAGTATAGGAACTAGAGATCGCTGAATTTTTAGTTGAGGTAGGACCTGGTGCAAGTAGACACTCAGTCAACAATACCCTAGTTAATGCTGGTCATAGCCCATAAGGATATCCCTCTTGCCCACAAGAGACATCTTGCAGCATTGTCGCCCTCCACCCCACAAATCCACACACCTTAGCAGCCAGGCAGCCCTTCAGCGCTGTTGCCAGTTCAGCAAGTCAAACACAGCCACGATGGCAGCTGCAAGAGTCTGTGTTTCATCCTTGGAGCGACATGATGCTCCAGATGGTGCTGCAAAGAGGGCATGGTCCTCCCCTCCCACCCCAGTGACATTGTCACTGATAGATCCCATATACAACACAAGATGCCTTTTGGCAGAAGTTCAGTTTTGTGCTGTGCTCACAACTGTAAAACATACACCATTGCATACAGTGAAAATGTTCAATATTTTAGGAAGAAAGTATCAAAATAATTGCATGGCAAATTATTTCTCACAAACACCTAGTCCATAATCCTGTTACCAGCAACATCACTGACATATAAACAAAGGCCTCTTTTCTCAAAGGGCATTTTTTGAAATCTAAACATACTCATCAAAAATTAAAATTTGCAGGAAGCTCCTCAATCTGTTCCTGCAACTGGCAATCAGCCATTTTGTACATTATGATACTGACATACTTTAATTAGCTCTAATTCACACATTATAATCACCGTCTAGAAAATTTGTGATGCACTTGTTATGAGGCAGTTCTGCATCTTCATCAACACACAGTTGCTTTAATGTTACAGAAGTCATGCAATAAAAAAAGATCTATTTTTGCATCATGGATTATGACATACATGTCTTCCAATTAAGTACTCTATGTTTTTGAAAGCTATTTGCAAACTAATAGCTAAAAAATTTAAAATTTAAATTAAATATTTGTACCATTTTTAATAGCTACATAGCTGTTGGTGTTACTAAAGTTCAGATCTCAATACTATACAGTTCTTCAACACCCACAGTTGATTTCCAAGCATTTTTCCAGGTAGATTCATTCAATTCAGCCCAGTTATCAACTGGAGTTTGCTGGATCTGCTAGGTGAACCATAATTTCCCCTAAGTAGTAAGAATAAAAAGCAAATCGGGTGTAGGTGAATGAAAGCCAAAGGAATAATCAGCACAAAACCTTGAGAAGAAAAGCTTTTGAATCGCAAGCTATTTTGTCTGAGCAGAGTCTGGCAATACAATGGCTTCTTTATTTGCTGAAGTGCACTTCAACCGCGGGTACTTCCCACTCCAGGTGCTTAGCTGTCCAAAGGAAAATATAATGCCAGAATTGTACCTGATCCCCAAGCAAAAGATACATAGCACATTTATGCCTTCTTTCACTAATACACCTCTCTCTGTGCAGTGGTACAAATTCACATTAAACACTAACTTCTTCCTTCTTCCACAAGTGAGCCTCCTTTGAAGAACTCCAGAAACAAGATAGCTGCTTCTGGAAAAAAACAAAACAAAACCAGAAAGCCAGGTTTCATGGCAGTGATTGATTTTCACAGCAGCAACAGAGGGGCATGCAAGGGCATTGCACTCTGGACAGTAAATGAAGCATTCATGGATGATGAATCAAATACGAATGCAGGTGCCAGGCACAGGTTTGTGTATGACACCACAAATAAGTGCACAGAGATGAACAGGAGACATACAGCAACCAATCTGTGCTGAAATCCATCCCTGTTCACTGCATGCTCTATTTAGTGGCTGCACACAGGCACAACGCCCAAAAAGCTCACTCACCCTGTGCAGCAAGGAGAGCTGCAACAGAAGCAGAATCTGCCCCTGAGCGTAGGAGGAAAATTAATAGTGAGCAGAACTGCAGACTCCACCCTCATGTCACCAGTTAACAGTTTTGCTGGTATGTGACCTTTTGTTTGCCATCAAATCATCCCCCTAGCAGCAAAATCGTATGTTTGTCTATTCATCAGATCCTCTGAACATTCAAACCACCTGTTCACATACACAAAGGCTGTTTGGATCCTTCCTGCCCTCTACTGCGGCAGCTCAACAACGAAGACAGGGAGCTACCAGCTGGTTACGAGTAGCAAAAACCCTACACAGCCAGAGGGGAAAGAGATGTCAGCAGAGCACACTTATGTAGGGATAAAATTAGTCTGGAAATGCAGTGACTAGTCATTCCTTTTTTTGAGTGTCATACAAGGAAGATGCTCAGAATAATTACTACAATAGCGATGTTAAAATGTTAATTCGTACAGTACTCTGTGGAGCATGCAGTTCTGACTGACGTTTTGGCTGGAAAAAGAACCTTACTTAGCAATCTCCATTTGCTGAATTAAAGCACTAACAGAAACAGTTTGAAAAAAAATGACGACACCCCATTTGAAATCACACCAAAGGAAAGAAGTGCGGTTCTTTATTATTTCACTCCTGCAACTGTACAGTGGTACTTAGGAATAGAGAAGATTTCCAGGACCTTGCTATGGGTGGATCTGAATCCTCAGCATTAAAAATTAAAAATTGTGGAAAATCTCTACAAAACTCTAACAGTAAAACTTTCCCCAAGCTGTTTGCAGAAGCAGTGTTGTGTTGGGTAATTTCATCACACTTAGCTGGTCTATGTTTATCAACCCAACCACCTCACCTAGTTGTAGTAGCTTCAAACTAAGTATATCAAAACTAGTACTGGTCATTTAAATTCCTGCAGAGATAACAGAATGAGACGGACCTCTGGTGTATACTTACCTTGTCCAGATATAGGCATCTAAATATGAGTCAGGTTAATTCACCAGCAGAGGTGATTATTTGTCTCTGCTCTTTAAATGAGACAAACAGCTCACTTCAGGCAGCTAAAACCAGTTGAAATGAACCCCAGCATACATACCTCTGCCATTAATCAATGCATCTTTAAGGTGCAGGAAGTATTATCCCTCTATTACTAACGGGCAAGTTAGGGTCTGGAGAGGCTGAAAGCTGTACCTTAAAAGGAATTAAAGTCCCTCTAAATGGAATTCAGAAGTTTAAAGTCTAAAACTATGCTGCTGAAAAACACACTGTGGCAGACAAGTGAAAAGTAGAAAGCCTTACTTCTTATCACAGCATTTCTCAAGCAATGAAGAGTTCCCCAGGAATGAGTCAGTCTCACGGATGAACAACTCAGTGCCCAAACGGCATAAAATCCCCTTTTGGATGCACAAACGTAAAAACATCCTTGCTCTAAATCTCTTTTCAAGAACTAAGCTGTAAGAGAACATCAGAAAGACCTGATGATGCTCAGTAACTCCAAACATCAGGCCACACGATCCAGAAGAAGGAGTATGGTTAAGGGATAAGGGGTGGGTGTTGAGGGAGTGTAAAAACAGCTGAAACTGCAAGAAGACTGGAAATCCAGGCCCACACTATTTCAAAGTGAGCTCCAGAAATGTTCAGTTTGTTTTGGTTTGTTGTTGCCTTTTTTTTCAGTACTCTCCTATATTCAGTGATATTTCAATCTCTTTTTGGTCTCACTGAAGTACAATTACAACAGTGGCTTCTGTATTGCTCAAGTGAGACCCATCACAGTCTCCCCGTATCTCTGCAAGGATCCAACCACCTCTAAGGATTAAAAGAAATGCATGCAGTAGAAATAAAAAATCAAAAAGAAGAGTTGAAAGAAACACTAAGATAACAACTGACAGCATAAAAATGGTCACAGCTCATCAACTGCTTGCTAAATGCTTCATGCTTTTACGTCACGGTAGAGCTCAATTTTAAGGAAAGACTGGAATAACATTCCCATTCTGAAACAGTAGTTCTACCCCCCAGAAATACAGACAAAAACACAAGAGAAAAGGTGAAGGTGCTTGTGGGAAATGCTGACTCAGAAAAGTGGCCATTACTACAGGAACAAAGGCAAGAATCAAACCTCCTCATCATCCAGGACTCACGGGTTGGGCTGGGGAAAACTGGACTCTGGAACCAGGAGTTAGTGCCTTAGTGTTTAATGTGACAGGTAGGGAGGTGTTGATAAGAACAAAGGAGCCTGCAAGACCAGGGCTGCTGTTAGGAGTTCTGCAAAAACACTTACAGGGAAATGTACCATTCTATTTGCATGTTTGCTCTACAAGAAGGAAGAGAGGAAGGAATGTAGCCACACACAGCCCAGAGACAATCACCACAAACCTGAGTGCTCTCCATATGCTACGAGACTGACATCCTTCAGGGAGAAACAGCACATCAACTCATAACACTTTGTGTCAAACAAAGCAAAATTACACAACCCATCTTGGTATTTCTCTGCCCACGACATGAAAACAGTGCCCAGATGGTGGCCTGAGAGAAAGCATCTTTTGGGATATGGTCAGCACAACCGTGGCTGGATTCTATTTGATATCCAGACAACGACACTTCCATATTTCACAAATTGAGCTACTCAGACTGTGTTATTCTTAGAAGGCACAGTATTAGATTAGTGTCAGGTTGTATTTTTGTACTTATCTTGAAGTCTGCAGCTTCCATTTCAGACCTGGAGAAAGGTTTCTATACCTAAAAGTTTATCCTATTTTTTTTCGAGTTGTATCTGCTTGTCCTCAAAAGATACTATCTGTTCTACATTCCTGGCTCTTTATATTCTTGTAGTATTGTAGCCGTAATGAAACTACCAAAACATGGGAAGATACTGAATTTAGTGTCTATTTGGAGATTTTCCAAAATGACAAAAAATGAAATCATATTACTACTTAGTTCTCAAATTTACACACCATACCCAGAAGACCTACACCCCCAAACTTATAGAATCACAGAATGGTTTGGGTTGGAAGAAGCCTTAAAGCCCATCCAGTTCCAAGCCCCTGCCATGGGCAGGGACACCTCCCACCAGACCAGCTTGCTCAATGCCCCATCCAACCTGGCTTTGAACACTTCCAGAGAGGGGGCATTCACAGCTTCCCTCGGCACCCTCATTGTGAAGATTTTCTTCCTAATGTCTAATCTAAATCTTCTCCTTTCCAGTTTAAAGCTGTTCCCCCCTGTTCTATCACTACATGTCCTTGCGAAAAATCACCTCTCACTCAGCTACTCAACTCCACAGGAAATGACTGAAACAATAAATTTGCTCCTACACACTAAAAAAAACAGTATTCCTGAAACAAGACCAAGTACTATACAGCAAATCCTAAAATGCTGTTAAAATAATTTGATAACAGACAAAACAAGAAAAAAAAAGAAGTCTCATTAACATTATTAAAACCCCCACCAGAAACAAATTGACCTGGGAACCCCGTGAAACCATCAAGAAAAATAATAACATCAGACTGGACACTTTCAGATACAAATTTGGAGCGAAGTCCTTAAACAGACTATTTCTTGAACAGCAGAAGGCTATTAAAAACCCAAACCTTTTAAACTTTCAATAATTTTGTGAACCCTAAGTTTCTTCATTAAGCTAATCCTATTAAACCCTGATCAACAGGTAACAATCTCAGCTGCCAGCTCTTAACGATACAGGAGGAAGCATTTGGCAATCTGTTGCAGTAATTTACCTTTCCTCTGCCAAATAAATAACTATTAACCTCAGACTGCTCAAATATCTAAGGTTCCAACATTAAGATGAGAAAGAAAGCCTAGAAGCTGTGTAAACTGTCTTGCTATAGAGCAGGCACTTGATCAAAGGAAAAGCCTCATCTCCTCCAGCCACCTCCACAACCCCTCCCTGCACAGGTGCACAACTCTTCCTTTGGACATGCTATTTGCATCCAGGGAAGGCAAAAACATTAACAAGCAGCTCATGGTCCAAGAGAAAGGAAAGATAGTTATAAATAAAAAGCATTAGACTTAGGCAAGCGTGCTGATACTTTGCATGCGCTTCTTTCCAACTGCATGACATTGGAAATCAACTTTTATTTAACTGATTGAAGAACTGCATAGAAAGTCGGCTCAATCTCATGCTTTCTATGGTTTACATCACCTGACTTGATTGCCAAATGCCATTTCATATTTCCAAATATAGCCCCATATGTCTTTTTCTGAAGTCTCTCAGCAAAGGGCTAGACATAAATTTAGTTTTCCCCGTTCCCAGACCCAGTTATGTTCAGTGGCACATCCCCTCCTATGTGCTCCTTTCTTCATCCCTCTCCACTCCCCCTAACCTTCTGTTAGCAGTAAAGAAACAAGAGAAGAGATTATGACTAACATAAGGCACATATCAACTGAAGCCTGTTAAAGCATTTTACCAGAAATCTATCAGTTATTTCCTAATCCTTATTTATTGATGTCTTTGTAACCAAACAAACAATAGCTTGTGTCACAAATGGTGCAGAAAACTGATGGAGAGATACATTTTCTCAACATTGCTGTATTCTTGCTGCAAAAGCTGGCAAGTCTAAAAGGCTTTGGTTTTGCAGAAAACATAATGCAACAGTACAACGATGAAGTGAAAGGTCAATCTGACCTTCACTTTGACAAGTTTTAGACATGAAAGGTTAACACACACAAAAGATGTTAGCTCCATCTAAAGAACTACTTTCCAAGCACTGTTTTGTGTATAGAAGCAATGTTTCTGCATAGAATCACAGAATAATTTAGATTGGAAAAGACCTTTGAAATCATCAAGTCCAACCATTAACTGCCAAGTCCACCAAAGAACGTCATGAGTATAAGTGAGACAAAATGATATTTTAACTGGCTTTAGATAAGTCAATGCAAGTCTCTCAGCGGATACTTTGATTGATTCAAGCATTTCAGACTGCAATATTGCTGTCAGAAATACCGTGTCCACACCCTGTGTCCCTCTCCACGCACCCTGCGTGGGTCTGGCTCAAACAGCAGCCCTGTGAGGGCTGGCACTCGGCAACCATCTGCAAGTGTGGTAATCCAAGGTGCTTCCTGACCTCTGCGTGTTTCCACCATGGGACAGAAATGGTCTCATCGTAACCTCATTTTCTTTTCATTATGGATAGAGTAGTTAGTTAATGAGCAGGAACTGCCACTGTTAGAAGACTGAGTTGTAATGCAAGGATTCAATTGGCATGAAGTGGATTTCAAAACCTGCGTGAAGCCATATAATCTGCTGTTTAAAGGGAGACTCTGCAGCTCTATCCGTCACACTGAAATTTCAGCATTTGCATTTAATATTACAGAGCTTCTGCATTTCTTCTCCTCCTCCTCCCCAGTAACACAACCCCCCCAAAAAACAGAGCAGATCAGATTTCAGAGACAGGTGGAAATCTAATTCCACAAGTACAGAAAAATTCTGTCTAGAATATTTTCATCTAGGTAATACTCATGAGCCAGAACACTGACAACGACATATAGTAAACTGCAGGCTCTGAAAAGAAAAAAAAAATCCTGTTCTAAAATAGAAGCAGTATTATTTAATTTCTTCACTGATTTCTCTTCTGGAAAAAGCATGCGCTAAGTAAATAAAATATTTCAATGCAGAGCTGTGATTCCTTATGGCTCTGGCTTTGGCCAAGTTGACAAATAAAACTAGCATAAACCTCAAAACCTAGGAGGCAAACAGTTATCTCATTAAAGTGTAGCATATTAACTTGCTGCCATCAGCTCTGCTGCATGCTGTGCTGTGAATAAAATTAAATGCAAATTCAGAAGGATTCTGGCTGGCTGTGTCTGACAAGCTTTATTACCGTGCATATACCAGCAATCATCTCCCAAGTTTTGCAGGAAAAGCATATTAAGGAAGCAAGAGCAAAGGAGTCCAACTTTATCTTCTCTGGCAGTGGAGGGGCTAAATTCATGACACCAGAGATGGCCTCACATGAATTCTCTGATGACAAATACACAAACAGAACTGGTCTTTTGGACAACCACTGGTGAAGCAGATATTTTGGTGATGTACCATTCAGCAGCTTCCCCTTGTAGCCATACCTAGTGAGAGGTTGTTGCTTATGCAAACGCAGTCCACGCACATTCAAACAAATGCAAACTGAGCACCAACTATGTCGGCTTTTGGCTCAGTCAGGCACATATCAGAGTGGCAACCTCTAAATAATGTTATTTTCTTGGGACAGAAGGAAACATGTCCTCGTCTTCAGTTCTTTGCCACTATTTCTTGTAGTGTTATTAAGCTTCTTTATCTTGGCAGCATAAAGAGACTATAATATGTTAGCTGAATTTCATCCATTTTGAAAGAAACAACATTTGACTATGAAAAACAGGGATTAACATTTCTTTTCCACTGTATTTGTTAAGTTTTATCCCACTAATGAAAACTAGGATTTATGACCATCACTTTATATTTCCAAATACAGCCATAATAGAAATTAACAAATTTCAATTAGGCAAAACTGTCACAAAATCAAAACATGACTGAGGACAAAAGTGAGATGACCATCATTCTAGCTGACTCGGGTCTTCCAAACCACAAGCACAAATGCAGGCGTTCAAGATTGAACCCATACCAGGTCAGTGATCTAGCACAAGGAAGGAATGCATAAATGCTCACCAACAAGTTTTATAGCTGTGCTTACATGATATCATTGTTCATATGGGCTCAATATTAATTTATTAATATATGACCTACGGTATGAGCTCTTGAAGAACGTATGGGTCGATTAGTTCAATGGAAGCTGTATTATGTGATAACAGTCAAAGAATATGCAAAAGCAGAATTTGGGCCACTGGCATAACTATAAATATAAGCACACAAACCCATTTTCTTCTATTAAACCTAACACCTTGTCCTTCAGGAAAGTAAAATCCTGTAACTCCATGCTTATATAAATGTGCAGACCCATTAAGCCATATAATGCCAAAAAGTCTCTTGGACAAAAGCACAATGAATTCCAATTAGTTCAGAGTGATGGTGAATTAAAAGTTAACCTTTTATTTATCAATATTTCAAAGCCTTACCAGGTCCCATTCAGTAGACAACATTCTCAGCATGCATCCAGTAGCATCTTACAATCACAGCAAAGTCAGGGAGGATGACAAGCATTCAACGGAAGAAAGTAGGAGGACACAGTTTGCCTAAAGCCTCCAAAGCCAGACCCCATTTCAGTGCCAAAAGTTTAATTCTACATCTGTATTCCACATTTTAAAAGATTTTCTTACCTCTAATGAAGCCTAGCAATCAGGGTTCCTGTGTCCATTTTATTTGTTTTACAGATGCAAAGCTTTCACTTCGAAAGCATCACAATGAAAGTAAGTCACTTCTCCTTCAGTCCAGCTGATGATATGTGTATTTAGAGACAGCAGCCATTTCAGCTTTAAAACATGGTCCATATATCATTTGCAGACTTCTTTCCTGGCACAGATTCTTCTTGATATTGTCCCTGGAGAACTGACTGCTCTCTCTGCAACCATCACCATTTCTGAAGCCCTTCAAACTCATCAGAGAAACACTGGAACTAGAAACAAAGTGTGGCACAGGGTGACTGTGGGATAATCTGACCACATCATCTTAAAAATTCCAGTCTCACCATAGCAGCTCTCTGATTTGCTCTTAACTTTTATTCCAGGTCTTTTTTCCTCGAAAGGAGTTGAAATATCACTGTGTCTTTCCAAAGTAATTAATGATCCTTGGCAATGATGACTCCTGGCCAAACATGACTATCTTGCTAGTGGTTCCTAACCACTAACTAAACACAAATATTTGGCAGCCATAGAGAATGGGGGAGAGAGAGGAGAGGGAAGATATTGAAAATCACAGTTCATAAATGGAAAATGGAAAAACCTCAAAGACAAGACAGGAAGAGACAATGCAATAAAGCAGATGGTCTATAGCAGAAGAGACCAGACAAGAACAGAAGACAAGGTTGTGCAAAGGGACAGAAATAGAAACAGACTCATAATAACCTTGCCTACAGTGCAGGAGATCTTCAGCAAAGGCAAGGAAACATAGAGGAGGTTTATAGAGGAGGTTTTGCAAATAGGAATTTGTTATTTTGCTTTAGATGACTCATTCTTTAGTATATACGTAAAACACGTGTTCCAGGGAAACTTTTGTATGAATTTGCTTTTCATAGAGTCCTGAAGGAGCCCACTCTACACTGCTGTCCACACACGGAGCTTTGCCAAAGGGATGTTTCAGCTGCTAAAAAGGCTTCCAGGTAGAGAGATGGCACTTAAACTTGGGCTTTAAATACCATTGTTTCATAACTTAGGAAGTATAAACCCCAAGTTACATGCAAGGAATATGTCCCCAGGACAGTATTACTGGACTTAAGTGCAAATATTAAAGATCAAAGCTGAGGGCTGCTACAAGTGCCAGGAAGCCACCTTCAGCAGCAAGGTGGGCTGCAGCTCTCACATGCAGTGTATCTAGGGAGTTAGAGCCACCCCACGTCTTCCCCCAGAAGCGTTTTTTTTTCCAGCCAAATCAGATATATTATGAACCAGTGTTAGGGAAAAAACATTAAGAGAAAGGAAATATCTATCATTTAAATTTTAAATACCTGGAAGATGTCCATACACTAGAGAGTCTGTGCAAGCATCTGGTAACAAAACCTAACTTCTCTGGGGTATTTTCATTTACAAGAGGTAAAGGTATAAACCACCTAGTAAATAAAAATAGAAATTGACAAATACACTCCTTTTCTTTGACAAACTGTTATGGCAATCACTACTATAAAGTCCTGAGCAGACAACTTATATAAGTTCTCTAAGAGTTCTCATGTAGGGTCTCGTCAGAGCAAGTCAGTTACTGCTACTCAACTGCTTCTGCACTACCCAGTGTAGGATGTCCACGTGTCCAATAATACCCCACATGCAGAGAAGAGAGAACTGGAGAAGATGGTGTTAATGCTTACTCTGAAAAATGATTGTTAACTTTGGCATCTTTCCTACAAGGATGTGAAGAACTTGCAGAACAAGTTTTCCTTTTCAAGCTTGTTCATCTATCATTCCATTTGTCTCCTATACCATTTGCAGCTTGCAAAATAAATTCTAATTTCACTTTTTAAGAACTTTCAACAGGGAGCTGTTACCTGAAGACACAAACACATAAAAATATATACATATACAAACACACATTCACACACGTGTATTTGGAACTGATGCAATGATCAATGCATGTCTCGATTATTATATCCATTACCAGGCGATTTCTCTAGCATCACGTGAAACTTAGCTCTTTATCTTTTGACAAAGGAATTTGCTTTCCTGGGGAGAAAAAGTTTTGTCTTCACTACAAAAAAGCAGAATTCAAAACAGTCAGGATTTGGCTAGGATAGTTCTTCAGTTCTTGAGAGCTTTACTCTCACTCACTCACCAAACAAGCCCTATGGCCAGTGCAACACCAAGTGTGGTCCTTCACCATTTTTTGGGTTGGTTTTGGTTTGAGGTTTCTTTGCTTTTTTAAGAGAGCTTGGGATTCCACTTAAAATACCCCTGTGTAGGACTTAAGCATACTAAGCCATGGGCAGCCTCTGCCCCAGATATTGTACAGTCTAAAAAAGGTACAAAAGATGGACAGACAAGAATGAAGAGGAAGAAAAAAAACACTGCTGTGTAATACCCACAAATGGAAAGAAAATTAATGTTTTAAATTCCTGTTCATGTTTACGTTGGGTTTGCATACCTGTTACCAGTGCAGGAAGAGTAACAAAGCTACTGCTGGAGGCCCTCTCGGCTCTCCTACCTGGAGGGCTGGGTTAGCAAGGAGCTGTCTCAACAAAGTAATATCATAACTGGTCTCTAGCAAGTGTTTCATCATATAGCTGTGCAAATTGAACAAGACCTGAAATAACGTCTCTTAAACACTTTTTTCAACATGTGAAGTCAGCACAGAGCAAACCCAGGTTCTTTAATCTTCAAGACCTTTGAGTATGCACAGCAGAGAGAGGGACAGGTTGGACCACCATGCCCCTGAGTCTCCTTTTTTAACTACGTGTTTCAAAGAGCTAACTTTCAGAATTTAAGAAAGAAACCACAGTCACTAAACCTCTCTGGAGGAAAAGTGAACAACTACTCTTGAAGTCCAGATAAGAGTGATACTTTCATTCAGCTACAATGCCTTGTGCTCAGCTGGTTATAATATGTGATGAAGAGAAGTTAGTCTTCCAGGTACTTTTAATAACTACCTCTCAAATCAGTAGCACCGCTGGTGTCCAACAGACCAAAGAGCACTGAATATTGCCAGCTCCGACATACCAATCAAGTAGTGATGAACTTTGAGCAGAAAAGTCATACTGCATTTTTTCCTCTTTACCCTGAAGACAGATAATTGAGAAGATGACTACAGGTGAAAGCCTAGCTCAACAGTTGGGAAAAAAAAGAGAATGGATTAAACATAAATACACATACCAATTTAAGAAAAAAATACGTATTTTTTCATTCATGCATATATATGAAATAAAAAGTTTGCAGGATTCCTCTGAACGGGAGCCCGAAGAGTCACCTTGCAATGCGCAGAGCCAACTAGAAAAGGCTGTGATGGATCTTTGCAATAACTCATTACAGCTAATCCTACTCACTGCCCTCTCCAGGAATTCAAGAACATGTGGCGAAATCAGGACACTCAGGCAACAACAAAGTAGACTGCCCTGTGTTAGGGAAGCAGTAAGCATCATAGTCACATAATGGGGTCACATTCAAAACACCCTGAAAACATAAAAAAACTTGCTGTGCTGAGGGTACCCCACATGCATTTATTTAAGGTTCCCGGTCCAGTTTAGAGCAACATGTACCACAGCACTGACATAATTCTGATTTCAAGAGCATTATCTGGTGAATTATTCCAGATGCATTTGAAAATCCACATTTAAACTTTTACCAGCTCCCACAAAAGTAAACTCATATGTATGTTACGCGAGCAAGTGCTAGCAAAAATCCCAGAAAGGCAGGTATGCACTTGATAAACACCACACAAACCCCCCTGCATTCTTGTCATTAGCATTAAGAACCTAGAAGTCTGAGAAATATTTACAATATCATTTGCTTTTTGGGAGTCCAGTGCTCGTGTTATAAACAAGGATTTAAAAATGTTTTCATGCACATTACCTTTCCCTTTTGGTAAGCATCCAACAAAAAGATTCACTGCGTTTACGTGACTCAACAACATGATACACAGACCTTTGTAGTCAGCTAAAATATGAGTTCAAAAATGCCAAGTACATGTAACTTTTCTGGCCTTTCCTTTATTTCAAGTTCCATCTGGTCATCAACAAGGTTACTGAATGCTGGTTTCCTTCTTAATCTTACCTCTAAAATTCTTTGCTTTCTTTTGTTAGATTAGTAGATCACAGAATTATAGAATCATTCAGGTTAGAAAAGACCTCTGAGATCATCGAATCCAGCCAAAAACCTAACACTGCTACCTCCGCCGCTAAACCATGTCCCTAAGCACCACATTTCCATGTCTGTTGAACATCTCCAGGGACAGTGATTCCACCACTTCCCTGGGCAGCCCTGTTCCAGTGACTGACAACCCTTTCGGTGAAGAACTTTTTCGTAATATCCAACCTAAACATCCCAAGGCGTGACTTGAAGCCATTTCCTCTTGTCCTACCACTTGTTACCTGGGAGCAGAGACCAACATTCACTTTGCTACAGCCTCCTTTCAGGTAGCCACAGAGAGCAATAAGGTCTCCCCTCAGCCTCCTTTTCTCCAGGATAAACAATCCCAGTTCCCTCAGCCGCTCCTCATAAGACCTGTGCTCCAGACCCCTCACCAGCTTTGTTGCCTTTCTTTGGACACACTCCAGATGTTCAATGTCCTTCTTGTACTTGGGGGCCCAAAACTGAACACAGGATTCAAGGTATGGCCTCAACAGCCTCGAGTACAGGGGGACAATCATTTCCCTTGTCCTGCTGGCTATGCTGTTTCTGATACGAGCCAGGATACAATTGGCCCTCTTGGCCACCTGGGCATGCTGTCAGCTCATATTTAGCTGTCTGTCAACCTTTGGTTCTTTGCTTTCTGGCACCTTGCAAGTCACTCTTCCTCAAGCCTGTAGTGGGGTTGTTTTTACTCAAGTGTTGGACCTGACCCTTGGCCTTGTTGAACCTCATACAAATGGCCTTGGCCCACTGATCCAGCCTGTCCAGATCCCTCTGTAGAGCCTCCCTACCTTCATGCAGACCAACACTCTACCTAACTTAGTGTCACCTGCAAACCTACTTAAAGTGTCCTTGATCCGCTTGCCCAGATCACTGATAAAGATATTAAAGAGAACTGGCCACAACACTGAGCCCTGGGGAACATCACTTGTCACTGGCTACCAACTGGATTTAAATCCATTTACCACAACTCTCTGGTCTCAGCCATCCAGCCAGTACCCATTCAAGCCATGAGCAGACAGTTTCTCCAAGAGAATGCTGTGGGAAATGGTGTCAAAGGCTTTACTATAGACTAAGTAGACAACATCCACAGCTTTTCCCTCATCCACTAAGCACATCATCTTGTCATAGAGGAAGATCAGGTCAGTCTAGCAGGACCTCCCTTTCCTAAACCTATACCGACTAGGCCTGACCATCTGGTTGTCCTGTCTGTGCTATGTGACGTCACTCAGGATGATCCACTTCACAACTTTCTCCAGTACCAAGATCAGACTGATAAGCCTGTAGTTTCTCAGATCTTCCTTGCCCTTCTTGTTGATAGTCGTCACATTTGCTAACTTCCAGTCAACTGGGACCTCCCTGGTTAGCCAGGACTACTACTACTATAAATGAGTAAATGGGGCTTCATGAACACTTCTGTCAGCTCCCTCGGTACCTCTGGGTGAATTCCAACCAGATAAGAGTTGTGTACGTCAAAGTAATACAGCAGGAGGCTAACTATTTCCTCTTGGATTACGTGGGCTTCATCTGTGATGGTTTTGACTTGAACAGTTAATTTTTTACTATTAGCTTATATGAACCATGTTCTTCTGGATTTCTGTAGAAAATAGTGTTGATAATTTAGAGATGTTTTCATTACTGCTCAGCAATGCTGACACAGAGTCAAGGTCTTTTCTGCTCCTCATACCATTCCAACAGCGAGTAGCCTGGGGGTGCACAAGAATTCGGGAGGAGACACAGACAGGACAGCTGACGCCAACTGACCAAAGGGTTATTCCATAACATATGACATCATGCTCAGTATATAAAGCTGGAGGACGAAGGAGGAAAGGGGGACAGTACGAGTGATGGTGTTTGTCTTCCCAAACAACCATTATGTGTGATAGAGTCTACCTATCCTGGAGATGGCTGAACACATGCCTGCCAACAGAAAGTAGTGAATGAATCCCTTGTTTTGCTTTGCTTTTGCACGTGGGATTTTTGTTTTATCTACTAATCTGACTTTATCTCAACCCACAAGTTTTCTTACTTTTGCTCTTCTGATTCTCCATCCCCCTGGAGGGGCACAAGCAAGCGGCTGTTTGGGGCTTAGTTGCTAGCTGGGGTTAAACCATAAAATCAGCATATGATAACACTGTCTCTATTTTGCAGCCTATTTATCAGACAGATTCATCAACCTGTTCTCCTATCAGTGGTCTTTACAGCATATAGCGGTGAGTAAACTTCATCAGATTTTTTTGCGCACACATAATTACTTCTCATAAGAAAGGCTATGTTCAGTGGTCAGGAAGGTTCACCGGGTCATTGCATTCAAGAAGAATCTTTTCACACTTTAATTTACTATATCCCAAATGTTTTTAACCTACTGAACCATGATCACAGCCACACTGTACCCTAGTGTGGTTCACATTCCAACTTTTTCTATTTTGAGGATATGAGTAAGCTTTTGGAATTTGAGCTTTTGTAAAACATCTAGAGAGCAAGGAACTTTGACAGTTGATCGTTTCTCATCCAGAAAAAACTGAATGCAAGTTATAGCTAAAAACAACGTGTATTTCACTGCTACACTGTGCTGTCTACTGCAATCTTCCCCATGACAGTCTATGTTCATAAATTCATTCTAAAATGTCCACGTTTGAGACCTTACATTGCTGCTGAGAAAAAAAACATCCAGAGGAAAACCCTTACCAAACACTATTTTTTCTGCCAAAAAAGGACAAAAAGACAAAAGGAACCACCCAACTCCACTGCTACATAATAATGATTTGGTTTTTAGAAGACTGCAGATGAAAAATTCCATAAATTGTGTCAAAAGACAGCAAGGAAGGAAACAAAAAAATCTACAAGTCAATAATATTGAACTGTTTTATAAGTCAATTAATTAAGTGTAATGATTATGAAGGCAGAAAAGTAAGCAAAAAATATGCATATAACAAATTGTTGTGGCCATGTTCAAACATTCTAAATTAACTGTGTCACAATTATAACTCCTTGATCAACCTGGAGCGCATCAATTGAAACTTACAGACTCTCTTGTCCAAGAGTGCCTGAAAGGTATTATTTTGCAGGAAAGTATCTTACACGGTTGGTTTACAGAACAGAAACACCCAAGGGAATTAACAGACAATACATACAGGTTCACACCAAAATCGTATTTGAACTATTTTCAACAAAAAACAGCCTACAATAGCCAGCTCCACAAGACGTGAAACTAAAACACTGGAGGCAGAAATGTAGTTCTCAAGTACTTGCAGCTCATCTTGGCTCTTTGGCAAGAGTATCTATCCTCTAAACACTACTTCTGATTGAAGTCCATAGTCATAAAAAACTGAAATATGTAACATAAGGAGGGTTGGGTTTTTTTTAAAAAAATCTATATTACAGATGTCACAGATAGGGAAACTTTCAACTACAAAAAGCTTTGAAATAGGAGCTTAATATGGGATGCTTTGGAGGAGTAGAGTATTCTGTAGAGGGGCATACAGTCCCCTGCAAATGAGTCCTGTACAGGAACTATCCCATACAGAAGTTAGAAAACCCTCATGATCTGGAAAAACTCACGAGCAGAAAGCTGCTTTGACTTTAGAGGGTTTCTGAACAGAACCAGCTGAACACTTTTCACTCTTTTGAAAAAGCACACATTTCTTCATTCAGAATCACCAAAAGATTTAGAAACAGTACAGTGAAAAAAAGGAAAGTTTATGTCATATTTAGTAGCTGGGAGCTGCAGAAACATAGAAAGGAAGCAATAGATCTGTATGCCCCAGTCTTGCTCTTCACTACAACTCTGCATACAGCCACTTCTGGGGAGCAGGATGATAAGAAGATAGCAGTACAACTATTTATATGGCTCTTCATACATAGCATCCTCATTAAATAAATCCTCTGGGTTTGATATATGACATTTTGCCACTACTGAGCTAATACACATAAATGAGTGAAGTAAAACTGGTTATTTTTGAATGCAAAAATACCTATTTTTCCATCCCAAATAACATATTCCTTTTTTGTTGGCTTTTGTGAGCTGCTAATGAAAAGAAATTTGTTACTTCACAAGTTCTATTCCTGAACAACATGGAATTTACTGGAAAATAGACATAACAATCTTATGAGATTTTGGATCAGTGTCTCTTGAAAGACCTCTCAGGCCACAACAGGCAATGGTGGATTGCTGCATAACACAGAAGAAGAAATTGATTCAAGCCAAGAATAATTCCATTCAATAGACTTCATAGCAACCCTGAAACTCTGTGCCAAGATGGAGTGGGTTTTTTTTGCTGGAAAGAGCTCTAATCTTGCTTTAACAGATTTCACTTTTCAAGCTATCAGTTGTTCTTGCAGTCTCATTGGTAGAAATGCACAGTTTAATTCCAAAGCGAATATAAATGCAGTAAAAATTACATTTATATTTCATTTCTTGACTACCCCCAGAGCATGCTGTGATAGTTATGTTCCTACCAGAGAGTCAAACTGAAAAAACATTGCTTGTATTCTTTAATCAGACTCAGAAACATTTATATACTCTGTAGGAAAAGACAGTTCCATCAAAAATATGAATCTCAGAGGGTCTCTAACACCAGCCTTCTTCATGGTTTTGATGTAGCAAATGGTCTCTTCAGGATTGTATAATTTCTAGTATAAGAATAAAATGTATCATTAAAGGCTTTAAGAGGGCAGCTCATGGAATACTCTATAGGACACCATCTTTAACTGACCTCCAAGGATACTGGGACTGAAACACACTGGAGCAGCAAAGATATCAGCCTCTTCTCCCAACACTACCAGCTTCTTCCTCCTCCCTTTGTCTAGGGTAGTGGATTCCTCAACATTTGCTTTTCTTCAGGTTCTGAAATTCTACTCCAGCATATTACATAGCAATACGCTCTTAGGCAACCAGAGAACTGTGATTATGGAGCACAGCACAGTCAGAAACACTCTCTTTTACACAGAATGACACATAGCTGAACCTCAAACACACTTTGAAAGGCATAATGTCTTTCCGTGGGTAAAAAGAGGACTGCATTAGCGATGGAAAGGCTGTTCAGGTAATAAGAACAGAGTAATAAATACAGTGGTAATTGTGTGGGGTTTGGCATGGTTCTTTCTTTCTTCTGCAGATTCAGGAACAGCTTAGAGAATTAGCATCACTTTCTAAAGCAGAAGAGGGTTATTTGAAATCACGTGGACTCCCTGCTAGGCATCACAGCATTTTAACACACACTTTCATGAACTGTCTAAATTAAAACTAACAGCAATTCTCAAGTATATATTTTTACAAGATAAATTTCAGAGAGGGAGACTAGCAATTTTGTCCAGATCACCAAACTTGTGGCCTGCCTTGTGCCTTATGCAAGTATTTCTGCAACACAGGATGTGATTAGCACCCAGAACTACACATGGAGAGGCCAAATTCTCTCTCTGTCTGGATGCTGCATGGTAGTTAAAAGTGAAGTACTGGCAAAGCAGGAACGATAGTGTAGACAGTAGCCAAAAATAATAGTTCTGCTTCCCTAGCCCAAGACCAATGGGAAGTAAGCTACTGGCAGTATGGCTGTCAGGGAACTGCCCCGGTACAGGATTTGGTCAGGTTTTCCTCAGGGACAGCTAACCTCTAATAATTACCATATCTTGGAAAATAATTTAAAATGTTAATGTACTACCTCACATCTTCTTTGCTTTAGATTTTCTTCTAAGTCAGAACGTGCTTTGATTCCAGCAAAGCATTAAGACATGAATTTAATTGTCACCTGAATTACACCCATGGCTTGTTAAGGCTTAGCTGTGGTTGTCGTCCTCCAGTTTGTAAAAGGTTTCTTAAGCCTTAAGCAGTCCTACTAGTGGGTCTGTTCATGTAAAAAACATCTCTGGTAAGAGAAAAAATTCAAAATTTCCTTCTTGATGAGGAGTGATTTCTCTGTAAATATCAGGCTGTAAATCAATCGGCAAGACTCTGCTATACAGAAAACCATTTAGAGAGAGGGTTCAAAGTCACAGACCTTGGCTCTTTACCAGGCAGATCTACTCAGCAGAAAACTTCACTGAAAAGAAGCACACTGCATTTTGACAGAGTTTAAGATGCCCCCTGCAGAGAAGAGCTCAGAGAACAGGTCAGGCCATGTAACAAAATCCACTCTTCTAGAACTTGGCCAGGCTTTTTATATAGCATGGCAAAAAGAAGCTCCCTAAGGCATTAGCAGCAGCAATTTTTATAGAACAACGGTTCCAGTAGCTCAGTCATGGTTTGCACCAGCAGCAACCATCTGAACTTCCAGCACCCCTCCAAACTTTTCCCTGATGTAAAATTACAAAATAAGTGTTGTAATTGCTACTCTCTAAACACTTTTCCTAAATATTTTTGCCAGAAGTTGATATCCATTCAAAAGAAATCAATGAGGCATGGATGAACACCCTCCCTCTCTTAATAAGTTCAGTAGCTAAAGTCGCTAGAAGAGAAGGGAGATTTGAAGATAACTACATGCGACGGTGAAGTTGTGCAAAGCTGCAGCTTCAAGAACGCTGCATAAGCTTGATAACCCAGGAGTCCTTAATTTTCACACATGAGCTATTGTGACTAATCACTTATTACCACAACTAGGATTGGTTGAAAAATACCACATTACAACTTAGGTTTCCTGAAGATGAGTCAAGGATGGGAAGGGAGGATTTCTGAGGTCAGGCAGGGCACCCATCTGGTAACATGATAACTTCCTGGTTTACAGTAAGGCAATCTTTCCGATCCATGTTTAAACCTCTTTTCTTTGAAGCACATATAGTAACATAATCCACCATTGTTATTTTTTCCTATCGTCACCTCTAGCTGAGTTCAGCCTCTTTTCCACAGGTGCTTCACTACTCCTCACATTAACGCACTATCTGAAAGCACTTTGTCACTTCACTTCCAGCTTTCACCTCTGTTTACATTTCTAGAAAGAGTGAATACCATACCTTATTTGCGGCCACACCAGACTATCACCTCTACAGGCTACATACCGTGTTTCTGAGCATGCAGCTGAAACCTGCAGCAGCAATCTCTTCCCTGCTGCCTCACATGACAAAATTCTAGCTATGACTGCCCTCCAGGTATCTTTCAGATAGATTTTAACTTCCTCTTCGCAAAGAACAACTGCCTTTCAAACAACAGACTTAGTCTATTACTTTATTTTTATCCAAATGAAGTTCATTTCACTATGGTGCGATACAGGTTACTGCTTCATGCGCTTCTTCCAATTGTTATTACTCACATATTTCCATAAGCTTGCTCTCCTCTAGATTATTAATGAAAACTACTAAGTGAAACAGGACTCAACCACTGCAGCAGTGAACACCCTGCTAAGTGCAACACCCTGCTAAGAAGACAATTCTGCCAATTCAGTGCTGTCTTCACCTAAAACCTGTTTAAAATTGATTGGATGTAAACATCACTACCAAGGTTTTACTATGTTTTTAAAACAACTATGAAGAACAACAGTTTTGATCTTTAGTTTTGCCAAAGACACTAGTTAGCTACTTGACGCTTACAGCTCTAAAGACAACATAAATTCACTGTCAAGGAGAGCAGCAGGAAGCATACAACAGCAGGCACAGGCCACTGGCAAACAACATTTGAGGCCCTCGGCAATCCATACCCTGATTTAAACTTGGCAGCTACAAAAAAAATCCTTCAACAGCAGTTTTCATTTTAAATAGTCCAGCTTGGCACTTGTGGAATGTTTCAATACTGAAAAGCAGTTTGATCTCATCACTGAATTGTCGGAACACAGCCCTCATTCTGGTGTGAGCTCACAGAAACCAATTTTGCTCTATGGTTTATCATTTGCTTTACTTGAACTTCTCCACAAGAAACTCTATCACTTTCAGGTTTTTTAAAGAAAGACCTAAGCTGCAATGACATACAGACAATTCATTTCAAACAGAGGTCCTGAGGACAAAATTTAGTAGATAGGGATGTCACATTGATACGTATTTTCAGAACATAGGTAAGAACAAGAGAATTAAAGCAGTCTTTTCAGAGTCCGCAAACGAACTTAGTAGCTGATGAAGTGCTGGGGTATACCCTTTTATGTAGCAGTAAAATGTGGGGTTTGTTACTGTCAGTTTCACCTGTTTTCCCAATAGCAGTGTAATACCTATACCTACTCTTTCTGAGCACACGTTTTCCTTCACTTTTGCTCAAGTCTTAGTAGTATCAGTCAGCAAACAACTCATGAGCTGTGCTCTAGATGCTTTCTGAACCAACATTTTGCAAAAAGATACATCTAAATCTGGCAGTGTTCAACCCTAATCCACTGGCAGGGATTTAGGGTAGTAAACCAAATGGCTTGTCCTCATCCCTCCAGCCTTCAGTGTATTTATTCACGTTTTAACTTACTGTATTCTCTCTTGCATGATTTTGGGTGAATGGATAAAACTACTGGTGCCTTCAAGCTTTCAAACAGCGCTAGAGAAGTTTTCTGAGTGCTCACACCTTGTCCCACTCCCCACTAGCAAATATTAAAGACTACAGTGATAAACAACTCTACTGGCTTTGACTAGGATAGAGTTAATTAAGCAGCTGGTATGGCACTATGATGTGGATTTGTGCAAAAAGCAGCGTTGATAATTCAGAGATGGTTTACAATACTGATGAGCAGTGCTGATACCAAAGCCTTTTCAGCGCCTCATTCCACCCCACGAGCGAGTAACCTGGGGGTGCACAAGAAGTTGGAAGGACACGCAGCTGGCACAGTAGACCCTAGCTGACCAAACGGATATTCCATTCCATACAATGTCACACTTAGTAAATAAAGCTGGGGAAAGAAGAAGGAATGGGGAACGTTAGGAGTGATCGGTGTTTGTCTTCCCAAGTAACTGTTATACATAACGAAGCCTTGCTTTCCAGGAGATGGATAAACACCTGCATGCCACTGGAACATAGTGAATCAATTTTTTGGTTTGCTTTGCTTTTATGCGTGTGGCTTTTGCTTTGCTTATTAAACTGTCTTTATCTCAAACCATGAGTTTTCTCATTTTTACCCTTGCCGCCACAGGTGAATGAATTAGCAACTTGCTCAATGATCATCACTTCAAGAAACAAATCCCACACTCTGGCTTTCCACACAGCTGACTGAAGGATGCAGATAATACCAGGAGGCTATGGTTCATCTGCTGAAATGGGAGGAAGCGCTGCTGGATGGCACTAGGAAACATCCAGTGAAAAGGTGACGCCATGTTTGCTTGTCAATCTGATGGAAGGCATACACAAACCTTAACGTAACTCAGAAGATACTGCTAACAGATCAGTTCTTCCTCAGGCAACCCTGCAAATCTCCCATTTAGCTGAGCTTGCTATAACACTTTCTCTGCTTTTCAAATGAGGCCAGAAACCTCACCTCCTGAGTACCATCACCCTCTAATCCATGGCTGTCTCCACACTTGCTTACGATCTGGCCTCATCTCTGAATGGCCCTTCTCTTCAGAAACCACCTCAGAGGCAGGCAACACGAGCTAGTGTCTGGCATGCCATCACATCCTCTGATGACCTGTATTGCATTCTTGTGGGAAACGTTTCCTTTCCTTGCTGGTGTGACAAAGTGCAGACTACACAAATCACACATACAAGACATCAAAACCTGATGAGTTAGCTGTCACGAGAAGCTTTGGATATGCTCTTTGTCCTCTATTACACGACACAGTAATTTACTGTCAGAGAAGAATACATCAACTTTAAATTACAGTACTGTTTAAGAAACAGCATAATTCAAAGATGGTCATTAAATTAAGATGTATAAAACTCAGATTTACTTCCTAGTCCTGCTTCCGTCTCCCCATTTTAAGCAAGTTTCTGGTCCATAAAACATGGAAAACATCTTGTCATAATACAATCCATGTTTAGTACAGACACTATGGAGATGGTTACATGATGCACACACTTCTCACGCTCTTACTTTCTTTCAACAAGCTATAAATACATGCCTTCAGCTCTCGGTTCACTTCACTGAACCTGATATTTACCTCCCTCTGGAAGCATCAGGAAAAGCCAGAATTCAGAAGCCCTGTCCTTGATCAGCCATACTACCAACCATCAGTGTTTCTACACATCAATACAGAGATGCCTCTTTGCCTGCTGCACACTTTGGCTGGGCTAATGTGAAAGTCACCCAGTCTGGTCACTTGCACTTGAATGTCTGAAGGATTTCAGACCCTTTTAAGCTTGGTTCAGTTGGATATCATTAATTAAAACAGCACAATACGTGGTTTGAGATAGACAAAAAAAGGAAGCACGAACTTAAATTCAGTTAAGTTTTCTTAAGTAATATCTGTCAACATTCGGGAGACAATGGAAGCAGGGAGGTGTTCATCTCCTCTCTCTGATGCCCACAGACAGAACACAAGGAAATGGAATGAAGCTGAGTAAGGGGAAGTTCAGAACAGACACCAGGAAAAGGTTCTTCACCGAGGTTCATCATTGGAATAGGTTGCCCAGGGAAGTGGTCATGGCACCAAGCCTGTCAGAGTTTAAGGAACAAAACTGGACCATGCCCTTTGTCATATGCTTTATTTTCAAATAGTCTTGCAAGAAGCAAGGAGTTGAACTTGATGATCCTTATGGGTCCCCTTCCAGCCTGAAACACTCTACGGTTCTATGAGTCTATCTCCAGTTCTACTGCTTGTCAGCACCCAGTCCAGGCATCAAAACCCATCCATAGATCCTTTCCTTTAATTGGATACACAAATCCATGCAGTGTTTCTGACAGCTGCTCTTTTGTTCTCCTCTCACACCTCAGTATTACTTAAACTACTTGTTTCCAAATTATCCCATAGTTAGTACAATCACATGAGAATCCAGCCACAATCAGAGACTAAAGCAAGAGAATTGGTCTTTTGTAATAAACTGTTCAAAAGAAACATTAAGAGCCTCGTGGTAGGGCTTCAGAAAACAGACTAATACTGCTGTCATGAAATAACCATACACAGTCTCAAATAAACCATGGACATTTTAGAGCCCTTTCTTCGAGAATATTTTCTGTTCCTATGTGTATCTCAGTTCCACAGTAATTCCAGGAACAGACTGCTGCTTTTGGACTGGGAAACAAAACCCAGAAATTTTAACATTTACCTGTCCTAAGAGTTCTACAGACTTCAATTATATGCTTATCTTAAAATACATGTTAAAGACTTTGAAAATAAGCTAGTCTGGTTTTTAAATACTGCTGCCTAGACATTACAACGTATTATTAAAAATAATACATTTGAAAGCCTCTGTATTTTATTAATTTTACAGTAAAAAATGAGAAATCTGTGAAAGGCCAGCTGACTCCAGTATCATTATGACGCAGACCAAAACTAAAAGTACCTACTGGTATTCCAGAAGCACACCATCTCAAAAAAAGATTAAATTATAAGCTATTTCTTCCTCTTCTGCACGTTCCTTAACCCACTACAGTAACAAACTAAGAGTTTGATCTAGCAGTATTAGTCATCAATGTGTCTGCCAGTTGACTCCAAAATGCAGCAGGCAAAATCCCAAATTCTGCTTTTCTCTAGTTGTTCCCTAATTTATAATTAGGTCATAATAAGCGTCAATGGATAAGGCTGAAATGTAAAGCTTTTGAATTTTTTCACTTTGAAGACAAGATTACTTTTACTTTCATGTAGCTATTTAATAATGGTACACTTAAAGACTGGAAGCAACATAAGTTTGTACTCATCTTTCTGCCAAATGATTTGCACAGGGTATTTTAGAAGGCCATATTTAAGTCCATCATCTAATCAGCATCTTTGGTTGCTCAGAGCAATTCACCCATCAAGAGCTAACCAAGACAGACTCAGTTCCACACTGCATGGTGCACAAATCAAAAATACAGACTTACTGCTCTGATTTAGTGACACTTCATACAGATCTGCATTTACACATTGTACAAGGCAGTGAAAAATCAGGCCTCGACAGACTAATTGTCAAAATTTCTCCTGGAAGATGGAGAATTCTATTATACAATACAATAAAACCAACCAATTAAACCCCACCCCACCTCCCGAAAAACAAACAACAAACCCCCAAAACACTCACTACCCAAACTTAACTGCAAACTGGACTGAACTCAGGCAAGAAGCTTACATCAAGCATTATATTTTCTGCCCTTCCTCCTGAGTCTTTCCTAGGTTGTGCAAAAATTGGTGGTATTTTTGAAAACACACTACCTAGATTAAAACAGCCCTCAAAAGTAACTCCCTAAGACACAGAGACTCAATTGCTAGCCTCTCCCCACTTACTTTTTGATGCGATTTCCATGTTAGAAGACTATGGCTCCACATTTCTACAGGCTTTATGTATTCACTAACAAAGTATTTTTGGCCTATATTCCACACTTAAAGATGAATTGAATGATTTCTGAAGGAAAAGAAGATGTAAAAGACATTGCATGTAACTTCTTGGCTTCTGTGTTGCATAAAAAGCATGTGCTTGTATACAATAGCAATTTTGAAAGGAAAAGGCAATATCTCTCACTTGACTCAGAGAATTTGCTTTCAAGGTACTTCTGAATACCATCTGAAATATAAAAAGATCTAGTTCTAAAATCTTAAAAACGATAACAAAACACCATCACCTCCCTCCTCTCTGATAAAATTCAAGCTCATTCACAGACTAGAAAGATGGTTTTAAGATTAAGAAATCTTATCTGTCTTGGTGTATCTGGGAAAGCAACACCAAAGAAAGATAAAATCCAGTTCTGGAAATTACACTGGTGACTTATTGTTGCATGAACACTTACTTGAGAAGCAGGTGGGGCTGGAAAGTGTCCACCACAAATGTTATTTCCTCTAGGGTAGGTGGCACAAGGCAAGTGATTCAGAAGGATATACTCTTCCTCTAGAGTAGAGAAATGTTGATTTACATAGATTGCAAATAGCCAGAAATTGCTAAGCACTGGGAAAAAGAGGACATCCTCCAGTCATCCCTCTACATCTCCACAGCAGTGGGGGAGATGCATAGGCCCCAGGAAACCACAAACAAGACCAACACCCATACTAGCTGGGAAGGAGGTGTTCAGGCTGCAGCTGTTGTCCCCAGCAGCTTCTCTTGCTCTATCTAGTATTTATCCAGTGTCAAAAACACATGCAGACCCAGAAGCAAGGACTCACACTTGTCCCAGTCAGGTTCTTTCATCACTGACCATACAGCATCAAACCCTCTTATGCCCTTTTCCCATGGCCATACAAATCTCATACTTTCCAGGGAATATGGAAATCTAATCTGGCCTCATTTACAGTCTAAGATGCTGGAAAAGCAGTTCATAAGGTATTACACAACATAATAGAGTGCACGCAAACTTTTGGCTCATTAAATCCACAGGACAGAGGAGTAAAGGGGTATGTGTCTGAGGGAATATCACCTTATTCTTACCTCACCCTTTAAGCCCTCTTCCTTACACAGGCCAGAGAAGATGCTAGAGTCAGGACACTAAGCTAACTGCACCTCTGATCATCTTCAGCACTGCAGTTCTCAACCTGGCTTAGATCTCTGCTCTCGCACCTCCCATACTGTGTAACCCTGGCTCAGTTTAATCCTCATTACGTTTATTTGTTCATGTACCAACAGGGCTCTCCTGCAAAACTGAAGTCACTTACCAATAGTTGAGATTACTCCTCTTTCTGTTAAGGATGCAACCTCACAGGAAACTGTAAAAATTTTTGGTTTAGGAAGTACACTTCCAGACAGCTAGACAATTAAATTCCAAGGTGAACCAGACCAGCCAACCTTTCCATGACTCGTTCTAACCCCTACAGAGCAGGAAGATGCAACAGGGCCAAATACCTAATAGCACAAAAGCAAACCATTTCTCAACCAATGCAGCATCTCAAGCTCTTAGAAAAGTCAGTGTCTGGCTTCATCAGCTCATGCTTACATAATTTCTAGCCATCTTACAAATGTCGTTTTTCTCTATATTCCACACTGTGATTTCTAAAGGGATTTCTGCTTTTTCCACGCTAGAAGTAACAGCTTTCATCTGTACATGCAGTGTTCATGTCCTTCACAGTGTCCCCTGCCTTGTTTCTCCTATGAGACAGCTACATACAAATATTAACAAAGCTGGCTTGATTTCTTCTTATTTATTGTCAACTTACAAAATATTTCTCAAAACACTCACCAGGCATGTGCAGTAAATAACACTTTGCTAACAGCATAGATCCAGCTTCCTCTCGCAGCAAAAGCCTGCACTTCTAGATAAGCCTTGAAGCATGACTAGAAAATTAAAATACATGTGCTGCTCATGTCTTCCCAGAGAGAACTCTTTTGAGACAACCTTTCCTACTGAAAAAAAAAAGGCTATCAATTTTGCAGCAGAAGTAGGGTAAGCCAGAACTCCAACCAAACAATGCTGTGAAGACTGAAGCTCACTAAAACTGAGTATCTCTGTGGTATTGAAAAAGCATCCACTTCAGCTCTGGAGATGGTGAAAGGACTACATCAACTGGGGGAAAGTTGAAGCATTAAAAAAAACAACCCACAAACATTGCCTGAAACGTAAAATTACTAAATAGTCCTGAATTTAGCCATGCAGGTTTTTGACCAGAGAAAATACCACCCTGACTCCTGTGGTGTATTCTGAGGCAGTGAGCACAGCTAATTCCAGTGCACACCTGCTTAGAAGAGGTTCTAAGGATCCAAGAATGCAACCCTTAAAAGCACTTTTTTTTTCAGTACAGTGCGGATACAGAGATGAATGCAGACAATGTCCAAGTCAGATCTCTGACTCCAGGAGAACTTTCAACCAACGCTTTCTTCTCCCTTTTTGTGGCTGACTATAGCTGGGGAATTTCTGTTTAAAACCACCTTTATCCTGCCCCAGCTCACCCCAGTGCACTGACAAATGATTCATTCCTACTGCAGTACAGTACAGAGTGCCACTGCAGTCCTCATTGCTCTCCTGCAATGGAAAAAGCAACTGGCAGATGTCTTCCACAGTAGCTTCAAAGTGATGTCCTGATCCATCCATCATACACTTGATAAGTCAATTTTGAGATGTCAAAACAAGACACTTAAAATTCAAGGAGACCAATGCAAAGGCCTCACTTTTTTTGACCACATGACAGGAACACACATCTTCACACATGATATATAAGAAACACTACCTCGCCAGTTTCTGAAATAGTATTTGTGAACATCATCTACAAAATTAGAGCAGTCTTGCAAAATTTAAGGGCTTCAACAGAAAAAAAATAAGACTAATCCTAAAAAAAACCCCAAACATGTTTGGTCTCCTAAGGATCAATACCTACTCAAACATCTCCTCTGCTGACAACGCAACTTCTGGGTGACAGTCACATCGCTGGTGAGCATCACTTAACCAAAAGCCTGTGTGAGCTTTGCAGTGTAAAACAATTTAACGGTCTCTCTCCCAAAGTATTGTCTAGGGGTCAGTGAATTGTTCCATAGCCCATGGAGCAAGCTTCCTAATCCAGCTCTCCTCCTAAGAACAAGGGCAGCCTTAGTGTTAGTGACCTTTTTGAGTTTACCAGCCCCAGTCTATACAGAAGAAAACACAGCAGAGACTTCTAGCAGCTTTCGAAAGACCACACAGCAGCTTCACTGATAACAAAAATGATGAAAACTTCTCTGCTTCTCTTCTACCATTTAATGGCAGGCATCTGAGTGAAACATCAGATGACAATGCCAGTCTTGTGCTGGTTCAGAAGATGTTCAAACATGTTATTTAGCTTTGGTGTGACCATCCAGATTAGTTTGAAGCACGCATTTTTTGAAGAATACAAAGTTTTAACAAAAGGATTCAGCAAAAACCACAAACTAATACTGCTGGAAGCCCTAAGCCGACACTTTGATTGCATAGCAGTACACGTAACTCATATTGTGCATTTTTCCTGTACTCACTTATGTCCCAATTTAGCAACTTTTCGTAGTTATAAAAGCAAGCTGCATGGCTGCCAAAGTATAAATACATGCCAAATGTTTAAGAAGATCTTTATAAAAAAAAGATTTATCAAAACACAAATATATTGTGGATGATAGTATGCCAGTGAGGTAAAGCATGGGGTATACTATTCATCTCACTGGTTTGTTTTTTTTGAAAGAAAAATTAAAAGCTATGCAATTTATTTAAAGGCCAGGTTAGTTCTGTGCTGTTTATCCCGGCTTTTTAAAATCACATGCAAATCTTACAATCAAATAAACTTCATGGACCGGTTTTGCCTTCATTAGCAGCGGCATACATCACACATTTCCAAACACCTGAAACTCTGTCATCCACAGACAAGAGCCAAGCCTGGAACCACAACTAAGGAAACCCATCTCTCTCTTTTTCTAGCTATTCTGCAAAATTTTATTACACAGCTGAAACACTACAATGAAGTGTTTAAGCATGATGTATGCAAGCTAAACAGATAAGAGATGAGGTGAAGGAAAGATTTATTTAATATGAACAAAGATGATTTTTAAAAAGTGGCAAAGCATTGGAAAACTGTTTAGTGATTTGTTTTAAATTATATCAGGGTGAAAACTGTGAGATGAGTTTAAACTAGGCAGAAAAAAGACCAAATATCTACTTCCAGAAAATATATTCTATTTCATATGAAGAAAAACAACTTTTAAGTGGATATGATATTTTGCTCTGGTAGAAACATCACACAGTGAAGATTCTCTTTGGATACTTGGACCTGAGCTGCTAGAAGCCCAAGGGCTGTCAGCTCCCAAGGGATCCGGTATCACCTAGCACCTTTTAGCCCCCATGTACTAAGCATTAATCTGGGAGGCATGAAAGACCTTCAGCTTTGCCTCAAGCATTTTAAACAGATGGCAATATAAGGAGGGTTACTATTCGTATTATAAACTGTAATTTGAATTTTCTTTTCTGCCATTGGCTACACAGAATAACAGCTAACAACAGTAATTTCAAAATTCAAGATAAACCAACGACTTATTAGCACAAATTATGTCTTTGCTACCTATCTATATTCACCAAGGAAACTGAACACTTAATATAAAAATGCAACGGAATACCTCAAGTGGCCTAGCTATGCAAACATATGCTGCACTGGCACAGTTTTCTATCAGAGCCATAAATATACAAAAATAAGTACACAATCTATTCATCACTGAAACCCCCCAGAGGAAACCGCTAGTAATTCCCATTTCTAGCAGGCTACTTAAGAAAGGAAAGGAATTGTCTCATTGCACTTGTTTGCCTTGATGTACCCCAGCATTTCAGTATTTGTGTACAGTTATTAGCTGACACCATGAAGCTGCGTTCAAAATAATGGAAAATACATGATTAAACCTAGGTAGGCTACAGTAGGTCAAACAAAAAGCCATTCAACTTTGCTAAAGTTTATATTAAAATCCAGATGTTCAGGTTTTCAACCATGTTTCTTCCAAATCATATTCTTTACAGTGCTGCATGGGCTTTAATGTAAGGATTGCACAAGCAGATCTGTTCACAAATTATCACTTATAATTTGTACCTACTTTGAAGGTAGTTTAGGATGAGCATGGAGGTTATTCTCCATGGAACTGGCAGCTCTCTGAAGAGCAGAACTGCTAAACACAAATCAATCTTTTTACTAAATCTGAAAAAATCTTAATAAAATCACAATCAATTTCTTATCAAACAGCTAAAATTTTAATTAATCTCTCTGTGCAGAGCAGTAGAAGAGATTGGATAGCCATCTAATGGCATTTTCAAACACTTGCACAGTTGTGTGTGTCTGACCACCTTCAAAGCAAGCATAATTTTGGGTGAAAGACACAATACAAGATACTTGACAATAAGAACTGTAGAAAGTTACCAAATGTAAAACACATATAAGGTAAGAACAGTTCGGATATACAGAATTTATGAAGTTTCCAGGCAAGAGATGAAATGAAACAGAAATTCAGTGAGGTGGAAAAAGAGAAATAATTCCAGGTGGCAATAAAGCCGGCCCCTCCATTGCACCTGCCATGGTGGCGGGATGCAAGGCAGGTCAGAAATGAAGCCCGCTCTGCTGGAACTAAGCCAACGGGAGACAGAGTGGACAGAGACTGTTTGATTAAATAAATAGCTCCTGTTGGGAAAGCAAGTGGTTTCAAGTTATTTCTTGTAGCAGATGGGCAAGTAACTGAAGGGCTTGAACTGTTTGATTTTTTGGCAGTAAGAGGAACCAAAAAGCTTCATTCTGCTTATGCTAGAAACACATCATCATAGGGGAAATTACAGGTGCATACCACAGGAAATTGTATCACACAGAAATATTCCTGAAGGGGTTGAAAATGACATGTTAGCATGTGCAGAGCCAGTAAAAGACTGCTTTGTGAATAAAAGTGATGTAGAAAGAAGACCATCAAAAAGGAAGAAAAGAGCTATCCTAAAAAAGTTAGGAAGGTCAGCTATGAAGATCTTCACTTATTTTCTGAACAGAAAATAAAGCACAAAGTACTTACTTCAGGTGGTAGACCACTGAAAGATGCACTGGAAAAAGAAATGCTTCTTCCAGATCCTTATATGCAAGTTAAAAGCTAATAGGCAACTTGTTTTATAGGTTTATTTATAAGTGTACATACATTATCACTTCTAGGCAGAACTAATTTAGTATAGAATCTGACCCTGGTAAGAAAGGCAGAGGTACACTGTCGACCACTAGTGGACAGACAAGGATGAAACAAGTCCCAAGCAGTTCCCAAAGACAACTATTTTTCACCCAAAGAACATCCAATTTATCAGCTATTCAAGCTAAAAATTAAAGAGCTCCCTAATAATATTTAAACGGTGAAAATGTTCTGTATCTATATAAACAAGAAGGATTATTTCTAGCCATTTTCAAAATGAAAGAATTCCCTACAGGGCTGAGAATGAAAGTGTTTTCCAAAAAGTAATCTCTTGAACATTTGCAATTAAAACAAAAAACAGGAATCTAAAATATCATTTGAAACAGAGCTGTTTTAGGTTACTTCAGCAGTGCTGTCACTCACAAAATGGCTAAAATATTCCAGCTTCAATAACAAGCATGTTTTTCCGAAGTCTTCCCATACTATCTCCCGCGTCTTGATACATCTTTGGCAAACCTCTTTTCTGAAAACTAATCTCTATAAGGTCTTGCTCTTTCTTTTCAAAGTATGATGATGGTAGGAGAGTGGGAAATAGAAATTTCAAGTCTCAGATCCCTTTCTAAAGACATGTAGCATAACAAAATTACACCTGCCAAGAGCTTCTTATTTAAAGTGAGTCAACTTTAGCTCCGCTGTGTCTGGTAACTGCCTTCTGGCTGATGGACAAAGAACTTCATAGGTCAAAATACATAAAAAAAAAATCCCTAATCTAAGAAAGAAGTGAGGCAGGTTCTGTGTATTCCTCTTAAGGAATTCCAGTAAGAAAAATAGCTGCCGAACTGGTATCACTGTGAAAATAATTTTCACTGGAACTGTACTGTTCACAGTGAATACTTCAGTGACAAGAGCACATGCTGAGGCCAAACGTTTCACCTGCTCAAAGAAAGCAGAAAACCCTCCTATGAAATGAAGCCTGAAGATTCAGAACTCTCGAAGTTATGTATTCAAGGGATATTTTGGGTCTCAAGTTAATTGAGAAGATTTTATCTACGCTATACATGTCCATAGTACACATCAGGATAGCTCAAATGGTAGAGCCTAGGCTAGCACCAGTTTTGGAGGAGGGATAAGTTACTTGGGGAGGAAATCATAAATTATTCTTACAATCTTTCCAGAGGCTTGGAATATTAGCATCAGGGGAAAAGGCAACATGTATTATACACCTTATTTGAACAAAAGCTCAGACTGCCATAAAGCCAGATACATATTTACAGATAGTCAATAAGATAAAATTAATTGATCAATAAGTGGGTCAGTTCATAAGGAACTGCTGCTTACTGATGTCTATCTTCCTGCCTAGCACACAGCTCACACCTTCAACTCTGATTAAGAAGACGACAATGTACACAGCAGAATACACAGCCTCTCTACACCTCACCTTCTAGCTTCATCTCAGGGGCACAAAGATTTCAGCTCCATAAGTGTGCATTAACTACAACCCCCCCTATTTTTTATCCTGGTCAAGGAGGCACAGGCATTGAACAAAACTACACTTGACCAACTACGAAAAGATACATCCCTCAACAACCACCACCAAAACAATCCACAATCCTCCACTGTTTTTTTAGCCGGACTGCTTCCAGTTTAGTGAGGCAGATCTTTTAACATAACAGGCCATTTACAAAAACCAGGACACACGGACATTGGGCTGAAATCCTAAGTATATATCTTTTCATTGTTCTAATTGCCATAGTATCTGAAGATTAAAAATGCATGGTACTTCTGGAAGCTAAGAGATTATTCTATTTCCAAGTATTGTATACTATTATTTGCTACTGGTATCTTTCACATGAGGAAAATCTGCCATTTGCATTGCAACAGAACACAGACAAAGACAACACAATGAAAGAATATAACCTCACAGTATAATCCATTGCCCTCATATTTGGAAGAAATCCAAATGGCAAAGTTTATGGTTGACAAAGCTGGCTCAAGTTATACTAGAAATCTCTACCTCACCTACTGGATTCCTGGTCTTAGGAAAACAAAAATACCTGACTTAAACTACAAAGAACAAAAGGAGTATATGTATTTACTAGAATATTAACAAAATCCAGCACTGACTATGGAAGCATAAAGTGCTGATAAATAGTATAAGTTTGAGTGTGTATAAGTTTAGAGTCGACCAATTAAAAAAAAGAAAACCAAAAGGATGTGTGATCAATCATGTTTTTAAACATAATATGAACAAGCATGTCTACGCAAAGACAACATAGCCTATCATCTCAGTTCCCAGTACTCCTCCTAAACAATGAGAAATGCACTGATGACTTCTAATAACTATTACACTGGAACATTCTCTATATATCGGATAAGTCATGATACATTCATTCACAAAATTCATTCTAACACTTTCAAGCTAATAGTTTGTTTTCTTCAGCATTAGCATTGGACTGTTATTCTGGTTCCAAAACTGAGTTCTATCCTACTGAATTTAGGTCAAAAGATGTACTGCTGAAAAGGAACTTTTACATCCTGCTGGAAAAAAATAACAACATGCTATTAATTTATTTCGCTAAGAGGAAAAAAAAAATCAATATAAGCATAATTACATTTACAAGATATAGCAATTCTATGAATATGTTAGTAATTAAATGTCATTTTCCAAAAGAGTTACAAATTCACAAGTTAACATTCTGAAGATTTGACCTAGGAGGTTTTGAAGTCTATACTGTCCTTGCATTAACTACTTCAATAGCAGTTACATGTTAATAGCTTTTATGCACACACAGCATTAATGTTCAGCTGTGGTGGTAAGGGAGAAAACTTCCAAATAAACATTATGAATGTCTTAAAGGTTATTTCTTCTTAAAGAATGAAATTAATCCCACGTTTGCCTTTCAACTAATATTACCTAAGTCCACATTGTTGAATATAATAATAAATCTACTCTTAAAAGATAATATTTAAACTGCACTGATACCTACTGCCTGTGTGCCAGGCTCCCGAGCAGGCAAATTCATATGAAATACATTACACCTCTTCCCATAAGACTCTAAGTGCCAAAGCTGGCATTTTAAAAGTGAGATAGATAGATAGAGAGAGAGAGAGAGAGAGGGACAGAGAGAGAGAGAGAGAGAGAGAGAGGGACAGAGAGAGAGAGAGAGAGAGAGAGGGACAGAGAGAGAGAGAGAGAGAGAGAGGGACAGACAGAGAGAGAGAGAGAGAGAGGGACAGAGAGAGAGAGAGAGAGAGAGAGAGGGAGAGAGAGAGAGAGGGACAGAGAGAGAGAGGGACAGAGAGAGAGACGGACAGAGAGAGAGAGGGACAGAGAGAGAGACAGAGAGAGAGAGGGACAGAGAGAGAGAGAGAGAGGGAGGGACAGAGAGAGAGAGAGAGAGGGAGGGACAGAGAGAGAGAGAGAGGGAGGGACAGGGACAGAGAGAGAGGGAGGGACAGGGACAGAGAGAGAGGGAGGGACAGGGACAGAGAGAGAGGGAGGGACAGGGACAGAGAGAGAGGGACAGAGAGGGACAGAGAGGGACAGATGAGGTTTGTGTCAATTTATAAGAACAGGAGGGCAAACTGCAAATGTCTTGACACTATACAACTAAAGTCACACGAGTTTTGCAATTAATTTCTCAAAAAGCAAGACTGTGCATAGCTGTTATACGAACAAAACCCTTCTGCCAATATAAGGGATCAACCTCTGCATTTACAGGCTGCAGAACTTCCCCACTGCTTAACACTATACTGAGACTAACTGATACTAAATAGTCCACAGAAGGCCTGGGGTCTTTTTTTCATATTTAAACATGTTAACGAAGTGTGAAAGTTTATATTATTACTGCCAAAGCTCAGAAAAATGTCCACTGTGAAAACTGCCCTGCATTTTACAAAGAGGCTATGATCACGTAATGGAGAGTTCTTGGTGAGACAGATGCACCAACAATGGCCAGTTAAAAATGAAGCATACAAAGGTAATTTCTTGCACCTGGAAGCAAGTCAGTTTGATCATTATCTCCTCAAAACAATTGAAAGTTTATAAAACAATACATTTGACCTGTAATGGCCCAATGAATTACAAATCTATTCATTTCTGATCATAGCCAATATTCTTCAAGAACATTCCACAGCTTGTGGGTTAATGCAAAGTTACTAACAGAAAAACCTTTTATGGCTCCAACATGATTTGACACAGCAGTCACAGCTGCTGTCTTCTCAGATCTTGAAAGGATACAGTTTCACACAGGATATATTCAACCAAGAGCAAAAATCACCTTAACAAGTAAAATACCAGACACAGCTTGTGTAAACTGTAAGAAACTAAGATACCCATAAGGTCACACCTGAGTTTAAATAAAGCTATAGAAAATACATTCTAGAAAGTAGCTGCTGAAATTACTCTGTCTTAAAAACAATATCCTTGTCTAGCATTATAAAAAGTGCTGCCACAAGCAGCTGCCACAAGCAGCTGCCACACAGAACTTGCAAGAAGTGAACATTTCTCAGGAGGATCTTAGGAGACATTACAGCTTCAGCATCTCTGAACCCCCCTTCCCGCTTGAATGTCTCAAGAGGGCACAGATATCTCAGGGGGACAGGATGCTGATGGAGAGGTCTTGCAAAATGTGGTTCCCTCGAACCAAGAAATCGCCCAAATCAATTACTGTTTTGGAATCTGAGACGTTTTGCCTAAGTCTTATACAGTTAGATATTACAGGTAATATAATATATAATTATAGTTAATATCTTGCTAAAAAATGCAGACAGCGGGGGAAAGAGAGAGTTCACAGCCTGAGCACCACGGCCTGCCCTTTCTTAACATAAATTAGCGTTGCGACCGAACACTTTGGAAGGCGACGAGAGCCGGAGTTTTGCCCCCGGCTCCGGCATGGCCTCGCCGCACGAGTTCGCCAGAGAACGGGCACCGCACGGCACCTCGCCCGTGCGCGAAGGGTCTGCAGCGCCAGCAGCGCCAGCAGAAACGCGCTGCTCTCCCATGCAAACGGCAGCCCCAGCATCCCCGCCAAGTTGGATGCAGCTCGGGGCTGCAAGAGCCGCGTCCGGCGGGCGCCTCCTCCCCGCTCGCTCCTATTTCAGGTGGAAAACCCCGAGAGCCTCCGCGGGGAAGGGGGAGCGGGGGAGCCCACCTACCTGGAATGGCCAAGTTGGTGAGAGGGGTGCGGTGGATGCTGCCGGGCAGCGCTGCCATCCAGTCGGCGAAACGCAGCTCGTTCTTGCCTTGCGACGAAGCCATCACCGCCGCTGCCACCACGTCCCCGCCGCTCGCTGCCGCCCGCGGGGCCCCTGCCCTGCCCTGCCCCGCTCCGCCCCGCCGAGCCCCGCCCCGCCGAGCCCTGCCGCCCGGCTCCCCGTCGTGTCCCAGTCTTGTCCCCCTCGCTGCCGGCGAAGGCGCCCTAAATACCGCGGAGCGCCTTGGGGGAGGGAGAAGGGGCACCACCAGCCCCTCGCACCGCGCCCGCCCCGGGGCGGGAGGAGAGAGCAGAGCCCGCCCGGGAGCTGCGCCCGGTGCTCTGTCTTGGTTGGAGCCCCTAGACATTCCAATACCCTCCCTGACCTTGGGCTTTTAAGGGGGTTAATGGGGTTGGATGTGGCACTGGACTCGTCTCGCAGCCCATCCCTGTGGCAGGCTTGTTGCCTCCGAGAGAAACTTCTTGAACGGGCTGAGAAAGTTGGGGTTGTTCAACCTGGTGAAGAGAAGGCTCCAGGAGGATCCCAGAGCAGCCTCTCCGGGGGGACCTCAAAGCAGCCTTCCAGTACCTGAAGGGGCTGCAGGAAAGCTGGGGAGGGGCTTTTTGCAAGGGCATGTGGTAATAGGATGAGGGGGAATGGCTTTGAATTGGAAGGAGGAAGATTCAGGATAGATATTAGGGAGAAATTCTTCACCATGAGGGTGGTGAGACACTTGCCCAGGGAAGCTGTGGATGTCCCCTTCCTGGAAGTGTTCAAGGCCAGGTTGGATGATGCTGTGAGCAACCTGATCCAGTGGAAGGTGTCCGTGTATATGGAAGGGGTGTTGTAACTGGATGTTCTTTAAGGTCCCTTCCAACCCAAACTATTGTATGATTCCTTGGAGATCTGTAGGGTTTTTTGGCAATATTTTTTTTAGTGTCCTTTGAGGATGATCTGAAAACTTTGAGGTTTCTGCCAAGTAACTAGCGATAGGTCAAGAGGAAATTCCCTCAAGTTGCATCAGGAGAAGGTTACATTGGACATTAAGAAAAATTTCTTTACTTAGATAGTGTTGAAGCACTGGAACAGACTGCCCGGTGAAGTGGTGGAGTCAGCATTCCGAGTGGAATTCAAAAAACGTGTAGATGTGGCGCTTCAGGACATGGTTTAGTAGGCATGGTGGTGCTGTGCTACTGGTTGGACTGGATGATCATAGAGGTCTTTCAAGCTTATTGATTTTGAGATTCTATGGTTCTATGAAACTAGTATCTTCCATTCTCATTTCCAACATAACTGCCTTTGGAGAAGCACCTTAAGCATTGGCATTAACGAGGCATTTACGTTACTCCCTCCAGACCAATAAATGAATCTGATGAAACTCTGTGAGCCATCTTGAAATGTTACAACAAACCTGATCTTTTGACTTCAGTGTGACTGGGTTTTGTCAAAGCTGTTGATACGAATGTGGAAGTTCACCTGTAGATCTGTCAAAAACAGGGGCTTGCCTAAGCCAGGATCATTTATCAGTTCACATTGAATTCCCAGGAGAGTCAGCTGTAGTCCTGTAGCTTGTTCTCCCTCAATATCTTCTGTAACAGCTGGCTTTGTAAATAAAAATGGAAATAACAACCAACAATAACCTTCTTTTCTTTTTTCCTGCCCAGGTTTCCAGAGCAAGTATAAAGAAATCTCTTCCTTCAGCCATATAATAAAGGAATGATTCCTTGGAAAGTATAATAAGTGAGTAAGTGGTGGCGGGATTTGACTGGGGGAATATGAGCAGATGGTTGATCTTGGGGGAGATGTTGAATCTGAATCAAGTAATGCATGATAAAGGAGGAGTAAGCAAACAGTCACTGAGACAAATTTAATTTTTGCAATATTACTTCCTGTCAATTAGGATGCTAATCTGCCCCTTCTGGAATCACTGGTATTGGTAAACATTGGAGAGAAAAAAGTCAAATACACATTTTGATTGCAAAGACTTAAAACCCACTAACAACTTAAAGATCAAAGATGTTGCTTTACATTATCTTCAAAGGACAGGAAGAAATTATAGTAAAAAAAAATCAAGATATCTAAGGAACATTCAGGTAAGAAGTATATGTTATTATCAACATGAGCAAATCAGTTTAAATGGCAAAGTAATCAATGAATTGTACTGGTTACCTTGGGAAACTGCAACTGAATTTTTATCCACTCCACTATGTATTCTCTCTTTTCTGAGATAATGCTGAAGGATACAGCTTTTTGAAAGGGTAAAGAGGTTGTTAATACTGTTACTGATCTCTTCCAGTCTCTGAAGCTTTGAGTGTAGCTCAGAGCAAAATAAAACAAATACCGGCGAAACCCTGTCATTTTGAAATGTGTTGTTATGTATAATAATACGTAAACTATCTGGTATCATTCCAGTTCTCTCAGTAATGCTTTCTTCTTTACTGGTGCACTGACTAGAACCTTGTTGGCCTTTGCTTCCATGAGCACTTAGAAGTTTTGTATCTTCTTCCCTTTTTCAATGCCCAAAGTAAGATTCTTCATAGTCTAGATTTGCTTGTAAAAACCAGTTCCCCGTAGACTGTCTCACACTAATGATGTTTGAAGAGGTTTGCCTGTGTTTCTAATGCACTGTGAGTGCTAAGATAGCAAGTTTAAATTCTGTCACTGGGTTTGTATGAGCTTGTAGGAACATAGGCTTTAAGTACTTTGAAAGCAAGTGGGATAGGAGAGGGAGCTTTTATGGGACAGAAAATAGGAAGCATTCCTACAGCAACAGCAACCTGAAGAAACATTTAGGTGAAAGCTTTGCCTTAAAATACAAAGGTAGCGTTTTGAGAGCTTTTAATTTGTCTGAAGCTTCAGCTTTTACCTATATATCTGCCTGGGAAGAGTTTAATAAAAACAGAGCAAATTCGTCACTTACGTTGGTTGAAGAGCAGCTTACTGTGATTTAGCTTGAACCTACAATTTTACTAATTTTAACTGAAACATAAACAATGGCAGCCTGTGAATAAAAATCAGGGCATCCATCAAACTTTTGCTCCTATTTAAAAAGAGTGGTTTTATTAAAAAAAAAGTAATGTTTTTTTGACAAATTATTGAAATCTCTACACATAACAAGTCTGAACTGTTAGAGAAAGTGGATTCCAGGAATCAGACACTTTGGAAAGCTTAAGAGAGACCAAGTACAATGAAAATGAAAGGCAGTGCCAAGATACTGAAAAATAGCATCTTTACTTTTTTATACACAGCTATGCTGAGCACAGTGAAGATGCTACGAAGAGAAGGAAGATTGAAATCGTACTATCTGTTCATCATGTATTGTATCTCTCCAGGCTGCAGCTGTAACAGCATGGATGAATAGTGACACCTCTGCTTCTATGGAACCGAAAAACAGAGTAATTTAGCTAGTAGGAATGTCACTTCAGCACTCAAAATTAATTTCTTTGTTACAAAAGACTTTCCATTGTTTTAATTCTCTTTAAAATTAGCATTTTAATGGTAAACATTCACTGTTACACTTTGTCATTTTAACAGTCAGATACTTTGCCTTTTTGTGCGTCCTTGGCATCTGTTTTAATCACGTGAATAATAAACGAGTAACAGGATCTTTTTCTCTAAATTACATGAAGTACATTCCAATCTGAAAGGTAAGAGAAAAAATGGCTTAATGGGGCATTGTCTCTCTCTAATTTTCCTATTATATCTGATTTATTTAGAGGCTACTCTAAATCTGTTATGAATTCAAAATGAGCTTTGAACATTCGAATCACAATTTTTTAAATACTTGAAGGTTTTCGGTGGGTTCTGCTTCTGAGGTTTGGTCTCTTCCTCCTTCTTACTGCCCATTTCTAATAATAGAAGTTTTTCAGAACAAATTGTGGCTGCCGTCTCATGTTTACAGTTCTCATGGCTTTGAATGATGCCATCAGTCACATCTGGGCAGCAAAGCCCTTCCAGTTGTTGTTCCCAATAACCTTCTTTTTTCTTCAGAATGCAGTGGATCCATGATAGTCTCAACTTCATTACTCTTCATGGCTAATAGATGTCAAAAGTAATTTTTATCTGTAGGAGAAGCACATAAACTCTAAAGATTGCAAGTAAGTAGATGGATTGAATGAGATCATTTTTTAAATGACCATATGGGTGAATGGAAGAGATGACAAGTGTTTTTGTTGTTATTTCATACTTCATCTGGCTATTTTGACAACCTCACCTTGCATTCATTTACCAATCTCTATTTAGAGAAATGCTGTATTTGTCCTAGCAAAACAGCTTATAAAATTTCTGAGTACACAGAAAAAAACCCTTGTTAGATACAGGGTAAATGGCCTTTTCGTCATTTTATGGGAAAGAACGTGTCTGTTTATGCTTTTCAAGCAAAAGAAAATGTGGTTTGTTCTGCACTCTGATGTGTTATTCTCAACTAAGAAAATCTAAGCATCCTTCCTGTGTTGATATTGAATCCAAGAAGGAGCCATATTTGTTCCAAGCAGCTGACAAATGTCAGAACGCTAGAGTTGTCACCAGTCTTAGTTGTTGTGAACTACAGAGACTGTCAATATGATGGGTTAATATATGATTCAATGTATGGTTTTACTTGCATACTCTGTAACCAAATCAGAGACATTACAATAATATACAGAGGACCTGAGGGAGAATATGTACCTTTATGCATATAAAAATCAAGACCAAAATGCATACTACACAGAATGAAATAATAGAAGTGTATGGCAAGACAGTTTGTTTCAGTGAACCAAATCCTAGAAACTTGAAATAAAGAGCCTAAAAGACAGATGATAATGTTTGTATCCAGTTCTCAGGTGAAAATCAATTTCACCACAGCTACTCCTCCCTGAAGGGTATTTCTCAGGTTTCTGGAAGGTTTGTTTTGGTTTGGTTTTGGAACACAGTTTGTTTTGTTTTTTTTCTTTTCTACTTTTGTAATGCAGATCCATGCTGTGTTTCACATAAGGTGTTTGCTTAAAAACACAGCAGTGGCTACTTTTCCATCTGGATGAAAACAAGGACTCTAACTGGCATTGCCAAGAGCAGCAATGGCAGAGCACTTAAAGCTCTGTTTTCTAGCCGGTGCTGTGAGATCACAGCAAAGTATGCAACTTTGGTACAAAGAAGGATGACAGAGAGGGGTTGCTTTTTATTTCTTAACAGACCTTAAAATGTTTATAAATTTTCTATAAACGCGTATGTACACTTTGTCGTGAACGAGTGTGTCTTCTGACATGTTTAGCTTAGTAAACAACTTGCAGAGAAAACTTAATGCAAGCATTTGAATTTCTTCACATTCTTAAAGTAGAAATCCATATTTTAACAGAAATGAGGTAAATGGGCTAATTTAATGGTGGAATGTAGAAACAAGCTCGAGTGCTGATCACAGTCCATGTAGACATCCAATGTACTGTTGACATGGTCATAAAAGACTTTATCAATATGAAAATATCTACCTTTGGTTAAAAAGATAGCATTGAGAGCCCTGAACCAACCTCTGTCTCTTCTTTTAAGTTTTTCAGGAGCGGCAATAAAGAATGAAAAGTTTTCAGGGCAGTCATATAGTTCAGATCACTCTACTCAGTTATGTCAGAAAACAGAGCCCTTTGTATGAATATAAAATTTTGACCAGTCTGAAAAAATTCTTCACTAAAATCAATATGATAATAGACAATACACTCTGGGAGAATTCAGATCATCTGGATGCTTAGATCTTGCCTTTGGTGTTGTAGCTAGTTGTTAAAAATACAGTACAAGAACCAAGTCCAGAAGAAAACCTACTCTCGTTGACAGCATTTATTTTGTTATAATGTAATGGTAAGAAAAGACTAACCTACACATAGAAAGAATGCATACAAAGAAAAGTGAGATAATCAGAAGTGGATGGTGCTAGCAGGATTTTACAGTGGGCCACCAGAAACAGAAGATACAATCAGTTTGTATGTGTCGGCCATTTAGGACGTACTTCAGACTTACTGGGCAGGGAGAAGAGGAAAATAGCATTTCTAAAGAGATAGTAAAGTACTTTCTAATTTGTGGAGGTATGGAATTTAAGTGCAATAAAAAGGGACTCTCAGAATTTACAACTGTTTCTTTACTGTTGAGATATTCAGAATGACATCTTGTAATGGGTCTTGGCTATGACTGAACAGCACATATGCATTATTATGTAGTTCCCCCTTCTTTGTTGTAGGATTTTTTTTAAAGAGCAAACATCCATCAAACCATTCATGTTCTCTAGTAAATGTTATTTAAAAGAAGCTAAAAGAAATGTGAACTACATTAAAAAAGAAAATATTCAAAGCAAACCATTGTATAATGGGTGTTTAAGCAATGAATATTAGGGAATAATAAACAAATTATTTTCCTTTCTATGCCTGTTGGAGAATAGTCCAAAATCAGTCAAGATAATGAAAATGCTCCACTGAATTCAGTGCAATTTGGATCCACTGGATGGAGAACAAGAATCCGTGGGTTAATAACTGATGCATCTACTGTGCTTATATCCTAAGTCACTAGAGATGAAAAGTCTTTTCTATTTTGAAATAGAAAGGATGATGGATGACACGGAGTCTTTCCAATAGGAGCTACAGAGTGTTAACAGCGGTCAGTTCCACTCTTAGCAACTGGAGTCATGTTTCATGAAAGATGCATTTCTGCCTCCTGGATGAGTCTTTCTGAACAGGCACTTGCTGTTTGCATGGTAATGAAGCACTCCCAAAAAGTGCTGAAAATAGTCAGCAAGACTAACAAGATTTTAGCACATGACTCAAATCAGTATGCCAGCCACATTTCACAGGCTGCAGTCAGTGCCTGCTGGGGGGATGAGAGGTAATGTTCTTTTTTAATTGCACACATCCCATGATTAATCTAGGCAGTGGAGCTATTCCATCTTGGCATTTTCAGGTCATGTAGAACAGGATGCAGGACCGTGTCTCAACCTCAAAGAAAGGGGCAGTGCATCTGGCTTCACTAGAGGAATAGGTAGGAAGAGGTTGGCACGGGCGTTAGGGAAACTGGAATGAGAAGTAATGGTGTCAAGTCAGTGCTTCTGTGGTGTGCTCCACTCCACCTTGGGATGTTAAGGAGTGCTATGTGGTCATTGCTTAAAGGTAATATCCTGTGCAACAACATAAAAATTCTTACCTGAAACCAGGGATATTTGTTCTTCCAGCCTAAGAAAATGAAGTGGGAGAGAAAGAGGGACAGAACAAGAGAGTGAAAAAGTATGTGGTAACAAAGAGAGGAGAAGAATCCAACAAGGGCACGGAGCCAGTTCATATCCAAAGGTGGCGGTATCACCAAGAGTTTAGAGACCAGGTTCTGGGGTGATGGGTGGTGGAGCTGGTCCTGCTTTTCCTTCAGAGAGTGTGGATCCTTCTGCCACCTGGCTCCTACTGATTCCTGTAGGCGCAGCTCTGCTGCCCTCTGCTTTAACCTATGTGGCAAATTAAATTATGCACCTAAGGCCTTAGTTGTCTGACTGCACTGTACTTACTTGAAAAGGCTGTACATATTTCTAGCTATAGCTTGGAAATGAGGCATCAGTTTCTGAAAGAATTTTCTTCCTGCAGGATTGGGCCCTAATTGCTGTGCATCATAACTTACTACCAGAATGAAAAGTTGTTAAAAAGAGTTTCATTAAATGCAGTACAGCTCTGGATTATAAAGATAATTAAGTTTGAAAATGTAATGATCCATATGACATGGAACAAATGAAAGATATGAGAAGTTCCTAATAAAAATACAATCCCCTGAAGATTAAAACTCATTATTTTTTGCAATATAAAATCACACATTTTAGCTTCTGGGCTATAAAACATTTTTCTAATTCCCTTGAGAAAGACCAGACTTAAAAAGGCCATCAGAGATTCTTCCCATGTAACCCACAAGTACCGTAAACCAACATGAAGGGCAGGAGGTGCACTCTGGCTCCAACCAGCCTCCTCCTGCTGCTGTCGAGCAGGTAGGAAAGTTTGCAAACTACCCTTCAACCACAGCAAGTGCTGCATACCTCTAGCAGCTGGTGCATGTTGCAACTGTAATACATTGTTCCTCACAACCTGCTGATAGTTTCATAGTGGTTTTCCCCATTTTACCCATTTTTAACCATTTTTCATTGAATACAGTAGCTTGTAAATCAGAATGAGGCCTTGATCTACTGAAGCACCTACATGTGGTTGTAGTCTAACAAAGGAGTTTCAGCACCTGCTTTTTGGATTCAAGGCCTTAAAGCCTGGTCACTTTTTCCTGATGTGTGAGGAACTGAGCCCTGTTCAAAAATACACATTGCCCAAACTAAAATCATGCCTTAAAAAAGTTGTCTGTTGCCATCAACTAAATTAAATAAGAGTCAGGGAAGATGAATCCCGGTAGGATAGCAGTGATAGGAATGGGACCATTCGTGATGAGCAGCTGGAGGGAAAAGCATTGCTCATGGCCTTCCTGGCACCTGTGCTAGGACTGGGAGCATGGCTGTTTATGCCTTACCGCAACAAAACCCACTGTGAGCACTACAGAGCATCTTTTCTTTTTTTTTCATAAAGAGAGAAGTATGTCTTAACAAAAGAAGAATCTAAATTCAAAGTGTTGCTCACAAATCCAAAGAGTCACTCCAATGCCAAAACAAAGCCCTGGTGCTTCCCACAGCAGCACTGGGCTTGTCCTTTCTTTGACCCATAGCCTGAACTCACCGTACCATCACTTTGTCTTAATATACATTTGATCTTTTAGTTATTCTACTTAGAGTTATTCTACTTAGAGTTATTCTGCTTATTCAGATAGAGTTTTCTCATTTCAAGTTTTCAAGGCAATAGGAAAAAGCAGTCCTTTACAGCAATAAATATTCCCTGTACTTTCAGCAAACCAGCAGCTTCCAACATATGTTTTTGCAAGGGCTGAGCAGGTTAGGGTATGACTGTGCTATAATGTGCAGCACCAACTCTTCTTCATGTTGGCTCCAGACCCTGTGGAGGTCAAAGGGGGCTCACACAGACAAGGCAACAACAATCAAAAGAAATGTGCGATCTGCACACAGATATACAAACTTCACTGAAATACCAGTTCTTTTGTGTGTAATGCAGCAGATCTCAAATTTCTGGTGCTGTGGAAAGGACAAACAATCCAGCCATTGTGCGTGCCACTTTCTTTCACCTAAGTGGAGATCCAAGTTGTTCTCTGCATGGCAATTGCAGCTTTGCAAAGCCCACCACCTTAGGATGAAGCTGAACTAGCCTTGAGAGGGGGCTGGTGAGAGGGTTGCTGTCATTGTCAGCGTTGGCAGGCTATGGTGAAGAGAAAGCTCTTCGGGGACTAGGGATGACACCTAGGCTGGGTCTGAAGAGCATGGGGTGGCTGGGTGGTGTCCACAGCTGCTATTAAGGTAGTTCCCAGCACCAGAAAGGCACTATGAGCTGAAATAAGTGCAGATGGACTTGGAGAAAAGGGGTAAGCTGGAGAAAAGCAGCCCGGTGTTTTGTTTCATCATTCTCTGCAAAAACAAAGAGACCTTTCTGAGCAGAGCAAAGTGGCAGAACATCATGAAGTATTTATGTAGGGTTCATTAATATAATTTGAAGTACTATGTTAAATTAAATAGCCTTTTGTTTTAACAATATTCTTTCTGGGTTGAAGTGTGATGAGATGCATTTCCATGCAAATTAATATATTTATGCAAGTGTCCATATGTAAGCATATCAAAATCAGACAATACATATTTATGAATGGAAGAAAAGTTACATTCATTCAGGGCATAAGTATTTTGTTGAAAATCTCTGTGTGGAAATTGTGCAGCACTTTCAGCAGCAGATAAAATGTAGATTTGGACTCATAATTATATCTCCTCGCTGATAAGTTAACCATACGCTATCTGAAAAATGGAAGTGTTGATGCGTTATTCCACTAGCCATAATGTGAAATAGCTGGCAAAACTCAGTCTCATTTTTAGAATTTCATTTTTGGAAGAATTTTCCACTGCTAAAAGAGAAGTGGCAGTGGGAGGTTTGTGAATGGTCTGGATGATAAACAACTTGAATCATGCATAGACTGAGGACGCACAGTGGGTAAAATCCTCGCTCCTTTGAAGTCGATGGGAAGCTCGGCACTGAATGCGAGGGAGCATCCTTCACCAGCACTGTTTTGGCTGTTTCAAGCACTTTGCAAGTCACATTGTTGGGTAAACAGTGTGTTATGGAAGGAGAAGGAAAAGCAGGAACTACTTTTTCCATTACAAATGAGAGTCAGAGATATGCACGGATGTTCTTCTTTGTTCTTCTTCCCTGGAAACAAAGTTAAAATCCTAGGTTGAAAATTTTCTTTACCTGTGTGATGACAGTGGTCCTTAATCACCCAAACTAAGGCATTGCAGAGGGCATATTAAGTACTTTGAAGCCATACTGCCTCCAGAAAAAGCAAAGCCTTTTTGAGAAATATGCTCCATGCCTGAACTCTTGAAGTTGGAAGTCTGGCTGGGACATGCTGCATCATCTGTGTTAGAGGGATTTCAGCTCCCTGAGACAAGAATATCTGTTAGTCACCACCCCAACTGTCTTCAATACTTCTCACTATAAAACATTCTGGAAATTTGCTTTATTGGGAGAAGCACTTTGAGCAACTTTCAGTAAGTTAAAGAAGTTCAGCTGAGATTGGTTTGAAGTGCCGCCTTCTTTCTACTGCACAGTGAGGTGGCATAGAACAATGCAAAAGGATAATTAAGGAAAATATGAGAGCAAATGTTTTCAGACTCTGTGCATGTGCCAGCTGTGGATAAATGGTTCGCCAACCAAGAAACAATACCTTCAGAAAAAAATAATCCTCACCAAAGTACATTTGTGCAATCTGAATGTCCTTTTAAGCTGTGCACCCAGTCCTTGAAAAAAGGAAGTCTTGCTAGATATAGAAGGAAATTCTGGCATTTCATGTACACACAATTCATAAAAAAAATATTTAAAAATATGAGTATGAAAAGGCAATTAATCTCTCTGCTAAAACTGCCTGTGTCTCTGAGAGATAAGAGGGCAGGAGAAAGAACAGTAATGTCTTTTAAATTCTACTTTTAATTCACTTACAGCACAGCACCTATGAAACACCTTGCAACGGTTAGGCAGATACTCTGGCAGCACTACCTATTACCCTAAGCAGAAGTGCCTTGCTGTCTTCCCAATTTGCCCTCTCCTTGAAGTTTACTTTCTTTACTATAGTGGCAAATTCTTCAGTTCAGGTGTTGTTCACAGTGAGATGCCAACAGGGACCTTTTCTCACTAACACGATACAAATCAATAACATGAAGGAATACAAGTACTCAGGTGGTTAAATGTGATGTGAAATCCTGGGCACCTTTTTGCTTTGGCATTTCTACAGTTCACATCTCCAGAGTCCCCCATGGTGGGGAAAGCCGCACCACCTGCCTGACCCTCCACTGGCCACCACTAGACTAGCTGTTCATGCCATCAGCCTTGTCCTCCGCCAAAGGGGAGGAATTACTGAGAAAGATTTGTGGGGTTTGGCATTTTCATTTTGTCTAAAGAAAAGCATTCTGATCAAGCCTACAAAGCTCAGCTATGTTTCACAAGTTTTGAAGGCAAATATTCTCAGGAGGATAATTGATAGGCATTTAAACTGGGGTTTTTTAAAGAGTCATGAGAAGTAATAAATATTTTTGCTTGTGCTTTTCCTGATAAAGCTTGGGAAGTTCTCAAAAATTATGAGGAATGCTTAGGGACAAGGATAGGTTCTTCCTTTATTGGTTGTATAAATCAGAATAAATAAATGACATAAATAAATAATTATGAGACGTCATAATTAGTGTCGGTACTGGTAATGGATTATAAATGTTTGGGTATCTCTAAACCTCTTTAATACCTCTGAAGAGTAAAATTTCCAAGGATGTTTTTCCCTACAGTGATGAAATTCATTTCCAACAAAATGCAACACATAGATTTTGTATGCTATGCTGGTTATGGACTTACATGAGCTTTTCAAAGGATGAAAGATGATAAAGTCTGTCTTGAAAAAGAGCAAAATGGCATACCCAGCATATTGTGAACTTATGTTTACAAAAACAGCATGCAGCATTCACCAGGAGGAGAAAATAATACATAGCAAAGGATGTTTGACTCCTTCCCGTTACTCTGAGAGACCAGAAGCAGCAACAGGTCCATCCAACCAGCCTTCATGTTTCTGCCTTTTCCCAGCTTTTTTTGAGGAAAGAAGCCTAAGGGAAAGCTGGAAGAGATTGAGAAATGTGTTCACAGATTCTCCGTTGTTCCCTAAATATATTTTCTTAGCTGTCTCTTTAAGAAGCATCTTGTGAAGGACAACTGAAGTATGCATCTGTGATTCCTCATTAGCTTGGCAATTTCTTTTTTTGGTCTTCCTGAAAGAAAAACTAGATTCTCAAGCACAATTTTCATTTTTACAATCAAGCTTTTGTAGCAAAAATGTCTCGTTTTGTTCTTTGAAACTCCATAAACATTTGGGTGAGCAGCAGGCATTGCTATGCAAGTTTCAAAGCCTTCCAAGAAGTTTATTGAGTTTTTATGCCCCAAATCCAGATTGTGTCTAATTATTCTCCTCCATCACGCGATGTGTTTGAATCCTGTGCTTCCCGTAATCACCTCCAGAAAAAGAAAATGCGGTATTTGTTCCCCAGGAAAGCTGTTACATATGTACATTATATAGTTTCCTTTTCACTTTTGTTAAATTAAAGCAATATTTTAAATATCCCGAATCTTAATTTTGTTTATGTCTCTTATTACAAGGCCTGAAGTAAAAACAGGGGACAGTCTTATTTCCTTAGCAACAGAGTCAGGTGTGATTTATGCCACTGTGTGTCCCTGCAGCTGTCTCCAAGCAACAAACCAAACTGCAATGCCAACACTTGTATGCACAATATATGGAGGGGGCTGAGGGAAAACTCTGGAGCCCAAACACCTACCCTTGCATCAACCGGAGGCAAGACTGAACAAACATGGAACTGTTATAGAAATGGAAATCAACCAAATAATCTGAGCATCTCAGCTCAGCCTGCCAAATGCACAGTATGCAAAGAATAATCTGTTTTAAATCAGTCAACACTTAAGTGACAGCTCTAGACGTGTGTTAATACTTTACTGAGGCTTTGCCTTAGCTTATGAAAACGCTGCCGCTGTCTGCAGTCTCTGTACTGGCTCAGCAGGAGTACTCACGGAAAAGAGAGTAACAGTGTAGCAAAAAATATTATCAGTAATAATCTGATAATTCAGATTATTCAGTAATCACTGTTAAATAGTTGCCAAAATCTGCCAAACTTCTATTGCCATTTCAAAGCTGTTTCCTCTTTGAAGTAAAGAGACTTGCATCTACGATTGTATCGTGTTGGCAAACACTGTGTTTCTAAATAACAACTGTAAAGCTAGTGAGGCTTACCAAATGCAATCATGACAGATAGCACTATTTTTCTGAAAAAAAATTACTGTTTTAGCTAAGGTGAAATTTTCTTTGGAAGCTGAGGTTTTGCAAGCAAAAGCTGCTGTCTCCCGGAGCCAGTGCTTGTTAGGTGCTTTTCAGGTGCAGAGCTAACACCTGTCGGTTACAAAATGGAAGCAAGCAAGCTGTCCCTCATCTCAACATTTCATCCCCACTCCCAGTTTACTCTTACTGGAACCACAAAACTTCTGAAACACCAGTGTTCATTTCACTACTGAGAACACAATGTTTTTTGTAGGAAGTACTAGATCCTGTTACACTGAAATCAAGTTGACCTGCTGGCCAACAGGTGAGGATGGAGCATGGAAATGCTGGGATCAGCCCAAAGGTGACCACCTGCTTGTTCTTCCTTTTTGCGTTTTTAACCCTCCATAATCAAACACAGATTTTTACATCAAACAGAAATCCCTCAGAGGTTCAAGAAATTCTAGCTGGCCCTATCACTACAAAATAGTTAAACGTGTCTGATTTCTTTTATGAGTTACAGAAGAATTTTAATCGTGTGAATAGTATCACTAAATACGTGGGACTAAATGCATGCTACGGTGCTATCGAAAAGCTTAGATATATTGTTCTTTAATTTGGGATGCAAATTCTGATTGAGTTCCATGGTATGCAACTGTCCTCTGCTCTGCAGAGAGGCATGCTGCTTCCCCTGCGAAGTGGCATTAGGTGCTAAAATCAAGAAACTTATCCTCTTCAAATCACAAGGAAAGCCTACCTGGGTCATTCTCATCTGGGTAGCCAAAAGGTCTTAAGGTCCTTCTAGAAAAGTGAAAAATCTGAATATCCCTCTTGTATACGTAAATACAAGGATGTGAGTAAGATTTTTCTGGTATAAAACCTTTGCATAAGGAGAACCAGACCTTTAGAAAACACAAACCTGTTTCAGTTATTTTAATGCTCACTTGCTTACTATTTGTATATGTATTTTTACAAATTTGTGTATACTTTCAGTATGAAGTTTGAAATTATCGCAATGGAAATAAAGCTCTCTATTTTAGGCTTTCCCTGAATTGCAACTTTTTATAACTGAAAGAGTAAAAAAACAGTTCAAGGCACCCAGTCTTCCTTATAGGAGTGTTAAGGGATGAGACAGAAGTGCAAAAAGTTTTATTATTCATCACCAGTCTATCCTTTCTATTAGCCATTATGCCTCACGTGCACTTGTTTACCCCTGGCAACCTCATTTTAAGTGGCATGGCTTTATTTCACTCTATTATTTTAATTGACAGAAGCAGCCTGCGATTGTTAGAGAGAAATTTTAGTCTTAATCTCTTACCTTTGTCTCTTTCATACATACTGATTTCTTCAGTGCCCTAGTGAAACGACTCATGGTTTTTCAGTATGTGGTTAGTTCTGCACAGAGAATCAAACAGACTATGAGATAATAAAAGGCTGGTTTTGACACTGCCTTGCATCCGTCCTAGTAAAACTAATTAAATTCAGAAGCAAAACAGGCTGTCAGCAGCTCTGCACATCTTAGTTCCCTTGGAGGAACTGGAGGCAGCCTTTTCCATCAATACTCTGCAATACCACCCCAGTTCTAAGAGTAAGTGAATGCAAAATAGTGACGACTAAATCCATCATTTGAGAAACCTGAGAGGAAGATGAGTTTAAAGACACAACCATGAGGTCTGTACGGAAATGGTGGCACACAGGGCTGGACAGGAGTAGCTGGGGACATAAGCACTGGCCAGCAACAGCAAGTGGTGAGTGCCTGCTTTGAAAGGGCACATTCTCCATATCCTCTCCCCTCAGAACTCCTGAAACAAACCCAAAGACTACCAGACACCCTTCTTCTGTAAATTTGCAAAAGTACCATTTGTCACAAGAGAACTGGCCAAAAGAAGAGCACAGTTCTCTGCCCTCTCTCTTCGCTAGACTGAAAAGGTCACATGGGATGATGGCAGACAAATGTCTTTCCCTCCCATCCCCCGGAGTGACTCATTACACCTCAGGAAAGAACCAGTGAACAGCTGCACTGCTGGACCCTTCAAGGCAGCTCATTATTGAACTCTTTGTATCCTGAATGCTCTGCTTTCCACTTTCCTTCTTTTCTTTTTGCCACAGAAATTGAAAAGCATCTGTGAGATGCCTATGCTTGACATTTCTGAAATGAGTTTCCAGTCCTGGTACACCTCTTGGATCTGCAGTTAAGTGAGTATCTGGGGGGTTGTTATCTTTTTTCTTTTCTTTTTTTTTTTTTTTGGCTGCCATTGAACTGTTTTGCAGATTTGAAAACTTCCTTCAATTACATATATGCTCTTTCCTGAAATTTCTTCTCTGGCCTATGTGACTTGAAAAAAATGCCTCATGGAGTAGTCTTTTGTGCCTGTACTCCGCATCATAAACACACATGGTAGCCCTAGAGGCACCGATTCCAATCACCATGCAAAACCATCTGCAAGAACTTCCATCTTTTTTAGTCACTATCTAGAAGAGTAATTTCTCATTCCCTGATGAAGTTTTAACCGGTAAAGGATCACAATGGCTCGGCTCTATTTAAAATTTCCCTAAACAGCAATAAAATGTTATTAATCCCTGCCTCCACTCTCTGGTCCCAGATCAGTAACAGCCATCATAAACACAGCAGACTGGGTTATTTGTCTCTGCTTCGGCTTATGAAGGAATAATTTTCTGTTTGATTCTTCAATCAGATCTGCAGGCTTTCCATCAGCTGCCGCTTTTTTTTTTCTCAACCCACACAAATCAGTAAAATTATCATTTTTTAAAATCAAATATTGCATCTTCCCAGTTACATTTTCATTTAAAAAATAAATCAATAGAGTTTGTAACTGATAACCAGATTATATCTGCTTTTAAGATTCTGGTATCTTTCCCATGAGATAATCTGACAGCACTGTAAAATACATCTATTTATTACGAGGAACACTCACATATTCAATCATCTTTCTTTAACAAGGCTGTAAATGAGATTTAGGATTTTAAACAGCCTGGATGATTTTTTTCCTCTTAAGTTTCAGCTGCTTGATTTTTATAAATTCTTCTTCACTGAGAAGAGTTCTTAAGAACGATTCAAGACTATTTTATATCTACATACAGATAGATAGATAGATGTGTGTTTATATATATAAAAGTCTCTCTCTCTATAAAACTATATGTATAAAACCACATACAGACACATACAACTCTACCTATATAATGAGGCAAGAAACTTCTCTGTGCTTCTTTCACAGAACATAAAAGGAGGTGAGACACTTTGTTCTCTGCAAAGCTCATTTGAAAGTGTTCTTCTCTGCATTGTGTCTGTTTCCTGTCTACAGCCTTCACCCCCAACCCTAACACAAGCACTGATCCCTACCTTAAAAAAAACTTTCAGCAATCCACCCAAAAGCAGAGGCCAAGAGGCATCATTAAAATAAACGTCTTGAATAGTGTCCTAGCACCATTTGTCTCACAATGTGGGACTCTTCTATTTTCACAATACAGGGAAAATATTCTTTTCACTCTGGGTTTGGAACTGGAAATGGTATGATTTGCCTTGTTCCCCTAGGAAATACTGAGTGTTATTGTACTTCATGAGAAGTATAATTACTGCCCAAGTGACTCTGAGGCTACACTTTGCTGCTAAGAACCTCACAAAAAATGCATAACAAAAAATTACTGAACTAGAAGCAGTGATGGGAAAAAAGCCGGGTGGGCTGTGACTGCTGGGCTCATGAGCAGTGCTGCCCTCATAGGGATTATGGGCACAAAACTTCACAGGTGGGAAAAAAAGACCCAGGGATCATGGGCCAAACCCCTCGTGGGTGGAAAAGCAATCCTAAGGGAGAGGTGCTCCCTGTGCTGCTGATTTTAAATTTACTTTACAAGTTAATTTGAAATTTTTAAACTTAAATAAAAATTAACCATGTCTGGTAATTTCTAAATGTTAAATTTCATGGTTTAAATATCAATGTGATGGGGGCAAGCGTTAGAAAGTAGGGAGGTGGATCTCTGGTGTTGGAGCAAGGACTGCACCATGCCCGGGTCTCTACAGAGTGGTGACAACCCCATGGCCCATATTGAGTGAAGGTGCAGAAACCTGTATGCTGTTGGAAAGTGGGAGCAGCCAGCTTTTCTAGGTGTTATTGCTGCACAGAGGGGAAAAAAAAAGGGTCAAAACTAAGCTTGAGTGCCTTTATGAACCCATAAGGATACATAAGGGCCTCCCATACGAGGAAAGGCTGAGTGGGTTGGACTTTTTCAGCTTAGAGAAGAGAAGGCTCCAGGGAGAACTTCTAGCACCCTTCACTACTTAAACATTGCCTACAGGGAAGATGAGGAGAGGCTTTTTATCAGGGAGTGCAGGGACAGGGCGAGGGGTAATGTTTCTAAGCTGAAAGGTCATAGATTTAGATTAGATGTTAGGAAGAAATTTTTTACTGTGAGGGTGATTAGGTTGCCGAGAGAAGTAATGGTTGTCCCATCCCCGGAGGTGTTCAGGACCAGATGGGATGGGACATTGAGCAACATGATCTAGTGGAAGGTGTCCCTGCCTGTGGCAGGGATGTTGGAACTGAATAATCTTTAACGTACTCCCTTCTGTTCTATCATTCTGTGATATGCAAATAGGCAGGAGGTACTTGTGTGCACCTAGATGTGATATTTATTATATGCCAGCATAAAAATAAGAGAAACAAATAATATTTGTGTTGTGAGATTCAAATCTGTTTAGCATCCTCTTTCCAAAGGACACCAATATTGTGTATGTTGCATTGGAAATCTGGACACAGAATGGAGGGAGGATAGCATCGCTCTTCAACAAACTAAAACACATTTAATTTCATTATAGTTTTCAGTTTGTGAACTTGTTAAGTGCTGTCAGATGAAATAAAATAGTTGCACACAGCCTTCTATGAACGCAATTGCAATGATGGCTTAAAAAGCTTAAATTCCTGTTGCTGTCACATAAACAAAACTGATAGTGGTGTTGATTTTCACTTTTTCAGTTGATCCTAATTTTTAGAAAATTCTGAAGCTTCTGAGACTACCATCTAAAGCATAGCAACTGCCCAACACAGAGGAAAACGCCAAGAACCAGCAATTTATTACCCTCTAACACTCAGGTTTTGACCAAAGACCCAGCCTTCACCTTCAGGACCTTCTGAAAGAGGATAACCTGCTCAAGCATGTCCTTTCTCCTGGGCACCAGGCTACATGGCCAGCAACCACCATCCTTGGGGGAATGCTCCACCTTGGTGGGGTCACCACCCTTGTGGACTCACAGTGCGTGCATGACACCGGGACACAAACACCACAGAAGAGCTTTGAAGTCAGGCAGATATCACAGCTGAAAAGCAAACTGGGTTGTCCCTGCTGAAGAGCCTGCTCACAGCTGCAAGCAGCACAGCTGGCAGCTGCAGCTCCCGTGAAACCAGCCATGGTATATCAAGCTACCACTTTGTTGTGTGTGAAGCCTAACTCCACTCTCAATGTTTCTGTGAATACTTAGATAACATAACAGCCAGATACCATGAAAAGCAAGATAATAGATGCATGCAAATACATTTTAAAAGTTTTCCTGTAACAATTCAAAACGTTCTATGTTTGCTGCATATTTCTGCTTCTCTTACATCTAAGGAGATTTGGTTGGGGATTTTTGTCTTTAAAAATATTTAAATCTGAAGTGTATTACTTTTAATGCTATAACAATTAATTGACGCAGAGATTCAAATGGTGACCTTGTATCTGTGTGATTATCTTCTGCTGTGGCCATGGCCATGGAGAGGCTGAGTGGGGGCATCTGCCAACCCAGCAACACGTGGCCCATGACCTCCTGGTTCGCAAGTTCCCTGGCAAGGACACAGAGAGTCACCACACAGTGCTAAACTGCGCCCCTGCACAGCACAGCGTTAAGTGTTAGCAAGAAAAGCAAGAGCCAAACCCCCACTTTCCCTACTAAACTTGCTGGAAAGATGTAGTTCTCGAAATGTATAGAGATAGGAAAAATATATGGGAGAAACCGTGATAGGTTTGCTGTCTTTTCTTTTCCTCCTCTACATTTTAGTCTGTTTTCATGTTCTAATCAAAATCAGGTCAATCCCATTACAGTGGGAGCAGTCTTTAATGTCAGAAAAGGCCAGAAAACCGGCCTTGTGGTAGCAAGAGATTTCCCTGGAGTGAGAAACACCTTTAGTGCATGAGACTCTATGACCCTGGAGTTAAGCCCCTTAGGTTCAACTCCCCAGCTAGAATGGGAGCAGTCACAGCACACTCTCTGCTGGTAAAACTTACTATCTGTATGTATTAGAGCAATCCCTCTGCTGGTCTCTGGCCCCAGTCAGCCCCTGAGTCAGAACTCAGGGGAAGGCAAAGGCAATATTGCTGCAAGCTTGTCCTCTGCACGCTGCCTGGGGCTGCATGGACACAATTTGCTAGGTTATAGCTACTTCTATATCCATACTTTCTCATAGTAGGTTTAATCAGAGATTAAGATTTAAGTTTCTTACTTTTGGTACTGTGATTTTGAATCATTGTAGACTTAGATGTGCAATATTTTTTATCAGTCACTAACACAACACAGCCAATAGTCTGTAGGCACTAGGCTGCAGCACATCCCACTGTTATGCTGCCACAAGCCCCACGTTTGTTGTCCCATGAGCTGAGAGAGGCAGCTGCCTGATGTGGGACGTGCTGCTAAAAATAGACAGGCACTCAAGCTCTGTTAGCAACTTTCTTCCTGCAACTTCCAATACTTGTTTTCCTTACTGCATGGGGCTTGTGGCTCCTTAGCAGTGTTAGGTGCATTTCACTGCTACTTAGCAAAGACACATCCTACCATGCCGGCTTTAGTGTACCTGACATTTCATAATGCTCAAATTATGCCAGACTAAATCAAAAGCCTGATCTACACAGTATTTTCATGATGAATCAACGTAAAATACTGTACCAGTACCACAGAAGAGGTCTTTGTTTATGTTGTGTGTTTTAGTGTTGTTCTCTTTTTATTTTCCTAAAGAAAAGTTGATTCATGTTGTGAAGATATATGCCAATTTTCAGCTGGTATAGTTCTTTCAACTACTGTAGTTCTTTCACTAGATTTCATAATTCTTGATAACACAAGGATGCAGAAAATGTTTTCACAGGATTAAATAAGACTGAATAACTATATTAAGCTACGTAACAATTTACAATTCAATAGCTGCTTACATAAACATAAAAAACGTATGCCCTGTCTCTAAGAAACTTCGTATTTGTGATATGTCAAAGCAACATTTGGATTTAAATTGGAAGTCAGCTAAATTGTATGCAGCAGAATTTAACAGTAGTTTTATTTGTTAAATTGCTTTGAATTTTCTGGACACAAAAGAAAAAATAAGCTAATCAAATCATATGCTACATTAAAAACTGATTTATTAAGAAATACAATGTACTGAACAGATTGTTCCTTCAAGATTTTAGAGCCAATACATTTCGCTTCCGCATTTCATTTTTATTCATAAACTGGAAAACAAGCTTGCCTACTTTTTCTGCTCCCAACTGGCTTTTCAGGTTTTGAGGGAAGTCATCTTTGGTAGAACTACTTGAGGAAAATGAACTACTCTCTACAGATGCAAACTAGGGTATTTTTGTTAAAAGTTGGTTCATCATTTAATTTTTTTTTTCAGATGCATAGACAGTATATAATATTTCAGGATTTTGACACACTTTAAAATCTTGACAGCAAACATATATTGCTTGGCATTATTTTTCTTTTTGTGCAGCAGAAGTGTGAGTATGCAACACATGCTGAAGTAGAAGATAGGTGAACAAGAAATTCAAGAATCTGAGGTGCCATCTCCCCTTGTGTATCTCTGAGGCTACGGAGATAGAAAAAGGGCACAAGGTGATGATGGTCCATTTAGACCTTAACATTTAATGAGATATGCTTTGGATTTAAACCACCAAAATATTCTTTGTTTTTAAAGGTGTGTTTTTCCTTGCTGATGCTAAGGTGCTGGCTTCATAACAAAAAGGGTGTTACCTCTTACTCCAGTGAGTTTACCGGAATGATCTGTATTGATGTGGTCCTTCCATAGTAGTGAAAATGTCAATACCAGAGAAAGGCACAAAGTTATCTTCTTAGTTCCAAATTTAACATTACCCAGCCCACAACATGGAGTTAAATTAAATGACTGATGCAAAGCAGCCTGGTTAAATCAGAAATATAAGAATTAGGACCATAGAAAGAGGATCTTTTGTGATCTGTGAGCCCTTTCTTTTCTTAGGACTGCCCACAGCTTGCTTCTGCCCAGATGAAAGCAAGAACTCAGCTCAACTCTTTTACAGCTCTTTCACAAGAATAAACTAATTCTGTCCTTACAGTGCTGGAAGGCAGTTTATAGTAGTATAAAAACATCGCCAGCTTACACTGTTGTCTGTAACACACTGGATCATTAGAGTTATTAGAAATAAAGCCTTCATTCCTGTACTTTTGAGCCTGTCTAGAACTGTAGGTATAATTCTAAACAATTTGTTGGGAACTATGGCCAGATCTCTGAGATAGCAAATACTCAATTTCCCCTTGAAAGCAGTGGTAGATTAGGTGCTTTGTCACTGCTGTGTGTCTCATGTGATCCCTAGTTTCTTTTAAAGAGGTTGGCCTTGCCAGTGCAACACTGAATAATACATTCCTGTTCGTGGTATACATACACACACATATATGAGTGTGCTATCAAATTGTCTGTGTGGTGCTATCAGAGGACTAGTCCTACTCTTCTTGCCATTGAGAATGAGCTATAAACGTTCTTTATATCCAACATGAATTCAGGAGGCTAGTGTACAAGTGAAATCCATTATAATTCTGTTTCTTTTTTGCATAGTGTCATGTTTCCAACATGACATACTGTCATGTTGTATTCTTAAATGAAAAATACCAAACATGCCACTTGTAAACATACAGCGTGCAACTTGATGTGCTTAACATTATGTGCTCTTTCTAACACTACTCTCTGTGCTCCAACAACAGCTATGACAGGGCTTTACCTCTCTCACTGCAAGCAGTTATTATTCTGCCCTTTCTCCTTAGTTATATCTTAGCCCATTTCACTTCTGCAAGTTACAGCTTTTCCATCTTCAAATTAGTTCTCTTGCTGTTAAGTAACTTCTATTTAAGACAGTGAAGAGCCCACTGTAGATAACTCTGCATAACACTTTTATTAGGTTAACCCCTCTGCAGCAGGAAGGTTTAGATCCGACATTGGCCCTTTTCAGTCCAAATGTCATTTCCAAGAATTATTCCCCCCCGGTTGCTTAGCAACTTCTTTTAATCTTTTCTTTCTGTAATTCATATCAATATCCAGTCCCCTGGCCACATTGCTAAGCCAAGGCACTCTACCTTCAGGTTGCTGTTCTCAGTAAAAACAATCAGAAGCTAACTGGGATCCATTTTCTTGGTTTTGCTCTGCAGTATAGTTGCTTTTATGTTTGGTTTGCCCAAGGAATACATAAAGCATTAGATCTGCAGGTGAGAAGGAAACAGATCTACAGTTGCCTTTATACTCTGGGTCACAGGAAAGCAACTCAGTTCAGCTTTGCGGTCCATAAGGGACCCCAGGATGGTGAGAGGCTACCTCTTGCTCCATTTGTAACCAAGCGCCTGAGGAAATCTTCACACCATCGTGTACAGATAAGCCTCAAGCTCGTGAAGAACTTCTGTCCTCTTTTCCCTTCCCTTCCCTTCCCTTCCCTTCCCTTCCCTTCCCTTCCCTTCCCTTCCCTTCCCTTCCCTTCCCTTCCCTTCCCTTCCCTTCCCTTCCCTTCCCTTCCCTTCCCTTCCCTTCCCTTCCCTTCCCTTCCCTTCCCTTCCCTTCCCTTCCCTTCCCTTCCCTTCCCTTCCCTTCCCTTCCCTTCCCTTCCCTTCCCTTCCCTTCCCTTCCCCTCCCCTTTATTTCTTTCCAAAAATCTTTGAGAACCTTGTCAGAAGCTGGCAGAATAACAGCATGGCTCAGGAGAAAAAGGCTCAGAGTTTACAGTAGTTACAGCATCAGGTGTTTATACTTCCTTTCCCTGTGTGAAAAGGCACACAGACTGGCAGTCAAAATACTTAGCACAGTCTCACATAGATGAAATATGACTTGGTTACTGCAGAGTAATTTTAGGACTTTGGTGTTTTATACTAATTTTTGCATAATTCTTTCCCTTTTTCTTCTATGCTACTCAAGACCAGGAAGGCTGGATACACTTCAAGAATGAAATCTTGAAGGCGCAGGAGCGGGCTGTCCCCATGTGTTGTAAGAAGAGTCGTAGGGGCAGACGGCCGGCCTGGATGAGTAAGGAGCTTCTGAAGGAACTAAGTAACAAAAAGAGGATGTATCGTCGTTGGAAAGAAGGGGACGTAAGCCAGGTCATGTTCAAAGATGTTGTTAAGTCGTGTAGGAGGAAAATCAGGGAAGCAAAAGCCCAGCTGGAGCTCAAATTGGCCACTTCTGTTAAGGATAATAAGAAGAGTTTTTATAAATATATCAATGGTAGAAAGAAGGGCGGCAGCGACCTCCACTCCTTGTTGGATGTGGAGGGAAATATAGTAACCACTGATGCAGAGAAGGCCGAGGTACTTAATGCCTTCTTTGCCTCAGTTTTCAACAGTAAGGATGTCAGCGTGCTTGACAGTTGGCCCTCTGAAGTGGTTGATGGGGGCAGGGTTGGCCCTCCTGCAATCCATGAGGAGGAAGTTAGAGACCTGCTGAGCCACTTGGACCCTCATAAGTCTATGGGGCCGGATGGGATCCATCCTAGGGTGTGGAGAGAGCTGGCGGATGAGCTTGCTAAGCCGCTCTCCATCATCTTTCAGCAGTCCTGGCTCACTGGAGAGGTCCCAGAAGACTGGAAGTTGGCCAATGTGACGCCCATCCACAAGAAGGGCCGTAAGGATGATCCAGGTAATTACAGACCTGTCAGCCTGACCTCGGTCCCAGGTAAAATCATGGAGCAGATAATCCTGGGTGAAATCATGCGGCACCTGCAGAACGGTCAGGAGATCAGGCCCAGCCAGCATGGGTTTAGGAGGGGCAGGTCCTGCCTGACCAACCTGATCTCCTTTTATGACCATGTGACTCGCCTGGTGGATGAGAGGAAGGCTGTGGATGTGGTATACCTGGACTTTAGCAAGGCCTTTGACACTGTCCCCCACAGTAGACTCCTAGGGAAGCTGTCAGCCCGTGGCTTAGATGCGAGCACTCTGTGCTGGGTTAGGAATTGGCTGGATGGCCGAGCCCAGAGAGTGGTGGTGAACGGTGTCTCATCCAGTTGGCGGCCAGTCACCAGTGGTGTCCCCCAGGGATCGGTGTTGGGTCCGGTCCTGTTTAATATCTTTATAGATGATCTGGATGAGGGGATTGAGTCCATCATCAGCAAGTTTGCTGATGATACCAAACTGGGAAGAAGGGTTGATCTGTTAGAGGGTAGGATGGCCCTGCAGAGGGACCTGGACAGATTGGAGAGATGGGCCGATTCCAATGGGATGATGTTTAATAAGTCCAAATGTCGGGTACTTCATTTTGGACACAACAATCCCATGCAGAGCTACAGACTGGGGACAGAGTGGCTGGAGAGTAGTGAGGCAGAAAGGGACCTGGGAGTGCTGGTTGACAGGAAGCTCAACATGAGCCAGGATTGTGCCCAGGTGGCCAAGAAGGCCAATGGCATTCTGGCCTGCATCAGGAATAGTGTGGTGAGCAGAACCAGAGAAGTTATCGTCCCCCTGTACTCGGCACTAGTCAGACCTCATCTGGAATACTGTGTACAGTTCTGGGCCCCCCAGTTTGGGAAAGATGTCAGGATACTGGAATGTGTTCAGAGGAGGGCAACGAAGATGGTAAAGGGGCTGGAGCATAAGCCCTATGAGGAGCGACTGAGGGAGTTGGGGCTGTTTAGTCTAAAGAAGAGGAGGCTCAGGGGAGACCTCATTGTTCTCTACAGCTACCTGAAAGGAGGTTGTAGTCGGGCAGGGGTTGGTCTCTTCTCTCAGGTGACCAGTGACAGAACTAGAGGGCATGGACTAAAGCTACGTCAGGGAAAGTTTAGGCTTGATGTGAGGAAGAAGTTCTTTACTGAAAGGGTGATTGGCCATTGGAATGCGTTGCCCAGGGAGGTGGTGGAGTCGCCGACCCTGGAGGTGTTTAAGGGGAGATTGGATGTGGCACTGAGTGCCATGGTTTAGATGATGGTTGGTGTTAGTGTTGGGTTATAGGTTGGACTTGAAGATCTCAGAGGTCCTTTCCAACCTTGTCATACTGTGATACTGTGATACTGTGATACCATGCCGCACAGATAGGGCTGCAATATCACTATTTGCTTATAAAATAAACATGGGTCTAAGCATTTCTCATACACCCATGTGCAACTCAGAATTCAATGAAGGTGGCATCATATTAACTAAAATCAATACTGCCCTCTGTATGTCTTAAAAGCTGTTGTCAGAGTCCCTTCACCTGAAGAAAGAATTTCCACTGAAGGGTATTTAGCAGACATTGTCCAAATATAGGAATTTCCAACATTTCTCATCCCTATCATTGCACTTGTTTATCCACTGGGAAGAACAAAACAGTAAGAACAAAACACCATTATAGATTCAAATGGTTTGATTTTAAACTCTGCTAACATCCCTGTGTTTGCTTATGCACAAATAACGAAGATGCAGGCTGCAGTTTTATGGGGGGAACCTTGATGACACCTTATGTTTCTCAAGCTGTAGAAAAAAAATTGTGAGGAAACTTCAGCTAAGAATTTTGTCAGTCTTAAAATTCTGTGTAAGAGTGAAAGCTCTACAAAGCTAAGCAGATAGTAATGTTGGTTGAGATCAAATGACCTTTTCAGTAAACAACTAATTGAAATGTCAAAATAAAGTCTCTTCAAGTTCTTGGTGATATTCAGTATTTTCTCCAAGACTGGATAAAAGCTGCATGCCCCAGTCCTCATACTTTACACACGTACAGTCCAGATTGGAGACTGCTAGTAAAAGGTGAAAAACAGAAACAGTTTTCAACGTGGGTGGAGACATCAGATGGTTGCCACGTTGTTGGCATGTCAACTGCCAAGAAATCTGTCTGTGTAGAAACAAAACTCATCTACAAAGGACGTAACCTAATAGACATCCTCATGGTATGAAGTAAGCATCAACCAAGAGAAGTTCTTCAATCATATCAAGATTATAGACAATCATCATCAATACTGAGATTGTATATCCATTTGTCTTCGTGACACAAGAACAACAGGATAGCGCGTGTTGTCTTTTTGGAGATAAAAAGTACTAGTTCTGAATTCTTTCACTCGAATGGCAGGAACTGGACAGAATTATAAAGACATCCAGAAAACTGCTGCTAATGGTAATACACTCTGAGACCAATATGATATTAAACAAAACTAGACAGGTGAGAGAAAAAAGTTGCTTCCATTATTTTTAACCCAAGAGTAAGTTGAGAACAGGATAAAAATAATGGAGACATATCTTTAGTAATATTACTAGAATAAAACATGTTTTCTTTCTGAAGGTCTTAGAAGAGTTTTTTCAAAGACTAGGTGACAAGTCTCTCCTGTGTTGCAGCAATAATTATTGAGAATGAAGGCAAGAAGAGGAGTAAGAAAGGCAGTACTTTAAAGATATAAGAGATTATGTAAAGGAGACAAATGTGATGCAGACATTCTCAGCAAATCATGACCAAATTGACCTACAATGACAGAAAAAGTGAAAATAAATAGAATTCCAATTGCTAGAACGTGCAGTAATAAGAAAAAGAAGTTGAAATTTCTCTTTTACAAGAAGACATTTAATATAATTGGCATTACAGAAATCTAGTGGGAGGATTTGCATTTTTGGAATGTTAAAAATATTGCTTTTAACCCAATTAAGAGGAATAAAGCAGGTATAATGTAGGTGGAAAAGTTACATCATCTATCACAGGTACCATTGCTCCCCTTAGGGTCTTGAAATTACAGTCCAGAGCACAAATAATAATTTTACCAAAAAAAAAACCAAAACAAACCAAAAAAGGCTGGACAGCATCTTGAAAAATGGTTATACACCTTCTTTTTTAGCTCCTTTTTTCCACATTTGACACATATGAATAGATTGAACGTGGTAAACCAATTAGAAGAGTATATATGTAGGTGATGAGACTGTTGTCTTAGTCAGGTTGCTGTTCTGAAATTTGCATATTTGACTTGAATGCTACTCAGCATGCTGCTGGATGCTATCCTTATCTGTTCATCCCTACAGACTGGTAACTGGTGTTTCTGTGGGCTTTTTTTTAAGCTTTCTGTAATTGCCATAAATTTTAATTTAGCAATAAAATATCATTGAATAAAATTGGGTTTATTCCTCAAAATTTTTCATTATTTACATGCCCACTTTGAAATCTTTCAAGTTCTAAAAGCTTTACCTGTTCCAATTCTTTCTGAATCCTGCATGGTAAGATTCATGGATTAGCATCAGCACTGCTAAGAGACAGTTCTTTTCTTTTATACAAGGAAAGTTTTAGGCAATTTCATCTGAAAGAAAAGATCAGACAGAAGAGAGGGAATAAAAACAAATATTGTAGTTCTTTGAGAAAGGTTTTAGATGTTCATAAAGTTACAATCAAGGCAAAGACCTTTTTTTGAGCAGAAGTTCCCATTGGATAAATGAAGACAAGATGTATAATAAGCGAGATGTATAATAAAGAAACAGGAGGATTAAGTAAAATGAATATGATGACTAGCTCAGCGTATAGGAAGAGAAGCTAATGATGTTAGGTAAAAATCCATGACAGGCAGAGCAAAGAACTTCCATTTAAGTGTTTTAAGATTAAAAATAAGGAAAGCAAGATGAGCACCGATTTACTGAACAGCTCTTTCTACCTCATTAGTAACAGCCTTTATATAATAATTTACTGCTTTGTATCTGGAAAAAGGCAAAATGAGGTACTAGACAAAGTATTTTCATGACAAGAATGAAATTATTTCCAGACCAGCAGTCACCAAAGCATACCAAACTATATACAGCGTGTAAACGAGTCAACAGGGCCAGATAACTTCTTCAGAAGTTGTGAAATAACTTTTCTAAGGAAGATTCTAGAGGAAAGGCCAGAGAAAATACATGGTGACTGGAAGAGCTGCAACGTTGTCCACACTTCAGCAAGAGCAAAAAGAATGACAGATGGTGGCTTAATTTGGTAGCAATCTCAGGCAAAATAGTGGGAAATCAAATAATAAATTGTAGGAGATTCAGCCCACGGAAAATGAACCATCTTACATCTGCCATGGCAACACATTTTCCACTGCTGCTCTTTATTCTGCCCAAACATTTAGTGAAGGTTTTCACTCTTTGGACAAGAAGAAAATACATATAATCTCAAAGGTTAAGGCATTTTTTAACTGACCCTGAGCTTTCTGTCGTCTCTGTGCTCGTTACTCTGCTGCTTCTTTTTTCCTGAGTCAATACTCTTTGCATCTGCAAAGTTGCATCTGCAGAGAGAGCTTATGCACTGAACCTTCATTGACTGTTATTAGGTAGAGTCTATCATAAGGTTTTAATTGATAAAGAATTAGTGGAAGACAATAATTAGTTTCAATAAATGTGATATTATAGAAAACAAGTATTGCCAGACAGCAGATTAATTTATTGAGTGGCTGAAGGTAACTGGCTTGAAGTTTCAGATGGTGGTAACATGAACTTGACTTTTCTCTTTAAAAAGTCACAACTGAAAAATTAGTGGTCTAAAATATTTTCAAAGACGTGAATTAGCTAATGAGTTGGAATGTTCCTTCCAAGACAATAGAGAACAATGTTGCCTGAAATTTGAAAAACCTTTGTCAGGTACAGTTTCCAGAGTTCCAGTGCACAACAGCTTGCTCATAGGCTAAGCAATGAGTTAAAATATGAAACAAACTCAATCGTACAGAAAGTCTGCATGGTAGAAGCAGAAGACTGTAAATAAGATACAATGCATTTGAGAAATCAGCAGAGAGCAGTTATGCACAGCAGAATCCTCATCAATATAATCCCCAAGCTGAGCAAACTCAATCATAAAAGAAGAAACATCCATTTGGCCTAACTACAAATGCAAATACAGACTGCACCAGCCTTTCATATGTGGTATGAGTTCTGTTGCACCCAAGGGATCCAGCTGACTTTTAAAGACTGCTCACATGGATGCACCTAAAGAAGGGAGAGCCTGTAGGATAGTCAGAGATCTATAGAAAAATGAAAGTATGACTCTTTGCAGTACTGGATAAATGATTTTAATTTAGCTCCTTAGCTTGTTAGAGAGAACCACTACTTAAAATAGGAAGTTTTGAGATACTGAAATGTATGGCACAAGTGTGTCACAACATGAGTCAGACATTGAGTGGAAAAAGGGCTAGCAAGGGTTTCAAACTATAAACTTGGTTTAAAAAACAGAATGAACAAATAGCTAAAACTCTTGCATGGATAGGACTGGAAGAGACTGCCTAGTTTATCAAATTCAGCATACCACAATTTAAGCAAACAGTTATGGCACACAGAAGTCCCTGGTGTCTCTTCTAAAGGGCTTGGGTAAGGAAGTTTGGAAAGGATGGCAGGAGGTCTCCAGTACAACCATCTGCTCACAACAGCAGCAGCAAGAAGGTCAGACCGTGTAGCTTGAGGCATTCTCTAGCCCTGTCTTGAAAAGTTCTGAGAACGCAGACCCTACTGCCTGTCTTGACAACCTGCTCTACTCTGGACTGTCCCTATGGGATAAAAAGGGTTGTTTCGGCTTAGACCCACAGTCTCTCATCCTGCTACCCTGTACTGGTGGCTTTGTCTTCTCAGTGACCTGCCTGTAGGCAGGCTGCTCTGCAATGCCCTCAAGGCCTTCCCTTCTCCAGGCAGAAGCAGCACTGTCCCTCAGGATTCCCTTACAGGGCAGATGCTCCATCCCTTGAGCATCCTGGTGGCTCCCTGCTGGTCTTACACCACCTAATTAATATCTTCTTTAGGTTTTATTACACAACAAAAGACTATAAAGATGCTCCCATTTATCCCCCAGCAGAGATTTGGTATTAAAAATAGAATACTGTTGATCTGATAATGTTAGGAAAGAGACATTTTTGTTCATTGCCCATACTAACCCTTAACAGCTCCATTGGTCTAACAGTATCAGTAAGGTGGTCAGCATTCCCATTTCAGGATGCTGACAATGGTATCTGTATCTCGAAAAAGTTTGGTTTAATAATGAAGAAGATCAGGATGCTAGTGATAAAGGATTGAGACAATTTTGGCAGAACTTCATTTTTGCTACATCTTCTAGAGCAGAATGTAAACTCATCAGACTTTCACAAAGGCGTGGGAAGGATCTGCTTTCTAACTTAAGCAGTTCATCAGTTAACCTGGGCCAAGTACTGCCAGGCAGATCTATGAATGTTTATTTAAGACTTTATAATAATTTCACCTGACTACAATAAGGTCTCTGTATTTATTTCTATGAATATTATGTTCAGTGAATATATTATATGATCTCACATGGAAAGCCTAATATTAACCTAGGATATCTTGAGTTCCAAAACAGTGGCCTAGCGACTTGTACATGAATGCCATGCAACACAAGCATTAAATTAAAATAGTTCACGATAATTCTTTTTGAAGACTACATACTCTTAAAAACAGTTATTTAAAAAATACATTTAATAGTAAACAGTCATTTAAGAGTATATAGTAAATGAAGTATCACTTTTCTTCCAGACAGCAGAAAACGAAGCTGTTGATTGTCTGAAACATCATTTTCCTTCCTTCACCTCTACTTTATATGCCCACCCCAAAATACTATTTCCAATGTAAGTTGCTTCTTAAAGATTTACTTCAATTCAAAATAATTAATAATCACCATATTTTATTTTTTGCAGTATTGAAAACTACAGAAACATTACAATAGAGATCCTAAGTTCCCAGAATACATTCTCTTAGATGAGAATCAAATTCATCCAGAATGAATAAACCATGATAGATGCAATGCACGTTGTGCTCAGAGAAAGCAGTTCTCTTCTGTTTTGAAAGGGGGCTTTATTTACTAATTATACAGTACGTGTTGATCCCAAGGATTAATGACCAGAAAGGTTTGATTGTCTCTGTGCACACCTTGGCCCATTAGCTCCCAGCAAGCTTCTAGTTATTCATGCTCAGGAAATTACAGTGTTCTTATTGGCATATTAAACTGCATATGAGAGCAGAGCCTTCAGGTTTATTGGATAGCTTATTTTATTGGCTAATGTAGAAATAGCTAGTGTGTACAGCAAAGGGAATGAATGTCTTGTGTTGTATCGAATTAATTGGGAATAATCCCTTAACTTTCTACTCACTTGATAATCACAACAGATATTCCTGTAGTAATGTGACTGATTTTATTTCACACCACTGTACTTACTGCTGGTAACATTTTCACATAGCCATTGTTTGACTTTTGGGTTTATTAACAGTATTATATACATAATTTGGCAACTTTGGAACTCACTGATTTCAAAATAGTATTTGCAGTCATTCACAAAATTACAAAACTTCCCTTGATGAAGGGAAGGAAAATAGAGGAGTGACTCCCATTAATTAATACCAGTGAAAAATGTAACCCAAAAACTCCTAGAGAGTGTTGGAACGGCAAGTCCTCACAGCCAACAGCCCTCTTTCCTGAAGGAGACAATCATTAGGAAAGGGGACAGCCTTGTTCCTGACAAATATGTTCTACCTTCAACATAATTTTCTATAACATAAAATATAATGGAACTACTCTATTAAATCTCAGCCAGTCTAAGTAATTTCTTACAATGTGATTTTCTAAGACAAAATTAAAGGAGACGAACATCTCCTCAGACCTGAGACATACTGCTAGTGCATGTAAAACTAGATCTAATGGCTTTGTTTTGTGATAAGCAGTGTGAGAGGTTGATTTCTTCAGCTCAACAGCTTTTTCAGAGTTGGCTATTATTTGAGGTTTAACCAGGGCATGTATTACTACTGGCAGCAGTGGCTTGGTCATATTTGTAAGCGTGGTGTGGCACCATCACGATAACTTTTCAGCAGAAGTCAGATATGTGCTCTGGACTTGAGCTATTTTGTATGTACAATGGTCTTCTCATTTAAGCAAGAAACATTATCAAATCATCAAATGTGCCTTCTAAAGAAAGCAAGACTGAGTGAAAACTATGGGAAAACTGTTACCCTTAGTCCAGTGTAGAAATATCATAATGAACATTTTTGTGGTGACTTTCACCGAAGATGCTCTGATGGTTTTAGTTAAACATGTCTTGAATTCTTTATTTGTCCACCATTTGCAATTTTAGAAATAATATTTGATATTTATGCATTATGTTTGATCTTATCCAAGTAGGAGCATAGATCTGAAAGTAAATGGTATTTTTCCTATCATCACATTACCCCATACCCTTGGAATCATTCATTAACATAATCTCATTTTGTCTGGGTAAAATACAAAAACAGTATTTCAAGCCATCATTTTACAAATGTAATACCAAGGTCCAGAAAGATTTAAAAATTGAGCAAGAGGATCCTAGAGGTAGAGTAAAGCCTGTGGGCAACACTTTAATTGCAAGTCCCCACATCTTCCTTCTTTCCTGGCCCATTCCCTTGCCCTGTTACAGGGTGTGAATATACCTATATTGGAGGTGGAGAGATGTCTTGTTCTGTATTTTTAAGAATATAGTAGAATCATAGAATGGTTTAGGTTAGAAGGGAGCTTCAGGATCATCTACTTCCAACCCCCATGCCATAGTATTGACATTATTAGCAATCCCTGGTCTTCTTAAAGAAGAATATACCATATACTTCTGTATCATCACAGTCAGGCTCATGCTCAGCACACTCTCTTCTGTTTCTATGGGGATACTCAACTGAAGAAGCCTTGTGCATCTCAAACAAACAAGAACCTGTCCCAGAAATTCTATCTTCCCTGGAGCATGGAGGTTTCTGGAGAATGGAGAAGTCCCTAAAGCAAGGAGTTTATCGTTATTCCAGAAATGACTTTGTAGATGATGGTGAGAATTTTGAACTCTGTTCAAAAGCGCAGATGTGAGTTGCTTACATGGGCCATCATTGTTCCTGAAGCACATAGCTGCATGCTGTACAGTCTCAGGCTTCCTGTAGCATTCGTATTAAGACAGAAGAAAAAGTTGTTGTGAGAGTCTGTGCTGGACATGGTAGGAATGTGAATCAGTAGAGATGTTTGAGAAAAGAGAAAGTTTCTGGACCATCTGAAATCTTCTGACCAAAACATGACTGCAATGCTATACTCTACTTCTGTAGCCTAATTCAAGGTGCTCGAAATAACGGTGAGACTAAAAGATTAAGCTGAACCTTGAAGTGTTTCCTGATCCTAGTACAAAACTAATAAAGCTTATTTATGTCTTGATTGGGTAAAAATTTCATCAGCTGCTCTCCGCCCTTCATTTCATGTATTCCATGCTTTGGGTTTTCTGGAAAAATAAGGAAAGCAAAGAAAATCATTGCTATCTCTATAGAAGTATGACATAAATGTCTTGTCTCAGAAGCTCCCTGAGGCTGAGCAATGTGAGGGAGGAAACAAAGAGAGACAGAGAGCCTGGGTGACTCAACAATATACAGATATAGCCAGAAATATCTGTCTAACCAGGGTCCAAAAAGTTTTACCTCTATGCATGGAGGTGTGCAAGTCCTCATGTAACGTCTTTACCACTCCCTGATATCGAAGTCCTGCCAGAAGCCTCTCAAAGCATCTGTTTTCAGTGCCTCCAGCTTAAGGCCAGCAGCAAATTGTCTGTGACACCAGCAAGTCCTCATCCAAATGTAAGTGCTGGGACCCTGAAGATGAGTGCTCCTTCATGCTGTGCTGTCACTGTGCTAGGGATGGCAGCATGGCTTTGGGCAGTGGTGGGAGGTCATTGGCACCGATTGTATATAGTAACAATTATAGGTTTGCAAATCACAGGTTCTGCCCCAGTTTTCCATGGAGGTGTTGGTACTCTTGATCACCTGGGCCATGTGGCCTCCATGCTACAGAGAAACTGAGATTCAGCAGACCACAAACAACTTTCGAGGTTCTTTTTTGAGAGGGCAGGTCTAAATTTCAAGGAAGTCTGTGGTTAGGTAGTCATAGCATAATATATTAATTGTATAATTAAATATATATTGAGTTACATTTAAAGGTATAGAATTTCCTAGAAGTGTAGATCTCAGAAGATGAATAGAGGCTCCTATCTAGTACTGAAGTATAGCCATTGGTAAAGAAAAGTCACCTGTGTCACAGCCTAAAAATAATAAGAATGGATGGCAGACATCTCCACCTTAGAGATATGAGGACACAAAATCTGGCAGGTAAGTCTGCTGACAGCTGCAATATAGCGCCAAGAGACACTGATGTTCAGCCATCACTTGGTTTCTCCAAATCAAGGCCGGATATCTTTCTGGAAAAAAGATATCATAAATTAATGGGTGAGGGTGAAGCTTTATAGCACATGCCATGTGGGTCAGACTAAATAACTAGAGCTATCTTCCAGCCTTAATATCCATTAGTCAGCTGATCAGGCCAGCAAATGGAAGATTGTGCATTCAGTAAGAACCACAGGCAGGAACCAAGGTAGGCAGGGGATATAATTGCCTGACCCTTCAGTGGGCAAATCACTGCTCCTTAAATAAATAAAGGCACAAAATATTCTATAGGAAGGGGACCTTGATTTCACCCCTACGCAGCAGGGATTTTTTTTCCCTAGGAATCTTTCTGATTTTCTCCAAATTTTTATTGTTGGTAGTTTTAAAATGAGATAAATGGTAGGAAAGAGTACACAACTTTCTCTTGTAGCTCATGATTTTATATTCTCCATCTGAAAATGAAATGTAGCATGAAATTTACTTTTTGTCCTAATATGAAATTGGATCAAGTAAAAGTAATTTCTCTACTCTTAGCAAAGAGATCTCCTTAGACATAGCTGAAAAGGTCTCCATTCAGTTTAAAAAAAATGACCATCAGATTTGTACCTTGGCTCACAGTGATTTTATTATCATCTGATATGAGACTGATGATATTGAATTACAGATGGATCACCATATCAAGCAACACATTTATGAGATTTTCCTTTTGCACTAATGTATTGTTCAAATCCTGGCGCTCTCTGATTCAATTAAAATCACCAAGCTCTACACAACTTCAGCTAAAAGGACTTCTACTGTAAAACATTGGCTTTTTTTGCAACAACTGGGACAATAGTTCTTACTTTAATAATAATTTTCAGACACTCATGTTAATAAAAATCCCCAAGAAAATAGGTTTGGAATGCTTGCTTTTTTTATTAATTATTCTCCAATATGAATGTGGTAGTACAGTTCAGAAACCTCTAGAAATAATCCTATTATTATTATTATTATTATTACTATTATTATTATTCATCCCCAAGTTAGCATGATAAATCAGCTGCCTGGAAGGTTTCATCAAAACAGGTGAGGAGCACAAGGGCTCATAGCCTCTTCCCCATTGGCTTCCTTATGTCCTTGGTCCTGCTTTAGGAGCCCAATGACAAACACAAGACCCACCACTGCCCTGCCCAGCTCCCTCCCCACAGCTGACCTGCAGCACCACACAGCAGTATATGGTCTGCCATAGCCCCCAAAGTACAAAACAGCCCCAGGGCAGTTGAGTACTGCCCTGCTGGTGCAACAAGAGATGCTCTTGTGAGAGATGCTCTTCACAGACTGTATCAAATGAAGTAGACCTCAAATCAGTCAAGCAAAAGACCTCTGAGATCAAATTCATCCTTAGAAATCCTCTAAAATACCCTTCTCCCAGGGAACATTAAATAACATTAATACACATAAATGGTCAGAAAAAGCAAAGATATGGGTGTCTCCACACATCTGTAGTGCTGGCCATTCTGGGCGTGGGGAAAACAAGTCCATTTGGAGAGCAGTTCTCTTCTCTGCATTTTTGCATTTCTTTGCAAAGTACCTAGAAACACTGCCGAACCACCGTGGTTTGAGAAAATAAACAAACAGTTCCAGTCTGTAATTAGTATAAAGCAGAATGATAAAATATATTGAAAAATGAGACTGTCCCCAGGCCGTAATGAATTGTTTCTGACACAGCATTGAAGAGCGATTTGTCTATATGCAAGAAAAATACAGGATGAACAGCAAACTGCAGGAGCTTTTATACATCGATAAATTAAAATGACCTAGGTGGAAAAGGAAATTGTACACAGACACTTAGATGCATACACAGAGATTTCACTGAGAAAATTACTCTCAAGCTTTTCCTCTGATGCTACAATGTTTGAATGATTAAACTCTCAAACATTTACTCAGGTGCTCCGCTTCACCTGCTTGGGCAGCCCTCATGAAGAAAACGGATTAGCCACAAGTAACAGCTTAAGCAGGTACAGGATGAGCTCCCAGCAGCAAAGCTGCTATTACTTGAGGAATACTGTTGCCATGGTTTCTACAAAAATATTCCAGGTAAGACTGAACCACTTGCTTGTCCTATTTCAGGAACATTCCCTCTGCTGACAGCTTTGGTGCAACAAAAATCCGTTCCCTGCCATCCATGTCTTTCACTGGGGAGTTTCCAGCCCATGGCAGGCAGACATATACATACATATATACACACACACGTACATATTGCTGTAGAGGTGAAGGTGCCCAGGACACCATGGCCGAACCAGCGCTGAGGAGCCACAGGCACGGATCAAGGTACAGCCCGTCACTGGATCCCCAAAACTACTGACTTGACACTTCAGCGTGCAGAATCACCAGTTTAAAGCCTGTAACTCCCAGGTGACCTCATCAGCCTTGTTTGTTCAACACCCTGTGTCTTGGCTGTCCCCAGGAAAGACCTTGTGGACTCCAGTGCTCTATTCACATCCCCATAGCAAGAATTTCCTCAAGGAAACCTCACCCAAAAGGGTCTGAGCCCACAGCACATGCCTGAGTGCCCAAATCATCAGCTATGGGTTTTCCTGGGGTGAAATTCTTTGAGCACCACTTTACAAGTGATAATGAAATACTCTTGAGGATGGAGAGGGGATGAATATGACAGCACATAGAAGTGTGGTCAGAGCTTCCTTCCACCAAGCCAAGGGCTTACCTCATTCAGTAACTAACATTAAACAATATTATTATAAAATATAGAAAAAAATTGCTAATATACTCTGATTTTCAAATACAATGGCATACAGTGAAAGCCTGCAGTATGAATATGCAGCAGATGCACATCAAGATAAGTAATGCAGCTAGCTGGTCTCTGAAAGGGCAAGAAATATCCTGTAAAGTTGGCTGTGGGCATGGAGCAATGGGATTTTTCTCCTGCAATGCTGGATATAGATATCCAGTATGGATAAAATGCAGAGAAGGATTATTAAGGCCAAGACACGCATTTAGCACCACAGCAAATGGTACAAACTGCCACTCACAGTAATGAGCTTGAAGCAAGAGGAAAGTTCCCAACCACAAGAGGCACTGGAGCAGGTTCTCAGCCTGGGCATGCTGGAGTGGGCCTTAGCAGATTTTTGAATGGGAAAGTATGAAGAGACGAACAAGGTTACTGTGAGATTAGACTTGGACCCTGTTTGCATATCTGCAGGCAAGAAAATTTCAGTCCGAAATGTGCAGCTTTTTCATGGTGCTGATGCCAGGTAGCATTTGCTGCCATGTCTGTAAGAGGTTCTTTACCATCCTCACATATGGCCCAGCCTAGGTTTCAAAGCCTTTTACTACTGTCACCAGAACTATAGCCAGGAAAAATTAATAGGACCCGAAGCTCAAAAATATTCAGATTTAAGCAAAAATATTTCTTAAAATGCTCTTCTACAATCATATTTTTCCCTCTGAAAACATATTACAAAATGGACCATGCCTGACTGATGTAGCACAGAAACCCTTCAGATATTACAGCAATGGGGGATCTGTAAAAATCTGTATGAAATTTGTACAATCCTGATTAGATACGTGTACACAGAAGGGAGAAGTAAAGTTAACACTGAACATTAGAACCTCTGAAGAAGCACAGTGTGAGCTGTTTTATGTGTTGCCTTCTGAAGTTTATTCTCTGTTGCAAATCTGCATGTGATGAAGGAAATAACAATCTCTGTTCAGATCATTGGGGAAAAGATTGTTTAATGCATTAATATTGTATAAGAATGAATTAAAAGCCCACTGTTTCTTATATAAACTCTGGACACTCAAGGGCTTTTTGAAATATTTTTACAGCCACATCATTTGGAGAGCTCACAGGCCTCTCACAGCACTATTCTCACAGCCTGCTTTGGCCTGGCCCTGGGCACTATGTGATTGTTTCTAAGTGGATGTCCACAAAGAATCAGGGTGTTCAACAGAACCAGCAAAACCCAGGTGTTTATAATGAGCGTGAAAGCTCCTGTTCAGCTGCTATTTCTGGGGACTGTAAGCATAAACTGCAGAGGGCATGTGCCTTCATGCATGATTTTTGTGCATGAGAATAAACAGCAGGTGGTTTTGAAGAATAAACATTGGCTGCATGCACAGCCCAGGTAGTCTAGAGAAGCCCTCAATTTACACTGGAGACTCCAAAGGCTTTGAATGACAGCACAGGTCTTGTTCTTCCCACTGAAACTTTGCTGCATGGTCTGAGTAGAAAGAGGGAGCGACATTTCAAGACTTATAAGCATGCACATCTTAGCTCACATGTAGTGAAAGGTTGTCCTCAGAGGAAATTATTATTCTTGCAGGGAGTGAATGTGCAGGATTCCTGTAAACTGGGAAGAGTGAACAAAAATACTCTTAACAATTCACGCAAGTCTGATTTTTTTTTATGGACAAGACAGAGCTGGCCAGAAAAACCTCAGCTGGCACAGCAAGTTCTGCGGTTTTGAGACACGAGAGCCCCATGCACACATGAAAGCAGCTGAGTGTACCCACAGAGGATGCTGACACTAAATACCCACATGTTCTTATTTAGGCAGATGGCAGATTGTGAAATGAGTGGCATTTAATAAGTCTTGGTCACAAATTCTACAGAGACTCTACTTCTAAAATGTCCCTAAATGATGAACCAGTAGTGTGCCAGGCTCCTGTGGCTAGCATTAGAGATGATCCTATGCACATTTATGACTGTAAATCATTATTAGCCACGGTTATGAACAATTTATTGATCCATTGGATTTCTTTAATAAGATATCTATGATTGATTCATTAACTTGCTCACAATTGCAAGTGTAATATAAAGTAAGGCTAATCATTTCCATGCTGTGTTTCCCTACTGAAAGATTAAAACATTAGTAGGTAATTTTCTGAAAAAAGGACAACTACTGACATGGACACACGACACTAACTTGCACGCACATACACAAACACATCTAAATGGCTCCAGGCTTTGGAATAGTGGAATTTCTGGAAGACCGTATTCCTCAGAATTGTCTCCTTACTGGCCCAGTCACTTTCACTTTTGCTCTGACCTCACTGGCATTTCCAAAAACAACCTCCCTGATGGATTATCTAGTTTGGGCTTTCACTTTCTATGAACCAAATCTGGTCACTAAAGTTTAATACTCCTGCTCCAACACAGGAGGAAAGAGCTAGGCAGTGAAAAGCTGAAGAGCTATTGACTGAAGGGGGTACAGATATTGAATCAGTTCTTTCACAATATTTTTCTCACAGTGAACTTTTTTCATCTTTTTACCATGAAAAGAAAAAATAAAAAAGAATTAAAAAAAAAGAAAAAAAGAAAAAAGAAAGATTGATTTGGATCTTTAAGGGGTTAAGTGGGGCTCATGCTCATGGTACCACATGGGAAGCTTCACAACTTTTCTGCATGCACAGGAGTCCTCTGCACAGAAGGGGCAAATCATATGCAACAACAGCACAAGTAGTAAGAAAATGGGCATATCACCTGATTTACATTTCTTCATAGTGCTAGAAGATGTAGGTGCTGCTTCCTGGGTCAAATTTAGTGCTCACAGTGTGTCAGTGCCCACAGTGGCAAGACCAGAAATTGTCAAGATCTTTCCTTTGCTCAGCATTTGCCACACAATATTAAGAGATATTATATCCCTTCTAACCTTTGTTCAATCAGGCTAAATGAGCTAAACTTAAGAGAGGAAATGTTATAATTATTTTAAAATGCACTTACCAGCGCTACTAATGAGAGAGACTAGAGAGACTGCAAAGTCAGGGAGTAACAGTTAAAACATGAGGGTACCTGCCTTAGAGGCTTTAGCTGTAGACAATCATTAATTTCCCAAATATATTTCCCCATGAGACACAGCAATGAACAAGTCTCCTACTAAAGATAGGGATAATTCACTTTACATTCCACAATACCAAACCTGCCCAGCATCCAGCCAGTCTCCCGCTAAGCTCTTTGCACACCTTCTGGTCTTGCCACTGTGGGTCTCAGGAGGTCTCGCCAGTGCAGCACAGGTAGTGAGTGCATTTGTTGCAGTGTGAGGTAGAATTCTGAGTGATCATTTGACAGGATATTATTGAATTTGTGTTCCACTGACATAGACTGTCACACCCACTTGGCTCCATTTCCAATCAAGTCTTCTTTTCAACCATTTTTTTAAGAATAAAGAAAAATATCCCTTCTTTTCTTTAACCAAGTTGTCATTTTAAGACACTTTTTTACTTTGGCAAGTCAGAGGCTGAATGGCAGGTAAGTGAACCAGGAATTTTGGCCCAAAGTTGGGGAAGAGCCCTGTCATTAAACCAGGAGCTCTACATATGCCAGACGTTCAATTTCTGAGATGGAATAGCAGGAAAAATGTGTCAGATTCTAATGACAGAACAGACATGAAGCTGTGATGGGGGTGAGGCACTACTCACCTCATGCCTGGGAAGAGAGGCCTTGATAGGGCATCCTCGAGGCACTTGTTTCCTTGTCTGAATTAGAACCCTGCAGGGGTGAGGGGCACTTCATTAATACAAACCTAGTCCCAAAAGGATTAATCAGCTGATGAACCCTCTACCCACCCTGACTCAGTGCACTTGAATCCTAATGACTCTTTCAGCATCTCTAAGTGTCAAGGAATTGTATTATATGTAGATAGATATATGCATCAGTATAAAAGATGCTTCCATAAATGCTAGAGGAAACAGCTTCTATTTGCATAGAGGAAGAAAAATGTTCTTGCCCTGCAGTCTGATAAAACCTGAAAAGCTGTAGGAGATTATATCTCTTCCTCAACCATGATTCATTTTTCCCAAACCATTACATTTTCCTCCATGAGTAAAAACATGCTAATAGCATACTACAGCTGTTTGGTAGCTAACCATGAGGTTTACATCCCGTACATGTCCTTATAGGTCTTTGTTCTGGTCCTGGTGCACCTCAGGGAGGACAGAAGAGAGGACACAAATTGCAGTACTTGGCAGAAGCTGGAGGTGAGCAAACAGTACCAGGTGACAGACCTAGTCTGTCTGCAGGAGGTGCTGAGACACACTTGAATCGTGAGAGCCTGGGGCATCTTCACAGAGCTGCCTCATTTGTTATCTGTGCCACTGCCTGCCCAGGCTGTACACTAGGAAAGGGAGGTGGAGCCTTACGCGCACATGGACACTGGCTGCTCTGGTCTGCATGGTAAATGCTTTTCCCATTGCTCAGGCTGATGGAAGCCTGGTCTTTCCTAGCTTTACAGAAAGCTGTCTTTGTAAATTATCATATAAACATAGTACTTTTGTTTTATAGTAGCTGATTGATCTACAACAGAGATGCAGAGGAACTCAGGAATAGATCCCCTTTCAGTACTGATGTTGTCAATCACATCCTTGATGCCAAACACAGATGAGGAGACAGATTTGCTCTGAAGACATGATGGAGAGCTTTACTGTGTATCATGGCATTGAGTAGTGTTGGAGGCAGGGATATGGCGCCTGTCCTCCTGGCATCAACTGCCTCCTTTGTTACGACTTCAAAAGACTCAGAAATTAAAACAACCCCATTGTTACTTTGGTACATGACTGAAGCAGGTAGGGACAGCCTTAATTAGGGTAGATAACATCACAAGAATAAAATCCTGACATAAGATAATGTCTCTTGGTGGTACATAAATGTCAAGACATTCATGGAAGACAAGTGCTGCAGCAAAACAAATGCCTGTACTTTCATTATACCGAGTGATGAATGAAGATACAAATGTCACCATATGGCTGAAGGGTGCCGTGCAGATGAATGGAGGTGGCTGGCTTGCAGGGTGCTGCCTGAGCTGCTGTGCACAAACGCTCATTGGGAGGGGCCACTCTGGGCAATTTGTGCTGGAGCTGCCCAGGGGTACATGCCAGGACCAGGCTTTGGTTAAGTGTGTTGTGGGGTACATCCATGAAGATCTTTCCTCACTGGATTGATCCTGGCTTCATCTGATGTGATATCTGCCTTGCCCACAAAGCACACATAAGCAAGAGAGAAACACGGCTCCTTGAAGGAAGAGATGGGCAGAGATGGGCAGAGAGGATCCTTTTTCCTAAGCACTTCACACAATTCAGATTTGAGCTCCAAGACTTATTAATGGTTCAAGCAATCAGAGTAACAGGATACAACTTGGACACAGGACTTCAGTTTGAAGATAATATTGCCTTTAAATTAAACTAGCCTTTATGTTCCACTCGAATCATACTTTTGTTTCACAGACATTTTCGAAAGTCTCCAACACTACAGAGAACAGAGGTAATTAAGGGCACCCTGAGCAAGTTTGCTGACAACATCAAGCTGTGTGGAGTGGTCAACACACTGGAGGGAAGCTGTCCAGAGGAACTTTGAAAGGCTTGAGAGGTGGGCCTCTGCAACCCTCATGAGGTTCAACAAGGCAAGTGCAAGGTCAAGTACTTGGGTGGAGGGCAATTACAAGAACAAATGCAGACTGAATGGAGAATGGATTGAGAGCAGCCATGAGAAGGACTTGAGGATCCTGGTGGCTGAGAAGTTCAATGTCACTTTGCAATGAGCCCTCGCGGCAAGAAAGACAACTGTGTCCTGGGCTGCATCAAAAGAAGTGTGACCAGCAGATTGAGGGAGGTGACTTTTCCCCTCTACTCCACTCTGGTGAGACTCCACCTGGAGTACTGCTTTCAGTTCTGAGGTGCCCAACATAAGAAACACATGAATCTGTTGGATTGAGTCCAGAGGAGGGACATAAAGATGATCAGAAGGTGAAGCACCTCTCCTATGAAGACAAGCTTGAGAGTGCAGGGGTTGTTCAGCCTGGAGAAGAGGAGGCTCCAAGGAAACCTCATAGCACCCTTCCACAAGAAAGCTGAAGAGGGACTTTTTACAATAGTATGTAGTGATAGGACAAGGGGTAATGGCTTTAAATTGCAAGAGTGTATATTTAGAAGAGTTATAAAGAAGAAACTCTACACTATGAGGGTGGTGAGGCACAGGTTGCCCAGAGAAGCAGTGGAAGAGCCATCCCTGGAAATGTTCAAGGCCAGGCTGGACAGGGTTTTGAGTAACCTGATCCAGTGGAAGGTGGAAAGTGTCCCTGTCCATGACAGATATTTTGGTTTCAGATGATCTTTAAGGTTCCTTCCAAACCAAGCCATTCCGTGATTCTATTACTACTTTAAAAATGCAAATTGCAGCTGAGCGACAAGCTAATAAATGAAGAACAAAAATTGTTTTATAACAGCCAGTAGATTTTCTTCCTTTTGTCTTATTTTTACTGTTGGTTTTGAGCGTTATTTTGCATTTTTGTTTTTATAAATATGATAGTTCATGAGCACATGTAGCTCCAACTACTGCACACTGCAAGGTCCCAAGGTCCTTAGCATGACCCCAGCACAGCACCAGACACAGGAACAGTGCAGAGCCCTGGGTCTCACTCTGCTGGACACAGTACATGAATAAGCATGTGTGAAGAGGTTCACATGTTTAATGTTTGATTGAGGCTGATTTTCCTCTTCTTCCCCTCTTGCTAAATAAGAGCCCAATAGAAGTATGAAATGCCAACCAAGATTCTGTAGATAGAAGATCTTCCAGTTTTATACAGTTGATAAATCCCTGAGGAAATATCCTGAAGTAGGAAAAAAAGGTATCTGCCTTATTATTCAGCCACAAAGGGATCCATCTGAGAGGTGCTACAACAGAGTAATACCCTTCTGATGGTGCCAAAGTATATTTTTGTGTAACTTAAAGAACACAGACTACAAACCCAGGTTATTCAAAGCTAATTCCTGTGAAAAGCAGATTTTTCATAAGCAGCCAGCTTAGGAGATAAATGGATAATTAAAAACATCAGTTGATGTGTGACAGGTTAGACTGGAAAACACTGTAATTTAGACATGCTAAAACAATCTCTAGAATCAATCAATCAAACATTTTTCCACTACACATTTATGACAACCATTCTTAAACAAAGGACTCTTCCAGCAGTGCCCTGCATTGTGGAGACACTGCAATATGTGAATCTATTTTCTTAGTAGCTATAAAAGCAGTATTAAAGCAAGACAGAGCCAGATTCTTGAATTTATTTCTTCTTAAGGGCTGGAGGGCAATCTTCCATACTATCTGCATCTTAGTATTTAATACATTTACTTTCTTAATATTTTTTTGTTTGGTTGGTTTTTTTTTAAATAAGAGAAACTTCTAGATAAGGATAGTCTGATTTTTGCAGCTAATGCTGCTCTGGAAGGCAAGTCTCATTTACCCCTTTCCCTTGTCTCTCTGGGTCTCCCATGGGGGGCTGCAGAAAGCATGGTCCTGCAGCACCTGCACATGAACTTGCCTCTGAGTTGTGGATGTGTGAGAGAGAAGTAATTAATGAAATGGTTTCAATGCAGTGAGTTCAAATGCACACATACATTTGGATGGGAATACAGCTCCAGTTTTGCCCACTTCCAAGAACCTGAGTTTGTCTGCAGACAGTCCCATCCGCAGCAGACACGGGTTTGTCAAGCTGATCACGTACTATCAAAGAGAAGAGCATGCCACATTTTGTGGATGTGGTCATCACTCACTCAGGAGCACATGAAGTTCTGGGAAACCAGCAAAGATATTGGAATGAGCAAAGCCTAAAGGAATGGATGAGCCTATAGCGTGCAGTAGGAAGTAAAGGGATTTTGGTAGCATTTTTTTAAACTTTTATTTCTATTCTGTCTCACTTTGAAATTTTTCTTCAGTTTTCAGAGTTTGTTGCTTGAGCTTTGGAGTTCAAAGCCTTTTGGTGTCCTTGGCAGCCATGGCAAGGGAGAGGTGCTGTGGCTGTCTTCGGAGCTGCTGTTGACTGGAAGTCCACCACAGCCATTCACCAGAAGGAAAGAAGGACCAATCCACAGACCATGTAATTTTCACGTAAAGGCAATATGAAGGAGTCTGATAAATAAAAAGGACTCTAAAGCAATATCACAGGCAGGGTGAAGTGAGGAGGCACTTCTGGAGGTCATTTTTCCATCCCCCCTCTCAAGCAGGTCACCTCGAGCAAGTTGTTTGTGACCATGTCCAGATAGGTTTTGAACCTCTACAATGACGGAAGTTGCACTCCCTCTCTGGGATGTCCTGAGGCACCATGCACAACCTAACAGGCCTGATATTCCCACTACAAGTATTTCAGTTTCAGCTTTAATAACATGTGGCATTATAAAAAGTAGTTTTTCTATATATGTTCATTCTTATCACCAGTGTCAGCATTTCACTACGAAAGTAAATTTCCACCAACTTTAGATGTGTCCAATCAAACATATTTCCCACTAAGTTAAGGCAAGAGACACAGATGAAAGAATGCAAAGAACTAGAAATTGTCTTCTGCTGTATGCAATCTGTAATTCCCCTTGCATGAAAATACTCAACTTCCAGGACAGCAGTTGAGACCTCTGCCCAGCCCTGGGGAGAGCAGCCTGCCCTGCTCCCCACTCTGTGTGCACAGACTTTGTGGCACCTGAGCATGTTACCATGACATGTTGAGATCCTACATGTAGATTTCTTAGCACAAAAAGACTACACACACTACATCTTGTCTTTTGCTCAGGCTTGCTCTTTCCAGATGTAAATCCCTCTAATATTCAGTGAATTAGCTTACAATGAGAATCAAACAGCAGCAAACCTTCTACTTGGCATCAGCTAGGGAGGACCAGCTAGGAACAAGCAGGAACACCTGAGCATTATTCCATCCCATTGCTCTTTCCAGCAGCACACTTGGTGCCTGTGGACTTGCCAGCCTTGCTGGCAGTAAATCTGCACTTGTTGATGACCAAAGCCCACCAGTTTCCCTGCAGAACCCCCCAGTCATCCCTGGTGCTGCACAGAGCAGCATCAAAGGGATCTACCAGCTGAGATTCCACAGTTTCCTGTGGTAGCACTCCTCCAGACACTAGGAAAGGCATTTAACATGTTCCCAGCAGGTGCCCACTGCTGTGTGCATCCCCACCATGGGACCAGCTTCTTGGACAGAGGTGTCTGGGAAGCTTGCAGCCTGGCTATCAGAGGACTAACACCCAGGAAAGCAAGGCTCCTTTATTAAGGACAGTCTTTACTTCCTTTTGCTTGGTTCTTTCAGCTGCAGGGGAAGGGATGCTTGGAGGAAGCACAGCAGGGCCAAAAGATCCAAAAATCATGGCTGCAGTTTCCACATTTGCACACTCAGTGCCACAGCGTTTTCTCACTGTGCAATAACTCACCTTGCGGATGAAGTAGACCATATTTCTGTGAGAAAAAAATCAATTTTTTTTTCTTACTGCATGCAGGTGTACACCACTACAGGCATAGCTTGCTTGTCCCAGAAACGTTTCAGTGGACATGAGGGGAGTGAAAGAACAGGCAGCCCTTCCAACTGCTGACTTTCATGAGGCAAAAACTGAGCAGCGCGAGTCACCAAAGAGGCAAGATTTAAAGAAGAGTGACTGAAAATGTCATCTGGCCTTGTTCTTAATTGTATAGGGATTTTCTCTTACAGATTTTCACAGTTTCTAGAAAGATTCTAGTTGGTTTTGGTTTATTTTTAAAGCAAAACATGCATCAGGCAGCACATACATTAACTTAGCTGAAATGAATTCAGCAAGAGGTGTTTTGGAAGTTATGGAACAAACTGGAGTTCAGGCAATGAGACGACATCAACCTCTTCGGGTGTCCAAAGACTATCCATGGTGTCTGAACCTGATCTCGGAGCACTCAGACCTCTCAACACAGCACTTCTGAAAATGATACACTGAGTGAGATGCATATTTGCAGAGAGGGGAGGAAAGCGTGGACATCTTGAGAGGGCAAGAAGCTGGGGGACAATAGGGATCCCAAGTGATTTGTCTGTCTGACCTCCATCCACCATAGGCTGTCTGTCTGGAAATTCCCTCTGTCCAAAATCAAGCCATGCTTTTAGCTTCAAAACCTTTGCTACTAAATCATTACTTTAAGGAAGCCTGGAGTTTTGTAAATGTGGAAGGAAAACTTTAAAAAGCATGTGTTCCTCTGCTTGTTGGGAATTGATCAAAATCTCCTGAGCACTGAGGAGGGAGAACTTCAGCATTTTTTGTTCAAGTATCCACAACTATTTGCTACCTGACTTTGCCCTCTGGTTTTCCCATAGAGGAAGTCCACAGGAACTTGGCTGGGGAGAAGGCAGCTTGAAAGCTACTGCAGGGTCAGCATGTGGAAAGAAAAATTTCCAGAGAATACTAAGAAGATGTTTATTTTCTTTTGCAAACAGACTGAAAAGAAATGTTTCTGTTGCACTGAGAAGGAACACTTTGATATTTGTTATTCTTAAGTGGCTTTTCGTTTTGAAGTGTTTTGTTGCGTGTTGCACCTTATTAAAAATAGAAAATCTATTTCATTGAAACAAAATATTCTAAGTGCTCGATTTGTAATTAATTGCTTTCTATCTCATTTTTTAAAGGAAACTTTGATGATTTGGGGTTTCTTTTCATTTTGCTGCAAAACCAAATAGCAACATTTTGGAGGTTTCCCAGGAAAAGGAATATTGAATTTCAACCGATCTTGTCAAAAACCTCAACTGTTATATTCAAAAGCATATGAGCTTCACTTGTATCTTCACAAATAATGTTTTGGATTTTTTTTTATTCCATATATCTTGGAGTTAACAAAGATTTTTGAGCTAGGGAAGAGGCTGGGGAGGAGTCTAATTTGTTGCTTCTTAATGGTACACATGTAAAACATTATCTACATCCCTATTTAGAGCTAATAGTGAGATAACATACCTGAGAGACAAATCATAAGCTCTTTAAAGTGCATATTAGCTCTTAAGCACAGCACTCCACAGCATTCAGCAAATACCAAAGCTTGCAAAGACATTGTCAAGTTTACTGTTAGAGATTAAAGATGATGTGAATTGATGCAGGACTATAAATAATATAATTTCTTGAAAGGTCACTGAGAGAAAAAAGTGAAACTGGCCCTGAGTAGCATGACCACAGAAGCAAATAATGGTGAAGCCCTGCACAGGGTCATGTAGGAGGGTCCTGGACCAGATACTATGAAGCCGATGCTCAACCACTCCAGTGACTCTTGCTAAAAGAAAATAACAGGTTTGAAATTCCTTTTGTTTGCCTTCAGTACTTGTTCCCAGGATTACAATTTCCCTGGGGAGTATTTATTTGTTGCTGAAGCATGTGCTGGAGTGGTATGAGACCCTCCTGGGCATGGCTGATGTCGGTTGGTGCCATAAATTGGGCGGCAATATCTTCAGTAGGGCTGAAGGCTTTTGGCTTTAATAAGAGAAAAATATCAGGAATCTTTTACATTCCCTGATGACAGCAGTTCCAGTTTGCCAGGGCAGAGCACTTCACTCTTGTGTTATCCTACGGCACAGCAGATCTGTGAGAGAACCTCCCCTTGCTGATAATTCAGGAACGCATACCTTTCCCCTGCCTTTCACACAGCACTTCCCCTGACCCTGCACGATAAGTGCTAGGAAATAGTCACGTAATGTCCTCATCCTTTTCCAGGGTTACCTGAAGACTTCCATTGTAAGCAGCCTGGAAATATGTCTCGAACAACACTATTCAGTAAATCCCTTTAGCCACAAACATCAGAGAAATAAGCCCACAGCAGGGACACTGGTGAATGCTGCACCATCTCTTGTCGCTGCTTTCTTGAAACAGGTTCACTCACATCAAAAGAATGTTTGTGCTGGAATGAACTATTATTGTGCCAAATTTACCAACCCTGGGAGAATTACTGTACAATTTATTATGGAAAGCATTTAGTACAGTGAATATACAGAGGGCCAAACCCACATTACAGCCATTAGGAGTTGAAGTGCAGGTGAAGTTAGGGGATGAATTTTAATTACCGTGTCAGACAGGAAGTAAAAAACTCCAAACTTTTCTGGTAACAGAAAAACTACCACCATTTGACAAAAATTTCCTTTAGAACAAGTTTCACAAGACTTCTTCCCCCTTAGGCACAGGCAACAAAAAACCCCATTCTCCTAGTCTTGGGAGTATGGGAACTTCTTCTCTCCAAAACTTCACCTGAATTTTAAAATGAGTTGGTTCTCCTTGGTATTGTCACATTGTCCTCTGTTTTCTATTGTACCAAGATCCTCTGGGCACTATTACAGAGTCTGATTAAAAGCCAAAGGCCAAACTAAGCACACACAGAGCATCCTCATCCCAAGACTTGGTCCCCAGCAGGTCCTTGCCTGCGTGCTCTGCTACTGCAAGGGCAGCAGTGGCCTCAGGTTCACACCAGTGCCCCCAGCCGTGGCAACACACACATTATCCTTTTTGTAATAAGAAATAATTCCTTTCACCTGCCCAAAAATAATCAGGGTAATGTAATGCACATCTCCACTGCTGAAACCAGCTCTTTCTTGCCCTGCCAGCACTTCACATGCTCTGCCAGCTCTAGCGTTTTATGAAATACTAATAGGCAATCTTTATGCTTTTTGGTTATCTAAGATGCTCTGAGAATCTGAAAGTCAAACGTTCACCTGTTCCCCCACTCTCCCTTCATTTTAAAGTAGGTTCAACAGCAAATCACAGGATTTTCAGGCATTATTATTCACAATAGATCCGTGGTCCCTTTTGCAGGACTAGTAACAAGACAGTGACCTGGCCAAAGAGGCTTTAAACTGTCCTTAAACTGCAGCATTACTAGCCTTATGCCACTTAGTATCTCTGTGACATGTTTAACTGCTATCCTGTCTGTCCTCATCTTACACATGCATATACATAGACACTGAGGATCCTGAGACTATCCTGTTAGAATCTGTGAAAGAAAAGGTTAAAAAAAATAAGAAAAAAAAATCTCCTGTTCTGAGAAAATGATTGCATTATTTTCTTTTCCCCACACAGGGCAAAAGGTAAAAAACAAATCTTGTGTTTGTACATGGCTGAGAGGGAAGGAAAAATGTAGGGGGTGCCATGGGAGAGCCAACTCTGCCTGTGCTTTCTGGAGACGGTTCTCAGCTGCAGAGATTTTTATGTTTACTGAGGTTACCAAATATCTCACTTTAAACCACTCAAATAGAAGTAAGAGCCCTCTGCTTTGAATAATATCTCCACCACAACTCCATTTCAAGTTTAAAGACCTCCATTATTTTGTGATGCCTTAAAGAATAGTAACGCCAACAAAACTGGTGAAAAGGGGGCAGTAGGCTGGCTCTCTGCCACAGAGACTCTCACAGCTGGGGACAGTGACAAAAGCCTGGTCCCATACCACACCAGTGAACCTCACTCTGGAGAGCAATTAATTCACCCAAGAGGACACAGCAGCTTTCCTTCTCTGCAGTCCTCGGCTTTTGTGGCAGAAACCAGCTAAGAATTGACATTTTCTTCTGCCTCTTCAGCCCATTTGGATACTATGCCTCTGTGGGTAAGGATGTGCTGAGAGTCCCATTTCCAGCTCTCTTTGCAGCCTTCCCATGGCTCACTCCAGTGACAGCACTGTGTCTGGGCACAGGGCACATCTCCTCCTGCCATAATAGAGGTAACCAGCCCATTCCCCCACAGAGGAAATGGTACTGATTTATTCAGCAAACCAAGTTATCTTTTTTCCATTTTCCACCTGAAAGGTTCCATATAACTAGTGAGAGTCAAGCTGTATTCATTTTTACTGTCTAGGGTTCACCTGCAAGTTAAGCATGGTGGAATTATAGCTTGTTTCCTCTTATCTGGCTCCCAGTAATTACGCAGATGAATGGCTGCTGCAGGGTTTGATTGTCCCAGGTCCTGTTAAACTGTTAAGCACTGTGTGAATGCATGAGGTTTTAAGTGTGAAGCAGCAAGAAAGTCACAGGAAAGCCCTTCTCCTTCTGCACGCTTTCTTTACTAGACATTTACCAAACCTCTCAAATTAAATGTAGCTGTTAGATTATATTATTACTAAATCATTTCTAGATTTTAGCACAGCCTATCTCAGTACTTGAAGGCCACAGGCTTAAAACATCTACTGTGACTCAATGCTGAAAAACCTCACCTTGGAGCAGTAATCCTAGGATCCTTAGGCCACAATTTCACTTAAATAATACATGTTCAGTATTTAATGCTTAATGAGCTAAACCTGCACTGGGCGATCTCTACCCTTCCACTATCCATATGTCCACCCCAGCCAGAGCATCGTGCTGTACATAGGGGTGTCTCAAACTAAGAACTGGTCCCCTAAAACTGTCAGCTAGTGCAAAAATTTGTTGTGTTAGAACTGTTGTCTGTATGAAAGCCTTTAGGTGTGCCTCATGCTAGCCAGGATTTAGCACTCAGCATCTCAGGGAAAAGATGAAAACAAACTCCCTTTTTCATGCAGCACCACCCAGCACAAATCGAGCTTTGAAATGGGGATTAACAGCACAGGGGAGCTGTTGTTCCAGCACTAGCATTGCACGGTTCTTCCCAGCTCTCCTTGTCACACTGCCACTTGCTCCATCGTGAAGATGGCTGTCTGTCCTGCCCTCCACAGGCTGCAAACATGTGCTTGCAATGCTGGCCGGCGCTGCCTGGCCACAGTCTGCTTGAGCCAAAAAATCCTTTCAGGACAAGATGCCTATTCTGTTTTCCTTGTCTTCAACTCTAAATCTGCGCTCCTGGAGGTTACCAAGCACATGGTTAAATCTGATTAGATTTCAAGATAAGCTTAAACTAAACTTGCTGTTACAGAGATGACTCAAAAATGGTGACAATTGGTGTCCCTCAGAGGTCTGTACTGGGACCAGTATTGTTTAATATTTTAACCAGTTGCATAGGCAGTGGGACGGAGTGCGTGCTCAGTAAATTTGCAGAAGACAGCAAGCTGAGTGACGCAGTTGACACACCTGAGGGACAGAACGCCATCCAGAGGGACCTGATGGGGACAGACTTCTTAACAGGGCCTGTAGCAATAGGACAAGAGGTTTTAAACTAAAAGAGGATAGATTCAGTAGATATAAGGAAGAAATTTTTTACTTTGAGGGTGGGGAAACACTGGAGCAGGTTGCCCAGAGAGGTGGCAGATGCCCGACCCCTGGAAGCATTCAAGGTCAGGTTGGATGGGGCTCTGAGCAATCTGACCCAGCTGAAGATGTCTCTGCTCATTGCAGGGGTTTGGACTGGATGATCTTTAAAGTTCCCTTCCAACCCAAACTGGTCTATGAGTCTGTGATTCTATGATTCGTTAATGCAGCTAGGATACAAAATAAAAATTTGGGCTGAATTAACAAGGGACAGTCTGTCAAATCTGTTTTATTTACTCAAACTAAAGACTCTCCTTTTAGTAAAGAGAATTTGAAATCCTGATATGTGAATTTGAATTCTTAGTAGATGAAGAGAAAATCCTGGGATGAGAGATTTTGTGGGGCAGTGTAATAGAATATTTTATTATGAAATCATCAGCTGCTCTATAACAACTAAATAATACCTTTTAAACAGATCCAGAAACTTGACAGTTTGCCTTCAGTTTTAAATCCTCTGGAAATTGGATATGGCAAAAAATGGGATGAAATCAGAGGTATAGCTTTTACCAGGGCTTTCAAGGCTTTGCTCCTGTGCCTGCCATAGGGCTGGGGAGGGAGTCCTTCCCGAGCCCCAAAATTCCTGTGTTTACTCTTCTTTTACCGCTTCACTCTCCATCCTCTGAATATAATGGAAACCTGCTGGGCACCGCTCCTGCTGCCTGGCTCAGGGCCAGGGCTCCAGGCATGAGGCCATTTGCCTACGAGCTCCCCACGTGTTGCTCCCTGGTCCCTCTACCTATTTCAGCTTTGTGATGAAAACAATCTGCTGAACAATTAAAATCCCCATAGAAACAAGCTCTCAGGCTGATACGATCTCAGAGGGATTGTTTGCAAAGGGCCAAACAGCTTGTTAGGTAGAGACATAGAACATGGTGATTTGCAGAATTAATTACTTGCTATGACCTCTCCCACTTCTGAAGTGAAGGGCCAGTGACTGTCACCCTTTCTCCATTTCTCTGTGACAATACAGATTAGCTCTAGATCTTCATCCTCGTTAACATATGGAGAATTTTTTTCAGATTGGATGAGTTTTGCAGCTCCACATCCAAACTGGTCTGTGATGTTTTCTTTGTAACTATGCACTGATGCACCAAGAATGACTTTGCTGCATGACTGAGGGAAAAGTACTTTTGAAATTATAAATGAGGTTTTGTAAGGCTGTGGTTTATTTTATATTGATTTGCAGCCTCTTCTCTGCAATGCAGCAGTTAACATGCCCTAAAAATGCTGAATTGCTCTTAATGAGAACATGGATATGCTGTTGCACACTAATTTCACCATCCTTCAGTTTTATAGCTAGCAGATTTATGCAGTTAGCTTCTTTTTTTTCCCCCCAGGCTGTAGGTTGTCTGAAGAAGAGAAGAATCTGAAAACATCAGTATTAATCAATACAACAGCAAGGAATCAGCAAATACTAGTCTGTAAGCCTGAAGAAGGAGTTATCAGCAATGTCACAAAGACCATCGCCTTGTGGAACCAAAAGCTTCAGCACCAGTTTTGCTGCATGGCACAGAAAAGTAGGTTTTTGTCATTGTAGTGCCAGATCTCAGCCCTGCCTTTTGCTCCAAGTATGTCCTGAGCCATTCTCAGCCAAGGCAGACAGATACGGTGGAACAGCCCTGTCACATGCTGCTGTGTAAGCACAGCCCATATGATAAGCACCAAAGGTCTGAAGAAAGTCATCACAAGCCCAATGTTTTCCTCCTTGCCCTGGCAGGTGTTGCTAAGGGCTTGGGCCAACCAGTCCCTGGCTCTTTGCTAAGATGTGTCCACCTCACATGACGGCATTATTTTCATTTTTCAAACACAGGCATCTGTGTGATCTCAAAGTTGAAATGAAATAATAAACAGAGAGAACACACAATGCATCTTTTTTTTTTCTTTTCCCCCTCAGGCAGGAGGTGCATGAAGAGCAGTGCATTACGAAGAGACCAGAAAATCATACGTGCTGGTGCTCAGCAGCAGCTCTGTCACATCATTGCCAGCATCCCCTCTGCCCACAGCATTTGTCGCAGCCACCTTTTGGCTGAGAGCAGCGAGAGCAAGCAGTGCCCCACTACAGCCAAGCAGAGCACTCACCAGCTCTGTTCTGCTGGTCTTGGTTCCCCCGCTGAGCAGACACATGGACACAGGGGTTTTACCTTCTTGCCTTCACATGAGAACGAGCCCAGGCAAGCAGGAAATACTGCTTGTGGGCACACCCCACCAGTATCTTGGGCAAAGGGAGCTACTCCTCTAGGATTAGGAGGGTGCTAAGAGGAAAGCACAGGTGATGGGTTTTATGGAACTAGACAGAAATGCCTGGCAAGAGATCATGATTAAAGTTTTGAAGTTTGTACTTTTAGGGGTATTTATTGAACAAGATAGCTTTGCCTTCTAGAGCCTTACACAGCTTGCTTTGTTCTTGGACAGATGTGAAAGTGTTAATTGCTCATACAGTCAGATTTTCCAAAGGGGTGGGGGAAGCACTATTTTGCAGAATATGGGCATCCAGATTTAATTTGCAGTCTTTATTCACTCAGTGCCTGAACAGATGAGACTGAATTTGTCCTAGAATCAACCATACCACTTACAGAAACTATACAATGTGCTGCTTCTGTGGCTCGCCTTTATTTTCTTTTGGTTAACATATGTTTGCTTTTCATGTTGCTTTTTCTCAGTTTATGTAAACTAATTCTCCTCCTGGCTGCAGTTTTTGTGCTTCTTGTAATAAGTTTTCCCTGCATTTATGCAAGTTTTCAATTCCTTTTTCTACCTATGTATCATGTACTTTCTGGCTGACTTAACCAAATGGAGTATTTAGGAACTGGTCCAAAAAATAATTGACATAGGCACTTACAAAAGAACTGGATTAATTTAGGCAATGTAATTTTGAGAGAGAAAACTTCTGTACTGAGCTGAGGGGGCAGGGCTTCTCAACGCTTGACCCGCCACTTCTGTAAGTGCCTTCCTGTTCTCTTCTGAGCTTCCCAGAAACACCATCTCCTGCTCCTTCTTGACTTCTTTAGTCAAAGTCCCATAGCCCTTCCAATCCTTGCTTCCAAGCAGCTCTCCTACCCAGCTCATGCCACAGTGCAGTGGGTTAGCTGCTTTCCCAGGACAAGTGAGATGCGCTTTCAATCTTCCAGCACAGAGACAGGATTGAACCTTCACAAACACTTTCCAGGCTGAATTAGTACAGGGGAAGAAGCATCATCACCATTTTTACAGGAACTGTGTCTGTGCCACTTCCATGTTGAAAACTGCAAAAACCTACATACCTTGTGACATCCTTCAGCAGCCAAGGGGAAGGGCACCAGCTTGTGAAACCCATACAGGTACAAGCTGAAGACAAACATGATGATTTGCACTGCACCGAGGGCAGTACTTCTCCCCCTGTGCAAAGCAGCTGTGGCAGCGCTCAAAAAACACTGCAGCAGCTGCACTCTAAGCATCTATCACATCTTCATACAAGTTTAACACTTTTTTGCTGGCTTGCATGCTCAGGGGACAGCTTTAAGGGCATGGAAATATAAATTCTAGTCTTAGCCTCTACCTCTCCATGTACTGTTCAACTTGTTTTTCCTAGCCATTACAATAGTACAATATATAAAATGTAGGTACCATGGGAGGCAGAGAACCCACTGGCCTTGAAGGCAAGAATTTCTTCCATGCTCTTACTTCTTCTATACGTGTAAATTAATATGTGAATCAGGTACAGCAAATTTCTGCAACACAAACACAACAGCTAATTTTACCTTTGCTGAAGCCTCAAAATCTGATGTTACGTAAATACATTCAAAAAAGGAATTTTACCCTCCCAAAAGGAATCTTGTCCCCTGAAGTGTTTCCATTAAAAACCACCACACATACCTTCACAGGGGTGACAGACTTCTGGATTTTGAACACATATATGAAGAGTTCAATTTCAGAGTAAAACATCAATGTTTTCTTCTGAGCCTAAATATTTTTCTTCACATTTATCAACCTGCTTTCCTATGATACTGAAGGTAAAATGATACTATGACATATTTACTCATGACCTTACAGCATGTGTGGAGGGATGACCCCACTACCCACAGACAAGCATTTTCATCATTTTGCAATCATCTACTTTATTACTTATGAGGTGGTTAATGGAATTTGTCTTCATACGTCATCTAGTACTGTTCTCAGAGTGCAGCCACACACTAGCATCAATGATTAACATCTCAAATGCATCATTTCTACAGCAGTTTTAATCCAAAGGTAAAAACCCCACTTCTCTAAGGACTAAATATGTAGTCCATTATTTGACTTGATTGGATAACAAGCCATTATGAAAATGAATGTGATTATTATGTTCAAGATTGACCCAACACAACCATCAGGGAGAAGAGAGACCATGGACAATCCCACTGTTACCTGAGTTTCAAACTTCATTATTTCTGTTTATCAAATCCCTCCACCTTCACCCAAAATCTCAAAGTTTTTGTGTGTGCTGAGGTTTGACATGCTGACATGAACACCAGCTGATCTTGTGCTGCTCCTAATGGCAGAACAGAACACCAGGGAAAATGGTAACAACAGATGAAGCCTAGCATTTATAATCTTCATTTTATTGATTGTTTTGCAAATCCATAGAAAGACTTCAACAATTAGTTTGCAGAGCTTACAGTACAACTACCTTTTCTACAATATTTGGTTCTTTTTTTGCTTTTTCAAGAATAAAATTCAATAAAATATAAAGCAAAATAAGCCCAATGTGATAACATAGTAGATTTGTCATCTTTTTCAGGAGAAAAGAGTATCAACTGTCCTCGTGTTGTGAAGGGCCATCAAGCAGGGGATGATCTCAGTGATGTCCCAATAAATCTTCATGCATACCATCAACTATGGAAGAAGAATGAGAAGTTCTCATCCCCATAATACTGATCATTGCAACCACTGCTCAGAGTATACCTTTATCTATGAACCACACTTGTGTCCACAGAGAGGGAAATACTTTGGAGTGCTTTAACTTCTAAGCCTACTTTAGAAATCAGTTGAAAAAAGTAGAGTCACAACTTGTTGCATTAGCTTGTGCGGACACGTGACATTTTCAGAAGAATATCAATATTCTACCGCAATATATTGTCCTCAAAAAAAAATTCAAGTGTGACATACAGATATTTGCACCACTGTTGTATACAGAGAGAGCCTGTTCTCCTTTCTTCCCCAGTTTTCTGTATCATATTGATTTTTTCTCTCTTACATTAACACTGATACAAATAAGAGAAGACACCGAATATCCAGCATGTATATCAGTCTTCAAGTACTCTTCCACAGTCTTGATCAAGTGTCCAAGCTGAACAGAAAAAACATCCTGTCACACAGACTTTAGCTGGTTATTCCTCACAACATCCCTGTGAGGTAGGAAGAAGAACATCCCCTTTTCCACCAACATGAGACAAGGCAAAGAGTACACAAAACATTTCTCAAGGCAGTAAGTGGAGAACTGGAAAAGCTGAAACACAGGAGTACTTGGCTCCTGATTCTTTGCTTCAGAAACCAAGCTGCTGAACTCCCAGACATTACTAGGTTACTAGATTTTTAGTAGCCATACATTAATGACAACTATGGCTTCTGTGCGTATGCCAGCAAAGCAAAGTCCTATCGCAGCAGCAGCACACACCTGATGCCACCCTCAGACAATTTTGTACCTTTTATCTGTCAGTAAATGTTTGCTGCAATTAGCTAATCAGTCCTAAAACTAATGTAGCATAGGTAATTGCAACAGATCACCATTTCATTTTCAGATTTATTTAAGACTTCCCTAGCTAATTATTTTTTTTTTTCCCTCTGGATAACTTAATACTAATTCTCTTCCCCTGTATAATAGTTTTCAGAATCCTTCCTGTAAAACCTCTGTGAGCAGAACTTCAGTCCATGTCTAGAGCAATAGAAATGGCCAAACTTTAAGAAACTCACTTGACTGGAATGAATGAATAGCATAGGGAATACACCCAAACACAGAAAGCAGGTGAAAACTAAAGCTAGGTAAAAACTTAACTTGTGCTACTCATAGATTAAGATATTCTGGAGCACTTTGACCAACGTAACTGCAATTCTTTAGAGCAAGTGTAACTAAACAAAACAGTCTCTCTAATCAGAACAGTTTTTACTGCTACAAAACCAATGTATGGATCAAGACAAATTTTATAACTGTCCCATAAAAGATAAGCACTTCTCATTTTAGAATGGAAAAATGCAGTACACAGTCTGGTACAGGAGCTACATATCACAGGATTTTTCTATATGGCTTCCTAGAAATGTGTTGCTTTCCTTCCATGACACGGAGTGACTATCGCGAATACCTCATCCATCTATTACACTATTAGAATACCCTTCTATACCATAAGCCAATAATGCTTATCACATGTATGATATGAGTATACCCCTATATATTTATTTATGCATCTATGTTTCATTTGTTTTGCAGTCAACTAATTGCTCCAGTCTTGATGGCAAACATTATGACAGGAATTATTTTAACAGAAGTGTTTTACAGGTTCCTATTTATATGAATGACAGAAACCATCATACTTAAAGAGAACACTGTATTTTAGTAAATGTGGATTTTCAGTCAATTCATGCTCAGTGTAATAAAGATGTATCATGCTGACTTGGAATGTGAGATCCAATGCTTTCAAATTACCTGTCTCCAAAAATAACAGCCATTTCATAATTAGTACAGGGAAAGGAAGATCTTCATCAGAACCAGTATGAAAGAATGACATTTCAATTTGATTGTCTCATGGCTTTCATTCTAGTTATCACGAGTCTGAGTTCTAAACTTTTTAGCTTTTGCTGATGCTTTGATCAGTAAATGGTGCAGACTTATTTCTTTTACCCTTAAACAACTGTATTCCCTTCAGAAGAAGTTTTCCAAGTGCCCACAACATTCTCTTCCCTCGTTTCTCTATGTAAGACTGCAAGGACAGACTTCACACCAGAAACAATCTTCACTTGCCTTTGAAAGAGGGCTGAGGAAAAGGATTCTATCTAGAGGGTAAGAGCGATCCTTGTGGGACAGCTCTGGGTCTACCAGTTGTCTGCCTGGGGACAGAGACTTTTTCATCTACCTCTTTCATCTTAGCCCCATTCTAGATTGTATGATTCACATACAGAGCTGGGACTTCAGGAGGTGTCAGCTTCTTAATTCCAACAGACACACATCATGGAAACCCCAAACAGATTCAGGGCTAAAGACTCACGTTATTTCCACTGGTATAAATAGTTTTGTAAGAGACTAATTATAAAGTTCAGGAAAAGTGAAGTCTGTATTCTTAGTATCTCTCTACAACTGCATACATTTGCTATAGACCACTCCAGAAAAAAACCACATCTTTACAGGAGAATGGACACGGTAAGTGCTATAGTTCCAGAGCAATGGAGTGATTTCTAAGTTTAATGACATAGGAAAAGCAGAGACAATCATAAGTTTTGTATGGTCATTTTCTGTGTAAAAAATGTAGTATTTGGCAGGGAGATCACAAGGCATTTTTTTGACAAAGTTCATTAACATTTTAGTATAACATTGTTCAAAATTTAAGGAAAGAATTCACCCCTCCATTAAAACTGGTAATGTTATGAAAGTAAAATACAATTTAGGCTCATAGTCACGACCTAAGTTTAACTATCTGGACATTACTTACAAAGCCCTTGGAAAAAAAATAAAGACAGAAGTAAAACTGCAGAACAGTCATCGATTTCTCTTCACTGAGCTCCCTTTTGGAAATAAGCCTTCTGGCAAGTGAAGCCCAGTCTGTATTTCACGTTTAAATCTGCCTCATTGGCATTAGTTTTGGCGAAACCTAGCAAAAAGGAGGGAAAAAACAAAACAGTTGGCATATAGATACAGCAATACAACCCATCGTTCACTTTCACCTCTATCAGCAGTGTGCTACTGAAGACTAGAGACACTGTATTTATTTAAAGTGATATATTTGCAGTATTTCAAAAATAAGCACTCCCACAACTAAATTTTCTGATGCAGGAATACAAGATATGTGTGGTGCAAGCATCCAGCCTGTAAAATTTATTTATTTTGAGTTGGATTATTGATTTAAGAGTTCAAGCAGATTACCCTTGGACAGCTGAATGTGATGGTATAGTTCAATGCTTCTAATTTAACCTTTTTAAAACTTGACTTTTTCTATTCATATTCATTTTTTAATGTGTAAGGACACGCTTATGTATTCTATTGTTTTAATTCCATATATTTGTAAAAATCAATTAGTGATACTCTAAGATATCCAACAGACCAAAATTAAAACACAGTAAGCCCAAACAGGAAACTAGATGAGGAAAGAAGGTGTAAATGGGAGTAATTGTTAACCTTTGTCTGAACCCTGTCAGTTTACACAAACACCCAGAGAAAAAGCTTTCCACAGAAGATCTAAGCATCTTTACGTATCTCCTATCCTCAGCCCTATTTCAACAGGTGCCCCAGAATGCAGATGAAACATAACTCATGTGGATCTTGCTTGTTCAAGATGAAAAAGTTCCACAGATAATCTGGCTTCTAGTAACGTGTTCCACTGAAACATCACACAACACATTCCTTCTGCCTTCTTATCCCAGCTTCTTCACTTAATAGTACTGAACAAGCTAACTCATGGAAGAATTACATATAAGGGACTTTCCAAACATTAAAGCCTCTTTCTTTAAGAGTTACAGGGCTGTATTTCCCGTACCAGTTAAATTTCTACATTTTCCTTCTTCAAGCTACTATTTATCATCATTTCCATCCTTATGAGAAAAGCCACCAAGAAAAGCTTAGTTCCTGAAGAAAGTGTTTAGTGTATCAAATGCTAATTAAACTTTTTCAGCAGATAGGAACTGTTCATTGATCTGTCAAAGTTGCATATGAACTAGGATAATAAATGGATGTAATAGGCACAAGTGTAGATGAGCTGAAGAAAATCCCCAAGTGCACCAGCATTCCTGGATTAGTTCCAGAACTGTTTCAGTATTTCTGACTCCAAGCGCCTCATTTAATTTGGGCCCATTTCTGCCTCACTCAGGGATGGTTCCACTGAAACAAAGGCAAAAACCAGAGTATGAAGATAGCACCGTTAAAATCTGCATTCTGCAAAAATGACAAAAGGCAATTATGGAGATTATTGTTTTTCTGCTGTGGTAGATTTTGGTGCCATCAAAACCTCAAGCGTTTTACATTTGAATGAGCATATTATGTTAAATGTAATGTCTGCACATAGGATGCTAACAGCTGTCATTTCTGTGTACCACTATCTGCTTCAGAAAGGGTCTGATCTCCATGAGTGCTGAAGTGCCACAATGCCTGCTGAAGATAACAGAGGTGTCGAGAACCCAGCACCACTCAGAACTGGACCCAAATACAACTGTTTCTCTAAATAAATGTGATTAAATAACCAGAATAATGGTAATGTAACGAAAGGAATAGTTTGTGCTTGGAAAACAAGGAGTAATCATGTCTGAAATGCAGAAAGCCCCTTGAGTTCACTGCTTTAAATCCCAGTAGAGTCAGTCAATTCAGTGTCACCCTGTACTAAGAGAACAGAATTTGATAATGATTGAATGTGCTTTATGAAGGCTGTTTTACAATACAGAGCCAGAGTTGCTAGTTTCTTACAGTACCTCCTAAGAAACATGTTCTTAATATTATTTCACTTACAGGAAAAACCATTTATCTTGGGAACCTCAAAATACTTCGCTAATGTTGAACATGCAGGTGTACTGGGAGCAGTTTGCCTCAGCAGTCCTGTACACAATCTCTGAACTGGTAAGAGGACACATGGCCTCAGGAACTCCCTGAGCTTGTTGACCCTCTGATTCCTAATGCCCACCTACACTTTTCAGCTACACAAGCTGTCCTATGCTTATTTAATTATATTTTTTATAGCAAGTAGTTCTTTCAAGGCCTGATTCTGAATTATGCTGAGTCCTAATAACTTCTAATGACCATATCAGGTATGCAAAAGCAAGTTATTATTCAAAAATGTAAAAACAACTCCTTAAAAAATAACCCAAACACAACCAGTGTTAGCATATTTGTTAAAACAATAAAAGTTGCTTATCCTTTACCAACTCCTAATTATTTGAAACTACAGATAAAAGCAAACCACAATTCCAGCATCAGCTTTTGTTCAAAAATCTGTTCCTAATGTGACTTTTGCACTGGGAGTGACTGATCAGGATAAAACACAATATCCATTTAAAAATGGACTCAAGTCCTGCAACAGCCTGTTTCCCCAAAGGAAAATGTACTTCCAAACAATAAAACCATATCTTCTGTTATTCTGTGCTCACTGTCTCCAACCTAGAAAGTTCATTTCTTTTTAAATATACACTAGTCAATTGCTCCTCAACTACTTAATCTTTCTTTGTCAGGTGCTTTTCTTAAACTTCATGTTATGTTTTAAGATCATTTTATAAAACTGAGCTTTTAAATTAAGGAAAAGGAAAGAGGAAACAGGAATTTCATCCAGACAGACTTATCCTGGTTATTTTTACAATGAAATACATCTGCAGAAGTATGTTTCTCAGTCTGTTCTCTCATGGTCTCATCAATGGTGTAAACCAGTACAAGCCCAAACAGATTACCTGCCAAGGTGATATATATGCTGGGCAGCAGCAAATCTGATTTAAGCGTGCAAGATAAGCCAACAATTTGTCTTCACAGCATAGTAAAATCAAGGGTGATGTGTTTATTTTTTACATGATGCCAGTCTATGATGAAGACTATTGCCTCTAAATCACGTTTTCTTTGACATTTTGTTGTTGAAAATGTCCTTTAGGAGATGTTTTGCTAAAAAGAGTAAACAGCCTGTGAAAACTGGACTGTATAGCCAAATGTGTCTCAAAGAAAGCCATACAGTCTACAAAGTTCTCCTCTCCAAAAAGGAGTAGTCTGCCTGAAGAGAGATAGTAACACATGAAGGTAAAGCCATTTCTTAAAATCTCACTTGTAACGAACCTAGAGAGATGTTTTACTTCCTATCTTTCACTGCATGCACTGAAAAACACATGCTATAAAAGGCTCAACTCATTTTCCACCCCAGTTCTGTTTTAAACTAGCAAAATGTATGATCCTGTAGCCATACAATTTCACTAAAGTTCTTGTCACTGATATAAACAAGAACGAGATGTCTTATTCATGACTGAACATAAATAAAATCACAAGCACTATTGTTCCTCTTGCAAGAAAGCCTGAGGCAGAGTCTTGAAATGGGGAAAAAGGCCCAAGAATGCTGCTTTCTGAAAAACTGCCTAACGCAATGTTCACATGTCTATTTTCTGAAGTTCAAATCTAAGTGAAGGAACTATAATCGTTCGCTGTATATGAAAATTGGGCCATCAAGGGTCCAATATTATGCAACAGTGACCCAGTCTTGCTGCCACTTCAACAGAAGTTTTGTTCAGGATTTCAGTGAGGGGAGCACTGGGTCATTGGGGCCTGAACGCATCTTTTAGAGAAGGAAAAAAAAAAGAAAAGAAGAGCTAGTGCTCTTCCATGCCACAGCTTTAATAAACAAAGCACTGCGGTTCATGATTTCCATCTATAGTGCTGTGGAGATTTCAGGCACTTTTGGAATTACCCATCAGTAGGTAATGCTGACCACATGCATACTTCAGCAGAGGTAAATGCTTTGCAAGCATTTATGCAAGCTGCATGCTTTCAAGTCAGAATATGAAAGTGCATGAACGAAGCAGCACCTACATTTTTCATGCCCACAGCTCCTGTAGTGGAGCTCGTGATTTCATGCATGACCACAGCAACTGCACAAAGCTGACTACGCTGGAGTTTGCCTTCTTGAGAACTATGAAATGGTGCTTGTAAACTCTCCTTTCCTATCTCAATGACACACATCTCAGGTATACAGATGGTGGATTGTGGCAAAACCTCTCATCAATTGCTAAATTCAGGCTATCTTAAAAATCCAAAATTTATACCAATTCTTTGTAATATTGACAAGAAAGCACTAAGGGACAGTGGGCAGTTCTAATTTTTTCTTTGGTCCTTTGTCTTGCTCTATCATATCCACCACGAGGCCTTCATTTTAAGCTTATCACTTTTTCTGAATTGTTTGTTGCTTCTGCTTTCACTGACTTCAGCACAGGTTACTGGACTTTTCTTTGGGTAAACATACACTCATTTAAATACATATATATTGATCACCTGAATCAAAAAGAAACCAACTCCTTTAAAACAAGCAGATATGGAACATGCAAAGGCTGATGTCTTATGACAACAAAGTTCTCTCCTTTAGTTTTAGTCTATTTAAATGCTTACTAAACATAGCACCTTCAATTTATCATGAAGTGACTGACTGCAATAGATACAAGGTCATTTTTATATTTCAATTTTGGAGCCGAAGAAATAGAAGTCCTGACATTACAGAAGTTTTAAAAAATTGATCATATTTTCCTAAGTCATAGTCAGAAGCTGAATGATATCTTTTGCACAATGAAGTGCTGAATATGGAAGCTAGCTTCCACTGTAATTAAAAAATAATGACTTCCATAAGATGTTACATGGAAAATTAATGGAAATTAATGGAAAATTAATCTGAGCATGACCAGAGAAGTTATCGTCCCCCTGTACTCGGCACTGGTCAGGCCTCATCTTGAATATTGTGTACAGTTCTGGGCCCCCCAGTTTGGGAAAGATGTCAGGATGCTGGAGTGTGTTCAGAGGAGGGCAACGAAGATGGTGAAGGGGCTGGAGCATAAGCCCTATGCGGAGCGACTGGGGGAGTTGGGGCTGTTTAGTCTAAAGAAGAGGACGCTCAGGGGAGACCTCATTGCTCTCTACAACTACCTAAAAGGAGGTTGTAGTCAGGCAGGGGTTGGTCTCTTCTCTCGGGTGACCAGCGACAGAACTAGAGGACATGGACTCAAGCTTCGTCAGGGAAAGTTTAGGCTTGATGTTAGGAAAAAGTTCTTCACTGAAAGGGTGATTGGCCATTGGAATGCGCTGCCCAGGGAGGTGGTGGAGTCGCCGACCCTGGAGGTGTTTAAGGGGAGACTGGATGAGGCACTGAGTGCCATGGTTTAGATGATGGTTGGTGTTAGTGTTGGTGTTGGTATTAGTGTTGGGTTATAGGTTGGACTTGATGATCTCAGAGGTCCTTTCCAACCTTATGATACTGTGATACTGTGATACTGTGAATAATGGAGCAAAGTTATTTTGTAGCAGTTTGCTGCACTTTGCAGTTGCAGGTCACTCGTATTTAGTCAAACAACTGTTCTCAGATTAACAAATGCATTTCCAGAATTGAACAGCTCTCTATTTAGAATATTTAAAACTCAACAAGAAAAACACCCACTATCGTATGTATCTATCAGAAATGCTCTCTTATGGACACAGGGAATGAAAGTCAGCTGGGTTATTGTGCAGGAAGTTTTACTTACAGCCCATAGTATGCTCAAAGCCTTAGTAATAACCTCTTTCACATACTAACTGCTCTGCAGTCTTCTAGTCACATGTCCTACCCCTGCCATGAAACTCTGTAAAGAGGAAGAGTATTGCACTTCATACCAAATATTCCTCAACTATTTTTACGGTGCAGTTTGTATATTGTCATACTCACTGTTCCTGTCAAGGGAAGGCTGATCTGCCCAAAAGGCCTCTCAACATTGAAGAAAAAAATTTCATAACGTATATGTAGAAGGCCACAAAGAATCTATATTTATTATCTAGCACACATATGCAATTGGTTACAATCTAGTACCATTACAGCTCTCCATTAATCAGCCAGTTTTGTGTTAGCATTAAGTGAGTGTTAGGAATGGATGTGAAGGTCAAAAGGCTGTGAATTCCCGGATCAATGCAGAGTGTAAGTTTCATTTGTACAAGGCAATGAGAGAGAAAAAGATATCAACAGTAAAGCATTTAATGGATTGGCTCCAGTAATACAGAAGTGGACAGGTCTAGTCCAACCCCGTTGAAAAGATTCAGAACCCCACCTAAAGATAGTATGAAAACTTAGCAACAGAGAGTTAGGTAAACTAACTTGTACAACAGAAAAATATGAGTTCACCTGTCAGATATGAATCAGCTCCACTGTTAGGATACTCTGAGAAGTTCCCTTTTCACATTGTCCTTTTACTCTTCATCATTTCTCCATCTCTTCTGTTTTTGCTAGCTTCTAACGCCACCAATATAATCATACTAGATTTAGGCCTAAATTATCTTGTTTTCATTCTAAATCCTACATGCATTATAGATATGGAGGAAACTTACTACATCTACAAGTATTCTTGTGATGAGTATTTGTGGAGAATATTTGTTCTGACATGACACTAACAAAGTTTCTTTGAAAAATAACTTACTGTGAAGTCACAGCCAGTGCTTTTCTTGATATCATCCACCGTCAGTCCTTCCCAGATTTCCACAAGGGTCAACCCCTTTTTCTTGTCCACATCAAACACAGCCTGTCAGGTTCAAATAGCACACGATTGATTTTTTTATTATCAAAGCAGAAAATGAGTATGTAAATAGTACTATTGTACAAAATTATATGCTGAAATAGACAGCATTCCCTCAGTAACAAAAAATGCCATTATCAATTGGTTTCACTTTTCACTTCTCTGACTTCAGTTACACTCAACTGAAGAATCTAAAATATGATACATTAAGTTTCGTGGGAAAAATGTTCAACTGCTCTTCATTGCATGAAATGAGGACCCCCCTCTTAGAGCCTAGTGACAACTGTGAGTTCCAAAGGAAGGGACTGACTTGTTCTTTGCTGCAAGATAATGCTCACCTAGAGAACATGAAGGAAAACAGGAAAAGGCAATGGTTGCCTCATTCTTCTATTTAGTTTTTAGGCCACTAGAGACATAAAGAACGGCTGATCGCCTTCGCCAGACTATAAGCTTCTCCAATAGCTATTGCACACCCAGTGCAAATTTTAGTATTTTCAGAAGCTCGCAATAAAAGACAAATTTCTTATTGTATTTTTAGTAGAAAGCCTGGGTGGAAGTGACTAAAGAGGCAAAGGCTGTTCTTACTGATGTGTCCATAAGATATGCTCACAAGGCTCACAAGCACATCAAAAAAAACCACCTGTAAAACGATGTGCACTTGAGCAAAAGACCAGTGAAGACCAAATCTGAAATGCAAGTTTCTTAAGCTCATCACAGAAGTGTACTAAAGTTCAGCTGTCCTCTTGCCACCTGAGACTGATCTACGGGACAGAAAAGCTCCTCCAATCTTAAAAGAGAAGCTGGGTGTAAGGAACACACACACTAGGAAGCTACAGTGGAAATAAAACTTGCAAGACTAGGTAGGAACTGTTGTACGTTTGTGTCACCTCCTAATAAAGCAGCCAGATCTGACAAGTGGTGACTTTTAAGAGAAATTTCTGCTTTTTTAAAACTTTGTATCAGTCCTTGTTCAGTCTCATTTTTTTGCACCTTACATTTGTATATGGCCAGTTAGTAGAAGACGAGAAAAACTTCCACATTTTCATTTATTTTCCCTTACTTTGTGGAGGAAAAAGACTTTAAATTACAGAGGCAATATATGACTGGCAGAAAGCAAATTCTACATCAGCACCTTTGATGCATTCTACTTAGTATGACAGATAGCTCAGAGGGACTACTCTAAGCCCTCAGAAACGCAAACACTGATAATAAAAGGAGTATGATTACAGCAAAAACCTTAAGTCACTTATCCTTTGCTGAAAAGATCCACTAATGTAATTTGAGCAGCAGCAATATCAGATGCTTACATGTACTTGCACTGGAGAGTAAATTGCTTCACAAATGAATCAAGGAAAAAAGAAATAAAGCCCTGATACAGCAACAGGTTGTGTTTCTCTGAAAAAGGCTGTAATATACAGCAAAGAAAATGCCAATTGTTTGACATATACATGCTACACAGTTGTTGCTCTCTGTAAAAAAAAGGAGCTGTCCTTTCTTAGGGACAGAGGAGGGAAGTATTAATAAGGATTCAAGAAAAGTACTTTACCTTCTCTGTAATGATGCGGTTCACACATTGTTTCCCAGTAAGTGGTAAACTGCACTTTTCCAAGATTTTATGGACATTGCCCTGTGTTTAACCATATACAGACAAACATTAATTTTCAAAACCAACACAATTTACTTGGAATGCAAATATGCACATGAAAAAGGAAAACTATATTAGTAGCCATCCATTGTTATCAAAACATTCAATGTACTCATAATAACCTTGAAATTCACTTCTATGGCAGACCACGGCTCTGGCAATTTGGGACAGTTTTTTCCTAGATCCCATATATAGGGAGATGACTAATAAGAATCTCACTGTATCACTGAGTGGGCTCCTGAGTTTAGAAGTTGTGTATTCTTCTGCTTAACAATTTCTATTTCCTGCTGCAATGTGAGGATAAGAGATACATGGGACCTCACTGATGACACATAAAGGACAAAAATTAGGGAAAGACATAGCGGGTACAACATTTTTCTGCCTTACACTTTACCACAAACAGCATGTGCAGGGTCAGCCATACATACAGGCATTTCAAATCCACAGGGCTCAAGAGCATAGTCATGCTCTGAAAACAGAAAATCTAGTTTCTTTACCCACACTGAATTACCATTCCCTCCATCTCTCCAGGAAAGCCCAAAAGCAGACTAAGACATGAGCGCAATACATGCACCTTCCAATTCTAAACAGAAATTACATTATCTCTGGTTTAGACTTAACACGTTAACATGCAAATATAACAGAAAAGAATGTATACATCAAAATAGGATCTACTTTAAGGTACTTCCTTTTCTGGGGCCTTGAACGCCAGTTACTCTAAATTCTCGGAAAAATACTACCTAATGAGAAGGCATAGGGTGAGTTTTGGAGTTTTTCTTCCCTTCTCTTTTTTTTTCTTCCTTTTTATGTCTTTTTTCCCCCGATTTTTTTTAAATAGGAGTTCACAAATGTCTTGAGATCCTGCTAAATGAATGTAGGCTGCAAGAGCTCTGACTGGTTGTAAAAGAGATGGATCACTACATTTTTAGACAGTATTTATAGGCAGTTTACAAAGATAGCAACAAGTGCACCTTTTTTTGATTATCACACACTTTTTTCTCTAATAATCAATTTTAAGTTGCACATGTGAAAACCTTCTGAACACAATACTTCTCCAATTTACAATGATCAGTTTGCCTTAAGGCTTTGTACAAACTCAGGAACCATCACTCAGCCATTTTGACTCTTGAGTGATAATAAAATGAGCAATCCATGTGCTTTTGAATTCATCTTTTTCTGTGAAGAACTATTTCTTCATTCTAATTCTAATTCCACTGGCAAGATCCACATCAGGAACCAAGGCAACTACTCTGATGAAACTCAACTTACTGTTAATGAAAATAATGACTTGTGACAGTGTTACTTTCAATTGATCTACTTATATCTTGTCTGCCTAGAGGACCTTCCTGCACACTTTGCCTAGGAGCCAAGATTTATCTCTGCTTTTTGCAATATCTTCAGTAACATATCAGGTATACTTCTCAGCTCCATGAAATGAAGAATCTGTTCTTAGTACCCAATCGAGACTGAAACACATGAACTTTCAGAGGTGCCAGCATGAATGGCTCCTGTGACCCTGAGAACTGTATCTATTTCAGCTTCTTAACAACTGAGCCGAAGATTACTGTATTAGCAGTGAGCATTAAAGGCATCTTTTGGAAGATATCCATCAAGGCACTATCAGAATAGGAATCTAAATGGAACTGCATGAACTTTTGCCGTCTAAATTGATACGGGATTTGTTCAGATAAAATAAAAGACTGCTGTGTAGACAACAAATTCTTACGCAGTTTCAGCCTGCTTTAAAGAAAAAATTCTGTTGAAGAACAAAAATTTCCTTAATCTCCAACAACACATTTAAATCAAGACTATGCACAATGATAGAGTTTGCAATTCAGTGTTCCATGTTTCAGTAATGGGCAAATGCAATAGTTTCCACTCTGTTTATGTGAATGGCAGGGACAACTAATTTCACAGCATGGAACAATTACGAGCCATTACTTTACTATGTTTTGCAAAATTTGTGAAGGATGGTATAGGGGTAAGAATTTGACTTTTATTTCTCTTAGGCAGTATTTAGCAGACTAGGCACAAAGGCAGTGGCTATTTAGAGATTAAATAACAACATTACTTTCTATTACTTTTCTTCGTGGCTATGAAAGAAATAATTTAGGAAAAAAATACATGAAGAAATACCATAATGACTGAGACTTAAGGTCCATTTGCCAGTGCCTTTCTGGTTGCTGGCACATTGTGATGTACAGATTTCCTGAGCTAGAAACTGCTTCTGGGCAATGTCACTTAATTGTCACTGATGAATTTCACATCACAAAACAGTTTAGTCCCTTTTATATAGGCTTAATTCTTTGAGCTCTCGTACCACCCTGCCCATCATCAACAACTTCATTACCTGGCTATGAAAAATGTTTCTTCTGTTTTAAACACTCTGGTTGCTAATTTCATTTGGCTACACTCTCCTCTTTTATAAGGCAGCCATTCAGCATCCAGCTCTCCTTGCCCTTACTATTTCATGTTCTGTAATTTTTCTTCTCTGCCTTTTATTTTTCTTTACATGAAAAAGTTTAAGTAATTAAAAAATGTAAATAACTGGGGCAGAGGGTATTTAGTCTCATTTGTAATATAATGCATACCAGAGTTTAAAAACAGGACTTCGAGTATTTATTTGAGTGTTAAGATAGACACTAGTTTTACCCTCAGAATTAAGCATACTTTGCCTGCACAGCAAGGAATCAGTCTATTTATACAAAAAACTTGAAAAGGATTAAAAGATCCTTCACAAGATCACAAATCAGACCAAACTGACTATAAGAATGACCTATGCAGCAACTCTTGAACATGTCTATTGAAGGTACTATGTACATCCCACAGACTTCCACTGTATTTCCATTCATAAGTCTTGATAGCTGTTGATTTACAGGAGACTTTGTCATCTGATGACAGATTTCTTAATATTGATTTGGAGAATAAGATGATGATAAGTCCCTGTACTATAAAGCCAGCAGACACAACAGATAGTCACAGGGCCTACAGACATTTCTTTCACTCGGTAGCACACAGGGCTTTGAGCGGGACAAAAGATTGTTCCTCTGATACATACATACAGAAAAAGAATTAAAAAGCTGTGAATACAAAGTTTGCTCTGTAACAGTTAACAGCAGCTTTTTATTTCCTTTCCATATATTATGATCTTCACTTTTGAACAAACAAGAAGACCTGAAAAAGAGGCTAGATAAGAGGAAAAAGTGGCCAAGAACACTCCCAAATTTAAAACAAGAATAAAATAGCTTTGCTGTGCCTTCTCACAAATGCAGAAGAAATAATTTATATAAGCTATAATTGGCTTTCTGGAGATGCACATCAGGCATCCCATGTACATAAAGGCCCAACTGATGTATACATACACCAAAATATTGACAATATTAATAAATGTCTATGTCTAGACTGTTTGTAACAGTGAACCTATCTGTGTTTCCATTTTTCAGATTTCAGTACTCCTACTGACAAAAGCCCAACATGCAAACAACTTCCAAACACTGTACTGAGAAGAGATAGTACTTTCAAGAGGAAAACCAGAATGAATAATTACACTGCTTACACTCTGAGCCTTAACCGAATTTCACAGTAATGAGAAATTCAGCAATAATATTTATTCAGATCACATTAATACCTGTCTAAGCAAAAGCATGATTGCATATTCAGTTTTTGGCAGGTTGTAACAGAGATGCGAGTCATATAGATGTATTTGCTTTTTGTTTACTTATTTACACATATGCATGCAAAAACTATTGGGTCAGACTGAGCTCTGTTACTAAATTGTGAAACTACGATATTTTTCAAATTTTTTTTAAGGGAAAATTAATTCTTCAACTCACATTAAAAACCACACAACTGTTAATATATTTAGCTTTCCTATTTTCATACTTACTATAGCTTACCAAGTAAATTCCTTCTGTTTGCCCTTATGTATTCTGACAGGGATATTATCTTGAACAATAAACAACTAATTCTTATTGCAGACATATAACAAATTTGGAATAACAGAAACACAGAAATTAAACAAAAAGTTCATGTTTAAATATTTGGTATAATACCCTGAAAACAGACATTTTTATCCATCAGTCCATTCTTCTCATAGTCCAGTCCTCCACAGACACTTCTGTTTTAGAAGTTTCAAATTACAACTTTCCTATGACTTTCTGCGGGAGACTGTTTATATTTATAAAACTCCTCCCCTCAAAGAAGTCTCTATATCAACTTCTATTACATAACAATGTAAGGTAGCCTGCATTTCATCATGCCAAAAAGATCTATTCTACTATGCTGCCAGCATCAATTTGACTGGCAACTTCAAAGGCAAAATATCTTTCCATCATAACAAGTATTTAACCATGGGGACCTCATTTTTCAAATCATCCTGAGGTGAAGAGTAATACCTTTGGGATAGCAAGCTCTGGCAATTGCCACTCATTAAATTTGCATTAAGTAACTAAAAACTGTGTGCCACTCTTAAACATGAAGTTAATATTTTATTTTTTTTCCATGATGAATGATTCACTTTTACAAGAGGAAAGGAACCATACTAACCTAGTCTCCTGGTGCACCTCCTTAATATCTAACAGCAAAACCGACAAATCTTCCCAAAGAAGCAGAATGAATTTTTTTTTCTTCTTCATTTTTTTTGGTACAGCACAAAACACTTCCTTAGAAAGAAGCAACTGAGCCTTACCTTGGCTGAGTGCTCCATGGTAACAACCACTTTGGTCTGTGCACTGGATACCAGGTCCATGGCACCCCCCATTCCTTTCACCATCTTACCCTAAAAACAATGGAAATGTAATATTCTTACTATTAAAAAAAAAAAAAAGTTGGAATATATTGGCTTCAATGACAGGACAAGAAATTCATATTTTCCTGCACCTATTTCATCACCACTGCATTCACACACTAACAGAACTTCACCAGAGTGAACACAGCTGTCTCATTCTAGGCTCTGTATCACGTAAATAGAAGAATATTGAGCAGAATAAGGATCCATTGCCACGGCTGGTGCCCTGGGGTTTAATTTAAATCTGAGTAGTACCATAGGCCTAATGGAAGCCCTACCATAAATTTAGTTCCAATGGTTCTGGCATTAGAAAAGTAAAGTGTTTATTCTCCTGTCTAGAAAAATGTCATTACTTCCTCTAAAGAAATCTTTGCCTACAAAATGTAGCAACAAGAACATATGAGCACTCTCCACCTGCCAGTTTAGAAAGCCATGGCTCACATCATTGTACCAGTATAAAAGTATCTTTTTGTTTTATCCCAGATATCCATGGATGTCTTTTCAGAACATGGAAAAATAAAGGCACGTGCATCAGTATTCACTTCTCCTTATCCCTCAAAACAAGCAATGCTTTCTGCCTCTGTGCCTCATTCTTCTCCTAAAGAGAGTGTCAGAATTGCACCTGTAATTTCAGCAGCTATACTATGACTCAGTGCTGAGCTGCCTCTATTTTACTTTCTGTAATGCTGCTTCCACCTGCCTGTTTCCACAACCTTCCACCACCTGCTTGCAAACTGAACATGTCTGATCTTGGAAGGTAACAGGTTCAGACTTGGTGAACTTCTGACAATAAATGACTGTAAGTACAAAGTTCTATTCGTATGACCAGAGCAGTCATTTCTGGACAAGCACTATACTCCCAAACCAAACAAGGCCAAAATCTCACATGTCTTTCCAGAGCTGCTGAGATGGGCAGAAAGGGGAGAGGAACATCAAGGCACCTCCATGATAGGGTAGATTAGTGGAAAACACAAGGCGAGAAATTTTACAGATTAAAATAAATTAATTTCTCTCTGAAAAATTTTGTACTTGCTTTCTTTTGACTGGTTATAATCTGTACTTAAATAAAGCATGGATACTAATACAATGTATGCTGGTTTATATATAAAACCTAAAATTATCCAGTTAAATGATGGGAAAACTTCCTAGTATAAAGATTTTCTCTTATGCTTCTTTTTATTAGCTATGTGATTCAGTACCTTACTAGCAGCAGTATATATTGTCTATTGATGTAAAACATATGGAAGAGGCCTGTCTCACTAAGTTGCCAGGCCAGCAACGTATTCGTCTCTTGATCATAATGAAGGGAACACATGCACCTATGCCCCACCCCACCCCCCAAAAAGCCCCTGTATAGTCTTACCATTTGCACAATGAATAATAAATTATGTTTTCCTACATCCATAAACAAACCCTTTGGGATGTCTCAGGTCAGACTAATATTTAATTACATTAATTAAAATTACTGCTAACTATGTGTTTGCAAATACAAACCTAAAACGAATGACAGCATTTATCTCTGTTCTTAACTTGAAGGCACTGCTCAGATCATTCTCCATCTTACCTGTAATTACAGAGCTCTTACAGAGACTGCAGTGATGTCTCATCAGCCTGCAGGAGGCTCACTGACAAGATCACAGAATCATAGAATGGTTTGGGTTGGAAGGGACCTTAAAACCCATCCAGTTCCAGCCCCCTGACATGGGCAAGTACAACTCCCACCAGACCAGGCTGCCCAAGGCCCCATCCAGCCTGGCCTTGAACACTTCTAGGGAGGGGGAAAACACAGATAATAAGGAGTAGCTAAAGACGATGCATTATCTCCTGAGTAACTCAGAATATGTTTGCAATCAATATTATGCTATCAATACATCTGTCCTGATAATGCCATTAGTTCATTTTCCAGGCCTTTTAGTTCTGTGAACTAGTAAAGAGCCACAGCAATGATGAGAAAAACTGAAGAAATAAGTGCCAGTGAAGGACAATGGCAAATCTACTGCAGGAGAAGCTGTCAATCAGGACAGAGAAGACACTTCACCCGCTTGCATACACAGAAGATGGAAAACACAAGTTTAGTTGAAGAGAAGGGTTTGGGAACCTTTAGATCTGCTCCTCCTCTTTAGGCAAACATACTTATCACTGCAGGGTGTCTGATAAAGCAAACCAATTAAGCATTAACTCCAACTAGCTGAGTAATCACATGCTTTTCTTTTGAGGAATATCCAAAGCATAAGATTCCTACATCCATCTTTCTGCATCTACCAAGCTCCCACAACTTAAACGTTCCCCCAAACCATACTAGCATAGGGGACAGCTGCATCCTAAATTTGATTTAAAATGCTCAGGACTAAAAGGTGATTCCCAAAAGACATTTTGTTTCTTTTTGCCTAGGATAAGTATGCAGACCAGAACAGTTTTGATATTTATAAACACCACATATTTACAAGCAACAAGCAATTTGTTTCTTTTAAATTTTAATTGCATATTTAATTGCATCTGACATGTCAGACTGCTTTATTTTAATACTTTGCATTTAATATGCAGTTTGTCATAAAATTTTATTCTCCTCAAGACTACCTGCCACAGCCACCTCTGCTGTGACATCTCTGAAAAAAAAACTAAATTAGGTTTATAGTGCTGAATACTAGCTGAAATGAGAACTATATATTTCACTTAAAAAAAAACCTGTTAATTTTTATTTATGTTTGATTGAACGGGGCAAATTGCAGACAATAAAACAGTTCATTCTTGGTTGCTTGATAAAGCATTTAAGTGAAACGTAGTAACCTGCACAACGCTCAATTCTTAAAAAATAAAGGGCGGAGGGGAGGGTAATTCAAATAAGCAACTGCTGAAACAGATTGCAGCATCCTGCTCTGTAATACCATGTTGGTAAGGCCCAGTGTTTGCATGTCCTCTGCCCTTATTTATTTATTGAAGATTATTATCATTACATTGGTGCTGCTAGTTTAAGAAACCAGAAAGAACGAACTAGTTCAGTGGTAGAGCACTGGTAATTTGAAGCACTATCAAAAAGACCACTTCATCAGCAAAAGCTTGAAGTGAGGAGAAAAGTTTTTTGAATTAGCCATGGGCTTCCTGGGAGCTTCAATGTTGGCAATAATTACACAGAGGGTTAAGTAGAAGGGAGAAACGAAACCATTTCCTTATAGTTCTTTTGTTTAACAGTTACCATAAAAGGTCTGTACTGCAGGGAGAAATTCTGCTTTTCCCATTCTACTTCATCAGCAGTTGCTAAGTTTCAGTCCACATAGCCTTGTGACACAATAGGTAGAAATTCATGGACCTGATTTTTTTTTTAATTAAGATAAGTCTTCTGCTTCTTCACAGCAACCAAATCTCCCAAAATTAGTATTATTTCTTATAAGGTCTACTTATTGCAAAATAAGTTATTTTGTTATAGTGATGATGGGATTTCTTTAAGAAAACAGAGAAGGGTACATATTTTCTCATCTGATGTCTTCATATATAAATATTATTTAAGTGGACAAACTACAACATTAAAGAGCCTGAGAAGTTAATTCAGCCTAACAGTAATTCCTAAACAGAAACCTTCCTGTTGGTTTGGTCACTTGTGGCATCCAAGACAATTTGTGGCATTCCATCAGAAGCTTGTGAGGTTCAAGGTGGGCAAGACAGTCAAGATATTTTCGAGAGAATTTGCACAATGGTATTGTAAGCTAGAAAGATGCTATAGCAAGCAGGGAACAATTATAAGAAAATGAAAACAGACTAAAAAGAGGTCACTGAGAAAAAAAAGTTAATCTCAGGAGCATTCAAACACTATTAACATTTTGAACCCAGGCTGGTGTCTTACACCTTTCCTCTGTACTTCCCATGGGAAGGACTCTTCTTCCACAGTCGAGTTTTATAGCTACATCCAACATCATAGGTAAAATGCATCTAAACCAATCTGGTTAGGTTAAAAGAACATAATCTTTTGAGACAAACATGTATCTTATCAAAAGTACAGCAAAGCAGATGCTACTGACATGTTCAAGAAACAGTGAAAACATCAGTGTTAAGTGCAGAGTTTTAAGGATTAGAATGGAGATAGAAATAAAAGCTTGAATAATTATATTTAAAATCGAATATCAAAGGACAGCCAAGGTGAAAATGTATACGTTTGAAAAAAAAATCATCTACTTCCCTGTTAAGAGTACTTGCCCACATTGCTAACTGACATAATACTGTATTGAATAAATAGCATTAAGCTGAAATTTCTTTGTTTCCATTAAATAACATATGCTTCACACAATACTCAAAGTTAGTAAAACTACTATTTCAAAAACACAGAAGATAATCAGTGCTTTTAATTTAAACTACAGCCTTCCCATTCAATCTGAATTTTCAGGCATCCCCCTGGAATACCTTGAACAAGCTACCTAGGATGAGACAGTAAATATTTTAAGAATGTCAGTATGGTCTCTGACAGACACAGACACAGACTAGGTGACAGGTATAGAATCCATCACCAGACTCAGCCTCCTTATGAAAAGAAATAATTATATCATGCCAGGGACAGCTACTAAAATTCAGAGCAACTGGAACAGTGTGAACTCCACAGAGAGAGCATAAATGAAGGTAATGCAGTGGATACAGGATACTTCCATCATCATTACCAGTGGTGAACTTAGGACTGCTCTGCCCCTCTCTGCAGTGGGGTATATGCACTACTTACACACGTTCGTCACACTACCTGTATTTACAGATGTGCCAGCGGCAAATGACACGTCCAGCTCAAGTAAGGAGCTTACCAGAGCCATATATAATTATTTAATAAAAACATCTCATCAGTTGTTGTGGGTTAGGTGTGGTTGGTTTGGGGTTTTTTTGTTTGCTTGAGGGGGTGCATATCAGCACATACTTTAGCTTTGTACACAAAAAGAAAGCAATATAAAAAAACAAATACACATTAATCTACTCTAGCTACATAAAAATGTAGACGACAATTCTTTGCCCATTACTAACAGTCCTGCCCAGTGTTTACAGGAAAGGTCTGTTTATAGTTGATTCTAAAAACAAAAGCCGCAACTCTTCTAGAGTTCGCTTCACGTTTCTTCAATGAAAGAAACTGTATGAAGACTATCAAAAAAAAATGGATAAAGCTGAAGATTAAGTGTTCTGAAATATACTTCCTTGTCCTATTTTCCATTGATTTTATGTCCTTATATGGCACAATTTTTGTAATTATACTGTCAACCATGACAGCCAGATTAGATTTTACTCTATGACTGAATAAACATTACCAAGAAACAGTGGGAAATTGATAATGGGATTTTTGAATTGACAGAGTTCGTAATGCAACAATGGAACAAAGAGTTAATATTGGCTGAATGCAACAAAGCTGAACACACCCTACATGTACGGCAGGGTGAAGATATTTTTTAAAGGCTGTCCAAAACAAAAGATTTAGTTGGATGACCTAGCCATGAAGAGAATTACCTGATTTTCAACAATGCTAACCAGATACCTCCTAATACACACATAACAAAAGGCAAAATTAAAAAGTGTGATTTTTGAAAGAATTTAACCTAAGTTCTTCAATGACTGATACTTCTTCACAAAATTGATTAATAACTCTTCCCTAAAAGGTAGTATACACAAATATGTTCAGTAACTATATTTACATTTTTACTTTCCATAAGCAGAAAATTCAGGCAGCATAAAATACTTGCAAAGGAACTGATCAAATTTTACTCCATTATTCTCCCATATAACCGTTGGCAACAGATTTGAATGGCTGAGTGAAATTCAAATGAATACATTGAGAAACTGCATATCAGGGGCAACTCAAAATAGTCTGTGACATGCTTCATTGAAATGGATTTGCTTTATAGTGATGAATGTTATTTCAGTGTAATGGGACAGTTAAGCCTTCCATTTACGTTCGCATATGATTTCCAAAACACACAGCACAGCATGCAATAATTAAGTATTGCCGGCAAAATAATGGTACTATCACTTCAAAATGATGGCTCCGTATCTTAGTCATACTTGTTACCACTAACCCACAGATCAGGACTTTTTGGACATATACTTGCACTTTTGAGACAAGCAGAATTTCTTCAGCTGCTCTCATTATATAGATACCTAATGCATAGCTGTCAATTCCCACATTGAAAATTTAAGAGAATAGGGTTAAAACACCAACAGTGAGCTCCTACATTTCCTTCCGTGCATTCTAAAGAGATATAAACATAAATAATAAACATAAACATAAATCTCAAAAGGTGGAAGATGTAGAGCTAACATAATACACTCCCGTCCTCCTTTGAGGTTCCCATACTCTTCCAATACCGGTAATTTTGTGCTGCAAGGGCTCTGCAGGGCTTCCACACACATTTGTTGGGAGAGAAGCTGATATATTACTGTAGGCTTGATTCCAAGACATGTCGCAAAAATCTAGTATCTCTTCATCTTAAAATAATATCCCACTGAAATGTACATTTCCAAGGAGAATACAGGTAACTGTAGGTTCAACTACTGCTCCATAAGCCTTACTCCATCATGTCCTAGGTATCAGACAATTGCACTACTAAGAACAAACAAGTCATTGAGCATAATTAATCTGTGTATTTTCTATTCATACAAAATTTAGCTAATTTGTAATGCTTCATTTATTTTACGGTTAATCATTAAAATATGTTTCACAAAATGTCTAGCAATGCTGTACAATTTGAAACAAAACACAGTTTGATGCACTCAGTATAACAGAAATACTAGAAGCGATTTACTAGACAGTGTGTTAGGATTCAAAATGAAAACAAGCCCTGTGCAAAGACACCCCTACTCTAGTAAAGTAGCAAATAGCTTGCAACAGGGCTCCTTGGAGAAGACCTTCAACGCTTTCAGGCACTCAGGGATATGTGTCCTTTCTCTCATCATTAAAAATTGTAATTTCAAGTCAGAAAAGTCTTGCTGTGGAGCGCTCTACTCTCAGGTTTGGCACTACAAATACTAATTAAAACTGAAACCAAAAAAACCTCTTGCAGTCCTATGCTCAGTCGGCCTTTGCTGGTTTATTTTAATTTAAAAAATATCTCTACCAATGAACATGCAGTTCACCTCCTGGTCAAAGTGTCCAAAACTGTGCAAAAGATGTACTTTGAAGCTCTGTAGAAAAACAACCAGTAATGTACAAAATTATCTTCCTTACACTCTAGGTTATACTGACCTCTACAGATGGTAAATTAAAAGATTTATTACTAAATTTAAATTGGGTTTCCTCATGTCTTCTTTTCAGATAATCTTCTTTGACAAAACTTAGAATTTTTGTACCATTTTTCTTTTAATTTATTTCATTATTAATACTTTAATCCTTTAGGTTCAGCTACAACAAGTAAAAGCATTAAAAATTACGGCCACTGCTTCTAAAATTCTAATATTTATTTATTTATTGCAAAGAACAATCCAGAGTTGTGTATCCATACTGCACAAATTACATCACTCTCCTCCTCAGCCCCTTAACTGCATTACCTTAGCTATCAAAACATGAATTTCATGCCCCAACAGAAGAATATACAAAGCAAGAGTTAATTTCTTTGCTCAAAATTGTATTCCATTACGTTGTTTGTAGGGAATAGAGATGTTTAATAGTATCAGCCCCAGTATCATCCCCGAGGCTGCTGTTTGCTAACTGAACAGCTGGCCCCTAGGTTTTGAGCCTGGTAGCTAAGCAAATTGCCAGCTTCCTTGGCCCTTTTGGATGTATCCTATCTGCCTTCATTGAGTCACACGCGTCCAGATACTTAACCAGTCCTCAGTCCTCTTCTGTGGAGGGTACTAAAACCCTTCCCTAAATGCTACCACCAGCCACAGAGCCCTTGCCATTAGAATCCAACGCAAAGATGTTGAGTACTTCAGCCTTCATCCAGAAGTATGTTATTGTCTCATTAATTATATACTTCACAAATGTTCAGTAGTTTTCCTGCTATCATTAGTATCATTAGTGTTGCTCAGTGACTAGGAGATGTTCAGAAATGCCTGTTAAGAAGACAGTGTCCCTGGTATCACAGGGGAACAGTTCAGAAGGTCTGGTGTTTTGTTTTGACCTGTGGCCAGCCTCTAATACACGTCACAGCGGCAATCAGAGTCACGTGCCTTCCATCAGGAAGGCTGTAGAAAATAAAGCAGTCCTTTGTAGTAAGGTGTAACCACCAGAAAGGTAGCAGAAAATGTTTCATAAAACACTTCTACTCCTGAGGGTCTCAAAAAGTCACTGGTAGAAAAGCAATACAAATAAAGTAAGTGCAGACAGGCACATATGCAGTCAATCCCACAACTTCTAAAATGCCAAGTGAGACATTTTAAACTGCCACAGGATCCAGGACTGCTGCAACAATGCATCCTTGTGCTGCTGCTCTGGGGGTGAAGTGAAGCTGCCTGGTTAGCAGCAGTTCCTGACAGTAGCTTGAGAGACACCGATAGGTCAGACACTGTGCCCTCCACTCACCAAGTGCAACGAGGCTCTATGCAGTAGTTCCCAGCAGCCGTGGGCTCCCATCTGCTGTGGCCTATCTGCATGCCCTACTCATAGCCATTTCCTCAACATTTCTCTTCCACCTCTCTTGTCCATCTTCTCATAGCTACTCTCTGTTCCCAGGGGCTCCTCAGGAATCTGCCACCTCCTTTTTCTTTCCCTCCCCTGAAACCCTCTTGTTAGCTGGAGAAATACAAAAGGGAAGAAGACAAAAAGCCACTACAGGGTAGTGCTTAATGGAATAAAACTGCCAATAAATACCAGAGATGTAACCGAATGTAATTTCTGTCTAAGCAAACAGTATTGTTTACTGCATGTGCTTGAAATATTGTCATACTTCTCTTTCTTTAATCATGGGATTTTCCTCTCCATTAGAAATTAGCAGATAAGGGCAAAGAAAGGGCTTTAATTATTGCAATGAGCTTTCTCAGCTCAGTTCCTAATAAGTGCAAGCAAATACAGACATGCATGCACTAGGGCTCAAGTGTTATCAAGCTCTATGGGACAGAAAAGTTTGCTTCACGATGGTACTTAAGGCAAACACAAAATTTGGAGTTGTTGTATTACTTGCCTTTGAAGAAAGGTGAACACTAATGCATGAACCCAAAACCTACAGCCTATAAGAAATACTTACAAGCAAAACTAAGTGAAAAGTGTTGCAATAAGATACAGCTCAAACTTTCCTTACACTATGGGCTTCCAGCAAAGCTGATCTTTGTAACACCCCCCACAAACCTTGTGACTAAGAAAAAGATGCATTTCACTCATGATTCAAATCAACTGGTGATAACATATCATCTTATTTACAGGAAAAGCAGGAAGAACTCTATGCCTGGTTAATCCCATTTGAAAAATCTGTGCCACAGAACAGTAATAACACAGCAGTAAAGGAGATTAAGAATCATCTGCCCAATGGATCTCAAAACAAAGTAACCAAAAGGAAATGACTGCTGATTATAAAGGTTCCTGACTGGATTTATGGAGTGTCATCAGGCATATTTACTCACAAGCAAATACAAAATCCCTGCAAAAGAAATTTGCAAACAGTCAAAGGTTAGTAAGAGTGGCAAAGGACGACACCAAAAAGTCACAGGGATCCATGTGGTGTATGCTAGTAAAAAGGTACACCTCAAAGACAAAAGACAAATAAATGCCACCCAAAGCTGTATTTTATACTTTGCTGTTTTGAAAACTTTCCTGTCATTCATAAATCTGGTGCTGAACAGAACAAAGGGGCAGCTTCATAAGCCAAATCAGCAATTCCAGACAGGAAAATAATGCACTTGATACGGACGCAAAACTAAAATCTGCAATTTCTTAGAGAACATAAAGAACTGAAGGAAGGACTATCTAAGTTTGCATGGTTTTGAGAAAAACTCAGAACACAATCTAAGCTTCAATGTTTCAAGCAATATGTTTGTCAACAAATCTTGTTTTATTCATGCAAAATGCTGGTTTCATTTTTGGATTGTTCAAATCTTGAAAAAACAAGTCACAAAAATTGTCAGTGAAAGAATCTGAATATCATGATCAGAAAAATAAGTTGAACTTAACTTCTATATGGCAAAAAGCATTCCTAATAAAGTAACATGTGCACAAAGGTACAAGAAAAAGCATTGTGTGGTATTCTAAGTATTATTTGAGCCTATAGTATCTGTGAATGCTGTGCCTTTGTTCAGTTTAAATCTAGGACAAAAGCTAACGTTGGGGTTTAGAAGCAGTTTAAACTGATAAATTTCTGCTTCAACATAGATGTTATTAGCAAGTTGAAAATATCACAAAAATAATTCTTATAGTCTCCAATTGTGACATATCTTCAGAAACTGACGCTAACAGTAATCAAACAAGCTCTGGACAGTCAACTGAATATGTTGGGAAGATATCTGTGGAAAACATCTTGATTTGGAAATTTATCTAAGTAAGTACAGCAAAAGCTGAATTTTCACCCCCTTCTCTAAAGATAACTGTATATGTACCCTGAGCAAAAATTTAATTTTAGATTCAATATTTAAACATTTTTTGTATGAAATATAAATATATGTAGTTTATCAAGTTTAGAAAATGTTTAAGCATGACTACTTTTGTTAAACACAGAAAAGACAGAACTATGAAAAACAACAAAAGCAGGCACGAGAAAATGGCAGTATATGTCCACTTTAACAGCAAGTCTTAATTTAAAAAGTCCTGCAACTCTATGCTATATTGAATAACAAACCCAAACACTGCTTACTAAAAAGCTCTGGACCACAGCAGGGAAGTCCTAGGAAAAACTAATGGGAGCGGAGGTCAAAATAAAAATAAAACTGGAAATATAGCAAAATGTAGGGTTTTATTTTAAAAAAAAAGAAAAGATAAAACACCCTCACCTCAAGTAAAATGAAAGCAAGAAAGAAAACAAGAGGTGAATTGTTCCAGCTTATGACATTGCTTTTCAAGAATGAACGCGCTAGTGAATAGCTTTTAGATTTAGCATAGATGCAACTGCATGAAATTGCATATCCTGAAATAGGAACATGGTCAGTGAAAATTACTGGGATTTTTTGGTATTAAAATCTATCCACTGATGATTAAGGAGTGCCTTTTTCAAACATCTCAGCTTCATGAGCTATTCCTAGAAGTGCATTTTTGCTGGTTTACTAGGAATATTTTACAGGAGTCTTCATTACTTGTTCACTTGGGTATTCTGAAGAATACTTCTGTTGCTGCTTCAATTTAAAAAAGCATCGAAAAAGAAAAAAAAGCAAATCTTCAACCTACTTATTCTGTTTTCTAAAAGGCCTTTCAGAAACACCTTCAATAAACAGAAGGCCTTACCAGATGCAGCAACATTCAACACCACTTTGGATGGACCAAAAGAGTGTTAAAGAAGAAAATCTTTAATTTAAGTTACATATAAAAGGACAGTCTAGGGATACAGTTAAATAGTGACTTTCATTTTGCAAAGTATATAGAGAATGTCAGTGTAAGTCAACCCAGCTAAAGAAAACCTAGAATTTACCTGACAATTGAAATAAAAAGATGTATAGATTAAAACAACCTCAAATTGTGCCCATTAGAAATTCTCCAAATACTACTTACCAAAAACAATTGAGTTTATACTATAACTTAATCTTCAAATTTTTTTTTAGTCTCTCTCAAAATTTTGACAGAGAATGCAGTAAATCAAGAATAATTTTTAAAGGCCACTACGTAAACAAGTAATTTCTATTTATATGAGACATTACACAGCCACCACAAGTTAACACAAAGGAAGTGCTTTCACAAAACCAGAGCTACTTCATCCAGTAAAAGAAAAGAGAAGTTCTTAGACTGACAGGAAAGAAAAAACTCATCTTCTCAGAGACATACGCCTTCACTATTGGGCTGTCAGTTTAGATTACTCACATCATTATTTACTTTATATACCTCAATTATCTGAAAAAAATGAAGTTTACTAAATGCAAGTTTTTAAAAGTGAGCTATTTAAAATAAATAGAGTGCTACTATCATGTTTTTAACATACTGAGCCATGGATAAACCAGGTGAACTCCAAATTTAGGTACTAGAGGTTTCAACTCCTTGAAAACTTACACTATCGTTCTTCTGCCTTGGCTCAAACAACAAACCTAGGGTTAAAAACGTAATTTGATTTATCCTTTACATTTCCAAGTGTCTATGGATTCTTCATCAGAGACTGGTTTCATTAATTTGGATTCTAGTGAATAATATAACTCAAGACAAAAAAAAAATAACTGGAATTGGACAATGTAAAGTTAACCAGTATTACTTAAATGCATGTCATATTTGGACAGCTACAGTGTGTCTGACCATGAGATTATGTTTCAAACACAAAGTTCTATCAAAAGACATAAAACAGCAACAGAGAAGCATGCACAGGATCCCAGAGTGATGAACTAGCATTAATTCTCAAATCCCATTTTTTACAATATTAATTAGATAATACTGCAAGTAGAAAAGTCTTGAAAAAGCAAGCATATATGTTAGTGGGGTCTGAAAAGATCTAACCAGCATTAGTCTGTGTTCTCAAATGTGGGACCATAAAATTAGTTTGTGCTGCTTTCATCAATTTCATCAAGTGTGTGCTTTTATCAATTTATGGCCTGTGTGACATATTTCAACCCAGATATAACCCCTTCACATCCCCCACAATTGCTCACATAGGCACCTGAAATAGTTCAGATAACCCTTTCTTCCACATCTGTCTTTACAGACCCTGTCTTTGTCCTCTCTCTCTAAAACCAGTTGATGCTCCAGCCACTGCTTCACGAAGTCACAGACTACTGGACTCAACAAACAACTCTCCAAGAGACAAGGACATTCTTTTTTCTTCTATTCTTTTCTTCTATTCTTCTTTCTTTTCTTGGGAAAGATGTTAGGATACTGCAATGTGTTCAGAGGAGGGCAACGAAGATGGTGAAGGGGCTGGAGCACAAGCCCTATGAGGAGCGACTGGGGGAGTTGGGGCTGTTTAGTCTAAAGAAGAGGAATCTCAGGGGAGAGACCTCATTGCTCTCTACAACTACCTAAAAGGAGGTTGTAGTCAGGCAGGGGTTGGTCTCTTCTCTCGGGTGACCAGCGACAGAACTAGAGGGCATGGACTCAAGCTTCATCAGGGAAAGTTTAGGCTTGATGTTAGGAAAAAGTTCTTCACTGAAAGGGTGATTGGCCATTGGAATGCGCTGCCCAGGGAGGTGGTGGAGTCGCCGACCCTGGAGGTGTTTAAGGGGAGACTGGATGAGGCACTGAGTGCCATGGTTTAGATGATGGTTGGTGTTAGTGTTGGTGTTGGTGTTAGTGTTGGGTTATAGGTTGGCCTTGATGATCTCAGAGGTCCTTTCCAACCTTATGATACCGTGATACTGTGATACCCAGCTTTCAGCTTTCAAAGACTTCCTGAGACATTTCGCATTGCTCAGACAGTGAAAAATGTGAAAAATAGAAAAATGCCTCGTTACCTTAAACTAGGCTAAAAAGAAAATTTGTTTCTAGACGCTTACGATACAAACTGTATCATAAAGTACCATTCTGAAAGCCACTGAAAATATCAAACTTGCAGACCACATGAAAGATGTATGTTGTTTAATATTAAAACACAAAATGTGTTCAAAAAAATGGCTTTATGCCATCAGCTGCTTAAATAATACTGGGATTAGATTGTATTTTTACGGTTGAAGCCTCTAGGACTATTCAGGTAGGTACAATAGTATTGTGTCCTTCTAGACGTATTCAAAACAGTAATGCTGTGATCCTTTGATAAGGAACACTGAGAAAAATAATGGAGGATTTTTTATAACTCTGTAATAATCTAAATGCTGTTTTGCACCTTCTGTCAAGTTACTGCTCCATGTACAACTGTACAAGAACTGTCACTCTCAAGAAAAAGCATCAGTCCTCAGAAAAAATGAGTGTGACACTTAAAAAGAACAGACCTCAGAGGAAGGAAAAAGGCTTACATAAACCATACTTAGGTTTCACAATGCTTTGCACAACCGTAATTTTACAGGGCTGACTCCTGATAATTGATTGCTTGGTGCCAGCAGCACGCAACAAAACCTGTTAATCTTAAAGCTGCACATATCCTCTATTTTAATGCTCTGATCTTCACAAACCTCACTCTGCTTCGACCCTTTTCTACTCTGCCTGACCCTCAGCTACATTTATATTATCAGAAATACAGTGCACTGACAGTAGTACAAACGCCTACTTACAGGAATCATCCAGTTGGCCAGGTCACCATACTTAGACACCTGCATAGCTCCGAGCATTGTCAAATCAACATGGCCTCTGGCAACAGAAAGCGTGTAATTAGCATATCATGTTCAAATAACGGCCTACAAATCTTAACAAGCTTTTGTTCACATTCTCATTACATGAATACAAAACCAGCGGCATACCACAGAGGCAGCAACCATTTTGTCACACATGTAGTTGGGGTTTTTTCCCCTCTAGATGTATCGCTGATGCAAATTTTTCTGTCTGCCTGCTCATCTTCAAAAATGTTATTTTGTCTGCTTTTGGTTAATTGCATGCAGTCAATCTGCTCTGAACTCATACTTTCAAGTGCACTCCTTCATATATTTACATGCACACATTATCTTTTCAGAGCCATTAGGATTTAGTGTTTGTTTGCATCCAACCTCCTTCCCAAAAAACAAACAAAAAACAGGTGCAGACAGTAAATTTCCATTAGGGAGGTCAAATGAGGATTACAGTTGCAAGCTGATCAAAGAGAATATGCAGAGTGCAAGTACAGATTAGATACTTGGAAACAACCAAAAAGTAGTTGTTAAAACATAGATACAAATGTGTTTATATATGGTCAGGTGGTGGTAGACATAAACATCACTACCGTATGCATTAGTGTTTCCCTATTTCCAATAGCTAGACCTAATCCTTAGTAAACCATCACTGATTTAAGTTCATGATCATTTTACAGGTTATTAAATGTAACCACATTTCAAAGAATTACTAATGAGTTCAGTTACTGACAGTTTATTCTTTTCACGTCTCCAAAGATCAGGTTTTGTGCTGTTACGTACCCTCTTATCATCGCAAATGATTCATCACTAGAGAAATAGGAAGAACCTGGAAGAACAGTGACTGTCTCTTTACCTGTAAAAAAAATAGCAGGTATTTATTTTGCCTCTGTGACAAAGGAAGTCACAGCTCTTAACCAAGAAATATGGGAGTTTTATCAAAATTCCTTTGGATTCTGAACAACTATGGATGTTACTATGTCACATGTAAACCTAATCAATCATAATGCATTATGAAGCAGTGTTTTATAGTTTTTATGATAGGACTGCCCACTTTTTGACCACCACCAGTTCCAGGCAAAATACTAATGACACAAGAGGCCAACAAATCTCAACGGACTTCAGCTTTCTGCTCTATCCACAGAAAAAATGAGAGGTAACTCTCCTTTGAAACAGAGAAAGTATCTTCAGGACACAGGGAGGTTGGAAGGAATAGTAAGCAGACCAGACTAAACAGTCTAGAGTGATAATTATGCAGAATAAAGAAAAATAAATGACAGATTTAGTCTACTCTTGCTTTGTGCATAGAAAAGGTGTTCTGTGTGATGTACTGTGCTCTGCACAGTGCTTGGGTCAAGCAGTGGAGCACACATGAAGTGTCCTTTTTGATGCTACCAATCAAGAGCCCTCTTTTTGCTTTCCTGCCAGCCGTTTGAATCTAGTCTAAGCCACAACTACATGTATAGAGAGCTTTTAGAAAGGAAACACACGAACGAAGGTTCAGTTACGAACCATATAAACCAAGCACTGGAAACTTTAGAGAATTTAAAAAAAAAATAGCACCAGATGTTGCACAACCAGTGTAACAACAAAGGGGGAGAGACATTAGACATCATTAAGAAGTTTCCAGAAATCAGAGAAAAAGAGACAATAAGATTAACTAAGAGGGTTGGAAGAGGGAAGGAATACTGTAGGAAAGTAAAAAGACAGACTTAATTTACCTACTTTAATTCATTCAGTTCATTTGATGTACACAATATGCCAAGACATTGTATGGAAATTAAATTTTGACACACAAAATAGTGTAGAATTAAAGTCATACACGCGGTCTTGCAGTCAGATCACTATGCTAACTTCCAGACTTGCTGAGACTATCTGAATGGTCTTTCCTCACCCAGCCAAGGCAGTGGGAGAGACAATACAGCCTGCATGCAGCAACATGGAGTGAGACTTCTGGAATAAAGTCACAAGCTAAGGCAATTCTGAGAAGAAAGAGACACAGGCTGAGGACTGTGCACTGTACTACCTACTACCCAGAGCACTGTACTACCTACTTCTTGAAAATGCTCTCCGGAAGACAGTACTTGTAAATACTTCCACTGTAAGACAGAAGTCTGCTTTTCAATTACAGGGAAGATAAAGTTCATGTGAGACATTCAGAAAATGGGACAAACAAAACCCCCATACATATTTCAGAGAAATTAAGTTTTCATATAAGAATTTGGCAAAAGCCCAAACCAGGAGTATATTTTGAAAATGTGGACTCTGGTTGGTGATTTTGGACCATTCCAGTCAATGAATGTGAACAGAATTAAATCATATTCCTTCATCATTTTGCTTCTGTTTTCTTCACATGATTTCATAAATTTGGCTGGAAAGCACCTAGAATGGTCTTAACCCAACTAACTGTCAACAGGATTTAACAGCTTCTGAATGTTTCAGCAAGGATAACAATAATAATTTTGGTGGTAGAGCTGAGGTTCACGTATCCTATGTCCTGTCTGCTACAGCTTCAGAGGAAGATGTGAAGGTGCTTAACACTGAATTACCAAGAGTAAAATAATCTGATTTCCATGTTACATTCTGACTTATGTTAGTATCATCTCTGCAAGATTATTTCTTCAAAAGTATTTATCAACAATAAATAATGGTTCAAGATCATCTTGTTATCTATATAAAAGTACATCATCTCTCTATTAGCATCTTCATTTCTAATGCACCCATATTAGAACCTAAGTTCTAATATGCATGCATATAATTTCACCTTTTATAGCGAATGCTTTTTATTCTTTTTTTTTTATCCCAGTGACACTTTCAATACATTTTTTTTAAATTGACTTCAATTTCAATTCAAGCATTAACACAGCTCTTAAGTGCCTCTGAAGTTTTCCTTCATACAGTGTATCACAACAATTACCTAGCTACTGATGAAATGCTGGACTCAATTCCTTAATAGTCTCTTCCTTGAAATTAGAAATCCTTATTTAAAGTATAATACTGAAACAGAGGCAATAACATAGTACTATGAAAATGGTATCAATTAGTTAAGCCAGGAAGCAAATGTTTCAAGTTTGCTGTACTGCACCCTGATATTAACTTGTAAGTTATTTGGTGCCAGTACTTTATCTCTTTTAATTTTTCAGAGTTTAATTTTACTGGCTAACAGCTCTGAGAAAGATACTGTCTGTAAATACATACGTACACACCACAAATGTGTATGTGTTTATATGTATATATAAATAAAAAATATAAAATGCATAGGTTTTCCATATGAAAAAAATTCTAAGATGTCAGCTATAGGTCTATAACTTACACTATTAACATCAATGAGAATTTATAAGGTGCTAAGGTCTACTTATATTTGTCACAATGCAATACACAGGTGTAATTTTACGAGGAAATGGACACAGGCACAACTTTTCATGAAGAAAAGAGAAATAAGAGAGATGCATCAAAACACAAAAAGCTTAAGTTTTTACGTTTCATGTCTGCTCCTGAGGTGAAATGCCCTCAGAACAACCAGGCAAGAATAGTACATTACGATTGGCATTTCCCCCATAAAGCAGCAAAAGCAGAGATCCCCAGCAGAGCTCTCCAGTGCTCTCTCTACAAATGCAAATAAGCTGCATTCCCGGCAGCTTAGTGGCCAGGCATAAATCAGGGCATTATACACAGGCCACTTCAAAACACATCCCAAACATTCACCATTGAAAACTACTTTCTAGAAGTCAGAAGGCAAAACGCAGCAGGAAAACAAATCTATATTCACATATACACTTCACAAAACAATCTCATTTATGAGAAGGAAGATTTGATCCTTTACTTTCCAGCCTGGAAAAGTTTCCTTTGGTAGGTACTAAAATTCAAAGCATAAGCTCTCTCACGAGAATATTAAACACCTCTATTAATCAAAATCAGCCTTTACTTAAAAGAAGACAAATACATTAATATTTATAAGTAAATAAAAGAGGAGTCTGGGTTCAAACACTGAATCAAAAGAAAAGTTTTAAATTAGCAATTAATAATAATTTTCCATAAATTAAATTTATTTAATAGATTTTACCTGCATTAATCAGGTCTGGATCTACTTCACTTTCAAGTGGGTAAGGACCCTGAGAACAACACAAAAATGTATCAGCTCTATATTAAAATACCTTTGAAACACAATTCGTAACTGCTTTATAATTTCTAATGCTTATTACTGAAAAGAGATCATCTTTAGCAGAACAACACCCCCTATGAGACAATTTACACCACAGATCAAGGCTGACAGACATACTGTTACAAGCTGTTAGAATCACTAAATAACCACGAAATGGGGTGTTCGTTCGCTTTGGGTTTTTTTATTTTATTTTTTGGTTGTAACCAACGTTAGAAAAAAAATAAGTAGCTGCACCCTCATAAAGCAATACAACAGTGAAAATAATATTCACTTTAAGCTTTATTTAAAATTATGTTTGAAAAGGCTTGTAAGTCTTGGTCTTGCAAACTACTGAAGGTTCTGACGCCTTTCAGCAAAACGTATTTAAGAACATACTTAGCAAAGGAACACTATAATCCTGAAATGAGCATTTCATTAAAACCTTCCTGCATTGCAATGAGAATTCTATGATCATGCAATATGGCATAGATTTGAATATGAATTTTAGTAAAACTTTAATGAAATCGTGAGTTGGGAGGAAATAAAATCCAGCCACTGCAACGTAAGTACTCTACAATAAGCGACCAAGATATACTCTTACCAAACCTAGGACTCCATTTTCACTCTGTAAGTGAACAGTTATGTCTGGACTGATGAAGTTACTGGCCAACAGCGGGATTCCAATACCCAGATTAGCTGAAAAGAATTAGTTAAGGTACAAAATAGGAATACAGTTAATGCAAACATGTAAATTTTAAAAATTTACTATTGTACTAGGATTAGATTAGAACCGTTCTCTTCACAAGCACAGTAATTTTTAGTTAAAGGCCTCATATTTTTGATGAATTATTTTGCCATTTGGACTGTCTAATTGCATTCTGTCAAATGCTTTACACGACTAAAAAAACATACCATACAAGTAAGTTTCATTTCCAATGTAAGTAACTTTTTCAAGAAACTCTTGCAAAACTTTCAACGGCTAACAAACTCTCCAGATATGTCTGGATAAAAACTCCAAATACCCTAAGCCTTAATATCCAATCTATTGCAATAGTGTGTCAATAAAATGAAAGAATCCTAAGCTCTGGGAAAGACAGTAAATATGGTAATTAACTTGTCTTAAAAGAAACAGCTCTGGTTATTCTAGCTAGTCCTCGCTTTTATCTACAGCACAGCTGAAGGATACCATACATGCCATCCTCAAACTCTAAAGCAGCCCGTCTGATAATCCTCTCCCTCACATTGTCTCCTTTTTTTTGTTTGGCTTTTGAGTCTTCAGGCTTTCGGATTGATAACCGCTGCAAAAGAAGAAGTAATCATAAGTAAAGATTAGAGTCCAGCTTCTTGCCTCTCAAGACACAAAAGCCCGATTTGTGATTGCAGTGAGATACTTTGTCCAAGAATAACATAATTTATCTATCTTTTACAACACCCAACCTTTTATTTTATCAATTCAAGCTTATCTAAGCCAATGGAGTCATCAAATATCCTCAATGATAGCCTTAGAGCAAAATGTTATTTCTTTGTCTGTATTGCCAAAGCTGAGAGAGCAATATATAAACAATCACTTAAGAAGGCACCAAGCATTAGTGCAAATACTAGCAAATCTAAAATTCACTACCCCGGAGATACCTAAATAGATTTGTAAAATGTCAGCCTAAAATACAAATAAAAAGAGAACTCTTTCTGCATTCATTCAATTCAATGGTGCTGTCCAGATTTACATGCATGAAACAGACAAACGCCAGTTATCTAAAGATACTGTGAGCTAAACAAATAAGTTTTCATTTCATAAATCTGTATAATCTTGCATAAATCTGCCTGAAGTTGTTTCCTGAGATTTCCTGGCCTTAAGTTGATGCTTTCTAAATCACATGTAGGTGAAAATGCTGCAACATTCAAGAAGCTTATAAGACTGTTTTTGTAAATCGTTGTTTACAAAGATTATGTTCATCGCACATCTCCCCCATGCCTATAAAACTGCTCTGGACAACATCATGTCCTGTACCCACATACGACTTCACATGGTCTCCTGCTTCACGCCACAATGAACACATAGGGCAAAACTGTATCTTCTGTTTCTTTTCATCATCACAAAAGCATCTTTACAGTGTCTTTTTTCAGCATGTTGGGAATAACTCTCCTCTTAGACAGTCAGAAACAGTCAGCACCAATCCTCTAAAAATAAAGTTGCCAGGAAATTCATGTTTTCCCTAGAATTTCTTCACTTGCAGGTTAGTAGAAAAATAAGAATAGTCACTGAGAGTTACTCTGCAGCAAAGAGAATGTTGGACAGAAACTATCATTTGAACTAGAGGGACCACAACTGAGCCAAATTAGGCAGGAATTGCTATTTAAAACTCATAAGAATTATGACAGACTAGTTTCTCTTTATTCCCTTTACCCTTCATCTCTCCTCTTACGACGTACCATACTCAATGCTTTCATATGTACAGCCATTCCATTCATATATAATCTTTTACAGAAGAGTAAATACATCTCCATTTCCTTCCCATACTACTATTAATGAGAGGTATCGCTGCCAGAATTACAAAATTACACAAACAAAATTAATCTCTGGAACAACTTTGCCGTGCTGTTTATAGTAGCTCCCTCCCCCCAATTTTAATTAAGCATATAGAGAAGGGGGTAGTTGAGTAGGTAGGTGTATTCAGTTATGCAGCCAAGCCAAAGAAAATCAGGTGTTTGAATAAAGGTCTTCCATGGACAAAGAGTCACCTCTTCATCCACTGCCAGAATGCAATAAAAACAGCAGTTTAATAAATGTAAAAAGCATTTCTCTCATGAAAGGCAGAAGCTTTTCTGTGAGATATTGCATCCATTCAGAAGAAGGAAACAAGCCATTAATCGCAGTCTAACACAACATACCCAGAGAAAGAATACAAGATTGCAAAAAACCAAGATATTTCACAGATCTGTTTTCAGTCAAATACTCAACAACATGCAATGTGATTTGGCAGAATGACAGATGGAAAGGGAAAAAAAAGCTTTTTACCCTTAACATTCACAAAACAGGTTACTCTGAGAATAGGCCTCGTATGACTTCCTGGAACTTTGTGACTTGATTTGAATAATAAATGTTTAATTACTACAACTCCTTTCTGCACTATTAACATCAGACCAGAAATGCCACTAAATAAAAAAGTTCCTGGTTAAAGAAAAGGAAAGAAAGGTTCCAGGACTTTTGCAGTGTACCTATATACCTACCTAAGCTCCAGTACTTAGCGAAACTTGACAGGACTTTCTCATGCCATTTTCTCAGTGCTAAAGCTCAGAGGTTAGAGCAAAAACCTTGTAAATTCTAAATGCATCCCAAGCTGAAATACAACGTGACCAAGAAGCTCAGCTACTTACTTCAATTCTTTTCTCAAACTTCTCTCCTTGTATCAGGCGATCAACATAGATTTTGGGAACATGAATGTCTTCTGGGGCAAAGGCTCCAATATCAACAATTTCTTCCACCTACAGAGAGAAGAGGCAAAGTGAAATTATTTAGAAAAGAAGTATTCAATGAGTGATTTTATTAATAATGAAGCTTAAAATATTAAACATACAGTAGATTAAATCAAGAAAACTAAGGAATGGGACAAAATAAAAATTTTTAAACAGGTAAGTTTCTACAGAAAGTAGTTGATGCTTTAGTAGTTTAGTTTGCACGACAATCTCGAAGAAATACTCCATGTACAGTTACATCAGACTTGTTTGTAGCTACAAATAATTCTTATCCAAACAGAAAGAAAAAATATACTGGTAACAAAATGTCAGAGTACAAAGCAGAAGTATGAATTTTAAGGACATAAACACAGAAGCTAGCTTGAAGTTTCTCCACAGAGTATTCAAAACTCAAATTGAAAACATTTGAACTGTAATTGATTGCAAGAAAGATGTGACTGTCTAGAAGTCCCTACACTTGGTGAGACAAATTCAAAACAAAATGGTACTGATCCACACATAGTATGCTGGAAATGTCCCCCATCTGAAGGACCACAGACAACAGGGTTTTCCTTCCTTCTACATCTGAGTTCAGGGAGGTCTATCTGGAGACCCTACTATAGTGAGATGGTTGCAGCACAGATCCTCAGCCGTGTCTGATGATTTCCCTGGCAAATCTCAGGCACAGAGAACATACTTCACTCTTGCGACAAAACAGACACTACTGTGAGGGCTAAACCCGCCTCCCAAAACAGAAACGGCATAATGTTAGAGCAATGGGTCAAAGATGCACCTGAAACAATCTACTCAAAAAGAAATTAAACAAGTTTCCAAACTGCTTCATCACCAGGAATTAGTCAAACTTTCAGGAATGTCTGAAGTCTAAGAACCTCCAAACAAGACCCAGGCAATGACAAAGCAGTAGAGGTACACCACTTGGCAGCCACCACCACCAAAGCAACATTAAAGAACGTAAAAATTCAATTTGACATCTTACTGTTACTGCCCAATGCAATCAATAATAAAATCTTTAGTATATAATAGATAATTACCTTCCTATTGTGCCTTGCAGTGTGACAATAAACAAACAAATCCACCCTAAAAGCAGCAGAGGGAGATGGAAAATTAACAAACTAAAGGCCACAGGATCAGTTGCAGATAATCCCTATAAAAAGCCCTAGGGTAAACAAGGCAGGAGACACAAGTTGTGAAATCTGTAAGGAAAAGGCGGTAAGGAAGACTGTAACACCCATGATGACTCCAATCCCAGTATTTACAGAGAGCAGAATCACATATCCAGACAGTCCTATCCACAAAATAATCAAATCAATATTTTAAAAATTCAGACTACTGTATTCATGAAAAAAATGTTCAACTGCATCCGTGCCCTCTCTCACTTGAGTTTTATTATTTTATGCATTAATTTTAAAAATACTATGGAGATCAAGTCAAACACAGGTTAAAATGAAAATAATCCTGAAGCATACAGCTGAAGCACCCTTCCCTCTCAGTGCAGTGACTACCACCAGAACATGCTCAAGAGGGAGGAGAAGCAGGACACAACACTCTTCAATGAAGCTATATGCAAACACATGTTCTGCTACATGCAGAATTCCCAAATTCACCTTTTCTAATTAAATTTGTCTTCACTTATCAGGTCAAAAATTAGGCCTGGAGAATACTAATTGCTACTCATGGCAATTTTCTCATGAAAGAACTATGTTTATTTGCTGCAGTAGCTGAGATTATAAAAATAAAATCTTTGCTGATAACTCGACTTCTGAACTATGCTATCAGAAAACTTGACATGCTGTATCTCTCCCCTCACAGAGTACACACAATAAAAAGTTTATCCAACATTATATTCTCGATTTTTGTTATTAGTCACTCCATTTCCTTAACTGGATAGTATTTTGTCTCTTTGGAAACAGCAGTCGGCATTATAATTTCTCCTCAGAAGAGCCATCAATATAATAATCTATTATTTCTACATGTTATCCTAAATTAATATAACACAGACAAACTGTATTTTTTTGTAGATATTTCAAATGAGCCTAAGGATTCCTGCAGCCTGGAAAGTCTTTGTGTACACCTACAGCCCCACGCTATTCTTACTGGTGTTTCACATTTCCCTGTTCTACCATTATGTGTAATCAGTATCAAATGTAACTAAAAATATGTATGTTAAAAAATTCATATAGAAATAAAATAGAATTATTGAAAGGAAGCAAAAAATTGCATGTATTGTCTGCAAGAATACGTATTATCCCATTCTGTAGGTGAAATTAATCAGCATGTCTATATGAAAATGAAAGAATCTGTACAAGGGGAAGTAATGTCATCTGATTCTCTAACTTTCTCTCACAATTCTTCTCACAGGGAACTCGATGATACTGCACCTGAGATACTGTAGATGGGCTGCCAGCAGATTCCATCCATATTGCCAGCCCTGCAACCACAGATGAAGCTGTGCCAACAAAAGCAAACCAAGAAAAGTGATTGCTATGCAAATTAGCAACTTGACTTTCTGTGATCACTGCAAGACATAACCCAAGCATCTTTCTAGTTAAGATTGATAATGCAAAAAAAACCAGTTCCATAGCTGGGCATGTTCACTTCCCTTTCAGGTTACATATACTTTTATGAGTCTTTTCTGTACAACATCGTCAGCCTAAGCCTCAATGAGACTTGCAGGAGAGCATTCATATTAGTAATTTACAAGATGTGGGTGAGTTTTCTTCCTGTTCTGCTCTCCGTCTTAACTACCCTTCTGTTTTTTATTCTACCTCAGGCTTTATTTTGGTATGTACAGAAGAATATCTGTAAACGTCAAAAATTGTTATAAGGCATCCCACCCAAGAGACAAAAAGTCTGACAAAGCATAAGGAGAGAACTAATCAGGACAGACCACCTCCTACACTCTTATTAATTAGCAAATCAACATCCTGGTACAATTTAGATTGCCTTGATCACATGCGTTCATTTTAACTTTTAACTTCATCAACATGTTAGAAGACAGAGAATGTTTAAATCTTTGCTACACAGGTAAAGCTGAAGAGTAACTTCAGGAGACCATACGGTCTTACTTCCCTCTTCCGGGAAGGCTCTGATATGTCATTCAAAAATCCTTTCATTGTTTCAAGAGTTTCATAGCATTGGGTTTCTTCCTGGGTGTAAACATTCTTGCAAATCTTGCCTGATTGCTGACAATGGGAGTAGAATGAAAAAATTCTATCATTTCTGAGTACTGGTTTATCTGTAAGTACACCCAGAACATAAAAGCTGTTCTCTGCTATGATTCATGACAGCCTTCTGCAATTTCTTTCGGTAGCAGTACTCATAGAATCAATGGCCATTTGTTTCCAATATCACTTCCTTCTGTAACTTTTCCCTTTTTAAAGTAGTTTGATTTATTTTATTTACAGAAATGCAGCTACTTTCCTACAGTTTTATCTCAGAAATTCTGAAGGCTTCCAGAGAGAGAAAGGGAACCTTAAGGGTTATGGACTTTCAGTAAGAAAAACAAGGAACTCTGGTTCTTGACCAAAAACTGGTAAGGAAATTACAATGACACAACTTTTTATACCAAAATACTTAAAAATACAAAGGCCTTTCCTTTGAGTATATATACCTTTTAATCTATCTCTGCAGCCTAATTAGGTCCTTTACAATACATGAAATGTTTTCAGCTGTTTCAGTTTTAAATCTCAGTTTTCATAAAACTAAGCTATAACGAGAAATGACAATATTATGGGAAAAAAAAATGAGAACATGCGTGTGTGGGTGGGTGAGAGAAAGAGACCGGGGGAGAGAGCAAGCTTAACAAAATCTATGCATTTTTAAGTAGCTTATTTTTAGACTAGCTTTATTAAATCTTTCTATCACTATCTTAATTATCCCAGTACACTTCAGTTCCTCAAACTCAAACAATAAACATACCCAGCATAAAACAAGTAGAACAGAACATTACAGCTGGTCAAATGTCCAAAACAATGGGAGAACTAAATCAAATTTAGCATCTTCACATGCTCAAAATAAACTCATTAGAGCACTTCTTCAGTTCACTACTGGAAGAGTCAGGACACCACTGCAAAATTCATTGTAACATTTATAAATTTGTAAGAAGTTACAAAAAATTAAAAAAAATATAATAAGGGCTATGAGGAAAAGTTGTATGTGTCTGGTTCACTCAAGACCACAGAAACTGTGATTAGCCATTCTCCATGGCTAACAACAAACAAGGGGGAAAAAAAGCCAGCTTTAATTCTAATTATTTAGACTGAACTTCATAAAAAGCTTTGATATCATAAATCAGCTGAATACAGTCTGAAAAAAAGTCACTGGAAATTAAGAACACACTATATAGACTTAATGGGCTAAAGGCAAAACCAAAGGAAGATATTATTTACTCAGTTCTGCCTGCATCTATGGAGATGAAACAAGAGGATCTTCTGAGTTCAGTTCTGTCCTTTTCTGACTCTTAAGATCAGATACATCATGACATTTCTACTCCTGCCAAATGCCTGCGGTAATGAAATGACAGTGAAGAAATGACATCCTGAAGAGAATTCTACAACAACATTAAAAAGCAAGGAACTACCAAGCAGTCTAATAGAGGCACAGCTTGGTCAATAATCACCATGTTATGCTCACATCAGACTTGGAATACACGTCTTCATTAGCATTCTGAGGAGCTTGGGAGCAGTAAAATAACCTGTAAGTTCAGAGTTATTATAGAACTGATTTAAGTCATGCTGGAGTTCCATTTAGTCCTGTAAGCCTTCCTCTGGGCAAAGAAGAGGAGCTTAGAAGACAGGCTGGTACTTTCGGTTCTATTCTCCCAGCTTCTAGCAATGTGCAGTTTAAGCATGTCCTCAGCCAGAGGCTGGTCACAGACCAACTTGCTTCATAGTTTCTAACAGAGCATGAAATCGTCTAACAGTTTTCTTGGAACCCTAAGACTCTATCACTGCATTTCTACAATTCATATAGTATGAAAAGCACTTCTCATTTTCTCTTGCAATTTCATTGTGTGCTTCCTTCTCCTTGCAATACAGGAAGAGCATGCAGCTGTTCTTTATTTGCCTTTTCCATACCAATGAAGATCCTATGTACCTTTACAATCTTGTCCTTGCTTCTAGTAGACTGTTATCCTCTGTGAACACCACAGATAGAAACAGTGAGGCAAGTTGCCAGTACGTCATATCTGATCATTAGGGAAGCAAAGCTGACATAAATCTCCTAGATTTGCTTCCAGGGTTTTTGTCCCGTGGCTACAGATCCTCACAAATTAGGAGCCCCTGCTAGATTATACTCATTTCACCTTTGTTTTCTCTTTTCTGTATCTCCTCAAGTACCTCCACTCCTCAAGCTCTGTCTCTTCCTTCACACTTCTCTGCACCTGCTGCCTGTTTCCTCCAACCACCCCTTATCTTTCCACCTGTTTAATCTCTTCCTCCACACTGTATTGCTGACGACAAAGAAGAAAACAGACTGCATTAAATTACCTGCTATAGACACTCAACACATAACAGTTCTGTGATAAGAACTACAAGGAAAGGAGGAAGCATGCATGATTATCTGCAAAAGCTATACTTCAGGATACTTTAGGTTGTGTGCATGCATGAAAAAATATGAAAAATTTAACCACCATCCTCGGAAAAAGTTCTACCACATACACAGAACTACACTTCAGGAATTTTTAAGCTAGTCACATTTTAGAATAGCCAGGATCCATGAAATTCTTGAGCTTCAAGAACACATTCAGTGTCAGAAGATACTAAAATTTCTCAAAGAAACAAGCCTAATAAAGTAACATTTTCAAAACAACCTATTTTCACCTTTTTTTTTTTATTATAACTGGGCATTTTTTTACCCAAAATAAAAACTCAGTTAGACAGACTCAGCTAAATGACAACAGAAATGAAACATGCCTACAAAATCAACAGAAATCAAACATGCCTACAAATATGTGCTGTAAAAATGTATTATAGGAGTATAAACTGAAACTTTTATGTTTTTCCTCTAGATGTTTGTGAAGCAGATATTGAAGGAAAAAGCAATGTATGCTAATTATTACTGGTTACTGAAGTTCCTCCATTAAACTGATGGAATTGCTTGTCTGAGGATTTCCACAAGTAGGTCTATGTAATTCTGTATGCAGAATGATAAATAATACCTGTTTTCTTGCTTTCTTAAATTCATTCATTTGGATTTTTGTAGTGTAAATTACCTGAATTAAAATTGTGAGAGATAACTTTAAGACTCAGCAACCCTACCAGTCCCAATATCACCAACCAAGCCAGCCTCCTGCAGCAGGCACACTTAAGGAGTGGTTGCTTCCTTAACTCTTCCTAAATCTAGTTGTTTTGATACAAGCCATCAACGAACTCATGCTGGTTGTGATCACGTTCTGTGACTCGTGTTTCCTTGACGAAACGAGGCGATTTCATACTCAACTGGATGACAGTAAAGACAACAAAAACCTTCATAATTATAAAATGCCCAATTTGTATTCAGTACTTAAGTTCTTAACACAAAATGGAAAGTAACCATGCACATAGAATACTTATAAAATTGCCTTTTAAGAGCCGGAAAAAGGCAATTTGGGAATTTTTTTTTTACATTACATTATGTAATTATTTTTCAATCAAAGAATTAAAATAATGGGATAGTAAACATATTCTTCATTTGTTAAGGGTTAGCTAATGGGAAAAGAACCTTCTAGATATGTACTAGGTATCTCTGCTGAATAAGGTAACTGACCACATCCCAGATCCTTCCACAGTATCACAGTATCATAAGGTTGGAAAGGACCTCTGAGATCATCAAGTCCAACCTATAACCCAACACTAACACCAACACCAACACTAACACCAACCATCATCTAAACCATGGCACTCAGTGCCTCATCCAGTCTCCCCTTAAACACTTCAGGACAGAATAACAGTATTAACTCAGTATTAACTCTAGTGGAACAATATAATTTAAAATTTTTGCAAAAAAAATGTACGTTGCTTTAAACACTTTATTCCTGTACATTATTGCTTATTTTCAAAATACATTAGTCTGAAAGCCTTTGAACTGATATGAAGGTAAAAATAAGCAACTGTCATTATTTACTAAAATTATTTTCATATTATTAAGAAAAATTTAAACCTTCAAAAAATTTAATCTCAACTAAAGATTTTATTTGCTTACTCGTATCAGAGAAATGACAAATGAAGAGAGAATGAAAGAGATCTTATCTCTTGTGCATTCAAACAAACATAACTTAAAGGTCAGGAGATAAATTTAAGCTTTACTTTCAAAAATGAACTAAGAGGAATTTAAGTACTGGCAGGAGAGGTAGAAAAGTAAAGAAAAAACAAAATCAGATATTTAATTGCAGCTTCCAGTAAGGAATCCTTTGTATTTTCCAGGTTATTGGAGCCAACTAAACTACCGTCAAATTCAAGGAATACCTGCAACTAAGGATCAGACAAAAGCATGCGAAGACATAGGAAGGTAATCAGAGTAAAACAATGTATAAGAGGCTATTTTGAAGCAAATTGTGTTGCTGGTAAGAAAAAAAAAACAGCAAGTATTTAAAAAAAGTCAACAAAAGGACACATCTTCTCAAAATGGCAATTCATGTGCACTCATCTGATCAGTTATCCTTCCCATTTCAGATGTTCATTACAGACAGTGATATTTTAGAAAGAGTTCTGACAACTACTTCACAGGCTACCACTTCCTTTCTCAACGAGCAATCAGTGTGGTTCATTTCACCTTCAAAAAAATCACAGCAGATACCCCAAAGCCCCAAAATAGTCAAGATAAATAAAACTTTCACACAGTTATGGAAGAAGGAAGTCAGTATTTTTCAATAAAAGGGCCAGAAGAAAGAAAACAACCAATGGTGGTAGGTCCTGAGGCTTAGATGCTTTCAACAGATTAATCAGAAACCACAGGAATGTAGGTATCAAGAAATTGTAACAAATTTTAAGAAAAATAAAACTCTTCTTATGCTTAATCATTATCTCTCCTGAAAGCTGCCTGGAAAGGAGAGAACTAGACATGAGTGGAAATAAAAAACAAGAATAAAGTGCTTCACAGAACCAAAAATATTATTTGAAGCTGAGGCTGACAGAAACATCTTACATCAGTCCTTTACGCTATAAAAATAGGTGTTATCACAGCCTAATAATAAAATTCTGATTTCTTTCCCTCTAGCAATGGTGAAGAAATTGTCTTTAGCATCTTTAATATTCAAAGTCTTAACAAGTATGACCTCTAATCTCCTGATCATACCAAGTTTTCTATTCTGTCTCTGTATTTATTAAGCAAGGGTAATAACCACTGAAGTACAACAAGCCAATACCAATTGCCTTGAAATTCCCAATGGAAGTCTCATGCAACTTATTTAAACTAATTTTTATATAAACAGTTTGCTTGGGGTTTTAATCTTTCCCTCCTCAGCCCCCTCAAAATTAAATTCATATATTCATTCAGCAGTTTCTCTGCTGTCACTGATTCCTCTGAGCTTTTGAAAAAATTGCTCTCAGAAACCTCCACATTCATTTAGCAATTTCTTTTCTGCTTGTGTCTGAAAGTCTATACTCTGTCTTGAAGTGGTTGGATGGGTGGCCAACTTCATATAACTTGTCTGGTTCTCCCCTTTCCCATTCTGGCAGATGGGTACATTGGATACACTTGGTCAGTAGATGTTCAACCATGATGGAATCTGATGGAATCCATTGCAAACAGTAATTCATTTCTACTTGTATGATGGCTAAATTTAGTCCCTTCACCCTGGATTTTCTTAAAATCCAAGATTAGTTCTAATGTTGAATGAACAAAGCACATCTACCATCACATTTGCATAGATTTTAAGACCAAAATTGTGTAAAAATATCTTTTCTCAATGCATGAACACCAGGAGAAACTGAGTGATACATAGCTCAGCAAAACCAAAGGATAGTCTACTTGCATGTTCATGGGGGACACACACAAAGAAATGCCTTCAAGGAGGTGACCAAATATCACAGCATCAAGAATGAGCTTCTGTTCAAGCTAGGAAGCCTGTTTCTCAGCTGACCTCATCCCAAGACATTACAAGAGGGACAGTTGCTTCTCAGTGTATTGCCACATACCTCCCCCCTGTGTTGATCAGAAATATATCTCTCCTCGTCGCTCTTCCCCACTTCTTTTAACAAGAAGAAAAAAAATGATATAATACATTTGACTTATTCCGAAGGTTAACCAAAAAGTGAAATACATCTGGTTTTCTATTAAAAAAATATTAAACCACTTGTTTAAACATCAAATTGTTCTAAGATTTATTTAGCTACCACTTTCCCCAGCTTAATCACAAGTGGCAAACTAAGGAACTTGATATATACTTCATGGAAATAACAATGGGAGTGCATTTCCACACACAGGACGTCATGAGTGCAGGTTTTCTAAAAAGCAATTAAAGACAGTTTGGGGGAAAAAAAAAAAAGGAAGTCTAGGCAACTTTCAGTTAAACACCAGGAAACTGTTTGTCATACAGAACTAGAAAACTGCTCTGTGGTCATCATCCATTCTTTTACCATCTCCTGCAGCCTGAAAAATTTGCATGATTTGAAGTCAAGCAAGTCTTGGTATCTCAAACCTTTACTTCTCTTTAAATCCTCATTTTCTTCACTAAACAATTTTATTCTACAGCATTTGCAGGGAAGGAGGCTGCAAGAGAAGAATAAAATCTAAGCTATTGATTCAAAAGATTACTTAAATTGTTAAGGGTAGCAATAGTTAAAAGGCTGCAACTTTTCAAATCTAAATAATTGGACCACCTGAAAAAGTGCATTTGTTTCTTGGCAATTAATCACATTGTGAACTTTTTGTAAGATTTCCAGTTTGAATGTCAAATCTTTCTCATTTTACACGAGAAATCTCCATCAGAGTTGTTAAGAGCACAAAAAACAAATTACTGCTTTAAGAAACATCAATAAGGTATGCATGCATATAAATACCTCAAATCATTCCTAAAACTCTCCCTGCACCACCTTTTTAATCATTATCATCTGTGATTCAAAGTGCAGGGAGTGATAAATCATTGATTGATTAATGCATCTTACACGCAAAGCAGGGTATAATTACCATAAATCTATTGTATACTTATTAGTGCATAAAATGAAAACTACAGCTAGAGGATTTTAAATCCTATTAATTTTCAAAGTCCTATGGTACAGGACATGAGTACTGTTAATGAAATATACTTCAAATGCGCAGTGTATCAGGCTTTCTACAAATTGTTATGAAAAAAACACCACACCTAAACTTAGCTTTAGGAGCAAACAGAGGCATTCCATCAGTCTCCCCAGCACACTGACTTCCTGGCAATCTGCAGTATCTACTGATCAACTATGGACTTGCTATAGCTTGTTCTTTTTGAATGTCATATTTGTTCTTAACACACATGACAAAGATAAAAGGGGTTTTTTTATTGAAGATTATATGCACATCTGTAATGAAATTGTGAAGCTGAATGTTGAGAAAGCTCATGATACTCATTCAAGGAAGTATCAGTTTAGAATGGAATAAAATATGAGACAGATAAAAGAATAACAAATTCAAATCTTCCAGCACAATGTTGTGTGTAGGCAAAACTACCTGAACAGCAGTTAGCAACAATTTGATCTGCTATGAATTTTAACCACTTAACATTCACTACTCCTGCAATAAAATGCCAAATCTGAACCCACATATTAGAGGTCATATATAAAAGAAAAGCTATTGTAGGGGAAAAAAAACCCAACAAACCAAACCGCACATCTAAATTTCCTATTAAAGAAGTTTGTTCCCCTGAAAATCAGAAGCACGTTAACTAAATGTAAAAAGAAGTCCCTTCTAGCCCATTCTATTCCAGTGCTTCTCAAATCATCATAAGGCGGTCTGCATAACAGCTTTACAAATGTTTTGTTTTTCTGATCCAATAAATATATGCACACACAGAAGCAAGGAATCAAATACAATGAAAAGAAATAAAAGCAACAAAAGAACGTTCAAGTGTCAAGGTGCATTTCTTTTGGGCGAACTAAAACTACTGTGGCAAAGGCGTTTCTAGCAATTGCTTCTCCAAATCAGTACTGGACTACCAGTACTGATATGGAGAATCTTTCTCTCATGTGTTCTTTAGCCTTCTATGACTGGTGCCATAATAGCCACCAAAACATTTTTTAGTTGAACACTGTAGTAGAAAGGGTATTAAACACTTCAGCCTTCTCCATACTCTGCATTGGTTATTTTACTGTCACCATTGAGCACGGAAGAATCAATGCCCTTGGCATACCAGCCCATTATGTATGTACTCTTAGGTACTTTCAAGTCTCCTTTATTTTGTACTGGGTTGGAGATTTCTGAGTTTGCTCCTATCTACTTAAGATGTTTTGTTTGTTTGGGCTTTCTAATACTTAGCCTCAGACAACCTTGGGCTCACTTTCTGTCATTTTACTTTTCTATATTTGAGATTGAATGATTGTGATATAGGTCAAACTCCTACTGTTCTTCCAATGCTTTCTCCATCCTGGAAAAGTTTATTCTCGAGCTCTTAACACTTCATTTCTTTGCAGGTATACCTCCCAAAAGACTTCACCTACCAAGTCTTTGAGCTCATGAAATGTCTTCCTAAGAAGCATTCCTGATATTTTGCCATTTTCCCCCCTTCCCAAGGATCACCAGCTTGTGTTTCATAGTTACTCTCCAACAAGTGTTCACTCAAATATTTCACCTAAGGTTCCTTTGAGAAAGAATATTATAAAGTCTGGGTTGTCTAAATTCAGATTCACAAATACGTCTGATTCAGGACTTAGCCAAAACCCAGGCATGTAAATTCAATCATGCAGTTAAAAGCCCTGACTAACCACCTACATGTTTAAGATGCCAAGAATTCTACTGTCACTTGTGCCAGAAGCTGCTGGTAAGATGGCAGGACCAAGCAGCTCAGTATCCATCATGCATCAAACCGATTCTCAAAGAAAACTTTTCCCCACTGCAGATCCCTAAGACACTCTCCCAGCAACCCTCCCCTGAGTGCACACGGAGTCATCACTGAGCAATTAAACAATACTGAAATACATTACAGCAACACAAAGGCTCAGTGGTTACAGCATTTGCACAGAAAGACCTCAGTTTTGTATTCTTCTTGGCCTCAAATCCTGATTCGTGGTTTCCCAGAAATACATCCTAATGCAAAGCCTGTGCCCATCCCAAATCCAGTATCACTTCCTGTACTAGAGTTAGTTTTGAGACACTTAGCTGCAGCATCCAGGTAAGGAAAAAGACTCTTTTAGATTACTTTTGCACTTTATTATAAAATAGTACTTATGGGCTTTTTACAGCAAATTTTCACTAAGCAAAACCTTGAAGAATTCCTCAGAACAGAGCTAAGCATCTGAGGGAATTTTGCCGTTGTTAAAGCACTTGGAGGAACAGAAACCAAAAAGAGGTTCATTTTCCAGTTTCCTTAATAAAACACGATGCCAAGATTTAGCACAGATAACAGGATACAAATAGCTTATTTCAGTCTGCTTCTGTCCCTTAGTGCAGTGCAGTTCATTGTACCTGAGATAATGGCGCTCACTGACGTGGCTGTGTTGTTACTAAGCAACCAGAGATAAAATGCAGAGTTTAATGATTTTTATTTAATGCATTTTTATGAGAAAGTACACTCTCTTCTTTCCACCCCTGATATTATTTGAAGTGGAAATGCTGTTTACACAAGGAGATATATTTAGCCATCCTCTACAATCTGAACAAGATGTTTATTCAAACTGGATATTCAAACAGCCAGTCAATAAAGCTTCTAAACATATTGACTATTACCACTATCAAACACTTACATCATGACAATGGCTGAGATCCGAGACCACTTCTCCAGGGACAAGTATTCACTAGTTCTCATAGCAGAAAATAACAATTGCAAGAAAAGAGACAACAGCTTAGGGACGTTTGGGGCTGCTATGGATGTTTAAGTTACACTCCATGGCACAATGCAAAAGCACAGCCAATATCTCCCTTCACCTCTCCTGTGCCATCACGAGACCCACACCTTGTGAGGTCACAACACATTTTTTCCTGTGCCTTTTGGTTGCCTCGATTCTCTCAAAAAAAGGGACATCACCATCACTTCTCAAGAGAGCCTCTACAGTAGGTGTCAAACTCACAGTCCCTGCTGTTCTCCTGGTCCTGCAGTGTAACGCGCGTCACAAGCTGCACACGCCACCAGCCCTGGCAGGAGCACAGGGACCAGGAGCTCAGTGCTGCTGCCAGGTAGGAACAAGATGCTGGGCTGCATAAAACAAGGTGGAGGGACGGATTCAGCCCACGGGCCGTGAGTTTAATACAGGAAGATGCACCTCTTAGGAAGTGTCTTAATATCACAGTGCTTGCCCTAACAGTGTAGGCACGCTTCCAAGAGGCCTTTCTGTAATTCACAGCTGCTACATATTTCCTTTCCCATCACAGAATTCAATGGGGTCTGCTGAGAGGCCTGACAGCAGTGCCACCTGCTGAATTCAACAGACGTGTCCCTCATTCAACAGGCAGCATTGCAAATGTTATCGTATCTGTAAGCCCACACAAGCCCTCAAGTTTCTTCACATTCCAAGCCCTTCCTCTGCACCTTTACAAGGGCTCGTGGCTCATACATTATTTGTAACCACAGAGTTCCTTTTAGATTGGCTGATTTCCCAACTCTCCCGTATTTGCAATAGGAACAGGAAAGCGTTTACAGATCTGAAAATCAACTGAAAGCCTCAGGCTGAGCGTGTGCATGATGTCTCAGGTTCAAACAAAGCTACAGCTCTGACTGCATACTTAACTCCTGCAAGCTGTGCAAGGTACACTGAGGCAGATGAACAGAGAACATTTTTTAAATGTAACACTGTAGAAGAACTAAAAACCAAATAATCTCCTGCATCATTTTGTTTTCATCTATAAAGCCAAACTAATTCTGCCAATGCTGGATTAGTTAAAAGTTAACTCTCAGTGCAGTTGGTTCTTTACAGTTACATATGCCTCAGCATACACCCTTAGTATCATGAATGTCAGCATGTTGTACTTCTTATCACTCAGATAAACAAAAGAAACGCACCTAATGGTCCAAAATATTTGTGTAGGTCCGTAAACGCCTCTTACATTTCGTTAGAACTTTAAAATCAGTACCCAAAAAAGGTACTGAACAGCTACTTCTGATCATTTCCCTTGTCAAAATAAACAAGACGGAAAGTCAGGCACTTTAATCTGAAATTTGCTCTAGGAGAATTTTAAAAATCAATACCTCTCCACTGTGTGCCACAGACATAGCTGGTAACTGTTCGGCCTTACTTCTTCCTCCTTCATAAGCCTCTCTATACATAGCCAGACACCTCACAACATCGGAGAATTTTAAAGCAAGTAATAGCTATCAGTTTATGGATTTGTGAGGTGGTTTTTTTTTTGTCTCTATGCTTACCCTCCACATCTGCAAATGCCGTCAAATTCTCCCACCACTGAATTGCTACAAAAATTAAGTATCTGTTAGATTCAGCTAAAAGAGTCTAAAGTGCTCCACCGATTAGCGAACAGTGGCTTTAATACATAAAAGAAAAAAGTGTGGTTTACTGTGTATGCATGTTAGGAGATCGTGCAGCTCCTTGGGTTAACTTAGGACAGATTAACAAATTCAATTCATTCACAGTGCTTCCCAATTTTACTAAGTCCAGAGATACCTTGAGATTGGATTTCCAGTAATTCATATTTCCCTTGTTATGGATCTTACTAAGCTAAATCCCATTCCAGATTTTTATCAACAATCAGAAACCAAAATAAATCTGGGGAAAGACTGGTGAAACAATAAACTCTAAGGAGGATGCAGCAATACCGGACACAACAGTTAAACTATGTCTTTTCAAACATAACATGTTTTATAATAAAACACAAAATTAGACATCTGCGATCAAGAAAAACCTGCCATAATTGCAGAGAACACAATGGAAAATCTGACTGCACTTCTCATGAAGTATGACGGAAATGGATTAACAAGGTATAAGCAACTAAAGCTGCCAGGACCCCCTATATAATAATCAGCAAAGTGTACAGGTATGGAAACAGAGAAACAGCAAGGACCAAAAAGTAACTCTGCCTTCCAGTGGATGTTAGTGGCAGCAGTGCTAACAATGCTGAAGACACTCCAGCCGGTCCCATTTGTAAAGTTTAAAAAAAAAAAACAGAGAGAGAAGAAGATGGACATAAAAAGCATAAGAGAGCTGAAAAAAACGTTTTAAAGCCAGAATCATTAAGATCTCAATCTGTTGATCATACCAACAGCACTAAGAAGAGGGAAGGAAATGCCAAATTCAGAACGGTTTTTCATCTTGCAGAAGAGAGTAAAAGACCTGGATGGAACTGAAAGCCAAACTAATTACAGTAAAATGACATATTTATACCAGTGAGGGTGATTAACTGCTGGAATAAGTACAAACAGAAGGATGGGTTTTTCAATCTCTTGTTTATTTGCATCAAGGCCAGATAACTTTCTGATTAAACCTATCTTTCAAAATCCAAGCTACACCCTGATTGAATGTCCTTACTGACCTTAATATTGACATAAGAGAATGGCCTAGCACCCATCCTTCTAATGTAAAGTTTAACAAATGAAGTTCTGTCCCTGAAAAAGGGATTGCTTCTAAAGGACTGGATAAAACTAGATGTGTACAAACAAGCAGAAAAGGAAAATACATAATCCATCAGATTAGCTACAATGATCAACAGCTCGCTTTCTTTCTGTGCAGCAACTAAAAAATCAGAAACACAGACGGATATACTTCCAAATTTTGTTAGTTACCTGCCTTACCTTGGTGCTTCATGCCAGACAAGTAGATGATGGCAGCATAAATCTAGTTGCACAATAGGTACAAAGCTCCGCATTCAAAATCAGGATGGGAGCACCAGACTCAGAAACTGCAATCCTGCAAATTCCAGTCAATCACTGCATGACTCTGAAGACAAGTCTGACCTGTAGCTAGTTTGATTGAAAGGTGCAGGGATGGTTTCAAATCTCTCCTTCTAAGACTGTCTGTTTAAAATAAGTTAAAATAAGTTAAATTGTCAGTGGGTGAAGAACAGAAACAGATTTGGGAACAGATACCAGAATTCAGAAGTCCCTGCAGCCAAGGGAATATCCAAATTACTATCTAACATAAACCTTTCTCTTGTCCCTGTTAGTGGGATTGAGAATTTCACCCTTCAGTCTTGAAAAACGTTAACTAAGGAATCAGACAAAACTCTTTTCAGTTCCCTCAGTTTCCAAGTAATCAGCTCTAGACAGCTGCAGGCTGAAAATGCTCAGTACTGAGAATGCATTAGATGCCATATTGAGATATCTCTCTCTGGATTTAAGAGTTCAAACCCAGAGAATCAAACACAACATTGTAAAATCCACTTTGGAAGAAAGACACTTTAAAGTGTCAATGCCAATGTACAAATGTGCAGAATGCCAATGAGGCATTGCATTTGGCTCAGAATATCTTTCTGTCCTAAATCTCTGGTTATGTCTCTTCAACTATTCATTTATCCATAAAAAAGTAAGAGTTGTAAAGTAATATTAATATGCCATCTTGCAAAAAGCTTGTCAGTTTTAAAATGGTATTGAAAATGCAACAAGACTTACAGTGGACACAGTTCACAGCAGATCTACTAAAGGCTGTTAAGTGGAATTACAGCAAGAAGGATGTCACATAATCGCTGCTCACTGACAAGAAAATTCTACCCTATCACACATGGATAGAAGATGAGAAATAGAGAATGAGATGGAATGTAGGTGGAAGGCTTTGATCTACTTAAAAGTCTCTAAATGCCAAACTGAACAAAGTGTGAAGGGCAAGTGACTAAAAGAAAACAGAATGACAAAAGATTCTTCATTCTAAAATGGAAAAATACTCTTAACTTGGAGCATCTTACTTAATAACTGAAAACCACATCAAAATTCCTATACTGTTTCTGAATTATCACTGTAAGTCATGAGACAAATTCTATGGTATTTTTTGCCATAGATCAGTAAAATATAAAGAAATAACTCAAGTTCCCAAAGGGAATATGAAGAGCTGTTTATATAGCAAACAAATTTTACACATAAGACTTCACAAAAAAAGTCCTAACACTAATCCCAAAATACAACTCCCAAACAAAAATCAAAAACCATGGAGAAGCACAAGATTCTTACTTTTAGAATTTACTAGAAACAACCTAGAAGAGTTTGTCTTGATCTTACCGTTAAACCATATTTAGCTTTTATTATTAATAAAAATAAAACTTACCAGAGAGTCATGAAAAAACTAATAGAGCAGACTATTTTTTAGGTATTCCTATGCCCTGCCAACCCTCCAGTCTACGATATATTTCTAGTATAAGCTGCTGTATGTTTTTAAACATTATTATTTTAGACAACAAAGAAAAAGGGAAAAAAAGATTGGAAGAAACTTCTAGATCATCTAGTCCATCCTCTTTCTCAAAGCATATACAAAAGTCTGAACCTCTGGACTGGTATTTATGTTTATTACATTTTAGAGACCACAACTGTGATATCTCCATGACCTACCCAATCTATGTTGTTATGTACTTAGCTGTATTATAAGGAAATTTTGCATAAGGTCTTTCTTACATGAATCTTCTCAAGCACAGCCCAAGGTTACTGTTTCTTTTTTCATCCACATATTAATTTATAGTTAATAAATTTGAAGTCTGTTGCCTTTTTTCCCTTTGAAAGGCTGATCACAGCCAACACAAAGTCCTGGCCAGGATCATATTAAGTGCAATAACCTGAGGAACCGTGGTGAACTAATCAATAAAAAAGAGCATAGTGCTAGGAGTAGGCAACTCAGGAAGACAGGTTAGATCACTCTCCCTGATATGAAATCCCCCAATGAATAAAGAAAAGTAGAACTCTGACCTCAGAATACCAGGCAAAACAAAGGGGGTTTTGACTACAGCGGTATCTGGCTTACTATGTTTCTGTTCCCTACCTCTACCACAGTTGTCTTGGCAGCTTTGCACATAGGTTGGTTGAAGTTTCTGGCAGTTTTCCTGTGAAAGAAAAGAAAATTAATAAATATTAGATGTTGTAATAGTACGATGAAAGACTTTTCAGGCATGAGTTACTACAAGTATCTCTGTAACAGAAACATAACAAATCTTTCCCCCAGACAGCACAAGGACTAATAAAAAATACACAGGAGGGAGGAAAAAGTATTATAGAATTATGTAAGATCCATATGAAATTAAATCATTCTCTGCTACATTAGAAAGTATTTATTAAGGCTCTTTTAAGTTTTAATCAGCACATTGTTGAATTGAAATTGGGTATGCTACTGATATCCTCATTTATTAGCTCCAAGAGCAGCAGCAAGCCGGGCTTTGTGCAATGTACCTTTCCTTTTATTTCACTGTACAAAGTACGAAATCCATCTCTACAGAGGGAAAAGCACAGGGACTAGCAACCTCATGAGTCCCACAGAGGCCTTCATAATCCAGATCAGGGCTTCAGATTGCACTTTGCACAGCAGTAAATTTGAACCAAATTCTCTTGATTAAAAAAATTATGTCTGTTTTGGCACTCACTGCAAGACTCTGGCATTCCTCCTAAGTATTCCTGCTCAGTATTTCTGTAAGAAGAAAAAAGAACCTCTAGGGAATAAAAGTAATACATGATTTGTCTAACCGTGCTGGCATCTGCACCGAAATCCTAGTTTGTACAATGGAAAACAAGTGACATGTGTCAGTCCCTCTCTGTATTTTTCAGAAAGTAAACAAACTACGTGGCATAACATTTAAGAAAAAAAATGTATATTTTAGTGTTGTTCTACTGATAACTTCTCAGCATTTTTTTCTTTTAAAGCACAGAATTCTTGGAATTTTTTCATCAAATATATGAAATTAGCATTCAAAATGAGCTGAAGCCACCTTTCCTCCTGTCTCCTTTACACAGAGGCATTTTTTTTCTCTAACTAGCCTTATTTTCCTTAATTCTTTCTTCACCTGATAACCAGGCCGAAACCTACTGCCATTCTGAACTTTGGGATGCTGCTGCCACCTCGTGGCTTGGCGGGAGATAGGGAACTGAAATTGCCAAATTACCACGCGTTCTAACAGGATTTCTAGTGGAGATATACAGAATCAAAGCTATACCCAACACATTTTCGGGAAATCCTGTTCGATTGGCAATACAAAGCAGCTGTGAGGCTACAGAAGGGATAGAGGCTGCAGAAGGGATAATACCTTTTGTCTTCATTAAAAAAAGGCTTGACTTTATATTCTTCTCTTAGTGTATGAATACAATACAAGCAGCGTTTTAAGGAAAACTACCCTAAACAAGGCAAAGCAGAGACTCAGAAGAAAAACAGAGCTAAAAAGGTGAATTAAAATAGCAGGAGAATGAATACAGATGAGGGGAAGGCAGATGTGGAAACAATTGACTCCTTTTCTGAGCCAAAGTCTTTCTCAAGATAATAGCGGCTGGTCTGCCAGCAGAAGAAACCAATATAAAATTATTTTTAAAAATGGTAAAAAGTTATAAGAAAATTATAATTTTATAATTAATATTCATAATATTAAATATAACAATAAATGTAATATAAATATATTCATAATTGACATTTCAATGTCGAATTAAGCAGAGTTAATGCGCTTGATTCTGACCCTATGTATAAAAACTTGCGCAATTTGGAATGTTCTTGAATTAGTGAATTTGTTTCAGAAGCAGCAGTCTTTTACAAGATCAAAGATCTTATTTCTAAAGAACGCATCATCGAGAAGAAGGAACCACAGAAACACTATACTAATTATCCAACACTTAATAACGTACAGAAAGGTCCCAGTGAATACATGCTTAGTACGCAGCATGATGTCAAAAACACATTTTCATTTCCATCCTTTAGATCACAGAAATATTGCTATTATATTCTAATCTACTATGATTTCCTCCCCACAGGCCACGGATGAGCCTACGTTTCTCTGTTTTAAGGTGACGAGGTAATCTGCATCTCATCTATAGCCAGAATAGGTCACTGTTTATTATGAGCAAATCCTTTTAAGCTTTGCAATACTGTACATGGAGTAAGCACTGGATGATGATGTTTCCATCTTTGATTAGCTACACCTGAAAGGAGACAAGATTTTTAGGTCTTCAGAGTGAAGTAACAAATGGTATAACTGTATTATGTGAATGTGGAAGACATATGAAGACTTCTGACATGAACAGGAAGGAGAGGGAAAGGCATAAAGAAAGACCATAGGGCATAAAAGAAGAGGATGAAAAAGGGAAAACACAATCAGTCTTTTTTCTCGGAGAAGGAAAGAATTTTTGAGAGGTAGGTAAGCACCAGTAGATAGATACAGGGTAAAAGCACAGACAGTAGATCTTCAAGTTCAAATAAAGACAAGCCCAAGGGGGAAGACTGTTTCCCGTATTCCATGTCTGAAAGGCTAAGAAAAGCAGTTTAGTAGCCATCAAATTCACATGCACACACACAAGAAAGTTCATTTTTCAATCAGGAACCATCTTGTCTTGCCAGTGAGCAAGCCAGGACATCAAGAGTTAGGTAAAATAAAAATTCTTTCTTTATTTTCAAGTATTTCAATTTAATATTATAAGATAGTAGTATTATTATTGATATTATTTTATCCACATATTTTTCAGTTGCTTTTTCAACTTCATGTTTGTTTTAATACATATGAAGACAGACCTCATCACTCAGCATCTTCTTGTAGTGAACTGCAACTGATGACTGTAACATTTACCTTCTCATCTGACAGCCATAGAACAAACAAATAAAAACCAGATGTTAAACATTAAGCAAACCTCTCCTGTTTCAGTTCAGGACAAACCAGAACATAGATACAGCAACTCAAATAATTGAGTACTTATTAATTGAGTACTGTTGCAACACACAAACTTTTCACTATATCAGATGATCAAATCTAGTTTAAATACACTTTTCCAGAGACAGAATAAAGTTTTCCTATCACTGACGTGCCAGGAGACTAACTCAGCTCCCTTCTCTTCTGACATACATGAACCTGCACTTGGGTCAGCCTTCAACTGTGCAAAGAAAAGGACACAAACACAAAAATTGAAATTAACAGAATCTCACTACATTTCTCCACAGTCATCATAATGACTTTTGTCTGCTACATCTCATTTTTAACTACCAGTGTTTTCTTTCACAGCTATGTTTGAATTCTCAAAAGTCATTAGGAAGAGCAATTATATTTTGTTTTTTATAGCAGTATAATTTGACAGTAGAGAAAAGCAATATGAAAGAAAATGAAATTAGTAAAACATTATTTTGCCATCACACAGGAGACAGGATTCTCCTTCTCTTTCATTATCTAAACTATTAAGAATGTTTTCTCACTGGTAAACAAGTCATACCTGAAAATGATGTTTCCTGCACGATCAGCCTTCCAAGCTTTCACAAGAGCAAAATCTCCTGTAATTGACTTCTCCAGAATAAAGTGACGGCCATCAAACTCTCGCACCTACAGAGAAAAGTACAAAGAAAAATACGGTATTGAGACGTAGGTTTCTTCAAACAGATCTCCCTTTTACTCTAGTTTAAAAACTTATTATTTGATTTTTTATTTTTTTTAATTTACCTACTCATTTAGACTTCTTTTTGTAGTACACACAGTTTTATCTGAAAAACTGTAGCACAACTGTAGGATAAAAGAGAAGCATAGAAAAGCTGTGAACTCCTGTTTTATCATAGTTTCTCTGCTCAGTGAAAGAGAACAATAATCTGGTCCATATTCCTGCTGCTCTATCTACTGGCATTAGACATGCTTTTTCCTGTACATCCACCAGCTAATCAAAAACTGAAGTGCTAAAGCAGAACTGTTGAAAAAGTTCATAACTACTGCCCACCATAAACCCCAAATCTAAAATTAATCACACCATTTGACATGCTAAATTTAAGTTCGTTTTCTCTGCATTTATGATCAATATTCGTAACAATACTGTGCCTGAAGCCAAAATACGTAACTGACAAACAGCTAGTATTTTAAACTTGTACAGAAACGTGAAACAGCATTCCCCTCAACAACACAGAAGGTTAGAGTACACACAAATACTACCTGAGAGCTGTTTAAAATTTCTGAGGGGTGGGGGAAAATATGACTAAAGTGCATATCAGAAGTCAGTTTTTCAGCCCTGTAAAAGGAAATCTAAGATTTTATAAAATGATACTTGCATTCAAAATCAGTTTGGAGAATGGATTTGATCCAATCATACTAGTCGTATTATTAGCCCCCCCCCAAAAGACTGAGGAGAGTGAGAGGCTTTTCCACAAACATTAAAAGTAGAAGAAAAATGTTTTCAAAATTATAAGCCATTTAATCAACTAAACATTCCTTCACATGGTAAAACATCATAATAATACATTAAGCAAGAGAATTAAGAAGAAAAAAGACTAAGTTAATGCTTAGATGCTGAAAATAGGATGCTGAAAATAGCCACATACAAAATACATGAAAACCACAGGAGGGGAAATTACTTTTACCCTAGAGAGGTTCTTGAGGTAGAACTTAATATCATTTGCACCTAATTGGGACACACAGCATTAGCCCCCCCTGTTTCTTCAATACAGTTATGGCACTAAGAAATCCCTTCTGCAAATTCTACATCCAGTTTCAACATGATGCCCATGTTTCTCACTTAAAAGCAACACCCTTTTTATTTCTTTGCAATTTTAAATAAACTAAATTGCATTTTAACTATAGGCAAATGCATTTCCTGAAAGTTTGTGTCAACTGAGCCCTTCCTCATTTAACAGGAAAATTCCCCATCTTTTTTACTCCTAAAACTTCACGTACAGCTGGAGGGCTGCTTACTCCATACCACGGTATTTAAGGAGCACCTCTTACACTAACAGGAGGTTGTTCTCAATCACTCCAAACAGTGCAGATAGTGGCCTGGTACTAGATTTTGTTTGAATACATACCAAACTTGGTCAGAGAACTGTCAAGTGAAGTGTAACTCAGCAAGGCAAGTTTTCACTTGGATTGATGATGTCAATCTACAGCTGTAAAAACTTTTCTAATGCATCACAGAAGACAGAAGTAAGCAGTGGGAGGAAAACTAATGTGTCTGGTACCACAGTAATCCAATATAGCACGGTTAAACTTGGCCAGAAGGTCCTTAAACTACCTTTGAAACATGTAAGAAATTCAGTTTTTAAAGCAGAACTCTTCCTAAGAACAACTTGACATCTTACCTCTCTTGGCTGGCTGGCAATGGCAATGGTGCCATCTGCGTTGTATTTGATAGGCGCGCCTCCTTCCTGCACCAGTGTCCCATAGCCAGTACTGGTGTAAAATGCTGGGATTCCTGCTCCTCCTGCTCTAATACGTTCAGCCAGCGTACCCTATGGGAAAAAATATTCAAGAACTAGTCATTTGGGAACAACAGATCAAACTCTGAGGAATGGCTTCCATGAGCTTATTTTTATATCCTGTCTTTTGGAGCTTTTCCTACTGAACTCGGCAGACCATCGCATCTATTTCTTCCTCCCATTTTAGCTCTCCTTTGTGGTACTGGATATGGCAAGAAATGCCTCACACACTGCCATAAATTGTTCATGACTCCCTGTCAAGTCCCAATCCCTAGCAATTTGCTATGCCTCCTCTCCTTCAGCTTGTTTCCCAATGCACCATTACTCTGAGAAGAGTAGAGAGTTCTTTTCCTCTTTCCCACCTTGCAGCGTATGCAAGAAGGTTTTTAACAGTCCTACATATTTACGTTTTATTCTCCACTATCTTATGAAAAACTTCATACTGCACTCCAAGTTGAAACAGCCACACGTAGCAGATCTATAAAGGATGAGGGAGGCCAGTGATTTGAGTTGCCCATGCGAAGAATATCAAGTAGCTGATAGAACAGCTTTTCTGCTCTATTTGACCAGCCCATCTACACTCTGCTGTAGCTGTACCACAGATATTAACAGCCCAGTTCCTCATCAGCCTTAACGATGGTCTTATGGCCAAAGATACATCTTCCTGCTTTTCATTAACAGGCTTTCCCAAACTTTTTGGATAACTTTCTGGATTCAAAGCAAGACAAGACTGTCATGGTCCATTACCTAGCCTAATGGCTTCTAAAACATAGGCTGCACTTTCCTCAGTTATCCTGCAAGAAATACAATGACTTCTGGTAGGTTTAAAGATGGTGGCAAGAAGCAGATGTGAACCATGCAGTGATACAGAGTCCTGTGTTCTAAGCATATTGTATGGTAGGACCCAGTGATCTTGAAGGTCTATGAAGGTCAAATGGTTCTATGACTCTATGATTTCTCTTGCTGTATAACAAGCATACCTATCCCTCATTTCACCTGACATCATGTCAAACTTACAGAGAATTTTCCAAAAGGCTATTTTATCTCGACACAAATACTTCAAATCCCCATATCTCCTACAAAGTCATTAATTCATCTTACGGTTTACCATTGCACACAGTATTTTCACGCTGGATCTACACAGCTCATCTGTGCAGTCCACAAAGCTGATTACATGTCTAAGGAGTTCACGTTCTTCAAGATTAAATAATCAAACATTAACGAAGAAAAAGGAAAAAATTAATTGCGAGATTTGCAACTTTTGAAATATAAAAAGCGTCAAGTGCCTGCTTATTTTCATGTTAGCTGACTGGAGATTTTCCACCTGTGTCTGGGATTTTAAGAAACATTTCCAAGAGATGGAGGTCCAGACACTCTTCTCCATAAAACTTTATTGGTCTTGCTTTTCCCAGAGACTTAATTGATAGCTGTTTAAAGTCCAAAGTTTATGTGTTACCTTTGGAGATGCCACACACTACCACACTGTAGTACTACTTTCACAAAACTATATCTCAACAGAACATGACTGATACTCATGATTTTAGGATCTCATTGCATTCAGTCCATTTGGGCAGCTTGGCAGTCCTAAAAGAATTAAAACTAGGTGCTAAAAAGAAAGGCTGGAAATGTTGTCTCATATCACTACGCAGAGAGTTAATGAACCACCCCAAATTAGTTGTGTCCCACAGTAAATGGAAAATCTCCTAATTTGATTCCTACCCACTAGATAGCAGATACTGTACACACAACATCCACAAAAGCACACAGGCACTGCCACCAATGCAGGAACGACTTCTGCCCTCTTCCATGGGAAGAAAAAAAGGCACAAAGTAGTGAGCATACTTCATGTGTTTTTCTGCAGTATGGGAGGAACTACCAAATATCAAACACTCTATAATGAAATATACATATGCATATACATATTTACACTTTAAATTAATATAATGGAATAAACCATAAAAGGAGTTCACACATTATGACCCCAGTCATTTCTTAACAGACTAGATGCAGCCTGCAGCCCGTGATCATAAAATGGTAAACGCCATCTGCCTTCACTACACATCTGCTCACAGGAAGAATATTTGAATTGCAAAATAATTTTATAAGAACACTTAAGCATTATTCTACTCAGTATTTTAGATGAAATCGCCAGTCTCCTAGAGACAATCCTTACCTGAGGTGTAAGCTCAACTTCAAGCTCACCAGATAAATACTGGCGTTCAAACTCAGCATTCTCTCCAACATACGATGACACCATGCGTTTTATCTGCTTAGTCTGAAGCAGAAGACCAAGTCCAAAATTGTCAACACTGGTAGGAAAAGACAGACAACAATGAGTATTTATAACAGTTTTGTTTATTCAAAGCACTTGGAAAACTTCAAATGTTTAACAAGCTAGAAAAAAAGTTATCTCTTCCTCACTTTAGACATAAGGAATTGGCAGACAAAAAGCAAGGTCAGCTTTTAGGGGGAAACCAATGCTACAATAACTTAGGAGTTTAGTGCTCAGAACCCATATCTTCGCAGGCACTGAAAACACTCAAAACTTCCTTTTAAAGAGATTTCAGGTCTAACAGCTACAAATATGAGTGATACAAGTGGTATTAATTTACATAACGCCTCCTTTAAAAATCCTTAACAATTAATAGTCATGCATGGCACAACCTGTCTGTGAACAAAGATTGATTTTAAATCCTTGTTCCCCAGGAAAAAAGGCAGGTGATTGCTCAGCAGTTCAAAGGCACATTCACATTTACAGTGCTAGTTTGTATATAAAGTAAGAGAATATTTGTATTAAAATTTTCTTATTACAATGACTAATGCAATTTCTTACTAAGAAATTATCTACTGCTGTAAAAGATATGAACACTGCAGTCCAGATTTTCTTGTCTGTGTCATAATATCAGCCTAAACTCAATGCAAAGGTGACATACAATATTTTTCTTGTACCAGTGCTTCTGAATTCTGATATCCTAAAGACTCTACACTCTATTACTCTTTAGCATTTTGTGATGTTTCTCATCTTATATTATGTACTGATGGCACGAACATATTTCAAGAGTTCCTGCAAAAAAGGGGCTCTGTAAAAAAAGATATCCCAATTTGAAAAAAAAAATAAGTTAAAATGCAAAAATGGAAACAAACAGAGATGATAACACAAAGCTTTCTTACACATTTTTAAACACATCATGCAGGATATTGGCAGACTGGTACATGTGTGCAAAGCTCCTCTAAACTTATACTGGTCTCTGCAACACCCAAGTGGAGAAATTAGATCAGAGGAAAGAACCCACCAAACCACAACAAAGCCCCACTTAATATATGTTTATATTCCACCACTTCAGGGATCATGTCAGACATCCCAGCTGCAACCTCGTCCCATTCTTTCAAAAGACCAGATGCAAAAAGCTGACTATGGTACAGTATTTGTTTTCAATAAAAGCAGTCATGATGAATCCACTTTTACAACAGCATCACTATCCACATGCTTGCCGGCATTGACGTCCCATAGCACATGCTGGGCAAGGAGCTGAGCAGAGCATTTCCGGCACCAGCTCCCTGCCTTCAATATTTACAACAGCTTCATGGACAGATATGCAGTCAGAAAGACTTCTCAAGTGCATGCACAATTAGGACTATTTTAAGGTTAGATAACCCACTTCTATGCACACTCAGGCATTTTGGAAAGTACATGAGAGGAAACGAAACAAGCTTCTCTGATGTGGTTCTCTGAATTTATTCTGTGTTCTCTAGATGTAAAGAACTTCACTTACTGTAAAAGCTTTCTTCACTCTCCAACTCTGACCTCTTAAAACAAAATTAAAATGCTACTCTGATGCAACATTAAAAGTGTGACAGTGCCAGAAAAGTTTTGAGAACAAGTTCTGTGCTTGCCTGGAAACAATCTGTATCTCTAAGTCCCCAGAGGAAAAATATCCAGCAGCTTGAAACAAAAGAGCTGGGAATAGAGTAGAAAGGGGAGTCTGATGAAAAAAAAAAGGAATGAAAAAGAAAAATAAAAACACAAATACCAGAATTTCCCGTATAGGGTTGCTCCAAGTAGGACAGCCCCTCCCACATGAAAACCATCAAATCTCTTGTTATAACAGGTAGAAAGCAAATGGAACAGACCAGCCAATATCTGATGGTAGTTTAATGTATTCTGTATAAACAGAGCACAGAGTAGCAAAAGTACAGAAGTTAAACAAAACTGTGCAGCGCTTAGAAGTGCAAGAACAAGCATAGGCAGCCTGAACTGCTTACAAACTACATTGCTACTCCTGTGTTAACATTCAGGTGGTTAGCACTGCTCCTAACATTGCAAAACTTGCAAGCTATCACATAAAAACAGGTAGACATGAGATTTCTGCATGCAGACAACAAAATTCTGAGTGTGTATTCACATGAAAAACGGTAACAAAAAGTCAATAGTGGATTTGTAATGATTAAAGACATTTCTGTTTCATTTCACTATGATTTATGGTCCTCCTACAGTCTCTGAAGCAGCTACTGAAGCACCTTGTCTGTAACAGTATTTTACATATCACTCAGAACAAAAATAAAAACCAATTTCTAGTTTAGGGAAACTTCTTTCAATCTAACATTTTTTTATGGCTAATGTTAGTTACTTGTTCTCCCTTTCCCTATTTTGCTGCTTTCTTAGTTGTTTTGGTCTAGGCGCAAAAGCTTCTAAACTTTTCAGCTTAGATTACTTTTATGCTGAAAATGTTACCCTTACAATGCGTGTCTTGCAGGCAATGCCCTTCCTATCAAACAGTAACAACAAAAAAGAAAAAAAAGCTCCTTTAATTAGTGCCTGGAAAGAATACATTCTGTATATCTGTTTTAAAAGCTGGATATCTTATTTTAAAAATTTATACAAAAGCGAGTGCAATAAAAATGTGTTGCAGTAGACATGAAGGGAAAAGGCACAATTGAAGCTGATATAGTTGTTACGTGTGCTGTCGTAAGAGGGAAAGTACACATTAATGCTAGAGAAAGAATGTGTTCTTTGCCCTCAAAATTAAGATTTCTAGAAGCTTCCCCATTCTGTATTAGGATGAAATCTGAATCAAAAGAACCCATGAAAGACATACTAGAAAAAGAACTCTAACTGGGCACACATCAAGAACGTCAGTGAACCAACTTCCCCAGCCTACTGATACAGACAATAAGAAGGTCTGTTTTTCTAACAACACATTCCTTCTCATTGTTTTGGTCCTATCAGACCTATGAAACTTTCCTGTGAAAAACTAAAATCTGCCTAGTCTAATAAAAAAATTAGACAAAGACAGCTTCCAGCCAGATCTAGCCTACATAGCACAAGTATGCTAGAAGCAGTCAAAGGCAACACGTTGATGTTGCACTCTACAGAAATGATAATTTTCAGTTCTCAGACCTTTCTCTGTGGTGGCTCAAGTGAAACGCATTCTACAGCATCGCAAGGAAGGAGAAATAACCTAAGTTTCCAAACTGATAAAAGCTTTATATACCAACAAGCCCTACACAGCCTGATGAAGTAGGGAATGCAAATTTGCACTCTTACACAGAAAAAAAAAAACCATCTGGAATGTCACTGCTCTGGCAAGAGACGTAAGATGGCTTTGGGGTTTTGTTTGTGGAGATAATGACTCTCTGCCTTGTGCAAAGTCATTTATAGGTGTCTAAGAAAAGGGAGAATGATCAGGACAGATTGGGTATGCTTACTGGGAACACTGGAAAACAATGGTCATCAGGATAAATTAGCATAAGGGTTTCATTCTATACCTCTTAAAAACAATCTTCCTCTACAAGAAATCCTCCTCTCTATAGTCTTATTCAAAGATTCTTCAGGATCTGCAGTGCATATTCCTGGGAGATGCCACCAAGACTAGAAGTCACTGGTTATGAAAGATCAACACAAATATTTGAGCTTTGGAGAATTAAAACATGTTGGCCAAAGAGGAGCTAACACAATGCCCTACCTGACCTTTCCCATCTTTTATTTTGGGAATTAGAAGGATGGAAGGGTAGCAACATCACCCCTCAAGACACTGGACTGAAAAAGAAAAGCATGTAGTAAGAATCCTGGGGCTAGGCGTCACCTCAGGCAGAAACTAGAGTTTCCTGCAACTTGCTGTTGCTGATAGAAAAGCATGTTTATGCTTGGTCCTACTCCTGGAGAATGCTTTTGAAGACACTAGGCAGCTTCTGGAGATACATGAGCAGTTTCTCTAGGCATTCCACAGGTCCGAGTGTTGCATAACTATGCACAGAACTTGGTAACAGATGGACCTGTTCCAGTGCTAGAAATTTTCCTGGAAAGAGGCTACCAGTGGGAGAGAGAAACATTTTCCTCTATCATTCTCCACTGAAAAGATGCTTCAACTCATCTGTTTTACTTTGTAACACCAGCTTTTCAGACTTCAAAAGGACTTGCTCCAAGTTACACGCAATTACACCTCTCAGCAGGTCCACACTTCCTAGGGAGTCCAGATATGTTTCCCAACTAAAATGAGTGCATCAATCACTATCTTTTTGGCATCTCTTAGTAACACAGCCTTAACATTTCAGGCTTACAGGGGTGCCTCACTTACAGCATAAACCCTTACCAAGACAAAAGAAGCTATTTGGCTGAAGATACCAGCTGAGTTTTAAGCAAGGCACATTCATAGATCCACAAAAATAATCATAACATATAATCCTGGCAACATCAGAAAATTATTCTTTACAGACTTTGTGCAGAAAATGAGTAGATGCTTACTAGATGGTGTTTGCCACAAGACAGTGAAAAAAGTGCAGGCACACCAAAGGTAAAATGTATGTGGGCAATCACCCACATAACTGCACTTGATGACTCATCTTCCCCAGACTCTTTGTTGGCTCTAAACAGTGAGACTATGTCCCGCAATAATCCTCTATGTGTTACTCTGCAAGATAATAATCAGTAATAGGGGCCAGCTCAGATGACTTTCTGTTTCTCCTCCTTTCCTATCGCCTGCTTCCAGCAGGGTACATAGAATGAGGGCAAGATAAGGAATGAGAGTCAACTAACACAGAGAGGAAAACGGGTTCAGCTTATAGGAAGATAAATTAGACAGTGGTATAATGTTTATTTGCCCTATTGATTGTTGAGACACTGTCTTCAGAAACGTTTTTCTTTCCTTTCTTTCCTAGGACATTTTTCTATCTGTCCTAATGGGAACTGCTTAATGGAAAGCACAAAAGAGAGTTAGAAGCTCTCTGAGGGAATGTGATTGAGAAAAGAGGATGGGAAGGGAAGCATGGATGTTAACATATGCTAAAGTAGTCCTAGTCAGGAGAAGGAAGAGGTAGGACAGAAAACAGGGCAGTGGGTCACAGCTCCCAGAAACCATAGAAATTGCCTCACCACTTTTTTGAAAGCCCATGGTAGAGGACAAATGAAACAGTGCACTGAATCTCTCTCAGCTCAGCAGTCTGGGACTTCTACTTCGAGGGGAGAAAGAAGAAAGAAAACACAGGAGCCCACTATTGCCAGGAATCATGAGTCCCTACATGCAAGTTGGCATAACCAAGCCTCAAACCTCCTCTGCTTCTTCTCTGCACAGTTTCCACCACACTCTTCTCCCTCTGCTACTAAGTTCTCTCCACACTGATAACTTCATCTCAGCTCCAGACTCGCAGCAAAATGCCAGTATTCTTCAGCAGCAAAGCCTCCTCTCTCCACATTTCCTTCTGCTGTGGAACGGCATATTGTGTTTTTACTACAACAAATAAAACAACTCTTCAGAACTTCCAAAATTTACCATATTTTTTGTTCACATTGAAGTTACATAGTATAGATTTACTCCAATAAATATCTGAATTTCATTGCGAATGCATAATACTTCAAAAGTCTCCTGGATAAAAGCTAGATTTAACTTTTATTGTAACTTTTTTAAAACCAAATCAAAAGAGATCCTTGACCATGCCGAGTTCTATACCTATTTTGTCTTCGTTTGTAATCACAACCGGAAAACCATCTGCACAGCTGATTACTCAGTATTTCCATGCAGTGTAAATTTTAGTACAACTTGCCCTTCCAAAAACCTAAATAACCTCCATGCTAAAATTAGCAAGATGACCTGGTCAGATTTTCAGGGATTTGCAGTTCACACAGTGTCACCAATTACAGCTGTAATAAAGCAATTAATTAAATTCTTTAGAAAGAATGGAGATTAATTAAAAAAAAAAGTAAACTGCTTCAAATGATCAACTTAACACTGAAAATAACTTATATGCCTTTTCTCATTATTTTGGCAACTTGCAATGCGCAGGATTTTACCAAATTCCACTTTTATCTCTCAACCAACAGCGATAAGAATCATTGGTGACCTCGTATTCACTTCCAAAAGTATATTTAATTTGGTTTTTTTAAAAGAATTTCTTATGTATATACAAAAATGACACATGCAATGAAGCTTACTCTGAGCATCAATTTGATCATATCTTTGTGTACGTACCAGCTTTCTTCCTTGGCCCTCATACTTCTGCAGTCACATTTTAGCTTTCTGAATGAAAGGACTGTCAAATTCATGGCATTAAAACTTGACCTTTTACATCATGCAGAAAAAACTCCTCAGGTTTCTTTGAATTTGGAACATAACTTCCACCTGATGGTATTGATATGAATTATTTATATATCTATAAGTAATATAAGTATAGTGAGAGAGAGATATAAAAAAGTAATAGTAACAATGGAATTAAGTCACAGAAGTTATACATTCAAGGGAGATATATATATACACACACATAACAGGGAGTCTGCGGCAAAGATGGCAGACATTTTAACAGAAACACAATTCAAAGCAATGACTGAAAAATGAGATAAAGCTCTTTAACATACATAACATTTAACAATTCTGCCATAAATTCAAATATTTTCTTGGTAAGAGCATAAAAATCCTTTTTTGCTTTAGATACAGGGTGCAGTTTACTGTTGCATTTGGTGCCATAGAGCAGTGCTTTCCCTGGAGATTTGGCAACTGCACATAGCCCATTAGGAAAACAAGTGTGTTAAGTTCAGACCTAAACAACAGTGCCTCCAGGCAGCTTGACCAACAGTGCAAATGTTTATCTCAAAGCTATTTTCTCCCTACTAATGCACCACCTTGTAAGGTAAAAGGAACTTTTTCATAAAGACCACAGAGAGCAAAGGTTCAAAGAGCTGGTAATGCCTTTTAAGCAGACAGTCTGAATCTCTGATAATCTGACAACATGCTGCTAATCTCCTTTTAGATGATCACCACGGTGACTAGGTGACTAGCAATTAAGATACTAACTGTGACTTCTCTATTTTTACTGTAAGTGCAACTCAACTGTTCAACACTATTGAATTTTAAAAGAATACATATTTAAGTCTCAATAGCAATCAAAGGTGAGAGGGAAGTAGTTCATTTGATACAACAGTCAGTTCACATGTGCAGCTACTACAAGTAATGGACTTCATTTTCACCAAGTCCAAATTCAGCCTATTGAGGTGGTAGGGACAGAACCAAAGTGTTCATCTCACAACATGATTATAGCCAAAATCTATTTCAGCATGCAAAATTAATTAAAAGTAGTGATTTTATGCCAATTAATTTCTTAAACTCTCATTTTAAATATTTGGCTATGTTGACAAGAGCATAGGTTGTGTTACAACACAGATCCAGAAACAAGAAGTCTGGTAGCCTGCTTTAGAGAAGACTTAGCAGAAGCTGACCTGAAATACCCAAGCCCACTGTAACTTGAAATTGATATGCAACCAGATACCACAAAGCTTACAAGCAGATGAAGAAAATATCCATGTGCAAGAAGGTACTGTATACTAATCACAACATGTTGGAATTTACTGAATTAAGGTTTAAAATAAGGACCTCCTGACATATGTGGAGTGCCGACAGAGGAATTTTGGGTTCTTTGATCATGGGGAAACCTTTACAGCACCTGGCCTGCTTGACCCAGATGGGTCTCATCTAACTCTAAAGGGTAAGAGGATTCTAGCTCAGGAGCTGGCAGGACTTGTTGAGAGGGCTTTAAACTAGGCATGAGGAGGGAGGGGGAGTTACTAGGCTCACCAAAGATGTTCCTGTGGAGGATGAGCCATCTCAAAGGGTGTTGTCAGTAACCCAACTGAAGTGCACATACACAAACGCACGCAGTATGGGAAACAAACAGGAGGAGCTAGAAGTCCTGGTCCAGCGGGAGAGCTATGATATAGTTGCTATCACAGAAACGTGGTGGAACGACTGTCATAACTGGAGTGCTGCCATGGAAGGCTACAGGCTCTTCAGGAGAGACAGGCGCGAGAGGAGGGGTGGAGGGGTGGCCCTCTACACTAGGGAAACCCTGGATGCTGTTGAAGTCGAGATCGGTGATGACCAGGTTGAGTGCCTATGGGTAAGGGTCAGAGGGGCAGTCAGGTCTGACCTCCTGGTTGGAGTATGTTACAGACCGCCTGACCAGGAGGAGGATTTGGATCTTCTATTGTTTAAGCAGCTGGAGGCTGCCTCTAGATCGGCTGCCCTTGTTCTTTTAGGAGACTTTAACCTTCCGGATATCTGCTAGGAACTTAACACTGCTGAGAGGAGGCAGTCCAGGAGGTTCTTCGAGTGTATTGAGGACTGCTTTCTGTCGCAGCTGGTGAGTGAGCCCACCAGGGGTGAGGCTCTTCTTGACCTGCTGTTTACAAACAAAGAAGGGCTGGTGGGTGATGTTGTTGTTGGAGGCTGTCTGGGGTGTAGTGATCATGAGATAATTGAGTTCTCTCTAAACAATGTAACAAGAAAAGCCAGGAACAGAACATCGATGCTGGACTTTCGGCGGGCAGATTTTGGATTATTTAAGGAACTGTTCAGGAAAGTACCCTGGGAAATAGCTCTTAGTGGCAAGGGGGTCCAGGAAGGCTGGATACACTTCAAGAATGAAATCTTGAAGGTGCAGGAGCGGGCTGTCCCCATGTGTTGTAAGAAGAGTCGTAGGGGCAGACGGCCAGCCTGGATGAGTAGGGAGCTTCTGAAGGAACTAAGTAAGAAAAAGAGGATGTATCGCCGTTGGAAAGAAGGGGACGTAAGCCAGGTCATGTTCAAAGATGTTGTTAAGTCGTGTAGGAGGAAAATCAGGGAAGCAAAAGCCCAGCTGGAGCTCAAATTGGCCACTTCTGTTAAGGATAATAAGAAGAGTTTTTATAAATATATCAATGGTAGAAAGAAGGGCAGCAGCGACCTCCACTCCTTGTTGGATGTGGAGGGAAATATAGTACCCAAAGATGCAGAGAAGGCTGAGGTACTTAATGCCTTCTTTGCCTCAGTTTTCAACAGCAAGGATGTCAGCTCGCTTGACAGTTGGCCCTCTGAAGTGGTTGATGGGGGCAGGGTGAAATATGGCCCTCCTGCAATCCACGAGGAGGAAGTTAGAGACCTGCTGAGCCACTTGGACCCTCATAAGTCTATGGGGCCGGATGGGATCCATCCTAGGGCGTTGAGAGAGCTGGTGGATGAGCTCGCTAAGCCGCTCTCCATCATCTTTCAGCAGTCCTGGCTCACTGGAGAGGTCCCGGAAAACTGGAAGCTGGCCAATGTGATGCCCATCCACAAGAAGGGCCGTAAGGACGATCCAGGTAATTACAGACCTGTCAGCCTGACCTCGGTCCCAGGTAAAATCATGGAGCAGATAATCCTGGGTGAAATCATGCGGCACCTGCAGAACGGTCAAGAGATCAGGCCCAGCCAGCATGGGTTTAGGAGGGGCAGGTCCTGCCTGACCAACCTGATCTTTTATGACCATATGACTCGCCTGGTGGATGAGAGGAAGGCTGTGGATGTGGTATACCTGGACTTTAGCAAGGCCTTTGACACTGTCCCCCACAGTAGACTCCTAGGGAAGCTGGCAGCCCGTGGCTTAGATTGGAGCACTCTGTGCTGGGTTAGGAATTGGCTGGATGGCCGAGCCCGAAGAGTGGTGGTGAATGGTGTTTCATCCAGTTGGCAAACGGTCACCAGTGGTGTCCCCCAGGGATCGTTGTTGGGTCCCGTCCTGTTTAATATCTTTATTGATGATCTGGATGAGGGGATTGAGTCCATCATCAGCAAGTTTGCAGATGATACGAAGCAGGGAGGAAGGGTTGATCTGTTAGAGGGTAGGATGGCCCTACAGAGGGACCTGGACAGATTGGAGAGATGGGCTGATTCTAATGGGATGATGTTTAATAAGTCCAAATGTCGGGTACTTCATTTTGGACACAACAATCCCATGCAGAGCTACAGACTGGGGACAGAGTGGCTGGAGAGTAGTCAGGCAGAAAGGGATCTGGGAGCGCTGGTTGACAGGAAGCTCAACATGAGCCAGCAGTGTGCCCAGATGGCCAAGAAGGCCAATGGCATTCTGGCCTGCATCAGGAATAGTGTAGCGAGCAGGACCAGAGAAGTTATTGTCCCCCTGTACTCAGCACTGGTCAGGCCTCATCTTGAATATTGTGTACAGTTCTAGGCCCCCCAGTTTGGGAAAGATGTCAGGATGCTGGAATGTGTTCAGAGGAGGGCAACGAAGATGGTGAAGGGGCTGGAGCATAAGCCCTATGAGGAGCGACTGAGGGAGTTGGGGCTGTTTAGTCTAAAGAAGAGGAGGCTCAGGGGAGACCTCATTGCTCTCTACAACTACCTAAACGGAGGTTGTAGTCGGGCAGGGGTTGGTCTCTTCTCTCAGGTGACCAGTGACAGAACTAGAGGGCATGGACTCAAGCTTCGTCAGGGAAAGTTTAGGCTTGATGTGAGGAAAAAGTTCTTCACTGAAAGGGTGATCGGCCATTGGAATGCGCTGCCCAGGGAGGTGGTGGAGTCACTGACCCTGGAGGTGTTTAAGGGGAGATTAGATGAGGCACTGCGTGCCATGGTTTAGATGATGGTTGGTGTTAGTGTTGGTGTTAGTGTTGGGTTATAGGTTGGACTTGATGATCTCAGAGGTACTTTCCAACCTTGTGATACTGGATACTGTGATACTGTGAACTAGGTTTAAGCAATAATGCAACAAAAAGTAAATAAAATGGATTTCAGTAGCTCACTGAGACAGAACTATCTAAATTTGAAGGGCTTAAAAAACAAAGTGAAAAGAAAATATTTAAAACATGTACAACATAGACAAAACAAGTTATCTAAGGGAAGGTGTGAGGCTGTATTACAGAAGCACACCAACCCACCATGCTATCTTTCAGTATCGCCCTAGTTCACAAGCTCCAGTTTCCCCTGCAGCAAGTTGTGTAAATACCAAAGATACTGTATATTTGTACTGCTTCTCTTTCAAACACTTTGCTTTGTTTGGCTTGGCAAAAGAGTAACTACTCTTAAAGGTGCCATTTCACTAGCTAGAACACAGCGCAGGCACAAGCGTAACGCACAGCAACACACAATGGTTTTAGCATGATGTTACTAAGTAGGGTGCCATAGAGCACCGCCCCACACACTAGTGTACAACCTGTCCTTGGCAAGCTTTTCAAAGGGCAGAAGAAGGACTTTACTCACCAGCAACTATGTGATTTGAATAAGGATTTGCAGAATGAATCTCCTCCCTATTACACTGCAGCACAGTAAAGTCAAGTGCAAACTCAAGAACATCCTACTACTTAAAAGTTATTAGCATAATAGTTATAAGCACATCTAGGCCTTGCTGAGCCTTCTTTCCAGCTAAAAGAGAGGTGGCAAGAGCGGTGAAGAACTTCCCAGTTACTGCTTTGCCCTAGATAACTGAAGCACTGTCTCCATTGCTACTATTATAGTTATAAACAGATAGCTCAGTAACACACACTGTGGTTCATGCATATCGTGACTTAATCCATGTAGCTTCCCTGGTCTCCAGAACAAGTTGTCTCTCTATGTAGTTGGCTCTTTCCCTGCTCCAACTACAAGTTGCCTGCTAATCTCTCTGCAGGATAAGAAAACCTAGCCACAGCCAATTACCTCCTACTTGCTGGAACAACTGGAGAAAACAGTTGCAGTCAGGAAGACGGAACATAGCAGGACATCAACACCAATACAACAGCACCACAGCAAAACACACTGAATCCCGAGGCATCTCGGAGAGCAGAAAATCACCCATCCCACAAAGTACCTGACATCTCAAGATTACAGGAAGAATTCACCTTTTCCATACTGTTGCTGCAGGGTATCTGATCGCTGTGCTACTTCAGTTTTAAAATCCATTTATTAGTATTGCAATACTTGATAATATCACCATACTTTTTGATGTTATTAGAAGACGCTTAAATGGTACCAATTGCTGTGATAAGAATTCTGACTTTACTAATGATGATATCTATGCTTAAACCTGATTCTCAAGCTCTATTGAACTGTACCAGGTTAAGTTCCACACAATAGTAATACAATAAATACAAAAAAATAGATGAGACTATATTATTATTAATTTAATTTCACAATGAATGATATTGCTGAATATGAGATCCAACCCAGGATTTTCACAACACAAATACAGTACTAAAAAGTTAAAAGTTCACAGAAAATGTAGTAACCCAGATATTACCACTTGTTAAAAGAAAGCAATACTAATATTTAAAACAAACAAACAAACAAATGGACAGAATGCTCCCAAACTATGTTCCTTATCAACTGGGCTGTGTCACCTCAATACAGCTAGCTGTGAGAAGACTCTTATTTCACAGGACAATAGAGTTTAGGATGCACTCGCTAATCAAAGAAAATTTGCTAAAGGAAGTACAGTGCCACTAGGAGACATCAGCTTTCCAGTATTCTTTAAATCTACAATTAACTAAATGGCACTGAAATTATTAAGTTGTTGAAGATGACATTTTATGGGGAAAATCACCAAACCAAGGTCAGGGCCATCTGCAGATAATAATCATCAAACAACACTGCAAGGAACAGAATATCAGTCTTACTGACCAGGCTGATTTCAAATACAAGTTATTATAGTCTGCATATCGGTATTTTTCATTAATTTCATTTCAATTTTACCAATGCACTTCAACAGAAGTAGCTGTATTTACTTCTATACCTTAAAATCATTAGGTATTGTGGAGTCCATTACAATGAACACCTTGTATAAAAATTTGCCCTAAGGAGAAGCTGAGAAATTAGATATTATTCTCACTGTCAACACCACAGGAATTACTGAATAGGAAAACATTTAGAAAAAAAAAATCAAAAATTACAAGATCCAATAAAGAGGTTCTGTCTTCTTTCATTATAAATATTTTCCACTGCTGTATTGTTTGGGTTTTTTTAAAGTAACAGAATTAGAGTAAGAAGGTCAGAAAGCACCAACTGGTTAAAAAAAAATCCCTATTTAGACGTTCACACAGATAAAAAAAAAATCACTGATACTACATTTAAAGCATCTAAGTCTGAATTTTCAGTTAGAGTCAACCAGTTAAATATATAAAAATATATATAATTGCAACTGCCTACAACAGGGACAACTGCTCCCTGACAAACCTAAGTATACATACAGTACCATACATTCTGGTCTCATTCCAAAAACCACACTCAAAGCCATACAGGCAATATGAAGATTTCTACGATAAAATGCAAGACTTTTTCATACCTATAAGCCTACTCACATGAAGAGAATATTCAGTCTGTACTCATAAAACCACAGACAAATGAATACCTACCCTGCATTATTACTGACTGCTGTTAATCCCTTTACTCCAGTCTTCAGTAAACCCCCAATGAGGTTTTCAGGAATCCCACACAATCCAAAACCTATGCACAATAAAAGAAAACTGAACATGTAACAAGTGTTTGAAATAACACAGATTAATCAGAAATCTGAGAATGTGTACTGTTTAATTAACTTCTTTTCTGAACAGAACAAACAAACACTTGTGGAAAGAGTTGCATCCTAGTACTGGAAACTCCCAGCCACTAGATGCTTCCCAGTTTGGATGAAAGCCATTTAAACTTCAGAGGTCTGCTTACACACAAAACAGCCTTTGGAGAAGGGGTCCAGGACCTTGGCTCTGCTGTGTGCCCCCTAACCATTGTACTCAGTATTCCTCTTTCTCCTTCTATCCAACTAACCTTCAGGTCCTTGCTGCATTTAACAATGTCAAACGGGAGGAGCAAGGAGTTCTCCCACACAACTTAGCCTATAATTAGGTGATAAAAATCTGAAAATCCTTATGTTCTTGGGAAGATGTGTAACTGGAAGCACAGGAACCTGTATCTCCACCCACCCTGTGGTGTCTCATACTCCTGCCTATTATGTAAGAACCCAGTATGCCTAAAGTGAAATCCCAGCCCACATCTGAGGCACCTAAGTGTTTGGCCAGGCTCTAACACTGCAACTGCTGTCATTTCCTTCCCAACCACTTAGCCTCAGATCTTGAATACAATCCTTTCTAGAAGGCATTTTGCCTCATTACACACCTCCAGGGAAGTTTTCCATCTTTCACAACACTACATTTATTACTTCTTCAATACCAAAAATCACTTATGAGCTACTAAAGAGACCACTTTTCTTTTAGCAGATTGAACAGCACAAAATTGTGGAAATCATCTAGAATATTCAAGTCACAGTGAAAGTCAGTATGACACAATTTCCTGACTCTTCTGGAAGTGCTCACATAACCATTTAGTGTAATGTAGATAAGTATTATCTTCCCTTTCTAAAGCCAGGAACAGGTTAGTTGATTTGTTCAAGGTCACAGAGACCCAGCAAACAGGCAGATACAGAATACAAAGAAAGCTACCATCAAAATCCTCAAAATAAATTTTATTTATTCACCATCTGAAATAAAAATGCTAACTTGAAAAAGTACATCTTCTACATTCAAACTGGCACAAGTAAAGTCTAAACTTCACTAGCGGGAAAAAATCTAATGATGAGGCTTTTTTCCCTTCCCTAAGAAATAAACCGGGATTTTCTCACTGAAAGAGTCTGCCCTCACTAGCAGAGTAGGAAATCACTTCTGTAAAATACTCATACAAGTATATGGATTCTTAAATTAGTTAACGGTAAAGTGTTAAAAAGTATCTCATTAATAGAACACGTGAGTGCATCCATAAAGAATTTAAATATTTACCACCAACAAGTACAGTTGCCCCATTAGGTATATCTTTTACAGCTTCAACGGGATCAGTATAAAACTTGGTGTTGCGATGACAGCTGGTAGAAAAATAGCATCCACAAATCTGTAATAACATTAAAATAAACAACTGAATTAATAAAGAGCATTATACAGTAGTTTTATAATGACAGCCACCCCTCTGCCTAGAAAAGGGTGAAAACATACAACAAAGATATTGCTATAGTGAACAGTAAACTTTGGGGGCAGGGAGAGAAGGGTTCAAGTACCCAAAACAACAACTCTACTGTCTCTCTGTCCTCTGCATCACCCCTGTTTTACAGAATTCATATATATTATGAAGGCTTTAGGCTTCATATGAGCTGCATTCATTTGACAATATCCAAACACATTTTAAATTTCTGAATTGCATCCTCAACTGATGCCAAATTGTGACTTACTGTGAACAGATTCACATGTAATTCCCCAGCACAAGTCAGAGCAACTCAAAGACCTATCTAACCTATACAATGCTACTTGTAGTTTCAAAGATATCTGGACAGTAAACACAACCAGAAATTGCTGAAGTAGAGAACCAACAATATCACAAAATTTGAGTGGAGACCAAGGATCAATACAAAGCACAGTGCTGTGCTGGCAGTATAGTAAGCAGAGACTCCCTTCAATGGAGTGAAGCTTCTTACCCCAGCTTCTTGAAGCTCTTAGTGTCATTGAGGAATAGCCCGGAATCAAGGAGACTGTAACAAACTGAGGAAACAGCGAGGGCAAGAAGGAAATCAGTACAAATCCCACCCCCAAATATAGCGTTAAGAGTGCAAAGCCATCACACATCATAACTCATCTATTATATTCTTAAATCTCAGTTACCCTAATGCTTCTCTTTTCCTTCATTTCCCACTAATACTACCACGCATTAATACTAACCAAGTACTGTCAAGGCAACAGGAGAAATTAATATTTATGTCATTATACTGACACAGTCTCTATTAAACTGAGAGTATTTTGATGTTAAAATACTACCTACTGGTGTTTCCACTTGTAATTTGGTAGGAGTGAGAAATTTTAAACTGGGAAAGGAAAATAAAAAGAGTAAATAAATAATAAACAAGCTTATCTACACACGTTTCAAGGACAATATCCTAATTCTTCCCCAAACAGTTTCCTTAAGATCCAGTTACAAACACGGTAGTACTTTCTGGCTCAGTTTCAAGACTACACAAACTGCCTTCTTTATAAAATTAATGCTGCAAGAGTTTACAATAAATATTAAGAAAACCTTTCTGAATGCAGGTTTATCTCCCTCTCAATGGAAACACTGATATACCTCTGATCCGATGGGTTCAAAACCAAAAAAAAAAATCAACACATAGGTCATAAGGAACAGTGCCAGCTGAGAAAGAGTAAAAAGACCTTTCCCCATGCTCAGTTATACCATGACTACTTATTTCAGAAACATTTTTGGTGACACTAAGACTGCAAAGCACATCTCTTTTGGTGGCATTCAGTAGGTAAGTGACAAACTGAGCAGAAGTTCTGGCATAATCAGGAGCTGCAGCGCAACAGGGATGCAAGCAGGCACAAGGGTCAGGTCTGGAAAGAAGCCAGGCTACTACCCAGTATCCACACACAGGAAAATATTTTAAAGAGAACACATGGTACCTTTTCTTTAATCTACCCATCTGCCTGTAACAGTTGGGAACAGTAGAGCAGCATGCGTTTCATGTATTCATGCCATGTATCCATACCCAGTCTAGATGTCTCTAACAAAGTCATCTGCCCTTCTATACTAAATATGTTCTTTTCAGTCCCTTTCTCACACACTTTGCTGCTTGAGAGCAACAGCCTTTCAGGAAGCTGAGGTGCCTGGGATCACCCACTCTCCTTTTCCCACTGGGGCAGCTAGCTAAGACTTCAGGAACCGCCTGCAATTCCAGTAGCCCAGGTCTAAGAGGGAACTGACACAGGAACAGACGAACTCCAAGAATGATCAACAAAATTGAAGTAAATTTCACAGAAGAGCAAAACAGAACTTAGAAAAACAGAGACTGAAAGAGATATGATTATTTCTCCATAAAGACATCAGGAAGAGTCAACATGGGCATGAGCAGGACAGTAGATGAGCTGTTTCAACTAAAGCAAAGTAGGAAAACCACAGGAACCATTCTGGCTGAACGGACAAAAAAATAACTCAGCTATGGTTACACGTGGCCTGAAAACCATTAGATCACAGATTCATAGAATGGTTTGGATTGGAAGGGGCCTTAAAGATCATTCAGTTCCAAAACCCTGGCCACGGGCAGGGACACCTCCTACCAGGCCAGGCTGCTCAAGACCCCATCCAACCCAGCCTTGAACACGTCCAGGGAGGGGGCATCCACAGCTTCCCTGGGAAACCTGTGCCATATCCTGTAGAATTTCTTCCTGATGTCTAATCTAAACCTTTTCCCTTCCAGTTTAAAGCTCTTCCCCCTCCTCATATTGGTAAGGACTAACAGCTGTCTCCCCAGGGAAGAGCAAAGTGAGTCCCGCATGCCTGCAAATTAGGAAAACGTCCTTCACCCGGAGGGTGGTGGAGCACTGGAACAGTTCCCCAGGGAAGCAGTCACAGAGCCAAGCCTGACAATATTCAAGAAGCAATTGGACAAAGCCCTCAGACACGCGGTGTGAATGTTGGGGCTGTCCTGTGCAGGAACAGGAGTTGGACCGAATAATCCTGGTGGGTCCCTACAACTCTGGTTATTCTCTGGTTCCACGGTTCTATGGCCGGGGCTCGCCGTCTCCACCCCGGGGGAGCCCAACCCGGCAGGGCGAGCAGCTGTGGGAGAATAAAAAAAAGCAGACCCAGCCTCCCTTCCGCTTCTCCAAGGTCACCGCACCCCAACCCGCCCGGGGCCGCGCTCTGCCCTCCTCTTCGTACTCCTATCGCGGGCCGAACCCACCACGTTCGTCGGGAAAAGCACTACCGAGCGCATCGCTTCCCCGCGGGCAGCGCCAGCCCCGACCCCCGGGAGGCTCCGCGCCTCGCCAAGGTCACGGCGGTGGCGGGGGAGGAGGGGGCGAGCAGCGCCCCAGCGGCGGCGCGAGAGGCCCCACCCTTACCCCGGCCCCGGCGCCGCGGGGAAGGAGGATGCGGCGGCCCAGGAGCGGCAGCAGAAGTTTGAACGCCGCCATCTTCACGCTGTCGAGGAGCGGACCGGGGAGAGCGGCGGGCGCGGTGTCTGGAGGCGGGGGCGGGCGGGGGGCTCGGCGATGACGCCCGGTGACGCGATCGGCGCCCGAGGCGGGGCCGCTCGGCGCGGAGGGGCCGCGGGTGGGGGCCGTCCCGCTTAAATCATAGAATCGCTTGGCTGGAAAAGAGCTTTGAGATCATCGAGTCCCAGCGCACCTGTCCGCTACGAAACCACATCCCCTAACATCATCACTTCCACGCGCCTGACAGCTTCCAGGGCCCGGCAGTAGTTGGGGTCTGGGGGAGGAAGGAGAGGTCCTGCAGCAAGACCTGGGCTCGGTTTTTCCAATTTTGCTTTATTTTTTTCCTGACAATTCTGTCTGAAATTACCAGAATGCTTCTCCAGAATTTGATGCTTCAGAGCACCTCCTTTCGTCTGCAACCCATGGACAGGGGATGCTTCCTGATGAGAAGCTCAACATGAGCTGGAGAATCGGGCCTGTGTGAACCTCATGAGGTTTAATGTGGCCAAATGCAAGATCCTACACCTGCATCAGGGCAACCCCCAGTTCCAATACAGGATGGGAGACAACGTGAATGAGAGCAGCCCTGTGTAGAAGAACTTGAAGTGTTGGTTGAGGAGAAGCTCAACATGAGCTGGCAATGTGTGCTCACAGCCCAGAAGGCCAACCGTGTCCTCAGGTGCATCACCAAGAAGCGTGGCCAACAGGGTGAGGGAGGTGATTCTCCCCCTCTGGTCCACTCTCATGAGACCCCACCTGGAGTATTGTGTCCAGTTCTGGAATACCCAATAGAAGAAGGATCTGGAACTGTTGGAACAGGTCCAGAGGAGGGCTACAAAGATGATCCAAGGGCTGGAGCACCTCTGCTATGCGGACAGACTTGAGAGAGTTGGGTTGGTCAGCCTGGAGAAAAGAAGGCTCCGGGGAGACCTCATAGCAGCCTTCAGGTACCTGAAGGGGCTACAGGAAAGCTGGGGAGAGACTTCTTACAAGGGCTAGTGATAGGACAAGGAGGAATGGCTTTAAATTGGAAGGGAGAAGATTTAGATGAGACATCAGGAAGAAATTATTCGCAATGAGGGTGGTGAGACACTGGCACAGGTTTCCCAGGGAAGGTGTGGATGCCTGCTCCATGGAAGTGTTCAAGGCCAGGCTGGATGGAGCCTTGAGCAGCCTTGCCTAGTAGGAGGTGTCCCTACCCATGGCAGGGGTTCGACCTAGATGATTTTTGAGGTCCTTACTAACTCAAACCATTCTGTAATTCTATGCTCTTTAACTTCCACAGATGGACAACTTGGATGCACCACCTGTAAGGCTAAGGTGACTTAAATTTCTGTTCTAAGTCTTTGTGACTGAGGACTAACATCATAAGAGTTAAGATAAGGATAAAGGCTTGGAATGGTTAAGTTTCCGAAGCCTAGCCCTGAGGGTGAGCCAGGCTCCAGTAAGCACATGGTCTTCACAGGGCGCTTAGATGCTATGTTTGGGTGGGAAAATATTACTAGACTAGATGTATACTTGTTTAAGCAGTCGCATGATGTGAACTGTTGGCATTTCTGCTACTGTTAGAAGGAAAATTCAAAGCATGCCTCTACCATTATTTATGCTTTCTAAAAATATCCTAGGTGATCAGTGCATGCCCTCACAATGCCCAATGGAACAGAAGAATTCACATGACAGGAGGTCACTCTTTTGCAGGTCACGCTGTTCCTCATCTTGTTTCCAGGCTGTCTCCAAAGCAGATGCCTGCCTTGCTGTCTTGACTATCGTGGTATGAATACTCAGCAGGATAATTTACAACAAGGAGGCCAAGGTTTTAAGAGTGTGCTGCTAGTGTATTTTGTGTACACCAAATTCAGAGTGCTTGTTCAGCTTTGCAGGTGCTGGTTCATGGCACTCACAAGCAGGAGTCAGCTCTGTCACAGCCGTGCCACCCTCTTATGCTTTTTAAAAGTTGGTGATATGTGTAGTTACAGTTGCCAGTGAAGCATAGTTGAGGGTTTTTTTTCTAGGTATTCACTGTATTTAGCTCTGGGGCTGTTCCAGTTGTAAAAAGCTACAAATTACAGGGGCTTAGTGAACTGAAAAAAAAGAAAATAACAGCACAGCTTGTATTCTTCCAGGGCTAAGGACCAGCGGAAAAGTTTTGAGGACTGGGTTTCTGGAACTTGCTTCCACCTATATTGAATATAAACTCATAAATTCACTAAGTCTTCATGAAGAAATTTCCCTAAGCATTGAAAAACTTGCCTAAACAAAGTTTGTTCTCTTCAGTTCTATAAATATCTTCCTTTAAAGCAGCAGCATGCATTCTCAAATTTATTAAAGCATTCATTCTTGTTACATGTCCAGCTAGCATTTGTTTTCCATGGGGTTTGGACTATTTGGGACTCCAACAGCATTCTTCCTTGCGGGTTGGAGGATGGGGACTAACTGTATGCTGTAGGTATAGTGCACGAGTATTACTATCTCCTTGGAATATCTATTATCCAAAGCTCTAATTCTACTGATATAAATTACATTCTGAAGTTGGAAGTAAGGAGGACTTACACCTTATCTGGTGCTTAGATTATCTAAACCCCAAATTATTTTTTAAAAATTGAGCAAGGTCCACATGCTTTGGACTGCAAGCCCCTTATTTTGGCTTAGGAAGTCTCCAAACATAACTGAATGAGTAGATAAAATAATCTGCTCTGAAGTGGTTTACAAAGGATAGTAGATCATCTACTTTGTTTTAATATTTTGTTTTAAAACACTTCACACAACATGGACTGCAACTAAGTAGCCAACACAAAACAAGCATCTAAAATGATCAAGAATATTTTTAATATTGTCTTATTTTGTTCATTGATGTAAATCACATAACAATGGTAGCATGCAAGGCAAACACTTCTCAAGTTCAACATTTACAAATGAGTAGTGGGACATTTCTGAGCCCTTGGTTCCAAAATCAAGTCAGCAGGTATGCGTTCTGGAGCTGCCACAGGTTAATCATTATATATATCGTATAACACCAGCTTACTTACGCACTACCAAGCATAACAAGATGTCAAAGTCAGCACTACAGTACAGTGAAATGCAATTTCCTGAAGGAGCCACTGAAGCATTAGCAGATAGGCAAGCTATTGTTCTATGCTTGATTTAGAAGTACCAGGTGAAGAACTACAACTCTGAGATGAACAGGTTTGTTTCTAGACAAATTTTGTAAAATTTATTTATAATTGATCCAGATTTTAGCTAATTAAAATTTAGCAATTTACCTTTAAGATCCATTGGAATTTGGCAAGAAAATTCAGTTATGGAGGCTTGAAAATCACATGCAGAGCTACTACATTGCAACTGGAACAGACACCCTGAACTTACCTCCAACATGTGAATAGGTTCCAGTTCAGGAATAAGAGGCTGGTGTTTAAGTACTTTCGAGTATTTCTCAAAATATTAAAGTATTTTAATAGTAGTCATTTAAAAGCACTTGTAACTCATCTTTGGATAAAGTAGAATGAACCTGATTCCCTTGATAGGGGATGGAAAGTCAAAGAAAATTGAAAGATTATTTCATAGCTTCTACATCATCCTGCAAGAATGAAGTACTACAGGGAAAATAAATAAAGGAAAGATATAAAACTTATGATACAGACCTAAAGGCATTAGATAATTATAAATACATGCCAACTGAGAACATAAAAAATAGTTACAAGCTCCTGCACAATACATACAATAATTTTAAGATGGACTTGTAGCATTGATAGGCAATATATTTAACTAGGGGAAGACCAAAGGGTTGCCACATGCAACACCAATGGTTACACTAGCAAGCCATGTCAACTTAAATATGCAACTTATTAACAAGGTTCATGTGAAAGGAAGGTCATTACAAATCAAAATGGACATTTACAGGTCTCGTGAAAACTATAGGTTAAAAGCCAGTAGGGATTTGACAAACAAGAATTCATACTTAATTAAACAAATACCAAAGGAAAAATTAAATTGGAAAACAAACCAAGAAACACCCCATCTTCTAGACAGCTATGGAAATGTAAAGCAAATAACAGAACCACAGAGCTAAGATCTTTGAAGGAAAGAACCTGTGGAGATGTTGAGGAATCCCTTTGCCAGCTAACTCTGGCAACATTTTCCTTTCACAATCCTAAGCTTAAGATCAAAGGCAATACTAAAGTACAAAAGGATCTTGAATCTACTTAATAAGGAAGAATCAACAACTGTTTGGCAAGAGCAGTTCTTTATCCCTGAAGGACCACCTGAGCAGACAATAAAAAGTCAGCAAATATTTTTCTTGTGACAATGAATATCATAGTAGAATATAGGAGCTCACCTAATTAAGAAAACAAAACAAAACAAAGCAAAACAAAAAAAAAACAAGGACCTAATTGGGTGAACAAGTCCATATTATGAAAAACAGTCTGGGGGGATTTGGTTTGTTTGTTTTATACTATTACTGCGCTGTCAGATTTTAAGTAGGAAGCCCTTCTTTCATATGTGACACAGAACAGAAGTTTCTATGTCATGTCGAATTCTCAAATCATTATGACAAGCTAAGATAAGTAACTATGCAGAACTTCTTAGAAGACAATGAACATTTTATACTCAATCAAAATTGGAGAATTAAAGTTACGAGAACAAGTTATTCACTTACTAACCTCAACAGCGCTGAGAAATAGCCGCTGAAGTGTCAGCAGTTAAATCAACAGTAGTCTTAAAAATAAAAACTTCAGATTTTCTGACCACTGTAAATGCTGTGCCGCAGCTCAAACTCACAGTCTTTACCAGGTGTAATAATATAGAACTTAAAATTAAGGTGTCATTTTTTGTTTACGTAGAACCACAAAGTCTGTTACACAGCATAATCCTTGTTACATCTGTTCATTTTCATATATTGCGTCTTTAGCAACTGTCATCATTACTGTCTAAATTAGTTACACGTAATAACCTTCAACAACGATAGTCAGTATGTCTACTAGTTCTGGAGAAAGGATAAGTGACTTATCATTCCTTTACAGCAGCACTGAGGAAAAACCAAAATGCAAAACCTATTCTGCAGATATTTGCAGACATCAGCTGTACAAGTTCTATATGTTTGTGTATTCATATTTATGGAGGTTGGTTTAAATTCTTATTCAGAAAACGCTACTATTCTCTTATTCCTCATTTTTGCCCAGAATTTTTTGCTGCAAAAATGTGACAGAACAGCAAAGCATTCCCCTGCCCCTCGCCTCCTCTAGCCAAACTGAAAGCATAGGGTTATTTTACACTCTGTACTAATAGTGTTCTGAAAGAGTAAAGGTAAACGGAACGAAAGAGGCTTCAGAAACAATAATGTGCAAACAGGAAGCCTGAGAAGCTGTCACACTGCGTGTCAGTTCTTGTTCATGTCAGTTCACTGCCGTAACAGGCTTTTCCAGATTCTGCAATGTAACATTACATTAATAAGCTGCATGGGGTACTTTCAAACAAATCTCATCAACAAAAGAATATATGTTAAAATCTATGGGGACTTTTAAAACTACTAGAGAAGAAATCTTTTTCCTTGCATTTGATACCCAACTTACAGAAATAAATACAGAACCTTAAGCCGATAATGCAGAGTTGTGTTTGCAGACACTGTACAGAGTAAACAGATCACTCCCCTCCACCTTGGACCTCACTGCAGCCAGTGCTGTTTGGTAAGATTACAGGACAGCCACCAGAGTCTGAAATGAAGAAAAGCAACACCTGCCTAATCTGCAAGTTTTGCCAGTAACTCTGGTTTCCTCTTTGAAACTTGGACTTCACCATCCATTTCATGGGTGTGGAGATTAATTGGCAAGCACCGTCTCTTGACAAGAGTCTGACATGCAAACTCACATATGCAATCAAAGCCTTTGCAATTATTTTGTCATCCACTCACTTGAGAGCCAATTCCTTGTATGTGCTGACAAAATAGTCCCAATCCATTCCTATCTGAGTTGTTTTGTCTAATTCCTGTAGTCCATCCAACTGCTGAAGGAACATGTATCTGGAGTTCAGAATGGCTTCCCCCTACAGTTAATATTCTCAATGGTCCAAAACTTATCAATCTAATAGGAAAAGCAGACAGTCTTTTCCTGTGACATTTTTTTCCTCAGATGCAATCAAATGAACAGGAGAATTAGTAAGGGAGGTAACTCAACTTTCACATGGGATATATGGCAAAATCTGAAACTTTTGCTGTTGAATTTTTATAAGGTGATTTAAATTGAAGCCTTGCTATTCACTCATTCATCTATTTTAAAGTCCTCTCAGAATCAGTCTCAGAATATCAGGTTTTCCTTCAGCTCTCCCCCAGTCTTGGTAAAATGTATCTGTCTAATTGAAATACGGTTCTATAAATACACACTCAGCTTGGAAGCCCCTCAAGCCTAAGCAGCAGGTTCCCTGCATTTACACTACGTCAGGGACCAGTTAGAAGCTATACCCTAAGCAGAGTTTCAGGAAACACAACCATTTCAGATTGACATCCCTACAGCAAAAACGGAAGCTTCTTTCTTCCAGTTTTCTTTCTAGAGATCAAACCAGCACACAATTAGAATGCTGAGGGGTGTCCTCATCACTTATACAACTTCCTCACAGGGTTTAGAAGAGTTGCTGATCTCCTCTCTATGGTGACCAGTGACAGGACATGAAGAAATGGAATGAAGCTGTGTCAGGGGAAGTTTGGGTTGCACATTAGGAAAAGATTGTTCACTGAGAAGATGGCTGGTCACTGGAACAGGTTTCCAGGGAAACAGTCACAGCATAAAGCCTGTCAGGGTTTAAGGAACATGTGCATGACATTGTTGGTCACATGGTTTCGTGTCCTCCTGTGAGGAGCAAGGAGTTGAACTCAGTGATCCTCAAGGGTCCCTTCTAACTCAAGATATTCTGTGATTCTATGAACACATACAGTTCACTTGAACTCAACAAAATTTCTCTCTTGGCTACTTTTTCCAAGAATTGATATGATTTCATTATCACTCAGGTGCCATAGTTCAAGAAAATTTGCACAACCTGCACAACTTAAAAGTTCCCGGGGCTGCTAATAATGATAAAATATATCAATTATTGCTGTGCAAAGCTGCGTTCTCTAGGCAGTTCTGTATTTTTAATTAAAGCTAACAAAATTTTCCTAGTTTGGGTAATACTAAACATACACATAACTTGTGTCCAACTTATGCCCACACTTTAACATTCAGAAATAAAAGAGGTCACAGAATTTCTAAAGCAAGGCAGATTACATATATCCAAGACATTAGGTTTTCTAATACATTTAAAGTTTTCAGGTATTCAGAGGTGTCAGGCTAGCCCAGTTTCACAGTTATACATATCAGGACAGTTAGTAAGTGCTCATGGAATGCAACAGGACAAAAATAGTTCCAAAGTGTACAGTTACAATCAGTGTGTTCTCTAGCAACATACACACTTAGACACAGATCCCAGGAGGACAGAAAGAGTATGTGGTTTGTAAGAAAAGAAGCAGCTGAGTCTACTGCAGCAATCTGCAGAATCTACTTTATATTCACACCACATATGCATACCTGTGCACACACACACAAAAATATATTTATATATAAACCCAAATTAACAGGAGAAGAGTTATGGCAATGCCGTATCTTGGCTCTGAAGGACTAAAACATCACTGTTTCCCCTCTTCCATTAACCACAACTGTTTACAGTCCTCAACACTTTTCCTGTTTTGCTTCCACCAGTTTAGGAATGAAGCCTGTCTCTAAGCATTCAACATGTTACCCTTCCCTTGTTAGTAACAGTGGCCTTGAAAACAGGAAGTGCAAGGCACTGAAAGTCACAAATCCCACATGAATTCCTTCACCTGAGATTGTTTTATCTTACTGTAACTATTTCCTAAAGTAACTCTATGGAGTGAAACATTTTTTGCTTCAACATAATTTATGTTGTCCAGAAAGAGTGTTTCTTCTCAAACATGGAAAAAAGTCAGAAAAATACTGGATACAACTTTATCTTTTTGTGAAGCTCTGAGAATTTGAATTTTAAGATTTCCCCCCCATAGAAAGAATGGTAGGAGGTAACAAACTCCAAAACAGACCATTCTCTTTCTAATACCTGGCAGGTATTTAATCTAAACAGGGTCTAAGCAAAAACAATTGAGGTCGCTATTCTCTCAAATAATTACAGACCAAGTCTTTCACCAGTCTTCAGACCAAAGCACGTTGCAGGATATGAGGAGACGGACTCGCACAGTAATTCCACAAACTAAGAAACACAGCTTGGGGCTTTAGTGCTAGAGGGAACACAGCTTGGAAAAGGGATGGACGTGGGGCTGCTCAGAGGCCACTCCAGACAGGAGACACGCAGAGCCCCAGGGGAAGTGAGGGCTTGACCACAGCAGTGAGGAGGCAGCATCCCACCCTGGCTCAGCCCAGTAACTCCTCCAGGCTCTGCAGTCTCTCAGGGGTTTGCCCAGAAGTCCTGCATGAGGTCCTCGCTTCACCTGAGTAGTGGACACCGCTGCTTTTTCTTGACATCTGTACCAGCTTCTACTTTATCAGCTTGGTCCTATGAGAAACAAAAAATCTTCCACTTCAGCCACTCATTAGAAAGCTCAAAAGTAGATTTCACTGTATGTTTAAAGAAAGAGTGGATAAAAATTTATGGGAAAAACCTCATTGTATGCACATCTAGCTTCCAAAACAGACAGAACTAAAGCAAGCTGCAGTGCCTGAAGGACAGGAATTAAAAAAAAGATACAACTTCCTTTACCAAAGGAGTAAAGACATAACCATTTTGGGATTTCAGTTTGATTTTTTTTTTTAACAAAGGACATCTTGAAAGCTGGAAGACATCTCCTGCACTATTATGGGCTAACCCACTTGCCCACTTGTCTAATTATTAAGAAAGCAACTAAGAAAGCAACACAAAATCATGGGTGGGTATTGAAACAGAGGAGTAAGGGCACAACCAAGCAAGCAAAGGTCTGAAGAAGAGACCTTATCAATGCATGGCCATTCTTCAGTCCCCAAAATGACAACTTGGAAAGTGCTGTATTTCATATGAAGCACCATCTTCTCTGCTCTCAGGTACAATATGGTTAACTAACATAATACTTTCAATATTGTTAATACAGCTGTCCCTTAGATGAAAATTGGCTATGGACTATGCAGGAATAAATGACAGTACATATCCCACCAAAACATGAAGAGGCTTCTTATAGAAAACAATTTCTGGAAGAAAACACAATTTTGCCTTTTAAGTTTTACTTTTTTTTGTTGTAGTTGATATGTTTGGCAGCCCTTTCATAAGATATAACACAGGCAACAGCAAAACCATCTGTGTCTGTAAATAGACAGCTTTTCACTGCCTAAAGTACTCCAGTAAATTGTATGTTTTTATGGTTTTAAGTACTTTGGTGGGACATAGGCTCTAAGAGAATGAACACTATATGTCTTGAACAGGGGCAAATGACTAGAGGAAATGGGCTGAAGTTGCATCAGGGGAGGCTGACATGGGCAATTAGGGAAAAATTGTTTACTAAGAGTGGTGAAGCATTGAACAGGCTGCCCAGGGAAACAGTGGAGTCACCATCCCTGGAGGTGTTCAGAAAGCACGTAGACTTTGGGACATGGTGGTATTGGGCTGACGATGGATTTGATGATCTTAGAGGTGTTTTCCAGCCTTAATGATTCTATGATTCTGAATGTCTATAGTCAATTATTTTAAAATATTCAAGCTAATAAAAAAGCAAAATGTATGAGTTTATGGCATATTACTCCAAAGAACACTGAATCATTAGCTTTTCCCAGGTAAAGAGATGGAGCAGGCTAGAGAAGCAATACAGAGAAACAAAAGCATTTTTGTAACCATACAACAGTTTTTTGGTTTACTGTGTGTAGTAACAAGATATTATTAAAAATAAAAGGAAAACTTATTGTTTTCCCTTCATAACATGGAAGCCATTTAGCATTTCTGAAGTCCATGAAGTGTGCTATTCAAGGTTTGACAAAAGAAATGGAGCAAAAGCCTCATTCCTCTAAACAAAAGTATGGTTTCAAAGTGGTTTAACTGTACTTTTACAGTTTTACTTTGATGTGTTAAGTAATCCAATGTCAAAATGTAAATTAAAACCCACCAGTAAGGATATATTTCATAGAATCATAGAATGGTTTGGGTTGGAAGGGACCTTAAAGCACATCCTGTTCCAACCCCCTGACATGAGCAGGGATATCTCCCACCAGACCAGGCTGTTCAAGGGCTTATCCAACCTGGCCTTGAACACTTCCAGGGAGGGAGCATCCACACCTTCCCTGGGAAACCTGTGCCAGCGTCTCACCACCCTCATTGTGAAGAATTTCTTCCTAACGTCTAATCTAAATCTTCCTAATGTCTAATCTAAATCTTCCGCACTCCAATTTGAAGCCATTCCTCTCATCCTATCACTACCTGCCTTTGTAAAAAGCCCTTCCCCAACTTTCCTGGAGCCCCTTCAAGTACTGCAAGGCCACTACGAGGTCTCCCTGGATCCTTCTCTTCTCCAGGCCAAACAACCCAAACTCTCTCAGGCTGTCCTCATAGCAGAGGTGCTCCAGCCCTCTGATCATCTTCATGGCCTCCTCTGCACCCATTCCAACAGTTCCATATCCTTCTTATGCTGGGAATTCCAGAACTGGACCCAACATTCTAAGTGGGGTCTCACGTGACCAGAACAGAAGGGGAGAATCACCTCCATCGACCTGCTTCTTGTCTAATCTAAACCTTCCTCCTTCCAATTTAAAGCAATTCCCTCTTGTCCTGTCACTGCAGGCCCTTGTAAAAAGTCTCTCCCCAGCTTTCCTGTAGGACCCTCCATAGGACCCTCCAGGTACTGGAAATACGTTTTTTTCCTTAAGCCTCGCTGCCTTTCAGCACTCGTTATGTTCGCTCATGGACAAGACAGTCGCTGGAGAGCATCGTTCAATCGGGGCAGCGCAGGGACGCGCCGAAGTCTCGCTGGGGACCCTGCGGACCCCCGGAGCTGGGTGAAATGAGAGCTCTGCAGCCCGCACGCCTGCAGCACTACACCCCCCAGCGGCACCGTGAGGCGCCCTCTCCTCCTGCCGCCCCAGGGTGCGGCGGATGCACTCGCCCCGCCCCAGGAGCTCGGAGAGCGGTCCCGCCCCGCGGCCCCGCCCCCTCCGCGCTCTCGCCCGCGCGTGCGGAGCGCGCAGACGGGCGGGGCGGGGATGGCGGCAGCGGCGGGGGTTGCAGTGTCCGCGGTGCTGGCGCTGCGGCCGCGGGTGGCGGCACTGGGGCAGTGGCTGCCCGCGGCCGGGGCAGCGGGCGGGCATGGTGAGCGGCCGCGGGCGGGTGGGCACGGGGCCGGCCCTGACCTCCGCTGCCGCACTCGCACCGCTGCCGCAGCGGATCTGGGCTACGGCCCCCGCTGCGGGGCGGCTACGCTTCCCCGGCTCGCGGAGGCGGGCGGCGCGGCTGGTGCCGGCCCGCCCGGAACCCTCCCCGTACAGCCCGGGCAGGCCCGGCCCTGCGCCTTGACGGGCGCGGTGGGCTGGCTGGGTGCGCGCGGAGATGGTGAACCTGGGACGGGGCAACCTCTAGTTACAGTACAGGATGGGGGATGACTTGACTGAGAGCAGCTTTATGGAGAAGGACTTGAGGTGTTGGTTGACGAGAAGCTCTGCATGAGCTGGCAATGTGTGCTCGCAGCCCAGAAGGCCGACCATGTCCTGGGCTGCACCAAAAGAAGTGTGGACAGCAGGGTGAGGGAGGTGATTCCCTCTGGTCCACTCTCTTGAGACCCCACCTGCACTATTGCGTCCAGTTCTGCAATCTTCAACATGAAAATGGATCTGGAACTATTGGAATGGGTCCAGAGGAGGGCTATGAAGATGATCCGAGGGCTATGAGGACAGGCTGAGAGAGTTTGGGTTGTTCAGCCAGCAAAAGAGAAGGCTCCGGGAAGACTTCATAGCAGCCTTGCAGTACCTGAAGGGGCTCCAGGAAAGCTGGGAAGGGGACTTCTTACAAGGGCAAGTAGTAATAGGACAAGGAGGAATGGCTTCAAATTGCAAGGAGGAAGATTTAGGTTAGACATCAGGAAGAAATTATTTGCAATGAGTGTACAGGTTTCCCAGGGAAGGTGCGGATACCCCTTCCCTGGAAATGTTCAAGGCCAGGCTGGATGGAGCCTTGAGCAGCCTGGTCCAGTGGGAGGAGTCCCTACCCATGGCAGGGGGGTTCAAATACAATGATCTTTGATGTCCCTCCCAACCCAAACCATTCATTATTTTATGATTCTCTGAATTGCTGCTGAACATCAGACCCTAACCAAGAATGCCTTTAGCTGAGTTTGTGAGAGGTGCGGTCTATCGGGAAATCGGGCCTGTCTGAATGCTGTGTTGCTCAGCTGATTTTGTGGATACAGCAATGAAGCAAAAAGGGGGAGTCAGCAAGGCCCTTGCTGAGCACGTGGCAGTATAAGGAAGCATTGTGCTTTTCCTTCAGATTCTTTCTTAGCAAAGGGCTCTGCTACTCTGGAGAGACTGAAGGACCTCTGTAACGAAGGGAGAGAACATCCTTCCTTGCTTTTGCAGCTCTATACGCAGGTAGAACACTTTCTTTAGTGTGAAAAGCTCACTTGTAAGAAAGTCAGCTGTGTAGGGTATGGGAGAGGGTTGGCTGTAGGAATGGGTGCATAGCGAAAAGGGATTTGTGTTACTTGGTGTGTGCTGTGAACATCCATGAACTACAGGACTGCCTTTGAATTAGAACCTAACCTAAAGGTCAATAATAATTGTGTTGGTACTGTAAGAACAGAAAGGGGTTTATGTTTATGTTCACTGTCAACACTTTTAAAATGCTAAACTAAATGTTAAAAATTACCTTAAAATTGTAATGTTCTATAAAGTGTAACAAGTTTGCATGCTACCATCTGATTACTTTGCTGGTGGCATTTTACATTGTGTATCTTCTTGTTTTCATAGGCTGTCTTAGACATTACGTATTTTGAGGAAAACCAGCTTGTAGATGAAGGTTTTCCAGAAGAATCTTCATTGCAAAAAGTTAAAGAGCTTATTAGTGTTCTCTCAGAACCAGAAGACCTGGTAAGGGAATGCAGCGTAAATGAAGTGAGTAACCAGCCAGACAATTAATTATTTCATTATTTAAAAATAAAATACTTGACATGGGATAGTAGTTTGTGTATTTTTGATGGACATTTAAAATATTTCGGAAAATTTTCAAGTCTTACTTACATTTAAGTAGTGATTCCTGAAAATAATTTTTCAAATAACTTGTTGCATTCTCAGTATTGTTCTTGTTAATGATTCTGTGGGCTTCTGGCAGCTTAAATCCAAAGCATTAGGTTGGTGTTTGTGACTGTTGCTGCTAAATATAGCTTCTAACGTTAGAGACTTAATAGCACACTGTATGCATGTGTAGGTGTGTATATGGGTAGTTCACATGGTTTACATTTGGGTTAGCCCAGTTTGTTGGATTTTCTTTCAGCCCATCAACGTCCTTGGTGTAGAGTTATTAGAATGTCTTTACTGGAGAAGAGGAGCCCTGCTTTACATGTATTGTCATACAGCAAAAGAGAGGAGTGAATGGCTACAAGAAAACATTGCCATATTTGAAAAGGTAAAGGAGATTGAAAGAAGTTCTATAAGCATGTGAATGCAATTTTAAAGTTTGACTCCTCTGTTTTACAATACAGCAGCTTTTTTTTTCCCTTTTAAATAGGAGTTTGGGAAATTCATAGCGAGAAGTATTTCTGAGTATCATTATCCTAATCTAAAAGTTGTTTTTCCCCTTTGTTTTTTAACTGTACTCAGTGTCTTACTGATGGAGTTCATTACTTGGTGAAGATGCTTAATTTTAGATGCCCTCTTCTGCTAAATGAAGATGTTTCAGTTCAAGATAAAGACACAGCTAGATTACTCAGTGAAGGTAAAAAAAAAAAACCTCCTCAAAAAACTCTCACCTCTCGTCCCCTTAATAACTGTGTCAGTTTATGAAATGCTTTATGGCATATTTTTGTTTGACTTCATTTGTATTCAAAACCTCACTTTTTAGAACAATTAAAAAGAGACAGACAGGCAGCAGTGCTCTCCTTTTTCACTCACAGATTTTAGGAGGATGCAGTGCTCATTTTCTTTGTGTTTTTGAATGCACTGAAGGAAGGTGAACTGACACAATTGGTGTTTTGTGTACAGCATGTGTTTTGCATCCATCCAATCATCAACTGACAAATGTTGAAAGTGCAGATAGGACTGCAGAGGGGGCTGGATGTTCCTGTGGTTGTCTTCCTTGTTTAGATCTAGGAGAACACAGACATGAACACAGACTTACTGACTTCATGCAGGTGGAAAGTACATGCAGAACTGGGTAGAGTTGGGAAACTTTTATTCTCTCTGTCTTCACTCTATGTAGCTTTATGTAAGTTACGTTATTGAAGTGCCTTTACATGAGAATCTGAGAGTGCATCAGCGTGATGCAAGTGGGGTGATGCAGCAAGAGGGGATTTGTAAGGTTAACACCTGATTCTGAAGACATGATGTCCATGTTGTACCCTCAAAACTAGCTCTGCTCCGGCAATGAGGGGAGGATGGAGCACATTCTTGCTTAGTTTTATCTGAAGGTGGGAATGATCCAGTTCAGCTCCACAATGCAAAGCAAAGTTCAGTACCTGGTTTGTAGATCTATTTCAAGGGATTTTTTTTTTTTATTTTCAATGACTATGAGCTCTCTATGAACTATATGGCTCTCTATTCAACTAATAAAACTGCTGCTGGTTAACAAGATGATGCTCAAATAGCATCTTCTTTTAGGCTTGAATTGTGGAAGGCACAGATGTATTCTGAAATAAATATCCATCATGATGCCTGCACTTAATGGATTGTAAAGAAATACTGAAATTCTCTAAGATAAATAGGTGAACAGAATTATAAGAATAATATGTAGTTGGCAATCTTAAAGATTTTAGCAATATAGAGGAGGAAATGCATAGAGTAATGAGTAAGGCCTTGATCCTGACTCTCTTCTTGGCAGTGTCAGTCATCCCATGGTTAAAATTTGGGTTTATATTGCCTTTTTGGATTTTTTTCCCCAGTATTAGTGGGGGGAAAAAAATTGAGGTTAACAAACTCTGTACTTGCTTAGAACAATAACATACTTGATCTTTACTTCTGCAGGTGTATTTAGTGACACTCACTTGCTGGCAATGATGTACAGTGGAGAAATGTGCTACTGGGGTTTGCGACACTGTGGAGAAGGGAAGCAGGGAAGCCTGGAGACAACAGATTCCATCTGTAACAGTAACTCGGGCTGCAAATCGCAGAGCGTGTCGCTGGATTTCCGAGAAACGGGCAAAACCATGTTAACGAAGTATGTGACTGTATGTGAAGGACCTTTAAATGGCCAAGGGTGGAACACCACCACTGCAAAACAAATGTTGTGTTACTGGGTGAAATCCCACAACTAAATGACACTGCTTTGGCTGTGCCGGTGTCTGAAGAGCACACTTAGGGATGTGGTCCCTGCTTCGGTGTCTCACTGGTCTTCTGATAAAAGTGTATGCTTTTCTTGCATTAAAAACATGCATTCCAAGAACTCCTGGAATACAGGGTCCAAAATTCTAATCGAGTATTTGCGAAAGAAAAAAAGCCTGTGGGATGAACAAGCAGGGAGGGATGACGGCGTCTCCTCCACGCCGGCGCGCTGGGTGCAAGGGGCGGTGGCAGCAGCAGGGCTGACGGCCATGGCGGATGGTGGAGGAGGGGAAAGGGGAGGGTTGGAAGCAACCGTGAGGGGTGGGCTGCGCGTCCTCCGGGAGCGCTGGATGCGGGGGAACAGCGACCGCGGCGCTAAGACTCGGAGGAGTCGAGCGCCCTGCAGATGCTGCCGGTGAGTGTTGGGGGGGAGCTCGTTATCCCTCCTTTTTTCCTCTTCCTGCTCAATTCCTGCGCCCTTAAACCGCCTCCTTTGGGCCGTTTTCAGATCGACGTGCAGCTGAACATCATGTCTTTCCTTTCGCCGCGAGATTTGTGCAGTTTGGGAAGCACGAGTTGTTACTGGAGGGCAGCTGTGCAAGATCCGTTGTTGTGGAGGTATTTTCTCCTGAGGGAGCTCCCCTTTTGGACTTCGGTTGATTGGAAATCACTCCCAGATGGAGAGATTTTTAATAAAACCTTTTCAGAGGTCGGTGATAATGCACTGCACAATTACATGGCAGTGTAAGTATCTTCATATTCTCTTACACGACAAAGTCTCTCCAGCAGTAACATACAGCCTACAGACATCTCAGAAGCTGTGTTCAGTGTTGGTAGAAATGTGTTTATCAGTCTCAGTACAATGGCAAATGATTTCTTATTTTAATAAAAGTACTAAGGAGTCTTCAAACTACAGCAAATGGAATGAATATTTTCATCATGTTACCTTTCATCTTACGTGTTATTTTTGTGCATAGAATTAGCCAAAGACCTTAAGACACAGAAAGTGGTTTCACCTAACAGAGTTGAAAAGCATATCAGTGCTCATAATGTGTTTAGATGACTGAGAGGAAATCTTAAGACAAGAGCATTTTTCTTTTTTTTTGAAAAAACTTCCTTCGATTCCCTTAATTAATTTGCATGGGTTGTTTTTTCTTTTTTTAATTTGCAGTCAAATTTTCCAACAGTGTTTTTCTGACACTGTTGCTTCTTTTTAAGTGCACTAACCTCTGCAATCTCTGTGCCCTTCATCCTCACTTTACAGAGGGAAAGGCACAGAGAGAATTTGAAGTGCAACAGCTATATTTGATTTAAATTTCTTTAGATCTGAACACTTTAGAGCATCATCTGTTTGAAACCACCTGTCACTAATTTCTGTTGTGTCTGTGAGCACCTAACGTTTTTGCTGATTTCAAAGAATCACAGTTAGAATGTAGAGCAACACACATTTAATGCTTCCTTGAGATGACTTGTCTAGTAGCAGCTACAGTGACCACAGAAGCAAAATCTGAAGCTGCTTTTCCAGGATGTCTCTCACATATATGACTGTTACTTCTTTCCTTTGATTACCAAAGTCTTTTCATACCTTCCAGCTTCTGCATCAAATAAGTAAGTAAGTTTGCAGACAACACTGTCTCCTTTCACAGCAGGCATTCTCTGTGCCAGCAGGGAAGTTGGTCTTTTCCAAGTGGAGCTACCTCTTACATAGTTAACAAACACAAAAGCCTAATTAGGGTTTGAAATGCACCCAGAATCTCATATTTTTTATATTGTATTTCACTCATCAGCTTTAATGCTGATTTACCGATTTTGTGTGTTCAGCAAGGGTGAGGGAATTTGTGACTGTATTTTATTTTTTGAAGTAAACTATAAGATCCATAGATAGAATCACACTAAGGTCCAAAAAGTCAGTATTTGGACTTCAAAAGGACTGAGCCTTTACGTGCTTTGTACTGATGCTTGAAACCATTGGTTTGGAACTTCATCATTTTTGACCTGTGCTTGAGTTGTACCAGTAACAAAGCAGGAGAGTTGTGGAACCAATATGACTTTATGTTGTTTGATTAATACCCCATTTGTATTTTGTGTGTAATTTCTTGTCATGTCTGTTTTACACAGATACAAAAAAGCTGTCCTCACAGTAGAAGAAGTTTGAAATCAAGCTGTCCCTGGTATGCGGCTGTGACATCCTTTTTTCACTCACTGGTCACTCAGGCAAAACCTCGCTTTGCTATGTTTGGGCCAGGTTTGGAAGAGCTGGACGACTCTTTAGTGAAAAAGATGATGACATGCCCATAAATCTTACTAGTAGCTGGCCTACCTCAAAGGCAAATTCATGGTAATGCCAAGTTTGGATTTTGGTTGTGTTTTTGTTTTGTGAACAGAAATAACATAAACATAGGTTGAGGGAGAAACGATGCTTTTTTCCTGATGTGAAGCTCAATAGCATAATGGTAAAAATCCCCAAACTTCTCTCTTTGTAGTGAATTTGTGATTGAATTTCCACAATGTCAGAGAGATCGTTTTTATCCTTGTACATCTATTTTGATACTAAATTCCATGTTACATGTACTATTGCAGTGGATACATGAGACAAAACTTCTTCAAATACCTCTTGCAGTAAGTGGCTTAACACACACTATCGTGTTTTATGCCAGAAGTCAAGACTGATTCTTTACAATTCAGTCTAGTGGTATCAAATGATGTAAACTTCATTTAAAAGAGTTACATGAGCAGGTGAAGGATTTTTTTTTTCAATGTTTAAAAACATAGTTCAGACCATCTGTAATTTCAATTTCAGTGTAAACCAAAGACAAAAATTTATTACTTAACTGATATTTATGTAAGTGTAGCAGAATGGAATAATTAAATTGGATTTATAGATAGTGTGGAAATATGAATTCTTACTGCTGCTATCTTGTTTCTCTTTGTCCTTTTCAATGCAGTTTGTCCTAGGCAAACTGGAGCCTTTGCTATGCCAGTTTCTGCTAACAGACACAAGTCTAGCTCCTCTCTGACTGACTTAGGTTTCTATGTTCAAATCTGAGTATCAAACCCATGAAATGCCTCCTTGTTTTCTTTTGATACCGTTGAATTTATTTTAATTAAGTTAATAATCTGATCAATTAGAGCATCTATAAAATTTCATCATAAAATAGTGAATATGCTGTCCTTACCACAGGTTTGTGGGTTTGTAGATTTGGATATATCCATTTTATAGTACTACTGGAATTTTCAGCCAGTACAGCTTAGTTGTACTCAGTAGCCAACTAGTTATAATCTCATATATTGGGTTTTTTTGCTGTAGGAATTGGATCAGGAGTCACTTTTCAGTTTAATAACAATCAAAAATTCAATATTCTGACATTGTATTCAACCACCAGGTAAGATGTATTCTTCAGAAAACAAAAAGTAGTTTCTCATTTATTTCAAACTTTTCCTCATGTTTTTGTGATGTGATTTTTATGCCTACATTCACATGCAGGAATATCCCTTATAAACTGAAGCTTCGATGCATGTCTTCTACTTTCTCATTCTGGGGTTTCTTTTCATATGCATCTTGCAGATTATTAACCGTCTGTCTATGTATACTAAAAAAAATGGGAGGGCAGGGGCGAAATTAAACAATTTTGCTGCTTAAGCCATTTTCGTGCAGCTTTCCTGTGCAGCTTAGACTCTGATTTTGCATTCTTTGCTCAATTAATGTGATTTCTAGAATATTTAAATATCTTTCAGTGTGGAAAGGAGGAGGGCAAGAGCAGAGCAAGCTGTTGTTGCAAATAAGATGTTCTACCAAGAAAACAGTATAGCAGGGAATCAGCAAGCTGTGCATTACAATGTAATAGCTCAAGTTAAAAAGGTGTGCAAAGTAGTTGATGGATTCATTTATGTTGCTAATGCAGAAGCTCATAAAAGTAAGGGGTTTCTCTTTATTCATTTTTTGAATGATCAGAATGTTATAAAAGATTGCAAAGAATATAGAATACATTAAAATCCAGGTTCCGACTCTTAAAACCTGCTCCATTAGAGCAATTTCTTCATGGCTTGTCCAGCTGAAGAGGTCCTCTGTCCTAGATATTCTCCCTCATTTCACTGTGAGGGGTTAGGGCCCCTTCTTTTAGCTATAGTTGATATTGACATGGCAGCTCTCTAAGCTAGATGTGGCAAATGAGCTGGGCTAAAATGATTAAACATAGCAAAAGAAACCTTGGGGGTGGGTTGGACAAAAAGCCTGAAATACATCAGTGGCAGTGTAAGAACCTGGGAGCAGAGCCTTTATCAGGAAATCTGCAGTGAAATATGCAATTAACTGAAATCATGATAGTCCTGTAACAAGGATAACCGAACCCCTATTATGGTGGTTGTCTTTCCATTCATCAACTTTAAAAGGAGGGAAAGGGCTAGCTCAAGAAATAGAGTAAAAAAAAATAAAAAATTAGGAGATACACTAAGGAGGTAAGTATGGTTCGTAGGGAAGGGCTACTGACTACTGAGTGTCAGTATTTCCTAATGACTTGTTGCAGTTTTGATCCCTGTAGGGTACTGGGAAAACACAGTTATTAGGGATTGGAAAAGGCTACTTGTAGATCTTTAAAGAATGTCTAAGTGTGGCATGAATGTAGATAAACTAGCCTTGAGATAAGCAGAACTAAATAATTCGGCCACGCTTCCAGCCATGTATTTTCTTACCTCTGAAATCTTAAATATCTGAAAAGTGAAAAATAAATTCTTCTTGGTATTTGCGTATATTTAATACTCAAATATTAAAAATTGTTTCCTAGAGCATGATCGTCAAGAGGAACTGGCTCGTATTTTGGCAATGATTGATCCAGCCCTTGGGCCTCCTGATAGACCCCTTCTAGTTTCGTCTTGTGTCTCTCATATTGGTGTCAAAAGAATTCCATGTGTTTACATGGCACATCAGTTGCAACTAAGTCTGCTACATCAGCCCTGGATGGTATTTGCTTTTAAACCTTCATTTTCTATTTCTCTGTAGCTTAAATATGGTTTAGGCTTCTGGTAGTTCCTGAACTGTACTCACGTTAGCAAGTATGCAGCTTTCAACATTAGAATGTGAGCTCTCCACTTCAGTGAAGAATTTAGTTTCTTTGGTCCTCTAAGATGAAGCATTAGTCTGTCTGAACATGGAGGAGCTAAGTGGCTTGCCCAGCAACATACAAGAAACTCCAGATGGAGCCAGAAAGTAAGAAAGGATGAAATGCTGGTCTTGAAGGGAGTAAGGAAGCTTCAGTTAATTTAAATCTATATTTCCTGACTTGTGACCCAAAGCCTTGGCTGCAAGGTAGATTTTTGTGCCATTTTCAGGAGACTGTCACTCAGTTGACATGGTGTACTGAGTTTTTGATGAACCAGTATTTTACCCAGCGAATGAGCTAGGTTCTTTTATGCTTGCCAAGCACAGCGTATATGAGTATGGCTCTATATCACATAATTTATTTTTGGTGATGTTGTGTAGCCAAAGGATAATACGTAATGAGAAAAAACAAAATCCTGGTTGGAGACAATTCTTTTGTTTTCCTGAGAAAATATTTACAAGCTTTTAAAAATATACACAATTTATAATTGCCACTTTTTAATATGTTGCAAAATCTGAGAAGTAATAGTGTGCATAGAATTCCCATGCTGGCAACATTTTTGCTGTAACAGTTACAAGAAGAATTTTCAAGTAGATTTTCATCTGTAAAGTAAGTATAATGTTTCAGAATGGCTGGGGGAGTGATTAGAGAAAGTTCATGTAGATCTCACGAATGCAAGTTTTCCTAATGGGTCTCGTAATTAATTTTGTAAACAATTGTGTTTGGCTTTTTGTGCCTAACTTTTAAGAAACCTGTCTAAGAAAACTTTAAACCAGTGATGAGTTTAGATTTGATAGAAGTATGTCTGACTTTAGGGATAGATGTGGAGTATTTTTACAGTTGCAGGACACTGCAGCTGCAACTCTAGATGGATTGCTAAGTGAAATTGAATGGCTCCTGGAAGAAGCAAATTGTAAAAATGCTCAGTAATGGAACTGTGCATTATTTTGTTGTAGAGAGACTTTGGTGATTTGTAGTTCACATGAAGTGAGAATCTTATTCTGACACAGCAGTGTTTGAAGAGAGATTTAAAAGAGAAACCTGCAGATATTGCACTGCACATATCCTGATAACTGACATTCTTCAAACGGTATTATTGACATATTCTAACTATCCTGCATTAGAAGTACAAATAAGTTTGCCTGGATTCCAGCAGCTGATGAAGAAGTAATTTTGGGGAGCAATCTGGGTGGTTTGGGTTTTTTTTCCCTTTCTTTCAAAAGGGCTTTTGTGGTGTAATCTTTTCTCAATGTATCTGGTAATCTAATCTCTTCTGTAAATATACCTAACACTAGATTAGTTTATCAGAACAGCCCTATGGCACACATCACAGATTTAGGAAAAATATTAAGTGGAGATCTTGACATTGGCAGTTCCCACCCAAAAAATTACACTGCATGTTGTACAGAAAGACACTGTCTATTTCAAAAGAGTAATTACCTTGTATGTTTCTAGAAACAGTACACAGATAAGAACTAACACTTGTTGGACAGTTGTTGGCCCAGACCAGAATTTCTAGAAGCAAACAAACTACCATAAATGAATTGATTTTTTCTTGTTTGTAACCTTGTTTATTAGTCAAACACAAAGGACTTGCAGCATCTTTTGCCTTCTGTTTTCAGTGAAATTATTAACATGAACTGGACATAACTTTGATGTCATGAACACATGGTATATAGATTCATAAATACCTCAGGAAATTTATCAAATAGCACCTACCAGTTATTCAAGTAGTTCTGGACATTTACAGATGGGAAGTTTACTTTGCTTGAAATTTTCTACACAGTTGCAAATATTTTTATAAAAATGGAAACAATATTTTAGAGCTGGAATTGCCTTTTCTGTATTGATATCTTTTGGGATAGTCCTAGTTTTCCAGCCTTTAAAGTTTTTTTAATTATTGGATTAATGTTTAGAAACTTCCCTTGAATTTCTTGCCCATGCATTTGTTTGCTTCATTCTGGGATTTTTTTTTTCCTTTCCATGGAAATGCAATAGTGTCACAATTTTTTTCTTGGTAACTGGATAAATGCCTGCATGGTGTACATTTGGCTGTAACTGCCCTCATCTGGTATATGTGTGTGAAGGTGAACACAGCTACATCAGAAAGACTCCGTTTGAGAAGTCTTTTTTTTTAAATGAACTAGGACATACCCAGACAATGTCATTTTTTTTTTATCTATGTGCACAGTCAATTCAGTTTCCTAGACATTTTTATATGTCTTCTAATAAGGACGTAATGGGAGTTTCAAGGGAAAATCCAGGGGAAGTTATACTATGATAATTTTGTGTTCTACATTTTTTTTTAACAAGGTATGTGTACTTTGTCATTTAAAATAGAGAAAACACGAAGGATTGATGAGTGTTCAGGGAAAAATCTATGCTTTATGACTGGATGTATGTGACTTCCTGCTTGTCATAATAATTCCGTAATGATCTGTAGAGGGTTGAATGCAGCAACCTACTGCTGTCATATCTACTATGTATATGATAAATTATGCAAGATACTTATTCTGCTTTCTTCATAAGGAAAGTTTTTTAAAGAATGGTAGCTGAGAGTCTGCATATGTGTTAAGTCCCCCATACATGTCTGCACACACACAAGAGTCATGGTGCCTAAAAGATAACAAATGATCGTTGTCATTTGTCATTAATGAACAATGTTATTGTAGGCTATGTGTTTGACAGGCTGTTATTTTAAAAGGTTAAGATAATGGAGAGAATACAGTTTTTCTTAACTTAAAGAACATCAGTTAACTTAAAAATAGGATAACATAAAGAATTAAGAATTAGAAATTACCAGGATGCAGCCTAGGAAACAACTACTGGGAACTGGAAGCTCATGCAGTTAAAGAGCTCCAGGATCGTAAGAATCACGGAGCTGGCGGGGTAGCTTGAATGATTGAGTACTGTGGTGAATCAGTATGGGCAACGAAAATGAGCACCTGTGCTGAGCGATGGAACAACTTATAAGCACAAAGGTGTACTATGGAAGAGTCTACCATCCTATTGAGAATTCATGTGCCAAATAATTGCAGAGATGTACTGCAGATATAATTTAGCACTACCTTTCAGATTTCACCTAAATTACTGTTACATAATGTAAACTGTTATGCAAGTTTAGGCTGTTACATTGGTAATACATGTGATTTATTCTAAAACTTGGATATTGGGGCTTCTGAGCAACTTTCCCAAAAATAAAGTGGCTGTGGGGGTGCTAATTTGCAAGTTTTTGAAACTGAAAACCAAAAATGCCTACTGTCAGCTGCAAAGCCTTAGGTGAGGGTACCTGCCAAGCTCGCAGGACAAAGGACGGCGTCCTTGTAACTTGCTGGCTTCTCGCAGTTTCTTGTACCAGAGTGGCCGTGAACGGTCACACAAGCCTACAAGCCAGATGAGCTGTGGGGCCCATTCTCCCGGTAACTTCAGAAGGGAATTGTGGCTCGCTGTGTGTCCCAGTAGATGGCACTGCTGGTCCAAATCGGTCACTGATGCTCTCCTGGCAGCCTCTATATATCCTTTGCCAAAATTGCTTCAAATTATCAATTTTACTCCCTTCTCAGATATGGCAACAAGCAGATGCAGTAATTAAAAAGCCTATGAGAAAATCAACATGTTTTTCAAAGTCTTACAGACAGGGGACATGCTCCTTCTTTTAATCCAGTGAGTGTCAATACCAATTTGTATTAGAAGCATGAGTATTGCAACTAAAGAGAGTATCAGGAGTTGCTGACAAGAGGATGTATGGAAATAATTGTGGGTTTCATTGCAAGGTCATTGACATTTTAGTCTGTGATTTAGTTCAGTAGTCCTGGACAAATTATTTTCCATATGTACAAGAGTAAAAAAATAATATCCTTGGGCCAATTACAGAAGGTTATATTATAGCTAGAGCTTGTGCTTAAATCTCAGACTAGAGGACTATTGCAGACAGGCTGCTCTTGGTTCCTTTTGGAAGATGAAACTAGAAATCAAGAATGTTGGTGGGCGTATAGCAGAGATGTTCAATGGGTAAGACAGAGCAAACAAAATGCAGTTAGTCTGGATACAGGGGTGTACTTAAGAACCAGTGAGATTAGATTATCTCCCATGCTTGATCACTTCCCCTCCAGCATTATGTTCGCTATGTTTTCCCTTTCCAGCAGGGAGGTCACAGCTGGATCAGCCAGTGTTGGGGAGAAAGTCCACTCTGTGCTATGCAGCTGCTCACAGCTGCCAGTCTGGGCATTGTTTGCCAAGGTCCCTGGGCATGTGCATGTCTCTTAACCATCTTGGTGGCCCTTTGCTGGATTCACTAGTTTATATCTCAGGTACTACAGGCTCAAAATCAAACACCCTGCTCCAGATTCAGTTCCATAAGTCCTGCTCAGAGAGGAATGAGCACTTGCCCTGCATGTAGCCTAGTATGCAGTTAGCCTTTATCAATGCATGGGCACACTGCTGTATCCAGGTTTGCTGGTCCACCAGGAGCTCAGGTCCCTTTTGTGGAGTTCTCCCAAACCAGTCAGTCCCTGACCTGCACTGATGTACACTGTCTTCTCTCTCAGAGGCAGGAGCTTGTATTTGTCTTTGCTCGGTATCTGGAGCTTCCTGAAGTCCCTGTTGGCCCTTTGAATATACGCTTGCAATATTTCTGTATGTCCTCGCACAAGGAGCCTAGTATCTCAGGGAACACTGGCCCTACAGATGACATCATACAGAATCAGCCACCTGATGAGAGAGAAAAAAAGGCATTCAGTCTTTTCCCGAAAGCTGAAATCAATCAAGCCATCTGCTCCATCAAAAAAAGTTGAACACTAGTATTAGCATCTCAAAATAAATTTCTTCATAGTTTAGCAAGCTAGTGGGAGATGAAAGCTGTCAATATGAAAGTCTGATACTGTCCCAGAAGTACATTTTATCGAGCTCTGTAAAGTCTTGCATAGTGAAACAATCCTGATGACAATCCAGAAAGACCTGTTGTATTCATTAAACTATTTAATGCTGCAAAGTGATAACAGTAAAATAAACTTCTGTTTGTTCTCTGGAATGAGATCAAGGAACTGAGGCAGGTTAGGAGTGACTGAAGCCTGAATTTCTTAATCGATAGTGTTCAGCTGTTAAGGGGGTGTCATTTTGGTGTGGTATCTATCCTGTCTTCTCCACAGACTTGAATAATGCTGTCAGTTCCACAGCCTGAGGTCAGGGGAGAAGTTCTACACACGTAAACACTTAAGAGCTACTCTCCAAGAACAAAACCAAGCCCTTTTCTCTACTTTGAATGAAGTCCAGCTTATCTTTTATGAAAGTTTTTGTACAAATTTCCTAAGCAAATTCATTTATAAACAGCAGTTGCCTATAACTTTCTCCTGTAACACTGATAGTATTTACAACCAATTACCTTTGAAATTCAGCTGGATTGATCCAATTACCTTTGAAATTCAGCTGGATTGATCTTAAATTTTGTGGATATATAAAAGCATTTGATTTATATGAAAGCAGTAGCTTACGTGTGACTTGTATACATTAAATTCTGTGAGATAAATTATTTTAAATTGTCATAAATCTGAATCAAAAGGAGTTACATATGAGTTACCTGGGAATCCTCTTTTTAGAATATAATCTTCATTCATCACGTGTGCAGACCCTGCACAGTGTGGCACAAGGATGCACTTATAGAACTGCACACCGCGCTTTTGAAAAGCACAATGTATTTGGAAGACAATAAATGAAATTACAAGTATAACTAACAAAAAGATTAAAATTATATGGGTTTCCAAATCAAAAGACTCAATTTGTGTAAAAATATAAATTTTTGAGAGCAAAGAACCTAATTACTGATTACTGCTACATTCATATAAAATAAGAGGGGCAAGTTTGAGTATAATTAACATATGGTTGAATTGTGCACTTGAATTCAAGCATCCTTCAGTCTTTTGTTGAAAATACTTGTTGCTGAGCCTATATCAATATCCTTCTTTTCCGCTGATAGACCTGAACTGCTTTTGGACTCACTAAAACAAAAAAACTTCCACAAAGTATTTATATTTTTAACTCTCATTTCACCACAGGAAGTGAATTGATATAAATAAGCTGGTGTGCAGACACACAATGAGGTATTTTGTCTTTAGCAGTTCTCTGATCACTTGTTCCAGTCACAACTCGCTAGAAATTCAGAAATAAATTTGAAATAAAATAAGGTAAAGGAAGTATTGGTGTAAAGATATTTAGGAGTGACTTGCTATGCCTGAGTGTGCTTGAGGGTGAAATAATTTGAGGGACTCATCTAAAAAGAAGGCATTGGGAACTACTGCCACAATAATCAACCAGATTCATGTTAGGCACCCAAAATCACCAAGCACAGAAAATTCTGGCTAACATCCAAAACCTCATGTCAATATTTTCACAGTGTCCATTGTCTATGAATGTTTGTAGTGCCACCTGACGGGAGATTCACCCCCTCAAGTCTCACACACTGAGCACAAGACTTGCAGTCGGCTCCTGTACTTTCCCACAGGGAGATATTCCATGTGTTTCTGATCTCTAAGCACAGCAGTTTTGTTCCTGCTGTTATTCTATGTAATAAATCAATTTAAGTGGCCTGACCTGTGATTTGCAGAGCAGATGAGTCTGAAGTCAGGGGTAAAAGAAAATGCAGAACAGTGCTTCATCTGGAGCTTGTGGCCCACACGAGATTCTGCACTGAGGTGCAGCCATATGTCAGCAATCCTCTTCTAATCCTAACCACATCCCAAACTTACCCCATATTTGAGTACACAGTATTGCATACATTGGGAGAAATTAAGGTCTTATAATATTTGTTGGACCCACATCCGCAGGATTTCTATAGTTATAGTACAATATGTAGTACAAGCCCTGAAGTCTGACCCAGACAAAATGTTGCTTGGATGTTTCTGTGCGTTTATAAGTTGCTTGTTTAATTTCTTTATATACCCTTCAAAGTGAAGTGGAGATATTTGCTTACTGCAATATTAGTGTTGTACCAGTGTTCCCTACAATGGCACAAATGTCAGTTTGCTTCTAGAGTGGCACTTGCAATGTGCTCAGAGTTCACCAGGCTGCATATTCATCTAAGCACAGGTAGAAGTTTTGGCCTGACAGCTAGGGCAACACTCCTCAGAATGGGTATCTTCTTCCTGACACCTCTGTGAAATATCTAAACAGACTGTCTGTGTTTGAAAGTTGTCTCCAATTAGAGAGTGAGTTCAGAAAAAAAATTGCTATTCTTGAACAACTGCAAGTAGGGCCACTCATATTCCAAAATAAGAGAACTGTATTCATTCAGAGTGGGCTGAACTGCACCAGAAGGACAAATGATTGTCCTGGAGAAAGAGTGTTAGCACTTCAAACTTACATTCAGGGTTAAAATGTTGTAAAATGGTTCCAGGGTAACTTCACAGAAGGTAAGCCTTAAATGATGTTGTCCTTAAGATAACCAAATATTGTATTTGCAAACTACAAATGTAATTAATTAAATATTTTAATTAAGTCTTACTGTTTCTTCCTGGATTAACACACTGATCACAGGGGCTCTATGAAACACACATCCTGGCCTCTAAACTGTGGGGCATGCTTGCACTGTACTTCAGCTGCAGCATGGTTTGCATCTTGGAAACCATGTAAGGTTGCTGATTGCCAGGAAAGTGCATCGTGGGTTGTGTGTTTGTGGACCCAGGCCCAGGAAGCACAGCTCACACAATACATTAAGGGTGACAGCAAACCGTAACAAGGAATAATGAGGGTTTACCAACTCTGATTTGCCAGCGCACTGCACCTCACACAAACCTACAGCTTAGTCTCAGTCATATTGATAGTAAGCTGGAACTCTGAATCTGCTAGAATCATGTTCCTGCTAGCTCAGGTTAAGAGGGGATTGGGGTCTCCTTACTGCCTTAAATCAAGGAATCACTGAATAGCCCCCTCTTTGTATTTATTTCCAAGGTTGCTAAAGACAGATTTTTGTCATACAGCTGTTCAAGGGCATTTAAGTGTCATGTTTTTGAGAGTATGCAAAGTTAAGTACTCAAAGTCCCTGTACTAAGAGAGAGAAAGAGATGCACCTCCCCAAAATCGTTTTGGTGATTCTGTGTTACACTTTGCACTTTGCAACATCATTGCTCCTAAGGAATGTGGTTTGTGGTATTTAATTCCTTTTGGTTTATCTGAGTCATTCAGAAAATTTTGGATAAAAAGTGCTGGAGCCTTTTCCAGGTAATACTCTGCTTTTGTTTGGACACTGGCAATATCATGTCTTGCTCCTTGCAATCTGTCACACACAGAGGTCACAGTGCTTTTCACTCCAGGAAATTACCCCATTGTTTGCAGAATGATAAGTATTTCCTGTACGAACTATGTTTATTTTAAAGTCTAGCGCATCAAAGTGCATTTCTGCCATAAATGTAATAGGATCAGTACTATTACTACTGTTAATGTGCTTAATATGGTCTAGAATCTATGGTTTCAGATCCTTCAAGTATGATATATGTGGAAAGGGTCCTCAAAGTCAGTAGTACTCATGTGCCTGAATTTTAGAAAAATAACTTTTTGCAAAATGAGCGTTTTGTTTCTCCTTTAGAAAGAATAAAGAAAATAAATATTCGTGTGTTTGTAGATACAATAATTCATTGAATTTTTTTCATGTTCTGTTGAAGTATTCTAGTTGGACCGATTTTGAAGCTCTAGGTTTTTCTGAGTGCATGGATGCCTTGGCTGATTTCATTGTCAGAAACTGAGGACTGCAATTTATCTAGTTCTGTGCTTGTCAGTTCTCCTGGGTACAAAGCAAGAATCACTATTCTTATTTGGGGTTTGCTGCAGTACTTTTCCGTCATTTACCAACATGTCAAAGGCCTGCAGTTCATCTGGTTACTGAATTCAAACGGTGTACAGTAAAATTAAGAATCTCTACTCAAGAGAAGCTGGAAGAACTTGGTTTCATAATTAAATTTAATTAGTAGTATAATTTTATGTCAAAGAAATACATATCAATCAATACCAGTGAGGGAAAAAAATCTACTCAAATCATTAGTGACTATCTACTTTGACTCAAGATCCAAATGCATTTTTATTGATGTATTTATGGACCCCTTTTCTAGTAACCGTCACTGTCCTCTTCCTTCCTTCCTACTCTGTTTGCAAAGGCTTGACAAAAAGGGACACAGGTGCATCATCTCATGTTCATAGAATCATGGAATGATTTGGGTTGGAAGGGATCCAGTTCCAACCCCCCTGATCAGCAGGCATACTTTCCTCTAGATCAGGGTGCTCAAAGCTCCATGCAGCCTGGCCTTGAACATTTCCAAATATGGGGCATCCATAACTTCTCTGAGCAACCTGTCAGCCTCACCACCCTCATTGTGAAGGATTTCTTCCTAATATCTAATCTAGATCTTCCCTGTTCCAATTTAAAGCCATTCCTCCTTATCCTATCACTACATGTCTTTGTAAAAAGTCTTTCTACAGCTTTCTTGTAGGCCCTTTTTTAGTACTGGAAGGCAGCCATGAACTCTTCCCAGAGCCTTCTCTTCTCCAGGCTGAACAACCCCGTCTCTCTTAGCCTGTTGTTGTAGGAGAGGTACTCCATCCCCCTCATCATCTTCATGGCCCTCCTCTGGACTTGCTCCAGCAGATCCATGTCCTTCTTATGTTGGGTGCCTCAGAGCTGAGTGCAGTAGGTCTCACCAGAGCAGAGTAGAGGGGGAGAACCACCTTCCTTGACCTGCTGGTCACATGACTTTTGATGTGGCCCAGGATACGGCTGGGTTTCTGGGCTGCAAGCATGGATTGCTGGCTCGTGTTGAGTCGCCAGCACCCCCAAGTCCCTCTCAGGGCCTGTATTTGTTCTTAGGTTTGCCCGTACCTATGTGCAGGACCTTGCACTTGACCCTGTTGAACTTTATGAGGTTCTCAGAGGGCTACCTCTCAAGCCTGTCAAGGCCCATCTGGATGGCATCCCTTCTCTCTAGTATGCCAGCCACACCACACAGCCTGGTGTCATTAGCAAACTTTCTGAGGGTGCATTCAGTCCCCCTCTCCATGTCCCTGCAAAGATGTTAAACAACACTTGTCTCAATACCAGTCCCTGAAGAACAATGTTTGCCTGTGGTCTCCACTTGGACATTGAGCTGTTGACCACAACTCTCTGAGTGCAAACATCCAATCAATTCCTTATCCACTGAATGGTCCATTTGTCAAGTCCATTTCTCTCCAATTTAGAGACAAGAATGTCATTCAGGACAACTTCAAACAATTTGCACAAGTCCAGGTAGATTACATCTCTCTTCCCTTATCCACCAACACTGTAGCCCCATTGCAGAAGGTCAACAAAATTGTCAGGCGTGATTTGCCCTTACTGAAGCCATGTTGGCTCTCACCAATCACCTCCTTATTTTTCATATGCCTTAGTATATTTTCCGGAGGTGATCTGCTTCATGATCTTGTTGGGTACAGAGGTGAATCTGACTGACCTGTAGTTCCCCAGGTCTTCTTTTTTTTCCCTTTTTAAAAATGGGGGCTATGTTTCCCCCTTTCCAGTCAGTGAGATCTTCACCAGACTGCCATATCTTCTCAAATATGATGGGCAGTGGTTTAGCAACTTCATCTGCTGGTTCCCTCAGGACCTGTGGACCCATCTCATCAAGTTCCATGGAAGTTTGCACCTTCAGATTCCTTAGATGGTCTTGGACCTGCTCTTCTCCTACAGTGGGAGGTTCTTCATTTTTCCACTCCCTCTCTTTTCCTTCTATGACTTGGACGGTGGGGCTTGAACACTTGCCAGCAAAGAGTGAGGTAAAAAAGTCATTGTGTACCTCAGTCTTCTCTATATCCTGGGTAATGAAGTCTCTCATTTTCTTCCAGAGAGGCCCCACATCTTTTTTGCCTTCCTTTTATGATCGATATATCTATAGAAGCTTTTCTTCTTGCTCTTGACATCGCTGGCCAGATTTAATTCCATCAAGGTTTTAGCTTTCCTAACCTCTTCCCTGAGTGCTCAGACAAGTTTTCTATATTCCTCTGGGGCTACTTGTCCTTGCTTCTACCGTCTGTAGGCTTTCTCTCTGTGGCTGAGTTGGTCCAGGAGCTCCAAGTTCATCCATGCAGGCCTCTTAGCATTTTTGCCTCATTACCTCTTTGTTGGCATGTATCGTCCTGATCTTGGAGGAGGTGATCCTGGAATATTAACCAGCTTTCTTGGGCCTCTCTTTGCTCCAGGGCTTTATCCCATGGTACTCTACTAGGCAAATCCTTGAAGAGGTCAAAGCCTGCTCTAATGAAGTCCAGAGTAGTGAGCTTGCTGTGTGCCCTCCTTACTGCCCTAAGGATCTTGAATTCTGCCATTTCATGGTCACTGCAGCCAAGGCTTCCCTTGAGCTTCACGTTCCCCACCAGCCCTTTCTTATTGATACGAGCAAGGTCCAGCATAGCACCTCTCCTCATTGGCTTCTCTGTCACTTGGAGAAGGAAATTATCATGAATGTATCCAGTAACCTCATGGATTGCTTATGCCCTGCTGTGTTGTCTGTACAACAAATACCGCAGTGGTTGAACTGGTCCATGAGGACCAGGGCTTGTGAAAATGAGGCTGCTCCTGTCTATAGAAGGCCTCACCTGCGCAGCAGAGCCCCATTATAATGTCACCTGTTTCTGCCCTCCCTTTAATCCTGATCCAACCCTAGGTGGAGCTCCATGAATTCCAGCTGGTCATCGACACAGAGGGCAACACCCCAGCTCATCTCCCCTGCCTAACGCTCCAATCATAGAAGCCATTCCACCGTATCTCCATGATGCCTCGCACAGAGGCATTTAAACTGACTTCCCAGTGAAGCTGACTTAATGCTGGACTGGCTGCAGTTCTTTTGTGTTGCTCTTCAGGAGCTCTTCTGCTGATCTGCAGTCCTTCTCCAGACTCTGTTCCTGACACTGGTATCAAACTAGTGGGAGCAGACTGGATTGAAGTTCCCCTTCCCTGGCAATTTTAGTTTAAAAACCTTTCCACCAGTTTGACAAGCATATGACCAAAGATGTCATTCCCCTTCTTTGAAAGATGGACCTTATCAGCTCTCAGCAGACCAGGTTTCTCAAAGTAAGTTCCAACGTCTAAGTAGCTGAACCCTTGGTTGCAGCACCAGTCCTGTAACCATTTGTTGATTTGACTTGAGTGACCCTTTCAAACCCCATCCCTTTGACTGGGAGAACTGATGAAAAAAATTATCTGGGCTCCGGAGTTCCTTACCACCACTCTCATCGTTCTGTAATCCTTCTTGATCCCCCTCAGACTGCTCCTGGTTGTATTGCTGGTGCCCACGTGAAACAACAGCAGTGGATGGTAAGCCAGTGGGCTGTACAAGGCTTGGTGACACCCCCAATACAAGCCCTTGGTAGGCAGCATATCTCTCTGGAGAGTGGATTGGGCTGCTCAATGGGTGCCGCTGTCCCTCTCAGAAGACGGTCATCCACTACTGTCACCTGGTGGCTTTCTGTATTTGTGCTGGCTGTTGTCTGAGGAGCAGATTAGACTGCCTTACTGGGCTTCAATGTCTCCTGATGTGACGGGTGTTTCCTTTTCAGCCTGCAGAGCAGTGAAGCAGTTCTGCAACAGCAGATCCAGCTTCAGCAGAAGTCTCTTTCTCCTGCTGATCCTTCCTTGCAAGCTTTCATTCTTCTGCATAATTGTCATGCCTCCCTTCTGTGTGTGCTGGTGGAGAAATTTTTGGTTATTTGGCTGTTGTCTGTAGGTGCACTGCAGACTGTGTTTGGAACCAGCTATCTGACACATTCTCAGCCTCCCTGATGCTGTGCAGCCTTCTCACTGCCTCCTGAACCTCAACCACTTGCTGCAGGAACTCCTCCAACTTTTACCTCCTGCCTCTGCCCCAGGAGAAAGCTCAAGTTGCTTCTTGCTGTCTGAGATCTGCACCGCAGCCTCTCCCCTCAGCAGCTCCATCTGCATAGAGGCATTGGCCACCACTGGAGTGGATGGTGCAAATCCCCCAAGCTGGAGCTGCAGCCTGTGTGCTGACATGAGTGCCCACCTTTCAGCCTTGAGGGTCAGGTAGGATGAGTGCTCTTGGCCTGTGCAGATGGTCACAGAACGGTGCCTAGACATTGTGTTCTGTGTACCTCTAGTCTTCTGCTTGGTTTGTAGAACACTCGCCTTCAAAGAGGCATCCTCCCTCATCCTTCTTCTTCCACAGACTCATCTATGCAAACTGCCTCACCATGCCTGGCTGCTCTGCCACACTCCGTTTGAAGAGCTCCTGAGTCCACTCTTTATAGGCAAGGGGGTGGTTGTTGCTTTGGTAACTCCTAGACCCCACCAGTGTCTCCTGTGAAAGCTGCCAGCTCCTGGTGGGTCTCTCCACTGCCCTGTCATTTCCTTGCCTCAGGAAAATCCCCTGTGTGCTGAGATCTTCCAGTCTGCTGCGGATTGGGCTAGCTCCAGAGCAGTTCCCCTCAACAACTCCAAACCCTCAGCATATGTACTGTTTCCAGCACTCAACTTCAGTGCATTGTACCTCATAACTGCTCTGACTTCCTCCTTTCTCCCACCAGACTTAATCCTAGCTTCCCAATCCCAGGGAGAATTTTGGTTCTCCATTCTGTTTCTTGTCTGTCTCCACACATTCTAGCTAACTGTTCAATAACAAGGTGGCTGAAGAAAACAGGGCTTGATTTCCCATTCCCAGATACCTCTCTCTCTTTGCTCCCATATCTTGGGTGTTTTCCAGTTCTAACAGCTGCATTTTTGCTTAAGCTCTCACTTTCTACCATTACCTGCATTTCTTAAAATTGCACCTTCCCTGGGCTTTCTAGACTTTTAATTCTTCTTTTCATTCTCTGACTATTCACCCCATCTCTGTCTCTTTCTTCAGTATCTCTTAGTCATTTATTTAAGGTCATCTGCATGTCCACAATTGGTAAGTCCATCATCTCAAGCAGATGATTGATACTTAATGTACAGTGACTGGACCTGAACTGTACTTTCCTGGCCTCCAGCAATTTTTTTTTTAAGCATTCTGAAGCATTCATGCTATCTTTGCTTTTACAACACTCATAATTTCTTCTCCTTGCCATTTTTTAATGGAGTTGTCTCCTTTTTTAATGTTTTTTAAGCCAAGCTCATCTATCATCTATTTTTCTAGATTACTGATAGTATATCTTCATAAGGTCTCTGAGTACAGATTTTGTTTTTATTTCTGCAGAGCTCACAGAACTCAGCCAGAGACATGGGAACAATTTGTGCAAGATACTGTTCAAACGCAAATCTGGAAGACAGATCTTACTCTAGTGCACCCTTTAATTATGAGATGAGAAACACAGGTGGATAAAACTAAGTGGGAGTGTTTGGATAGGGTAAGAGCAAATGGCTCTGCACAATCATACAGGTGTCACAGTAAAACAAAATTTTAAAAACATTTTACTTTATTTACCCACTTCCTTTCTGATCTTGCTTTAGGCAAACAGTAATTTTCCTTGTGTTTCAGGATTGTTCATCTGCTTATTATCCTCATGGTGGCCTTTTTCTCTTGCCTGCAAAAGCAGATTATGTAAATATTCACTGCTGGTTTATTCATTTTATTATGAACAATCAAAGATTGTTTTTCCTGTTCACATCACTAAACCAGGGCAAAGGAAAAGAAGCTGGAAAAATTATCACCTAAAAAAGTTCCTTGCTTATCTTTCACAATGGAAGAATATCTTTAGAAGTATTTTATCTGAATAGCCCTTTTAAAAATTCTAAGTCCCGCTCTTTTGATGATCATCAGTTTTATACACTACATGAGAAAAGCTTTTTCATGTACTGTCCTTGAAAAGAGCTTATGGGTTTCTGGGCCATGAGACAGTCTGCTGGCTAATAGGAAATAATAAAAACTGAACCTGAAAACTAGACCAAAAACATGAGCTGGAGGCTCGGTGATAAACTGAAAGGTCTAGGCATGCTATTCTGTGGAGCTGCTCTTTGACCTACTGAGTTGTTATAATCCAAAAGGCAAACAAAATCAGGCATATTTCAGTGCGTATCTTGGCAGATTTTTCCTTCTTTGCTCAGAATCAACCCTCATAAAAATATCAGACAGACGGTATGTTTCTCCACAGGTAAAAAGTCAAGAAACAAGTTTTCATTTCCAGAAAAATCTGTGAGCTATTCTTAACAATGGTAACGAATGCATTATTTTCTTCTGCAAATATGAAATTTTAGCTCTTTCTTGAATGCAAGAAAAATACTTTGTACTGTTAGAAATAGCTGTGATAGTCCTCATGAAAAGTAATCATTAAAGAAAGTTACAAATCCCTTCTTATAAGCAAGCACACAAGAATTTGTCATTTTTATTTTCTTTCCATCTATTTCATTAAATGCAGAAAAAGACTGAGTGAGTGGATTTGGTTGTGGTCATTTTCCCCAAAACTATCCAAATAGAAAAAGCATACAGAAATCTTGGAAAATGAATTTTAGAGATGTGGTAAGAATTTCTCCATTGTCTGCAGGCTTGTGACGGAAAGAATATGTATTTTCAACATAAAGTATGGAAAATGGAGTATGGAAATTTTGGGGCAATCTGTAGTAGTTGGTAGGAGATCTCAAAGCAAGGGTCAACAGCCAGACAACTTAAGCAAGCTTAAAGTTCTGTCTTTCTAACAGAATTCTGCACAAACTCCTCGATACTACTCCATTTATGACAATGAGGGAGAAAATCACTGCTGCCTGATTAGTTATCTGTGTGCTGCAGAAATGCCAGTGGATATGCTCATCACTGAGAAAAGAGCAGAAGGCACCAAACCAAACAGCTGCTGCTGCAGCAGCACAGAGCCATATTGCATAGGGAATACTAATAAGCCAAAATGTACACACTGGAGAAGTGAAGACTTTGTATTTCAAAGTGTACTGTGAAAAAACAGTCCCCGTGCTTAAGAAGGATAATTAAAAGTATGATAAGATGTAGCTCTGTGGTGCTTGTATCAGCTATTTTCTTTCATTTGCCTAGAACTAAAAACCAAACCTAAACAGTCTGAAATTGCTATGCTTACCATTAAATGTACAAACAGCCAAGTACAGCTGCTCTTATGTGGCTAGTGGCAGAACTCACCATAAAACTAAATTTAACTACTTTATAAATGTTTACTATTTCATGTTGATTACTGGTGGTTTAAGCCAAAAGCTGCACCTGTTCCACCAGACCAATGAATATTATTAGAGCTTAGAATTAGCTTTGAGTAAAACATACTACATACATCCAAACAAATAAAGAGAGAGAAGTGTTTCCATTTTGCCTCCCATAGAGGCAGATACATTAGGCAGTGTGTTAATTCCAATTGTAATAATACTGCTTAGGCTATTTGAGAATGATATAAATGAGACGAACTGGAAGACAGAAGGGGGAAAATGTTAGTCAGCTTTTCTCATGGAGGAGGAAGAACTGAGGGAATATCCTACCTCCAGTGGGATGCTTTTTTTCCTGTTTTGGGTGTTGTTATTCTTTTATGTTGTTCTTAGCTTTTAGGTGTGGAAGTGCCCTGAAGTGTTATTAATGGGAAGGAAAATACATGCATTACTCAAGAAGCCTGGCGGTATTTTGCACTCTCAAGAGCACACTCCTTGTTTGTGTCTTTGGGTCCATAAAGAAACTCTTTACCCAAATGACAGAAATCAATGAACCTAGAATTGTTGTTACTGATTTCTTGTGCATCATTAAATATTTTTATAGATATTTCACATGTAGCTTTATCCATTCTAAATGTCACTAACACGCCCTTGTCCCTTAATAATTAAGGACCTATGATGAAGGAAATGGAAGTCTAGCCATTCAAGGAAAATAGCCAGTGTTTCTGTCCTGAGTCTTAACTGAATCACACCTGCTGTAAGTTCAGCCCATTATATAGGAACACTGCAACAACAACCTCCTGTAATTTAATACTAAAAGTGTAAATAGGCTACTAGACTGCAGACAATGCTGTAAAGTCCATTCAAACACAGGTTACCTGAGGCACAAATGCACCAAACAAACTCAATAACCTGAGCAATATGAATTCAATTAACAATCACCTCGATCTGTTTCTGCACATCTTTGTTGCCAGCAGGATGAAAAAGAAAGGGATTCATTGGAAAACATGAGGTTTAGCTTTAAGCCAGCTGTGATCATGAGCCTTGCAATGCCTTTTATGTACAATGTATTTTCAGACTTCCTTTTAAAAATTAAACATTACCAGCAGAGAAATCTTGTAAAAATTATACATCTAATGGCTATCTAAATTGAAGAGCAATAATTCAATGTAAAAATTGTATGATTGAAGTCTGATCTCAGAATTCATACTTTGGTCTCCATTTGTTTTTTTAAATCTAAGGTAATGATACATTTTAAAATGTCAGGCCATGAAATGTGAATACAGCATATGACACAACAGGATCATGTTGCCCTGGTAGAAATAAAGACTGAGAACCACAAGAGATATGCATCACTGCACCTTGTTGAAATCAGTGATATTTTCTTCATCCTGTGTTATCTAGGTATCCAAGCTCACTCATGAGTAGCTGAGGCATTTCTGAAATGGCCCTGCATGGCCTGACCCTGCGTGTTTCCTGCAGTTCTCAGTTCATATGTACATCTCTACGTATGGACAGCAATGTGACGAGAATTCATAGGACTTGGATAAAGGATTGAGCCAAACAATTGTTGGCAATGGGAGCTTTGGTCTCTTCTCTCATGAGGTGGAAATCTTAGCTCAAACCAAACACTCAGTCTGGCAGAGAAGAAGCCAGAATTTATATTTTTTCTAAAGATTTGGAGAACTTCTTAAAGTAAGAGCTATACTGTGTAGGACACCAGCACCATTGACACAACTACCTCTTCCCCACCAATATTTATTTAGTTACACTCTAAGCATTTAAAATATTCTGTTACAGAAATTGTAAATTAATTGTTTTTCATCTTGGATATTCTTTTTTTTTTTCATCTGGCATATACTATTCACTGAATTCAGTCATCATTGAGATTGACAAAATGATTGGTAAATAAATTATGCCTAAAATAGTTAAGAATAAACCCCAGTTTTTCTAGATGTGCATGAGAAAGATTTCTCCAGACAAACTAGACTGTTCACAAGTGGGTATCGCAAACAATCGAAAAGTCTGCACATGCATGAAACAAGCTCTTTCTGGTCCATCACGAGCATATATGGCACAAAAAGCAGTTTTAAGATCCTTAAAGCAGTGATTTGCAGCAATATTGGGAAGGCGGGGAAATACTCTCCAAATGAATGGGCCCAGTGGGACTGAAGCATGCCTAAATTAGGAAATATGGCTGCTGAGGGTATACTGGTAGTGATATAATAGAATACCCAATAGGAGGCTGAGTTAACACTCAGATGCTGTCTGAACATTCTAGTTCAGAATTTGGGACTCAGAATTTAAGACTTCAGTGTCTACTGGAGAGACTTCAAGAGGGGAGAGCAATTTCTTTAACACAATAGTTTTATGGTTGTTATATGTGTCCCAAAATGGGAAAGCACTTTGTTGACCCTCAAGGACTTTAGTCCAATTGATCCAGATTTACAACAACGAAGTAGCCTGAGGTAGGGCAACTCTATAGAAAGCTGAGGTATTGCAAAAGGAATGCAAAATTCATGGCACCAAAGAGAAAATAATCAAAATTAATTCTGATTTTGTCACTTGATGGGAAGACTGTATCCAGTTTAGTTTTTAACTCCCAGAGCTTGTTTAATCATCAACTCTTAAGTGGAAAACACAGCCATGGTTCTTCCAGAGACCAGAAACCATGTTCTTTCCTTATTCTTCTTACCAAGTGAAAGAGTAAGTCAATCACAGGGTTCTTGCATTTCTGGCTGTATAGTCATCCATCCGATAAGGAAAATGTCATTCCAAGATGGATGGTGTCTTGATCTGTAATCTCCTGTTTCCTTTGCAAGTCTTTTACCACTAAGCTACTTCGGAAAACTCCTGTCCATCTCCTCTTCCGGTTTTAAGTGTTTTGTATTTGAACAGGATGTGATCAGATGCCATGTGAGAGGGAATGTATCTCAAATATTTCGAAACTGCCATAGAACTCACACACAATGGATTTCAGCCAACTTTGACATTTAGGTAATACTTGACAGTGGTTAATATGCTTTGCACCACTTAGAAGGTCCCAGATCTGACACCTCAGTATGGTCTAAGTTTGATCATGGTAACTCAGAAAGTCTGTGGATGAGTAATGAGTTAAACTCACTGGAGTTTAACTGGAGTTTAAACTGGAGTTCAGTGGTAGTTTTAAATGTTAGGTTGAAATTTGTGTAACTTATTGAACAGCTGGAGGCAGTACTTTAGGTGGAAACACAAACGAAAAATTGGACTCCCTCCCTGTAGATAGAGTAGGTATCAAGTCAAAATAAAATTTTTCTTAGCTGCAGAGGAGACACAAACAGACACAATAAGGATTGCATTACAAGCATTCGTATTATTCAAAAAGCTGAAGTCAGCTGGTGTTCAAATTACTCAAAAGCTGTCTTTGCCAGTTCAGAGATAGGGAGATTAGTTGGATGTGAATAGTACATTATGAGTGTCTTTTCCCTCAGCAGAAGCATCCTAAATTACCTTCCTATCTAGTTTTCTAACCGCACTAATTAAACTTCAGAACCTGATTTCAAATCCTCATTTGCGTCACTACCTTGGACAAAAAGGGAAATGCTGTGCTATTACTGTTTAGCAGAAGAAAGTGCATTGCACTGAAAGAGGCCCTCAACCCTTCTTCTGCACCAGAGGTGCCATAAGAGACAGCCTGTAGCAGGAGCTGGAGCTGGCTGTTGAGGGGCATGGGTGGGTGGCTCATGGATTCCTGTTCAGCAGTTCAAAGGGAACAGCTTTGTGTTGACACAATCGTCATTACCATCTGAACCAAAAGTTAAACAAAATCCCAAAACAACAATAAAACATTGTAATAAAACTTTATGCCTGTTTACAACAGGTTGTTTTAATTCAGCCTACAGAAGACAGACACCTCCTGGATGCTCCTGTGAGTGCCCTGGGCTTGGGCCACCACACAGGGACCCTGTGGCACCACTCGCCACGCTGGGTTTGCCGCAGCAAGCCAAGGGCTTGTTTGCTTTAGCAGAGTACTGTCTCTGAAATATATGGTGGGGATCAAATATTGAGCAAAGGTCTTTGCTATATGATCTAACAAGGATGCCTTGTGGGATTGCATCATCTTAAAAGTATCTCCGTACCTGTCAATACAATCATAGGAAAATGCTTCCTCAACCAAAGAAAGCTGTAATGGTTTCGGGTGCAATCTAATATAATCATTGTTAAACTAACTGAAAAATTCAGTGATACATTTCTTCATAGGAACTTGGTGCAACTTTTCATTTGGAATTTGTGCCACTGCAGATAGAATTATTCTCCTACACATGGAAATGTAGTTTTCATTTTCTGAAATGAAATAGAGGGCAATATAAACTATTGGTTTAAATAAATGGTATGCATATACTAATATACTCTTTAAGACAATTACTGTTTGTACTTAACATTCCTGTTTGGACATTGTGACTGCTTATTATTTTAGATACTTGTGTAATTTTCATGGGTTTTATTTTCAGTTACCTGATATTTTTTTCTGCAATACCTGTGTTTACTGATAATGTAATAGGATGTTGGAGGTGTAATTGGTGGGTTGCCTCAGAAACCTACATATCTAACTGGCATTATTAGGCAACTTTGACTTTTAAAATTCAGTATTATCTTCTAGGTGGAAAAAAAAGCATATGAAGTTGTGAAATGATCAAAGTCATAATACCTTCATGGACAGAATTTCCTGCCTCCAAAAGACTGATCACTTCATAACCTCATATGCAGCAATCATTTTATTAGTACTAAAGGACTTGTGACATTGTCCAGCAGGTAGGAAAGCTGGATTTGGGTTTTGTTCCCCCTCATTCTAATCCAAGGAATCTATTCCCTCAATATATTTATTTTATATTCCGGCACCAGATGGACACTCAATCTATATTATAACACCAACCTCTTTGTACTCTCTCCTTCAGCATTGAAATCCAAATATGATTGAACCTGCACTTCACCTCTCATTATCAGTGAGATCACAAGCTAATTAACTAGCACCTTTGGAAAATTTCAGCCTCATTTTAGCAAATTCATACAAAATGGCCTCTCTCTATGAAACACGTTTTTTCTAGCACTTGTTAATTTAAAAATAACAGAAAAATACCGGGACTGCACTGATGTAAGCAAAATTATTCAAAGCCTGTTAGAGATAGCTATACTTGGGACTAGGGGTGCTTATTACTTTTCTGTATTTTTTTAAAAAAGTATTTACAACACAGGGAGTAAGTTCTTTGGTGTCTTCACACATTTATTGTCTTTCACAAACAGAAGCAGAGTCCCTTTCACGTTTAGATGCAATCTTACAAGGCTGTAGTATCTTTTGTACTCAGGCACTAATTTTGCCTCTTTCATAAGAGGTTTACTACTAATCACATTTAAACCAATATATTTATTCTTAAGAAGTCTAGGAGACAATATTCAGCCACCTCTGTGTAGAAATACCATGCTTTATATAATGCAAAATCTAATGAAAATGAGATTCTGTATATTCTGTGTAATAAGTATTTTTTTCTAAATATACTCAACCAGATATTTTAAATCTCTGCCAAACTTCCAGGATGCTCGGGTGAGCCCCTATTCTCTCTGTGATGAATTTCTATTGTACCTCTATTTTTAACCCTTTGAAGACATATCATCCATACGAGCCATGGAGATTGATGCCACAATAAATTAATATAACGGTTAATATAATGCTGCCACAATACATTAATATTCATATATGAATATATTAACCAGAATATTGTTGCTTCAAAGAACTGAATATTTATAGGCAAAACCATTTACTTAATGTAATTGGAGACAAATATCAGATCTATGAATCTCCGCCTTTCTGAGCTTGATCCAGTCTGACAGATTAGAATGAGATTCACACAGGTTGTGTTGCTTTCTTTGTTTGAGATTCTTGTAGTCTTTTGGCCTGTTAGCCATTTTCTGCTGGTATAGGCAGGAAAATAAACTAGATTTTTGGATCAGTTCCTGAATAGCTAGTTTAAATGTAAAAACATCATCCTTGCTTTCAGATAATGGGAAATTAGCTTGAAATTTAGTGTACACATAACTGAAGCAGATAGTTTAGTTTAAATCAGATCTTCTAAGTTCCATGTATTTAGGATGAGACCAGTATCCAAGATAGCTATGTCAGAAATTTCTCTGTTGTTCTATGGTCACTGTTTTACCGCAGTATAGACACATGCAGATACCTGGATCCAGATTCGTAACTAAGGAGAATAAGTAAACAGATTTAAGGGAAGTTCCCCTGAAACCATTTCTAATGAAACGGGTGAAGCATCAAATTCCCCAATAAAGGAGATACTTGAAGGTGAGAACAAACTTGAATGGCTTATGCCTTGAATTAATGTCATTAAAGGAAACATTAATACTGTGATTATTGTCATAAACTGTTTCCCTTTCTTATTATTATTTTTATCTCCTTCTTGTTGGAGTCTGGAATGGCTCCATTTTTCTTTTCATCTTGAAGGTGAACAATTCTTTTGTTCTTTTTTGAAACAAAATGTTTCCAAATAGTGTAGAAAATACATTAAAGTGCTCCTTTTGTGTTTCAGCTTACAGGAACTCCTTTATTTTTACTGACATTGTTCTGAGTCAGATCAGAATATAAGGTAAATCTCTAGAAAAAGAAACAAGGAAAGAAGCTTTTACTATGCATATATGACTTCGAACTCCCCTCTTCTCAGTGAATATTAAAAAGTACTGATTTAAGAATCAATCAGTGTGCCTTTTGCTCTTCTCTGACTCATTCGCTGTCTCTTCAGTGTACTTTGAAAAACAAAGTATAAATTGATGAAGAAGGCTGTGCAGTCTTTCTGTTCGATTAAGTGCATCTAATTGCAGTCCAAGAGTACCATGCTGTCATGTTAAAAGACTAGGTACTTACAATTTTTTAAGTCCCTTTGGTTAATTCAAATGATTTCATTTGCAGATAAGATGCTATAATTCAAATATGATGACAAGTTATTTATTTTTTTCATTTCTATGGCATTGCAGTTTGCTTTTGCATATTGCAGATCAGCAGATTTGGGGGTGCATTTTCACTCCCTCACCCCATTCTATTAAAACAATCCAGATTGACTAATGCATTTGCAGTAGTAGTTGGCTTCTTAACCCTACACCAAGGAACACTACACAGTGCTTTACATAGGCAGCAAAAATGGAAGATTGAATTAAGTGGCAACTTCTGGTAGGATGGCTACAGTTAAGTACTGGACAATAATCTGTTTACACAGCCTGACAGCAAGCAGAACAGAATGTCTGACTTCAACCTGAGATTCTTGGCTGATGCCTTTCAGAAAGTGAAATTTAACGCTCTCTTTCTCAATACCTTCTCTTAATCTCTCATCTACTATGGCTTCAGGTCTTCTTCAAAAGTCGTCAGTTCTGCAAGATGCTGAGTACTCCAGTGGGTGCTCCTGCATTCCTGCAGAATGTTTGTGGTCAAGAGCCTTGTCTTCAAGAGGTGTCTGTTGAAAAACTGTAGTCATCTTTTTAAATTTAGCTTGTGGTTCTCTTAATATGGCATGAATGAAGATTTAGGTATTGTGATGCTGTTCAGCTCACTGCCTAATGAGTAGAATTTTGCTTTGTTTTCAGATTGGTACAGTGAGCTGCAATGGTTTTCATACTTTATTCTGCTACGCTTACTTAACTCAACCACATTAAGAAGCAGCCTCCTAGAGAGATACAACTCAGCTTACACAGAGCAATTTTTTCTCTGTTACCTGAACGTGGCTTTGCAGGCCTTCATAGAAAATAAGTTATCTGATTTGTTTCATAAAATAGGAAGTCACATTGGTTTTATACACCCTTGTCTGTACTTGGCCTTATGGAACAGTACATCAGAGGTTTCGTTTGGTTACATTTTCTTTTAAATGTACATTGTTTGCCAAGAAAAAAACACTGTGAAGGACTAGAAGACGAGACTACTAAAATAATCTCTCTCTCCAAGTACTCATATTTTCGAGCTAATAAAGAAACGTCATAATGAGTAAACTATTGAGCTGAGCTCTAGGAGCTGCCCTGCAGTTGTTTTTTCTGTCTTTTTATGCAGCATTATGACTCTTCAGGCCAAGACACCTTCATTAATTCCACCTACAGTGGTGACTTCACCTGGTCTATTTATTTTGTGCTAAAATATTTCCTTGCATTTCCTTCACTGTCTTTACCTTAAAACTTCTCTGAGCTTCAAAGCTAATGGAGGAGTTCTGCTATGTTATTTGCACAATTCTACAATAAAAATCTAGATTTTCAGGAAGCAAAGCTGCTTTTTATTTAATTGGCTTTTTGCTCACTATATTTTTCATTTGAGAATAACTAAACTCTGACTATTGAGAGAGAGAACTTCAAAAGCCTTTCAGGATAGTTCAAGTTTGTATCTTAAAATCTTGAATCCTCGCTTCCTAGGTCTTAGTGGTCTTCATGAAGAAGGCTTTTTCACAAAAATAACATATGTTACAGCAGGGAAGAATGATTCACACAACACATGCACTTTCTTCTCTGCTGTAGAAGAGTCAGTGTCTCTCAGTATAAGTTCATGGAGCAGCTCACATGTCTATGAGCCAGAGCTTTTATGTTCTTTCTCTAACATTATGGGAACCACTACAGATTGTCTCTCCCCTTCCTCAGTCATAGATTCGTAGAGTGCTTATCTGAGTTCAACCTTACTGTACAATCTTCAGAATTTATATGCCTGCTGAGATCCTAAGTGAACTCAAGCTGATTTGTATATTTTTATACTACTCTAAAGCTGTATAAATCTTTTTCGACATCACCATGCATGCAGCTTAAAAAAAATTATTAATTTCCACTTCATTGTTAGTTTTCCCTGAGTACTACACATTAAAATTATCAGATTATCTTTAAGAACTGTGAGTTAGAATATTTTCATACCTCTTTCTCTCCACCCATCAGTCACAGACTCCTTTTACATGCAGGTTTGTTAGGACAGCTCGCAGTGTACGTGCTCAGCATGTCTCTTCACAAGGGCATAAAGGGCAGAGCAACTGTAAGCTCAAACTGCTTCTTCATAGCAATGCAGTGTCAGTGGTTTACTCCTACTGTTCTCAATGATTTCTTCTCTATTGTCGAGCTGGTAAGGCTGGAGGAACTTCTCTCATTTATTTACACCTGTTTCAGGCCATTTAGCAGTCTTACACTCTCACTCCATTCATCAGTCTGTCCTTAGAAGAAGAGTGTTCTAAAGGCTTCAAGTATCCTGACTTTGTCCTGATACAAAGGCTACAGGTGTTAGTTAGATTTCCCAGCTGAGCACTGGAGAAAAAGATCAAAACCGTCATTGTTGCCACTTTCAGCCACATCCCAAACAATGGAACTTGCTGAGGAGAACTGGTAAATATGGTAAATATGACTTAACCCTTATAGGAATGAAGATTACCTGGGTGTTCATGAGACAATACATAGTCCACTTTTAGTAAGGATACAGGTACATATTTATTCCCTGCTCCTACCTTGAGGTGGAGAACTTGATACCCCCCATGGCAGACGTCCCTAGAGTGGGTGGGGAAAGGAACAGTAAACAGCCACACTCTGGTTGTTGAAAGGAAACAATTCAAATTTCTTCCAACAAGTATCTGCTGCTGCTACTGAAAAATAGGCTGTTGGGCTCTTCAGAGATTTTGGCTGGGGATTTTCGACTGTGGAAATGTCTTCAGACATAAATGAAGACACAAATGTGTATTTATTTGATTTGATACAATTATATGCATCTGTGCATCTCCAGATATACTGTATTCTTGGTAGTTAAATGTCATGGAGCTTTGTGATAAGAAATAAGTAGTTTCTATTGAAAATATTGTGGTTAGATTGTTGTTAGCATTAGGCTAGTGAAAACAAAAGAAAGCAAAGACTTGCAGAAAGGGCTTATTATAATGAGTAAGTTCTAAAACAGTAAATGAAACGCATTAACCGTAGAAATAAAATGAAAAACAGACCTCACTTCACATGTGCGGTATTGTGATAGTTCCTTTCTCTTCCACCCAATGCTATCCATTGGGTGAGCATCCTTACTTGTGTAATCTACTTTAACAGAGGATAACAGGATTTATCAATCTCTTGCTTTCTCTTTAAAGCAGGAAATCTTCTGGCTAGCATTCAGGAGTTCAAGCACTTTGCAGCTCTGCAACAAACCAATTAAAATACTTAATTTTTTTGTAGCTAAATAGGAAATTAATTTCAAAACTATCAGATGCTTGTTTGTTTCATAAATATTCATAGCAGGCTTCTTCAAATGCCTTTACTCATTTTGAATATTGATGAATGCTGCTAGTAATCCCTTCAATGTGTGTGAAATTCTGATATTGCTCATGTTAGAGGATTTTGCTCTTGCATTTCATAGAGCCAAAATGTCATATTTTGCTTTCAGATGACTTCAGTAAATCTTGGTTCTGTGTCCAGATAGTCCCAGTCACTGTTATGGAATCTCTTAAGTTAGTTGTTTCCCATGCTTTTTTTTTTTTAATTAGCTTGTTTTTAATTAATGCAGACATTTAAAAAAAAAAACAACCATGCAGGACCTTAAATTTTATTCTTATATATTTATTAATTATGGCTAATCTTATTTAAATAGTTAATATTGTAATATAAAGTGGAAGCTTTATTTCACATTGAAAATAATTGCAATTAGATGCAATTAGATATTCCAAGCTGTTTCCATATGTTAAATTCAGAATTATAGTCGCACAGCTATGAGTATAAATAAAAGCAATAGAGCGAATGTCTGGGAGAGTTTAATTTTTAGTTTTATTTGTACTGACTGTAGTTATTAATGCAATGGCCCTAGGTGAAGTTGGAGTTTCCTATCTCAAATAATTTACCATGAGAACAGCTTTCAAAGAGTAGAAAAACTAAAGTACTAATGCCGGTAATTTTCAAGTGCTCCTTAAGCATGAAAATGTGTTAAACTTATTACAGTGCATTTTCCTGATTGCTGATTCATTTTGTGTTTTATCTGAAGAAAAAGAAATCCATGAAAATTTTCAATGAGAGTTTAAAATTATTTGCCCAAGTTCCTTAGCAACTTACTAGAATACAGTATATCTGCTTTTTATGTGCATGAATTTAATTGCTTTTTCGTGACATACAGAACAAAATACATATCCTACCTACTTTTCAAGCTTTTCTGTTTGTAACAAACAGTAAGGTGCCATATGAACTACCATACAGGTATTTAGTTATGTGCATATTTTTGACCCTACTAATATGATTGTATCTTAAATATTCTGTTACTGTTTATTCATAATGGAACACTCAGACAAGGTAAGAACATAGCCAAAAACCCAAACCCAACAAACAAGCAAGAACCCTAAACAAACAAGACCATCCCAGAATAATATTTCTTCCTTTCTGTACCGACTGCATTAGAAGTATTAGGGAAATTTACATCAGAATCCTTCTCTAGAGGACTCACCAGAGAAGTCTGTTTCAAATTGAAGTGCTGGAGGAAAAGCAATGAACACAGTAATAAGCAGGAGCTAACAAATATTTTTCGCACTTTTAGAAGAATTTAAAATGGCTGAATTGCTAACAGTACTGTACTACCTGATTGTCCTGGGATCCAGAGCTGCAATCTGAAGTACAGCACAGAGACTAGGAAAAGCTGAGGCTGTAACTCATTGCTAGTCTGACTTCTTTTTTTAACAGAGGATAAATACAGAAATTGTACCTTCGCTAAAATTCTTTAATCAAAAACATACTGCTTTAAGGAGAAAAGGGAAGGCATTTATATGGTATTGAAAACCGGGTATGGTAACAGCAGAATCAACTTCTGTAACAAAATTTCCTTAATTGGGGGAATAATGTACTAATTTGCATTGTTACTTCTGTTTTGAGTGCTCTGGCAATATTGCATTGTCAGGAAGAACAAAATGTTCCTGAATTTCTATGTTTGACTTTAACTTACATCTAGCTCTGCATGAGCAAGTATTTAATTTAGCCAGAAAAACACACTATATAAAGTGTTTTTTTTATTCAAGGAAAAGAAATAATGTGACTTTTGATGAGGAGAACATCCATGTCTAATCCATGAAAAAAGGGTATTTGAAATCTTTAGTTCTTTGGTGGTACATACCTAAAGAACTGTTAGCTTTTAGGGAAATGCACTTCGTGCCAGTGCTGGAGTCCTTGTGCAGAGCACAGAGCTTAAGCAAAGCATTTGAGCACCTTCCCCCTGACTGCAGGAGCCCAGGGGAATCTTCATGCAAAAGAGGAAAGGGAAGGGACAATGCTATAGGCAGTCCTCAGTCTAACACTGCCCAAAGCAGATTAGAGGAACTTCCAGGGAGAATCTGCTTAGTGAGTTAGAGTGGCCTGTACCATTTGTTTGTTTATGAGAGGCACTCTGGTCGAAAGGGGGCTTTTTGATGTCTTAGAAGGAAGCATCTAATCAGATGAGGACCAGATGGCAGAGGTAATGCTTCCCCAGTGCTGGTAAGAACTGATTATTTTCATAACAGTGCTTTTTTTTTTTAAGGGAGCAACTTATGCCATTTCCTCTGAAAAAAAAAAAGCAGCATTTGCAAAATTTTGAGTTGAGCTGGGGATGGTTTAGAGCAGGGATTAGTTGTGTGGGTTCATGCAAGTAGTCTCCTCAGAATGTGATGTCTGAAAAAGCACAAGCATTGCTTGGAAATAAATAGGAAGCAATGCTGGCTGCCTCTGCAGGCTATTTGGAGAGGAGTGAGTTTTTCCATAATCACTAAAGTGCAGTAATGTTGGGACAAGGACTGAAAGGCAGTGACAACGAAAACTGAAGATAGAAGATAGAACTTGTCGTGTTTGTGGTAAATCTATATGAAAAATTCGTAACATTTTATGTATGTTCAAAAGACATTTTCCTATCCTCTTGAATTTTGCTTTGCTAGAAGCATTGTAGACAGATAATAGCAGGAAAAGAACTGTCTGTTGTGCTCAGAAAAGAGCATATATCAGTAATTAGGATGTAAGGTAAGCACCAACAGCCTTCCTGCTCAGCTAAGTAGCTAAAAGATTTGTCTTTGTTTTTAGACTGGAATCCTAAAGGAGCACAGAGAAAGTGTGTCTAAATATTTTATTAAGTTGAGATAAATTTCTACATTTTGCCTTTCAATCATGCAGGAGAGTGTAAAATTTTTGTGGCATTAGTGATAATAATATGGAAAATCAAAGGTATGTGTTACAGTAATTCCACTTGATTTCCAAGTTTTCCATTTAGTTTGGTAGAATCAGTTTTTAAGAAACCCCATATTGCCACAGCCAGGAATCTCTCTTACTTTAGGTAGTTTTTCCAAATCACTAGAAATTGAGTACCAAAGTCAAAAAATAAAGCAGATCGTTGCAGGAATAAAAAAACAAAGGCATTAAAACTTGCAGAGGGCTTAGCTATGGCAGCACTATGAATTCATTTGATGTCCAAGATGAAGATATGTCAGGGTTACATCTCTGGCAGCTGGTTAGATCTCCACTCACCTGTATCTTTTGTATCATTCATCTTGGAAAAACTGTAGACTTAAAACCAAAAACAGCTGTTCACCTGCTTGAATGGATTGTCCCTCCTTTTTTAGTTAGTGCCTTTGACTGACCTCTAGATAACATACTAAAAAAATAGTTTCACTTTTTTAAATGTTAGATGAGTATTAAACCAGTGAAGAAGAACATATCTTACAACATAATAGTTCACATAATATCTATTTCAGCTTCAGATCTCCAGCCTCTGGGCATCCCTTTAACTAATGATCACGTGTGTATTGTACATTACACTGTTTTAGCTCTTCATTGTTTTGTCTTCAGTCCTTTGAAATTCTTTTAGGGATACCTTGGATTGTCCCTGTGGCTGTAACTTGCAGAATGAGATATGCCAGATCTTCCTTATACTTCCTTTGGAGAACAGCAAATGTTTACTCTGACAGATACCTTGGTTTTCATTAAAATACATTAAAGTTATCACTAAGGTACAATATGAACCCCAAAACTTTTTTAGCCATTGTACCTTTCCTTTCCTCCATATTTAAATAGTTCTGGCATTACAAAATTGAGTCCCCTTCCCCTGAAAACTTCAGCACTTTGATTGCTGTCTGATAATGCTAAGAAGGATGTTACGATATGGAATCACAGAAAGAACAATGGAGGGAACATCCTATTTTTTAGTAATTCTCACAGAACTTCAGAATGGTTGAGATTGAGAGGAACCTCTGGAGGTCGTTTTAGTCACTTATAACCCAAACAATACATACAGAAGCAGTGGCATCTTCTAAAAATTTGTTGCAGAACATAATAGGTGATATTGACTTGATTTCTTATGTTTTATACTTCTGTATGTCTCATAAGGTGGTGTGGTGAGACCTGAGATGTCCTTATGTTTGGCATACATAGTTACTCACTTGTTTCACTTCCATTTGTAAATACACATTGGAGCAGGCAGACTGTGTTCCAGCATGTTGTTAACTCACACAGGCTGACACCTGGCTTCTTTAGGAGAAGAGATTTTTCTTCTTGATGTATTTGGTTTTTTCTTCAAAACTTTGCCTTCTGTTTTCATTCTTGCAGTAGGCAATTAGCTGCTCCTTGTTTCCTTCACACCATTATCACAAGCAACAGTTGAATGTCTTATTGTGTTACCCAGCTTGAGTCTCAAAACAAAGACTGGTCCTTGTCAATATCACACATTGGGAGGCACTGACACTCTCCCTTAGCTTATACTCTCAACTTGAAAAAAAACATAGTGGTTCTGTGACTGCCTGCAGAACTAGAACGAAAACAGGTATCTCTTTGAGCATTTGTTAAGCCTTTATGTCTCTGAAGTCCAAAACATATTAGCCTTTCATGGAGCCACAGCATTTGAGGACTAAAGAGAACATGCTGTTTTGAAAGGAAGACTCTGAAAACAGGGAATCAGCAGTCTCTTATAATTTCTTCCTTGTTCCCAGTTTGTGCATTTATTACTGGAATTAGCTTACACAAAAGCCTCGTTAAGCCTCTTGTCCTTACTAAAGAGAAAGCCTGTAGGGACAGGAAGCATGATTTTCAATAGAAAAGACTTAGTTTCAATAATGAATGTTAGCAACATCAGAACACATAATGACCTGAGCGGTATTTTACATGAAACAACAAAACCAGCTTGGGATAGAGGTCATGTAGAGGACATCCACAGCCCAGACAACATATTTTGAAAGGTGGACATTTTGTGAATTTTAACAGTGGGGTTTTTTTGAGGAGAGTCTGAACTGCCTGATAGGTTTCTCTTTTTTTATCACTTGATTTTTTTGTTGATATTATCAAGTCTAAATATCTCCTTGGTCATTCTTTGTAGATGTCATAGGGGACGTTGTTCTTCTAGAAGAATTTAAATGTCCTCATGGCCAAGAGTGGACTCTGTGTGTTATAGGAAATAACAAAAATAGTTGTAGAAGTAGAATAAATTGTTCCATTTGCAGTTGTAAATTTGACATGAAACATATTTGAGATAAAAGCTTTAAGCATCAGTTTGTATATGATTTTGACATAGAAGCTATTTATAATACTTGATGTGATTCAAAGTTGTTTTCTGTATAGCTTTTAAATAACAACCATAGAAAACCTGAGCGTGACTGAACAAAGATCTCAGATTTTTTTTCTATAAAGAAATAAAAAAAATATTGTACAATTTTTGGCTCAAATATTCCACTCTTAGTTTCTCTTCAGTTTTTGTTACATTAATAGTTGAACTTGATGATCATAATGGCCTTTTCTAGCCTAAATAATTCTATGATTCTATGACTCTAAGTCTTGGTTAATTGTGTAAAATCAATGTTGAGTTATAGATACCCTCTGAAATTGTTTCTGTTGTGATTTGTCATGTGCTTACAACTTTCAGTCTAAAATCTTGTCCAAATCTTTGTTACATTATCTTGGAGGAAACAGCAGACTTTCATTATCTATTACTATTTTGTACAATTTATTCACAAAAAAAAATTATATAATTTTATTGCCATTATTAAGAAAGCATTAAAAAGAGACAGAATTATTGTAGATATTCTGGAAATCAGCACCCATACAAGAGTTTTATTTTAGAGAGAGAAAATCAGTTGCATGTGCAACTAAAGAACTACCTTTTGAGACTAAAAAACTACCCTCAGTTAAATTTAATGGCTCCCTTCTGCATCCTTCCCAAGCTGACACATTTGTCTTGGTTTTGTCATTAAAAGAATGTGGCTGTTATGTGTGGCGTGTATTTTGGACTGCTGTTGAGGTACTTATTATATGCTCACAGATGTTAGGCACGCAGATACGGAATGTAAGGTGGGCCAGGAACTAAGGACTATGTCTGGTTACACAGGTCTTCAGCACATGTCCTGTGTTACTGTCCTATCTTTTAGCTCAATGCGAGAAGATAAGGATAATATAATGGAGACTGCACTTCCATTGGAAAAAAAAAAAAAGAGATTCCTAGTCTTCAGTAGCTAAACAACATTTGGGATCATGAATAATACATATTGCTCTACAGAAGAGCAAAGGCACAAACTCCAGCCTAGTACCTTGTTCCTTAATAGTTAGCTTCCCTAATCAACAAAGTCCAGGTTTGCAGTATTGTCATATGAAGTCTTGTCATCTTACACACACTCCTCCATAACAGAAGAATCTAATCTCTTGCCTTTGCTTTAAATATGATTGGGAGATGAAGGATATGTAGAAACTGTTCCTTACATTTGACCTCTTTCCCTCCCTAAAATAAGATAGGCGAACGCAGCCCTTCTGTAGCATTATTGCACCATCTTTAGGCACTTCAGTGATGACTAAGATGCAGATATGCAATCTTCTATAGGGATCTGAGTCCTGGGCAATGAAAGGGAAGAATTATCTTCAAGGTACAAAAGCTCTGAGAGCATAGTGTAGGGAAAGTTTTGGGGGATTTAGGAGGAAACTAAAATGACATTTGAAACCCTTCTGTCTGCACTGAGCTGAGTAAATGAGCATAGTGACAGAACGAGTTTTGTATTTCTTAGATAGCCAGCTGTGTAGTTTTGGATGTTTCTGGCTGGTATTTAAGAACATCTTAGCAGAGGTACAGACCAAATGCATACTAGTTACCTGATAAATAAATATAAACCCTTGAGAAAAGGCAAAAGGATACTGGCATAACTAAATACTGACATAAGGAGAAAAGTGTTTTGAAAAGCAAAAAGGTATTTTTCAGAAAGCTCAAGCAGCAGAGGAAGAATATGCTAGTTAAATGTAAAACATAATAAAATAGGCAAGAAAGCAGGAGGAACAATTAGCATAAGGCAGAAACCAAATATCAGGCGAAAACCTCTTTTCAAAGGCACCAGAAGGAGGTAGCCCTCTAGATGGAAGGTTGGGCCAATACCTGCTGCCATGTGAAAAGTGCACTCAGAGAAGGTAAACACCTGTCAGGAAAAAATAAAGGAGGGTTTTGTTCAATGCACATGATTTTCAAGAGTTTGGTACGCTGGAATTCTTTCGAGGGGAAATTCATCAGAGTGTTTCAGTCAAAGTCTTAGTGGAAGAAGTTACAGCTGCAACTACAGTAAATTGCCAGCAGCAGGCAGTCTTTACCCAGGACTTATCAAAGTACGACTCAAGGACAAAAACTCCGCTCTAGGTAACCGGAGTGGTAGCCACATGTTTAAAAATCGTTGCGCTTCAGGCCTCAAATGCCACAGGCATGACAGTAATTTTAAAATGGGTTGTATGGGAACTAAAATACACTAATCCTAGCAGCTGTAACAGGTAAATAAGTAGAAAGCTGTAATAAAGAATGATTCCTGGATACGTGGATAAATCCTTTGAGAGGATTAATTGTGTAGAGACATTAGGAATTGTAAGTCACAGGGAGCAAGATCTGCTCAGTCTAGTCTATCTGAACCTAGAAGAGGTGTTCTTTGAGCTCCTTTACTACAGAGTCCTAAAGAAACAGCCATTGAATAAAAACAAAGGCATTTTCAAGCGAAAGAGACAAGAAAGAAGCTAGATGATAACGACCAGCAGCAGTTTCATAAGTGACTGATTCCGCTTTCCATCTAAAAAGGCAATCTAGAAGAACTCGCAAAAATACAATTATGGATGTGAGGAAGTTGATGAGAAATACAAGATGGTTTCCATTCCAGTAATTAGTTATTAACCCCACACCACCACCTCTGGCCCACAATAAAGGCAGCTGACAGGAGATACAATAAACGTGGTTTAGATAAAAGGAGCTTGGGGGGGGATGCAAAACAATTGATTGTTAGGATCTTTCCTTATACAACAGCATAAGTCAGTCCTAAAATTAAGTTCATAGAAGTCACGTTCAAGAGATAAGATGATGATGACACTCTTCATACGCTTTATTAGTGACCTGAGGAGCTCCTTACTTCAAGGGGTTGTTATGAGAGCCACAAGGGTTAGGGCAGATAAGACATGATCATGAGAGAGAAATCCACTGATAATTGTTAGACATATTTGGCTCAGGGTTCCCTTAGCTGTTAAGTGAATGATAAACATTCTCGGTGAATGTTTTTCGAATAGATCACTATCTGCTTACACTACTTCTATATTCACTTTTTGGCATCTGCTTGGGCTCCTGTTAGAGACTAACAGTTGGACTTGACAATCTGATCCAATATAGAAATGTTCAGTTTTTCTTCCTACAGTTTACAGATGTCTACCTCTACTTGCTTTATGATCTAACGTATCAAGGAAAAAGCAGAAATCTGACAGTGCAGCCTCTGCAGCCCTCTCTGTAACAGCCTTAGTTCAGTGTTCATGGAGAAGAAATTGTAGATACAGGTTTATTGTTTCCTAATCACTATTAGGAAATCACTGCTATTTATTTATTAACCTTATCTCTTGCATCTGTAAAATACACCATCTAATTAGTTAATAACTCTACGCTCACGCTAAGCATGCATGGCCATTAATGTCATTATTCCAGTTTTTAGTAAATGCTCCATTAAGATCTTTTCTTGTCTCTGTCCTTGTGAGCATACCATTTCCACAGCTCATGTAAGTCAGATCAAAGATGCCCTGTTGTGATTAACTAAAGGCTCTGCAGCCTAATTCTCTTATTACCTCAGAAGCACTTTATCCATCAGCTGTCCATATAGGCACTTACCCTATTTTCAGATAAAATATATGCTTCCAACTGTTGATCGGTTATCACCTAATTGTATCATGTCTGAGCTAGTCAGACCTTCTGTTTTTCATGTATAAGTAAGTGGTACGCTGCTTTGAATGCCAACTTTCAACTTTTTAATGCCACTTGGCCTTGATCTTTATAGCATTGTTTTCTGGATGAACAGTGATAAATGGAGAGATAACACAGAGCAAGCCTAAAGTGCTTAAAATTAATTAGCTGAGCAGAAAAACATGGGGTAAATTCTCACACATCAGATGTACTTTTAGGGGGAGGGAGAAAAAAGACTATATCATGTAATTCTGCTCTGTGTCATATCAGATTTATATTGGCATTCAGTATTTTCATCCGTATTTCAGGTACCTCTTTAGTCACTTGTAAACTGGAGCTGGTAAGTGTAACCATTCTTTCAGTACTGCAAAAACACAACTCAGCTGTAGCTTCTTTCAGTCTTCGTTGTGTGCTATTGAATTTAAAATAATCTGAAGAAATCCTTACTCCAAAAAGCAAATGATGTTTTTACCTTTGAATTGCCATGGCACCCTGCATGTTGGCAGCATTGAGAGGATGGCAAAGGGTCCCCAGGACGGCAGTACATGGCCTGAAAGCCAGTTAGGGAGCCAGGCAGCTCCAGTGCCGGACATTGAGCACTTCCCTGGGTATGGAGCTGAGGCTGTGCTGCGACCTTGGCCTGTGGGTGGGGTTCACAGTCAGTGAGGTGCACAGCCAGGCAGGAGCATGGACTGGTGGCTCTGGGCTGGGTGAAATGGGATCCTGGGCTAGTCAGGCATGGGGGAAGCCGGGCTGTAGGGCTGGTGCCCTCTGGACCCTGACGCAAATAGGAAATTAGCCAGAAAGTCAAATTCCCATAACACTGGGGCATAATTGTGTTTTGAAACATGGCGACTCTGGGAGAATGTTCATACTGATGTGTTCATCCCTTTCACTGCTCAAATATATTGTAGATCTGGACAAAATATTCTGTCAATATTTGCCAGAAGCTACTTTAAATGCTTCATGGTTTGTTTTTTTTCAAACTGTTTCAGTTGGAAACATTTTTTCCTGGTATTAATAATAATACATAACCCCTAAGCAATTGCATAAATATAATATGAAGTCATCCATGTAATGAGAGCTCCTGGCTGTGTTCTTTTACCTTCTGGTTATATGTTTCAACTATCAGATTATTAAATGTTCATCTCTGTATACCCTGGTGAAGATGGTTGATATGCTTTTAGTAAATTTCTTGACTATTTATTGCTCCAAAATGCAAAAGAAAATTGAGCTACTGGTCAGAAAATTCATCAAGGACGTGGCACATCATGTGCCAGTAAGTGTTTAATTTTTTACACAACAATATGAACAGGAGAGATTATCTAATGAATTTGTGTCTTGGCAAAGCAAATAAGAGTAAATGTTGAATGTCAATAGCATTTGACATCAAAGTGAATTAGAGGGCACTGCTCTACAGGGTACACGGTGACTTGGACTTGTCCATAGCATCATTGTCCACACCGGATCTGGAAAGACTGGCCATGGTCACCAAATTAAATTTAAAAATTAAATAAAAATAATCAGAAAAATGGGTGATAGGATCAATTATGAGGAATTTGTTTGCTATCATTTGTCTTAAGAACATGATGTTAGTTATGCCGTACTGGATCAGGGAGGCTGTATCAATCATAATTAACTGTGTGGGGGTGTCGATATGGAATCGTAGATCACAACTAACAAACGGCTTTACTAACATTTTGATACTAATCTTTTCAAGATGGGTTGGAGGCCACAATAGATAAGTTAACAATCCTTGCAAGATGTAGCATTGCTCATGCACTGTCACAGTTCTATGCTACTGCACATCCACAACCTACAAAAAGAGCTGAGGGATAATATTTTGCAGGATATTTCAGATATGAGATCTTGCTAAAGTGTCATTGGTGTGTGATAGGTCACTGTGGAATCTCTTACAAATTTTTGTTTTGGCTACATGTCTTAGATGAGATCAGTGAAATATTTTGCAGCGCTAAACATAGAAAAATCTGTTTTAAACTCACTTTGCAATCTTCCCTCATTCACAGCGTGGAGCTCAGACTGGTGAAAAGAGCAAAGCAGGCTCAGGCATCCCGGAGGAGTAGTTGGGAGCTGGCAGTTTTTAGCAGCTAGAGCCCTTTGGAAAAGTTTTGTGACTGCTACTTAGGAACATTTCTTCTAGAACAACAAATATGTGAGAGCTTATCCACAGAAGATAATAAAATGCTGAGCAATCAGTACTTTCCTAATCACTGATGTCTTGACAGGATCTGTAAATCAGTTGTTGTATATTTTAGACAACAGCCAAGTTACTGGGGTTTTCACCTCAGTGAAGACTTATGTGTATTAGTAAGCCCTGAAGTAGGGATAGTTTACTGGCTACTCATCATCAGATAAGGCTGATCATTTAAAGGATTTGATGTAACCTTGAACTTTACAAGCTCCTCTGTTACACTAAGTCATCCATAATCTGCCAGTTATAAATAGCTTTTAGGGGAGTCCTATCAAAAGTGATTTCCATTTTTCTGAACATACAGATACATTTTTCTGCCTCTGCGTAATCTGATTGTCCCATAACTGGTAGCTGGCGCACTGTTGTTGCTCTGGGCACCAAATGTTCTCTTCTCAATTAATAAAATAGTTCACTGATTGTTTTTCCCATCTCTTTTAACTAATTCCCTCATCTTTCCCCCCCTTCTCCATTCATTTGTGAGGTTTATGTCTGTTACTGTCCTTGTTTCTAAAAAGAGTTCCTTCTGTCAGTGAACTAAGAAACTCAGTCTCTGGATGCAATTTCTGGCACTTCATTTAGATTTCTTTTGTAAATTTTTTTTGAAAATGTAGTCTTCTAGATGACCAGGAAGAATTTTACATTATATTTTGGGTTCAGAAGCTGATACTAGAAAGGCTCCCTGACTATACCCTGCACCCAGAAATGTAATTACCTAATTTACTTTAATCTGGCTGTATTCAAATGTCTTTGTTAAAACTTCAAAAGACCTTTACTGACAATTCCATTTTAGTGTCCTTTTTTGCCAGAATTTTAATGCTGCCTCAGCATCTTTTAGAGAGAGCAATGAGATGCTCTCATTAGCTGAAATTTTGCACAACAGTTAATGCTAGATTGATTTTCACTGATCTCAAAGCCTATCTTTGTTTTATCATTAACTGAATGTTATTTTCATTAGTGATTCACCACAAACAAAGATTGTCCGTATTTGCAGTTGTAGTTACTTCTAGACCCACTGTCAGCATTTAGCCAGACTGTTTGTTTTGTCTCCTTTAGTTTATTTAACGTATCACTTAGATGAAACAAATAAACCTTTGCCCTGTTTTTCCAACTCACCAGTGTTAAATTCATTGTATTATATGTAAATAAATTACAAATGTGCTTGCATTTTATCTTGTAACATAAGAAATTATGATTAAAAAATTTGTTTTCATTCTATTGTCTACATATAAATGGGAATAACTGGCTACTTTTTGTCATACTGTTAGCAAGTGGTTTCAGATCTGATTAAGTACTCTGTTTCATGCAATGCATAGGGAATTTCTATTTAGGCACAGTCATGCTGAGCATCAGTTAATTACTTAATTCACAATTACAGCTAGAATGAAGGAAATATTTTGCCTGAAAAACAACATGGGAAGGGCACAGAGGAAATAAATGTTAGGAAGCAAGGAAAGATAACATGAAAAGAGAATATGAAAAGGCAGAGAAGGAAGCCCTGGTCCACTAGTGTTTATGAGTAACATTGTAGGCTGGAACTGACACTTGGTTCATCCAGGCTCGGTTGTTGCATGTCCCTGGTACCTTCTTCCTGCACTGTCTCTACAGAAAACCTCTGAAGAACCACTCTAAGATATGTTTTTCTAGGCTGCTGGAGAATGTTTAACAGCACCTTGAGATGGCAACGGTCCCTTATGTATCAAAATTTTGTGGTATCTTTCTATTCTCACAGAAAAGTCAGTGTCATGGACATATTTTGTTATGATTTACATCTTGTATCAAAAGAACTTTTGTCCTACTGATTGCAGCAATGATGTACTAATAACCGGTAGTACAAATCAGTTCCTTCTGGATAAAAAGGGTGTGATGGCTGCTGCTGAAATTTATCTGCAGTCTAACAGAGCTTATTCCAGAATTGTTTCACAAGCATTGATGAGAAGATTTCTGTGAGTCATCCCTTCATTCAATATTTAACTAGAATTCAGGGATTTTCTACCATGCTTATTGCAAGTAAGACTGTGGCATATGCTGTGGCTTTGTGGTAAAAGCTGGTACACACAGCAAGAAATCGAGTAGTAGAATTTCTGGGTGCAAAAAACAAAGACAAATGGAAAAGCTGACTAATTTGTACTAGAATTGGCTATGCAGTATGCACTGGTGGGGAACTGTTGGGACCATCACAACTGAGGCTTCTTTTCACGCCTCAGTGGCTGAAGAGTTAGGGATCTGTCAGGGTAGCTTGTTTTTTGCATGGGAGACCATTGGGTCTTTTCCCCAGGGAGCCAAAAATGCCCACTGACAGACTGAAGGGTTTGTGGTAACCTTGTGCTACGTTGTCAGCCTTAGGTCTGTCTCTGCTGTGGCTTGCTGAATAGTCAAGACTTCAGTTCCTGCTAGAAGCTAACTGTTAGTATTGAACCTTCTCTTCTGATGTGTCTCATGAAAGGACAGCAATCAGAGTTTTGGTTGTTCACTCTTACTGGCTTTTAAGAGCCTGTGCTTCAGCTGTGCACAAACACACGACCTTCATTCTCTAGAATGTCAGTTTTCTGCCCCTAGGTGAATGAAGCTGATATTGACTTTTTTCCCCCAGTTTTCTACATGATTTCATAACCAGCACTTCTGTTCTTTCAGTACTCATTACTGCTTTGCATTGAAAAACAGTATTTATGAATCTTCCACTCACTGAATTTTTGTGAAATCTACTTCTTAGAATAATCTTCCTTTGACTGGATGATCAGTAACTTTGAAAAAAAATGGGGCACCTGGTCAATCTGCGTTAACTGTTTATATTTCTTTAGCTGTTTTTTTAATCTAAGTCTGCATCTGCTTTCAAGGTTTCAGCTAGGAATACACTCTCTGGAAAGAGAGCTTGACTTCAGCATTTCTGTCCTTAGTTAGACAGTGCAGGGATAGTAGCAGGATAAAGAGGCAAGAACTTGGGTTTTTTTAAGAAAATATAACCTGTTTCTCTACAAAGGAGCCTTATACAGTAACCTTTGCAATATTACCATTTTCCAGTGACTTTCCCTTACAGGGTCCTTAGGTTTATTTCATTCTCTCCTAGTTACTACTCCAGTCCAAAAAAAATACTGTAATATCTATAAAATGCAGACTAGTAGAAAATCACAGGTATGTCAAACTACTCAGATTCTTTAAGCTATTAACTTGTTCAGAAAATTTTAACCTTTTTTGTTGTTGTTGTTGTTGAGTCATTTTGCATGTGTATTTCATATTATGCAGGATTTAATGCCTTGACGAATTACAATGAACAAAAGACCTCTTTGAGATGAATCAACACTTTTCAGGTATTATGTCATCGTTTACAGTCCTTCACCCAGTGCAGAAGATATATTTTCAAAGAGTCATTGAATGTAAGTCGAAAATAAACACAGATGCACAACATATTTCTAAAAGTTAAATCAATCATAGATTTTTCAGGTTAATGAAAACTAACTAGGATTGTCCATACAGAAAAGAGAATTCGAAGTGTATCTGCTTTCCTTTAGGTGAGTCATAAAGCATGAGCCAGTTCATATAATATGAACATATAATTAAAGGAATGCATTCCAAAAGAGTTTAAGCTGATAGGTATGCAGGTGATCCAGTCAAGGTAATTTGAGGTAAATAACCACATTTCAATATATTATTCTCATAAATGATAAAACTGTCCTACAGATAACCTGTTTGGAGTGCACACATGCAGTCTGGCATATTACTAACACTAGCCCTCCTTTGTACCTTTGATGTTTAGGTATTACAAGCAGTGATATTTGTCTTCTGATAAGTAGTGAGGGGTGTAACTGTGCAATTGCATATATGTGAGTCAAAGGTTTAAATGAGCTGAGATACTGAACTTTGCTCATGGTTACTGCCTTGGAGTTGCAGTTTGGCAGGAAAATAACTGGGACACTGGCCTTTTTGCAGAAGCAATATTCCTTCAAGGCAATAAGTAATAACTACCAAAATAATAATTTCCCTAACAGATTTAGAGAGTTTTCTGCTAGGACTTATGCTTCAACAGGGGTATTGACTGCTTTTGTATTGCTACATAAAACTGTCAGAGAGCAAAACTGAGCACTGACCACTGATGGTCCACATTATTTAGCTATTAGCAAATAACCCAGCATGGTTATGCCAACTAGTCTTCAGCTACCCTGTCTGTTTACTATGCCAACAAGTCTAGGAACAGCTAAAGGGGTAGCATGCACCAAGCCATGCTCAGTAGGCCGTATGGAAATAACTAGACTGCATCACCCTACAACACTGTTCCTTGAACCTTCATACACTCACGCATTCTCAAGCCATACCCTTGGACATTCAGCACATAACCTCAGCTTCCAGCTTCCTGTTGTGAAAGCACCACTCTGGAAAATTCAAAACAACCCTCATTCCTTCAGATACATTGAACTGGTGGTAATAATAATAATGATAATTAATAATAATAATAATTTAGGATATCATATGGAGCTTTAAAGAACAATATGTACTGGTATGTGCATCCGTCTTTCTATTGCAGAGTTTGGCAGTTGCTGACTTCTCTTACACATGCCTTTGTGCCGCAGGATGCTGAGACGTCAAGTCTGCAATACGTGATTGCACTGCCCTGCCAGGGTCTCTACTATTGACTAAGAATGTCCTACCCAGGCACCCTGATAGATTGGTAAGGAGAATTGAGTTAGGGATGTGTTCCTGCCTTTCAGTTGTGGTTTGCCAGTTATAATTTATAATTAATCCTCCTGTCAGCCTAAGAGTTTCTCACTTTTTATGCCTGCCCTGCACTTATTGTCACATGAGTTCTTTTGTTATCATATGTTTTCCTAGAACTAAGGGAATATATGATTATGATGATGGTTTCAAGAACCTTGATGGTATAGAATGGACTACTTATGAGGAATGGTTCTTATATTTATCTCCCGGACAGTTTAAAATTATGCAGGCATCTTGTCCACAAGGTCACTGTAATATTCTTCTTTTATTCTAGGCTCAGCCTTCTGGTTCCTTGTTCTCCCTAAATCGTTTTGTGTTGTGTGTGCACGTGACTATTTATATTTCACAACTTCTTACCTACCGTCAAAATTGCCAAAATTATTTGCATTCCAATGGGAAACTCCTTCTGAGAGAGATGAATCCAAGAGGGAAGTAAAATTTAGGAAATCTGCACAGTGAGAAATTTCAAGACCTAGTACTAACTGGATGAAAAATATTTGTGTTATTCTGTTTAGATGTTATTCATGCTTCATGTTAGTTCAGTCTCTATGATTTTAATTAAAGATTTTTAAAATATTTGCATAGTCTAGCAACTGAAGAATAACTGTGAAGGATGAAATAAAATAGCTGGAAAGAAACAAAAGTTCTGCAAATAGAATAGAATAGAATAGAATAGAATAGAATAGAATAGAATAGAATAGAATAGAATAGAATAGAATAGAATAGAATAGAATAGAATAGAATAGAATAGAATATTTCAGATGGAAGGGACTGACAATGATCATGTAATCCAACTGGCTGACCACTTCAGGGTTGACCAGAAGTTAAAGCATGATATCAAGGGCATTGTCCAAATGCCTCTGAAACTCTGACAGGCTTGGGGCATTGACCACCTCTCCAGGAAGCCTGTTACAGCGTTTGAGCACCCTTCTAGAAAATAAATGCTTCCCAATGTAGAGTCTAAACCTCCCCTGGTGCAGCTTTGAACCATTCCCATGCATCTTATCATCAGATCTCAATGACAAGATATAAGCACCTCCCTCTCCAATTCCCCACCTCCGGAAGCTGTAGAGAGCAGTGTGGTGGCCTCTCAGCCTCTTTTTCCCAAGTAGGCATCCCTAAATTTCTAAGCCACTCCTCATAGGATACATAACTATTTGGTTACCATAGCATTTACAAAATGCACAATGTCAGACTACTTCAGCAAGAAGGATGAGCAATGTGGGTTCATAAAGCAGAACACTATCCTTGAGTGCAATAGTAATAAATTTTCAAAATTAATAAATGCAGGGTGCATGACATTCTTAAGTGATTCAATGTATTTGTTAAAATCTTCAGGAGTGATGAAGAGTCACTTTTTTATGGATATTTAATTTCTAAATCTATAAAGATTTTAGAAATAGTTGTGTCCTCAAGTAGCAAGAAACCGTACACTGATGAGACTTACATATCTAACATGCTATCAAAAGCAAGACTTTGCACATATGTAGCTTACAGTATAAATATTCTCATTAATTATGGCTGAAGATAGTAAACAAAAGGTGGAGCTGAAGAGCAAGCTAAAAATTGACAGAAGTATCTGCAGCGATGACACAACAATCAGAAGTGCATGCATATCTGAATATCCATTTGCATTTATCATTTGAATTAAGGAGAGCACTGAGTCCCTGAACCAGAGGGGCAGTGGTAGATCACACAGTCATTCAATTACTTTATTGGATCTAGTTTTGTGTTCAGGAAATTAGCACACCCTTCCTGAAACCTGAGGCACTTCCTATGGTATGTACTTTCTTATTGATCAAAGGCAGTATTTTAAAAATTTCCTGCTAGGTTATATAGCCACCAATGCTTTGCTCATTATAGTAGTTTTCTTTTGCTCTGACAATGTTCTCAGAAGCCTGTAAACTGCAAATTCTCTTATATGGCAACCAGAATATTGTTTCCAAGGAAATATCATTGTAGGCTTGCTATGAGACAAATTCTATTGCATTTTAATAGTAATTCTACCAGTTATTTATTTATTAAAACTCTTCAGAATTTAGTTCTGCAAACAACAATGTTGTAAACTGTTTTGATTCTTTGAAGATTGCCATGTCAGTAATAATCTCTTCATGCTGAAGAACATTAATCTGATACTGTTATCTGAGATATGAGATGAGCAACAATTTTGAAACATTGGGATGACAGAGCAGCTCCTGCGAGCATCCTGTTGCCAATCAAAATTTTCAAGTCCAAATGTATAAATACAGGTTAATAAAATACTTACTTTTAGGGGTTGCTGAAGTCAAATCAAGGTGTTGCGAGTGCCTGGTTAATGAGCAGCTGGTTTCTGTAAAAGAACTTAGAAGACCAGTTAGGACATAGAATTAAGGGAAAATCTAGGTTTGATGAAACCATCTAATTTTGCCCGCTGCTGCTGTTCAAATTGTATGAAGTTGGTCAGAACTGTTCCGGAAATCTAGAAGGATGGAGATTGCACAGTCTCTTGAGCACTTATTCAGTGCTCAGGAGACTACCCATACTGCAAAAAGTTGGGTTTTTTTTCCTGCTGCCCAATTAGTATTCCCTTTACATCAATTTCTACTTATTCCTTCTTACCTTACTGCATGTACCTCTGAGAGGAGTCTGGCTTGGTCTTCTCTAAAAACCCAGAACTGAAGCTGAAAACAGCAGTTAGACCCTCTCAAACCTTCTTTTCTCCAGCATGAACAGGCTCAGGTCCTGCACCCCGTCTTCATACATCACATGCTTCATTCCTTTAACCATCATTGTGGTCTTTTCCTTTATTCAGTTGAATTTGTCAATGTCTGTCTTTTATGAGGGGGTTTGTGTGGATGCAAGTCCAGTGAGTCTTTTAAGAAATGAGGATAATTGCTTCCCCAGTCTGCTGGATACACTTGTTGATGCAGCCCAGGATGTGATTAGCTTTCATTGCCTCAAGGGTGCCTTGGTGAGCCCTGTTCAGCTTGTGCACTGACTGCCAGGTCCTGTAAAGCAGCTCCCCAGCTGATCAGCTTGCAGCTTGCACAGGGTTACTCAGCAGTAAGTCCAGAGCTTTCTGCTTGTTTTTATTGAATGTAATGAGGTTTCTGCTAGACGACTCCTCCAGCCTGCCAAGCTCCATCTGAATGGCATCCCTGCTGTTCCTCATTGCCTCGCAAAAGTCATAGCAAATTGTATGTGGTGCTCACCCCTCCTCTGCAGGGTCAGTTATTTCCTCTTAGAAAGCTAACAGGTTGGTCAACGTCATTTGGCAATGGTAAATCCGTTCTGGCTGTTACTAATTATCTTCTTGTCCTCTGTATACATGTAAATGTCTCCCTTGGAGATATACTCCATAGTTTTCCAAGGGGCTATGGTGAAGCTGGCAACTCTAGTGTTCTTTCTGACCGTTTTTGAAAATGAATGTAATTTTTGTCTTTTTCCAGTCATTGTGAACCCTCCACTCCAATCTCTGACTCTTTTCAAAGAGAAAGACAGTGGCTTCATAATGACATTGAGAGTTGTTCCGCTGCAATAAAATTCTCTTTTACCATAACCTATATACAGATTTTTAATGGATGAAAAAAATGCACATTTGTATCACAGCACGTAAAAGAAGCTGGGTGTGGAGTTGAAATGGAAAGAATTTCATGATGGTTACAGGATAGATTTTCAATATGAACGTGGAGAACAGTCTTAACTCTACGTCCCTTATCTCCCCTCTAGCAGCAGCCTAAGAAAACCTCCACACACAATAGCAACTCCTCTGTCTTCCTTGTGCAAATAATCACCTCAGCATGTCTCAGAGCGAAGCTGACATTGAGGTTGTTGCTACTGGATCCAGAGTTAGCTGCTTCTTTTTCACACCAAGGGGCAAGGACAGGTTGGGATAGCCAAAAGAGAAGCCTGGTATTAGGATGAAGCAGCAGCTGCTGGGAAGAGACTTTCTCATCAGCTGTATCGCCTGCCTCTCGCCCCTTGGCTCAAGAGCAGCATCAGCTCAACTTTCTGGGATGTGTGAACACTGCCAGGGGATGGAGAAAGAAGATGGGTTCAAGTGCTGGGGTAGCATTTTCTTACTGAACATCTGTTTCCCATTCGTACAAGGAAAAGAGTAAGTAAAATCAAAATTGTTTGGGTCAGAATGACACACCAGAAGTCATTCATAAGGTCTAAAGAAGGATTTTTAAAGCTTTTTGGAGAGATTAAAACTGCAGTAGAAACTGCACAAGACATTACGATCATGTGATCTCCCATAGCTCTAGAGGTAAACAGCATACATTGGAGTACCTTTCTAATCATGGAGAGGAACAACCACTTCTCAAGTGCAATTCTTCTCTTTCAAATGTTCCTAAAGTAGTCACATGAATCACTTCCCATAGGTGCCTATTCCTAGTAATTAGTGTTACACAAATGAAGAACCATTTCCATATTTACACTTCCAAAACTAAAATTATGTCATTTTTTTGATTAAAAAAATGCCAGAATTTTGAATATGATCTTGATTAACTGCTTTTAAGTGTGCTGTTACAGAACTGGCTTACACTGAAGATTTTTTAGCAGCTAACTGTGGGACTACATAAGGATTGTTTCCAGTCCAAGGGAAAGTAGAAACTTCCCTTTTTGGTGGAAGTGTTGGGGCACTGGCAATCCTGAATGACTGTCAGGAGTTTTAGGCCTCAAGGACAGTTCTGAAGAGGAGCAGAGAGGGTTAAAACTCCAGTCAAAACAGTCTGGCTAGAAGGATACAAAGTTGCCAATGTGTTCTAAGACATGCAAATAAGGGATCATAAAATGACCAATTAAATGCTTAAGTTAGGTACAAGGATTGACATATGTAACCAATCACAATCTGCCAAGTCAGGAATGCTTGCAGGTATGGAAGACGCACACATTATAAATATCTGCTGAAGCAGCTAATAAATGAGCTTGAATCTGCGTCATAATGATGTGTTAGTCTTGCTTTGCTCGCTGTGGTATGCCACAGCATGGAAGCATTCTCAAAACCAATTAAACATGGTTTGCATGACATCATGAACATTCATTTCTGCTGTATTTGGTGCAGCTTTTGTAACCATGTTTACTGATGTACTGAGAAAATATATCTCATCCTTCATGAATAAAATTTCTGAATAGGCTTTTGGAATTCAGTGTGGAAAAGAATAAAGTTCATAACTATGTTAGTTATGCATGAATTTCTGTGGGCTTCCTTACATAGCCTCAGACATTCTGCATCACCTTCTTAGACACTTCAGTTACAATTTTTTTAAGGCATGAGTTATGATTCTGCACATGAAATAAAAGAAGCATGTAGCCCAAACGTTTGAATTTTCCCAAAGCTTTCTGTTTGTAATATTAAACAAACCTTGAATTAAAATATTACATTTTGGGAAAATCACACCCCATACTGAAATGAGCAGTCTTAAACACATGAGTAAGGCATGAAGAGGAAATAAAAAAAAACAAGGCTGCAGTGTGAAAGCTGTGTTCATCTTTAAGAATGTCTTTGCACTATAGAACTTAAATGTCTTATCTTATTTTTTTCTCATCATACCAGGGTATCTTAAACAAACTGAGAGAGACAAAGGCAAGAGCATCACAGTAGCTGTCATTTTAATATATATTATTTACAGTTTGGATTATTTGGTTGCTCTGTTTTTCTCTCTTGAATGAGCAACAAACTGAAAGCAAGACAGATTGTGTTTTGTTTGCAGTGTAGTGCACAGCTTGAAAATAAGCACAGTATTCAGTATTGTAAAGAGAGAAAAAGCTTACTTGGAGAGTAGCAAAGAAGTCTTACCAATTACTTGACATCTTTGTTTTCTACTCTTTGCAGACCTGTTAATCCATCGTCTTCTTTGAAAGCATAAAAAGAATTGTGGTTTTCTGTTTTTTATCTCTGGGGGAAAAATTCCCCCAACTATTTCTATAGCAAAATCACAAACAATAAAAGCATCTCAATTCAAGACTATTTGGGTCACCGTCCCTTCCAGAAATAACTAAACAATACCTTTTTACATTTAATTTTATGGAGAAATTAGCGGCAGAGACACATAGTACTTTGTCTTCTAAAGAGAAACAATCAGATGGGATCAACTGCTACTTGATCCTAACTATTGTAACCACTGTGACCTCTTAGGTGGTTGAAAACATGGAAGACTTTGCACAGTGAACTCATAGTTTCTCCTCCTGGATTTAAACTGTGAAAATGAAAATACAGTCGTTATATGTTTGGGTTGGAATGTGCTGCTTCGGTCAAGCTGAGACTATTGTAAATTTATGCAGGACCATGGCTCAAACTCAAGAGGAGAGGCTCAAAGGATTTGTAAGATACTAGCTCAGGTAAAGTAAAATGCAAAAAGGCAGCAGAAGTTTTCCATTGTCTCCCTTTGTAGTATTTAGGAACTGAAAGTATTTTCATTTTAATGTGGGTCAGGTCTTGCTTTGTAGTTCTAAATTCTCACCATGGAAAGTAAATATGCAGTTTGGATTTGTAGACAGAAATGTGATCCTTTTATTTTCTCGGTTCAGGTTTCTGAATTGAGAAACGACAAAGTCTCAGGGAAGCTGTTCTGCTAAACGAAAGGAGAGCTAGCAGTCAGTTTACTCTCTATTGCATTTCTGGGTTTTGTGTGCCGTCCCACAAGTTTTCATGCCTATATAATTTCCTTTTCATTCCGTTCAGGAACAGCTGCACTGAATTGGACCAAACTATCCTATCTCCACCAGTGGTAAATTCCTAGACAGCATAAGGGAAGTGCAAGCATAAACTGGTCTTTCCCACCGTGTCTCCTGGCTTTTCACAGTCAGTGGGTTAGGGACTCTCCAAGCTGGAGGCTGCATGAGTAGGGGTAGGTGGTCTGTATTCCTTGAATTGCTCCAATCCCTTTGGCCTCCTCAATAAGCTGTGATTGTGAGTTCCATCAAATGACTCAGTGTAATTAAAGCATATTTCTGTAGCCTATCTCACACATCCTGATAACTTCAGATAAAAGCCTTATCTATTTCTGCTGTTTTAATAAATACTCAGTAATCATTCTCCATTCACACACAATATTTTAACTGATCTCTGTTGTGTCCCCATAAGCTGAAGAATTTTCAAAGCTATCATGAGGGAAGCAAGTGGCAGAGACGTGTCCCAGGTGACAAATGTTTGAGTCAAGATCTTGATAAATCTGCTTGCTATAGAGCACAGCCCTTATTCATACTGTCTCATCTAGTAGGTAATTGTTTAATATGCTTTAGCACTGGCTATACTGTCGCAGAGCGATAATGCATAGCTGCAGCTGTTATTCACGTTTCTGCAAATGTTTTAGCTATTCATGCCTTTGCAATTTTAGAACACCTTTTTAATTTTCAAAATAAATTCTTGATACTTTTCTTCTGGATTATCACAAGCCAATTTGTTTCTGTGTCTCTGGTTTAATTGTTCTGTATTTCTCAGGGCAGCTGACTGTTTCAAGTCTGCTGTGTCCTATGCTCTTGTGTTCTGCCGCTCCTAGCCCTGGTGGTCCTGCTGTTTTCAAAAGCCTATGCAAATCCCATCCCCTTTGTTTGTATGGGTGCAGTACAGACCATTCAAAAGTCTCTAGCTCTTTCGTCCTTCTGCCTTTCTCAGTTGGGTGATTCTCAGCTGATGTGTTCTTTTGGTCCATTTTCTTGTACTCAGTGGTGTAAATGTCTCCATTTCACAAATATGTTGGAAAAAAGTTCTTTGAGAACATTAAGTTCTTTTTTCCTTTGCTGTCTTATGCGTTTTTTTTGTGGTATTGTGGTATTGGGAAACCTTGCCTAAAAACAATCTGGTTTGTAGTTAATGATGACCTCTCTATTTTTATTTATTTTGTGAGGGTGATTTTCTTCTTTTTTGGTTGTTTTCTGGGTTTTGGGGGTTTGGGTTTTTTTGGTGTGTTTTGGGTTTTTTTTCACATTTGTCTGCAAACTGGTTTTATACGTTTCTCAGGCAGGAAGGGAACTAGGCCCAACCCTCAAAGTATTTCTGATAGTTCAATGCATGGTTCCTATTAACTTACACGCATTCAGAAATATGGGATCAATAAAGAAAATGCTGAGCATAATAAAATGGTGCAGTTAAAGGTGTGAATGTAGGCCAATTTGTACCATGCTGGAGAGGAAAAAACATGAAACATAGGGAATTTATAGAGTACTTGTGATACAAAGAATGTTCTAACCTTATCTATAAAGTTACACTCTTAGAAAGGTGGTGCCTACTGCTGTTTTTCTAAGTAGTGAACAAACTTCAAGTATATGCAGTGCTTTTTCTGTGAAGGAAGTTAGTGGGCTGTGGCTGTGAACTGTCCCGGCTTGGATGACACAACTACTGAAAACCCCAGAATCAAACCAGGAACACTTATATCACACTTCAGAGATAATATAGCTGATGCAAACTTTATTGTTCCTTGTGTTAAATCCCATTTATTTCTGTGTGGTTTCCTGAGCTGTTTTAGCAGCTGCTTTCCAGGGTAGTGCCTGCAATGTATTGGGAAATGAACAGGGATCTCCATATCTTGTTAAACAGTGTCCATATTTTAAAGAAAATAAGAGCTTTTCTTCTGCAGAACTGGGGGACATGTACATGCTGAGCACCACTAAGCCTGTAATGAGGCTCCTCCAGGGCTCAGTCATGACAGCCCTGGCATTTGGAGAGCAGTCTCGGACACGGCATAAATTCTTTGTCTATATTCCTGTGGCTTTTAGTAAACAAGGTCTGGGGCTTTTGTGTCCTGTCGTCAGCCTATTTTAGGCTGCCATTGCTCATTCAGTTTCTAACATATAAATTGTGCAGTAGTTCTTATTAAGGCAGAAGGTGGGTTTTACCTGCACAGGAATGTTGTCACTTTTTTCCGTCGTGGGAGGTAGGGTTCCATGTTGCTCAGACCAGAAACAACTCAAAACACCAGGCTCTGAACTTAGCTACAGTTATGCAATATTTCAATGTTGTGTGCATGTTTCGATGCAGAATCTTTGTGCTTAATAAAGACAATGACAAATAAATGTTTTAGCTGCTGGTCCCTTCTGTCCCAAGAGGAGTAGCCACCACATCTAAGATGTGTTGAAGAACTCTATGTAGGGCGGTTTATTTTATAAACACTGTAAAAGAGATTAACAATGATTATGTGTATAAATCTGGGGCTAGATCCAACAAAAGAAGCTTGTTTTGCAATACTTGACTTTTCTACAGTTAACTAGGATTTGGAAGTTCAGTATAATGGAGATCCATGAAAAACTTCTGTGTACGTCATTTTTCAGCCTCCTTCTTATGCTATAGTTAGGCAGATGTCAATTTGCTGTCTCCATTTAGGATGTGGAGTTCAGAATCTCCTCCTGAAAGCAATGTTTAAATCCCCTCTTTTCCCAATGGGTCAGGGATCGCTTTTTTCAAATGCGGACAGTGTTGGTTTTCCCTTTACCAAAGGATTGGTGCCCTCCAAAGGCTTCTGAAGAAATGCCCAGATTAAAAACTCTTTTCCCAAAGACCAATGCAAGCTACAGGAACTGAAAGGCTTTTCTGTTATGCTGTTGTAGGTGTCTAAGATTTGTTGCATAAATCAGATTTTGTACTCATCTTTTAGAGTGCTGCTAACTCTTTATCTGAATCTTCTGGCCCTGTCTTCTGGATCTGAGAAGAGCACAGAGTGGGCTAGTTGAAGGGAACCCAACAGCTGAAGTAATAGTCCAGCATCTTCCAGCCCAGGCATTCAAGTGTTTTTCTGCTGAAAGAATAAATTTAAAAAACAGTGTAATGATAGATCTTCATTCAGGTCCTGGTGTTGCTGTCACTGCCGAGTTGTGTGGGGAAGCCCATCTCCTACTGATAGTGCTGCATGTGCTGCGTGGATAAACAGGACTATTAATCTATTTTGACAGGAAGAAGTGTGAGTCATATGAGAGGTAGCTTTTTCAAACTCTAATATGACTGTGACAGTTTTTTTAAAAAATTTCTATTGGGAATAGAATTGGGTGCACGAATTGAATTTCCAGCTAGCACAGGCAGGCAGCAGATGTTACTGCTAATATCTATTCTCTAGAAAACCCAATCTGAAGAATGACCTGTCGTTGCCAAGGTGAGATTGCTGAAAAAATCTGCATTTACATCAGGCAGGAAGATGCTTCTTTCAGCCTGCTTTTTCAGAACTGTGGAAAAGGCAATGCAGAAAACAACTGGAATAGATTTTGGTTTTCCTTCTGAATTGAAGAGTAACCCAGTTCTTTTGTTGTTTATGTCCTTTTTACTGTTACATAGAATACTACAGTAACAAGCGGTGTTTATGGATGAGAGATATATTCCTTTCCACTCTGGAAGAAGTACCGAGCAGCTGTTGTCAGCATCTGAGTTAAATAAAAAAAAAAAAAAAAATATGCACTGGCCAGTGGGATTCATAATGCTGTATTGTGTGGTACAGATTTCCCTTCCTCCAGGCACAGAAATGGTCTTTCCTGAGCTCCTTCAATTATTGTTCAGTCTTGTTAACTGAGATGGTCTTGTTGCCAGACTGTGGGCTAGTGTTGATATAACATGTTGATCTTCATTTTTGTTTGAAAGATTGTCAGAAGAGTGGAAGACAGCTAGTGTTCTTATTATGCTGCGCTAAGAACACAACAGCTGTTCTGATACTTTCTTAATTATGCTCTGAAATAAGTCTGAGGTGTTTGGGTTGCTTTATATTTCCTTCACCTAAGCTTTTATATTTATTTCATCTTTAAATACTTATCTGCATGCTTTACTTATCTGTAGTTACTTCTTGGGCTGATTTCTCTCATTTATATATGCAGAAATGATAAGAATCGTTTTTATGTATAGGAAATCCCTTTGTACTTGTCAGAATAACTGAAATTGAATCTCAACCAGTGATGCTATTGGTGTAAACATAACAGTATACAAGAAATCATATGTCAGTTTACATGACAGTTATGGCAACAGCTTTTTTGTTCCTTTAAGAGTGACCTGAGCTACTGATGGAAGGGCAAGAACCTCTTGCTTTCCAAGTGCATTACATTTGAGGTGATTGTTGCAGGTGACTTCCTAAAGAAATGAACTGAATTAGTCAAAAGTAGTTTAGAACTTTCCTTTTGAATCTCAGAGTCTATCACATTTTGTTAAAAAGATCATCCTCAGTATTTCTCTTGTGACTCTATTTTCATATTACTTGCTTTGCGTGACTACAATTTCTTCGTTTTGCATGACTAGCAAAAATTAACCTCTGTCAACTGAAAAAGGCTGAGCATACTGTGTCTGGGTAGAGAAAGAGCACAAAAAACCTGGAATCTGAGTTAATTTTGAACATGCATTCCCCTGCACTTTTCTTTTCAGCCTGTAGCTGAAATGTTTCCATGTTGTTAACTGAAAACTGCATATAAAAAAGGGGGATTCGTTTTGGTTTAGGATTTGTGTCTAGTTTTCCATTCACAGGTACATGCAAATGCAACAGTTCCATTAAAGAGAGTGAAATATTCTCATGTTTTGAATTTGGATAACATAAATATTGAAGTAATTATGATAGCCTACCTTGGGCCTTGTCCTGCGCCTCTGTTCATAGGAGTGAGATTTCTACATAGTTCTTGTTGAGTTAGGATAGTTCTAGGTACATGACAGTATCTTTCAAAGTTGGAATCAGACATTCTGTTTCAGTGAGTTATATCTTAGACTTAACAAAAAAAATCACTTGGAAATCAATTTGAAAAGCTTTTTATTTGATAAATACTGGCCATATTTTTCCGAATATTTGTTAATACTTTCTTTTCCTTGCATTCAAGTAGGCATCAATATATCTCCACTGACAAGATTTAACTAAATGAAAACTCAAGAATATTTTTCCTGTTGTTCTTAGTGGAAAGATATTAATCAATAACTGAAAATACAACATGAGGGAATGCAATGAAAAGAAAAAAGAATTTTACAAATATTCAGTAAATTCTAATCTGTTCTTTCAAAGTTAATTACTAGACCCTGATTAATACTGGGTAAAGAATGACTACACTTGCACACCTAGTAAAGTATGATTTTCTGTGCATTTAAGGCCTTTGAACTGCATGCCATCATTTTATTAGGCACATAGAGTGTCTTCTCTGAAAAAGCTGGAATACATTCATGGGGAATTCAGCAGCAATAAACCATATCTAACATCCTGATGAAGGTAGACTTCTCTTGGTTTACAATAAATGTATTAAGCTGTTAAGATTCATTACAAAGTCAGGAAGTATGAATCACAGAGTCACATCACTGTTGACAACGAAGACAGATTTTGCTATACTTTACAGAAAGCTCATTTTTCTTTAGAGAAACAGACAGGTTAGAGAAGGTATTAAGGAGACACCAGACACAGAGACATTGCTGGCTTGCTCTAAAGCAAAAAGAAAAGAGAAAAGGAAGCTGTGTTCACAATATTAGTGAAGACTATCTGAGAGAACTTTTCCACATGCAAATGATGATTTATTTTCTTGGTTTAGGAAAGATAAATTTGACAGAGGTTATTGCCATCAGTGTCTCCTACTTGCAAGACTGAACAACATCGAATAATGTGATAGAGCTAAATTCAAGAGCAGTAACCATGCTGATGGTATTTTTATGCCATAATGATTAAAGATTTAGATAAAATGGCTTAAGAATTTGTCTTAGCACTGATGAAGGATGAATTAAAAGTTTCCTATTGGCATTAGGGGAAACCTGCAGTACATAATTCTGCAACATGCTCCATACCACAGGCACAAAAGTAAATCGTGAAAATTCTCTGCACTCCAAGGACGTGGCTGTAATCTTTTCTGCATAAAGACTCAACAACTTATTCTTCTGCATTTGATTTACACTCCATTGTGATTTTTTTCTGATTCTTCTGGAAAGAAAGAGAGAGTGGAAGCAAGTCTCTCAGAGTGTACTTCTATTGCTGAGTGCTGGAGTTAAATCACGGGTATACAATTATCGACCTTAAGATGCCATGAAGAAACTTTGTCTCCTATCACAGTAAAACAAGTAAGTTCAACAAGCTAAACATCATGCAAACACTTTGGTCAGTGTGGTGTCTGACTTTAGAGAGCGTTTTCTGTTAACTGTGTACAAAAATAAACACAAATGTGCTTCGTATTTAAGTCCAAGTCTAAAAACCTCAGACAGAAGCTGTGAAAGGTGAACAACAACTGAAGAATTAGATAAATACACTTACATGAATTGCTGCTAGCAGGACATAACAACAATTTTGTCCATATAGCTGAAGATGCAATATTGTGCTTCTGCATGCTTCCACAGGAAGGTTTCAGACAGCTCCCCACAACGTGTTAATTAGTTCATGTTTCTGGGAGACAAAGGCGGATGTCGAGGCCGTATCAGGCACTCCATTTAAATGCATTTCACCACACACATCTCCTCGGTGAATGAGAATGACATTTTCCTATGTAGAGATCTAATAGGTGTGCTTTGAAAAACTCTACAAATATAGTCATCAGCAGGAAGGAGAAGTAAAATACCCACTTGATATTTTCAAAGTATGAGGAAGGCATTAAGCTGTCTAGTATTATCAAAACTACCAGGAATTTATATCATGGTAATATCCTCTATGTCCAAATAAACATTAATCTTGGAAATTTGTGCACCAAGGATTGCAAGGCATCATGTGTAGGTGGCGGTAGTACAAGACTTTTTTTCTTCTTTTTTTAATTTAGGTACCTACAGTGATGGTAAAGTCTTTTAATGTTTTTGTTAATGCAGCCATTAGTTCTCTGTTTCTTTGTTCCTAATTTATGCCTGTTCAAATGTAATATTTGCTATTTCCAGTTTCTGCTACCATCCACTCCTATGCTGACAAAGACACTTTTAGCACTGTTGCCTTTCAATTGTGTACCTAGCCGTTTGGCCTGATTCATCAAATATATTGCTTATTACACTTACTGGAATGGTGAAGTCATGTTTCAAGAATGTAATATAGTGTTTCAGGACGTGACTTCTGTTTTTAGAATAGAAACATCCCAAATACTCAAGACACATCCTCAAGAGCAATTACCCTGACATGCATTGCTAAATGTATAGAGATTATCAGTGATTACTCCACTAAGATGTACACATGGCAGACATGCTTCTGCTCCAGCTGTGGTGCATAGCCTTGCATTTCTGCAGTTCCTTTAGGCTGAATATGGAACAGGGATACTAAACGTTGTGTCAGAAACTTTTGTCTTATGTGTCTTGTAACTTTCTAGGCTCACTAGTATTTTGCAATGTGATTAAGTCTTCCTTGTGTTGTATTGTGTTATATTACTGCCTTTTTATTATTTACTCATTTTAGCCTTTAAATAGATGTTTGATCATTAGAAGTGGGAACTCATTTGAAGACAGTTTTGCAGTTCAGCTGTGCTAAATTACTTTCATTGTGATTAAGTTTTGGAGGCAAACTGGTAGCCTCCTTCTCATTTGTCTAGTGTGAAGAGACATTCTGTGATAAGGGTGTAAACTCCATCGAATACCTGCTTTTATTTGCTCATTTAATATTCATTTTCCAGCCTTTATTGGTCCTGTGCTTATCACTTTACAGCTGAGCAGTCATGTAGTTCACAAATATGCTTTTGAGCAAATGATCTATCAATTCCTTGTCAGATCAGGATCTTTGTCAACGTTTGAAACATATAAGTAATGTTTCTAAAGGAAGCTCTGTGGTCCTCTGCCCAGGGTTTGAGACTGGAAAGGCAGCTAGGCTCCCTTTTCAAGATTTCTTACAAAACTTCTGCCAAGTTATTTAAATGTTTGCTTCCAAATCTCTCTAGCCTTCAAGTGATGATGACAGCAATCATGTCACAAACCTTTGCCAAGTATTTTGAGGCAAAAGCACCATACAAATAGTACGCAGGCTCTTCAAGATGCTGTCTCATTCATTTTTTCTTCTTATTCATCCTATTTACTCACTTTCTCACATAATTTTCTCTCAGAATTTGCTTTCAGTGCCAAAATTGAATTAAGAATTACATTGGGGGAAAAGGAGTGTATTCAAATTTACCCGTAACGCCAGAAGATGGCATTTATATAATAAGCATAGTCATAGATTTTAAGAGCAGAAACCAAATCTCACAATACATCAGCCTGACCTGCTATAAAACAAATGCTTATAAAGCAATCATTTATGTACCATGATGATAAATACCCAGTCAGTGGTTTACACTTAATTGTTCTACTAACAGAGAATCCACCATATGAACAGGCTGATTGTTAGAGCGGTTGAAAATAATTATAGAATCATAGAACCCTTAAGGTTGGAAAAGACCTATAAAATCATCAAGTCCAGCCATCAGCCCAATACCACTGTGCCTACTAAACCATGTCCCTAAGCACAACATCTACAAGTTTATTTAACACCTCCAGGGATGGTAACTCCACCACTTTCCTTGGCAGCCTGTTCCAATGTTTCTCTACTCTTTCGGTAAACAGATTTTTCCTAATATCCAATCTAAACCTCACCTGGCACAACTTGAGGCCGTTCTCTCTCATCCTGTCACTTTTTCACTCGGAAGAAGAGACCAACGCCCACCTACAACCTCCTTTCAAGTAGATGTGGAAAGCAATGAGGTCTCCCCTCAGCCTCCTCTTCTTCAGACTCAACAATCCCAGTTCTTTCAGTTTCTCCTCATAAGACTTATGCTCCAGACTTCACTAGCTGTGTTGCCCTTCTCTGGACACTCCCCAGCATGCCAATATATTTCATATACTGAGGAGCTCAAAACTGTACAAGGTATTCGATGTGCAGCCTCACCAGTGCCGAGTACAGGGGGAGAATCCCTTCTGTAGTCCTGCTGATACAATTTCTGATACAAGCTAGGATGCTGAAGGCCTTCTTGGCTGCCTGGGCACGCTTCTGGCTTTTAGTGTCAGCTTCAAATTTTTTTAATTTTACTACGCATTTTGTGCTTGATTGGTGTGGTGTCAGATTGTCTGGTGTCAGAAATCTCATGTATATACTTACAAATCATTTCCTTTTGTCTGATTAAAGAGTGGATCTCAGGGTCATTCTTAGATTTCTTTCCTAAACAATTTCCTGTTCAGCATCACTTCTTTAGTTGTGGAACAAAAACTGCATACAGTGTTCCAGGAAAAGACATATTATTGAAGTTATTCGTAACTAGCTAAGACATCTGTACAGGTATGACTATTGCATTATTGTTGCATGACTTCTGTACACAGTGTAACTGGCAAGTATATATATGTTGGTAACTATAAGCAGTGTCACCAAGCAGCGTCTGTGGCCCACAGAGACCTCCATGTTAAGACAGAGATACAAGGAAGGGGAAGTCCTGAGAGCTCATAACTCAAAATATACACTTATTACTCCTAACCAGTGCCATGCCAACAACACTACACTGCTCAGCAAGATAAATATGTTGAATATATTGGACACTGCTTTCAAATCATTAGTATGCAGAAAAATTGTAAGAATAATCAAATTTTTTCCTAACCAAATTATACTGCATGAAGGAAAACACAATAATTTCAGTCTCAAGTACGAATGTATTAGTGCTAATGAAAGCTCCAGGGCAGCTTTTAGCAATTTCATTACACACTGTCTTGGAACACAGTAGTTCAATTAATCTCTGCAGTACCACAATGCATTCTTCTTTTCAAACAAGTTTCATTGAAGGAATTGTGTTTGATCTGCAAGCTTTAGTCAGTTTGAAGAGGAATAGAACACGACAGGAGTTCAAATAGCTAAAAGAAAATGGCCTTTATTTAAAATACCAATTTACAAGACCTCTAATAATATATTCCTATCAAAGATTCCTGTTTTAAGTATGAATATGCCTAAAAGAATATAAAAGTCTCCAAGTGTGTTAACTTATACTTTACATTACAGTGATCCACTCAATATGAAGAAATATTTTCCCTCATCCAGTCTTGCATAGGAAATAGAAGTTGTATAGGCAAAACACAGGCAGTATTTGGGGATGACACAAAAGACAAAAATGCCTTAAAAATGACAATAGAATTTTTGAAGTTGTAATTCTGACAAAGAAACATAGAGTTAATCATATCCTATATGTCTATGACCCATCAAATGCCATTCTTCAGTAAGAATTTCCTTTCTGGTAGTCCCTTTTTCTTGCTCTTTAGGGCTTTCCTTTCTTTCTCTGCTAGCTTTCTTTGATTCTGAGATTATTTTTGTTTCCTTCTTGGAAGATGAACTTTTAAATTATTCCTTAGTCAAATATTTTGTAAGGACATTTAAAAAGTACAGCTGAGCAGAGAGGGATGAGTGTTTTCTGAGGAATTCTTGCTGTGTGCTTTCATATTACATTTATGCAGATATTTCATGAGTGTCATCATCACTACCTGTTCTGGAGGAGCTTTTGGGAAACTAAGTTTGCAGATGACATGAAACTGGGGGGAGGTGTTGATACCTCTTTGTTGACATAGAGGCCCTGCAGAAGGATCTGGAAAAATTGGAGAGCTAGGCAGTCGCCAGTCACATGAAATTTAAGAAGGGCAAGTGCCAGGTTCTGCACCTGAGGCACAGCAACCTTGGGTACACGAACAAACCGGGGTGTGAGAGGCTGGAGAGCCATCCTGCAGAGAGAGACCAGGGAGTTCTGGTCGACAGCAAGCTGAACACGAGCCAATAATGTGCTCTGGTAGCCAGGAAGGCCAGATGTGTCCTGGGGTACGTCCAGCATGGTGTTGCCAGCCGGCCGAGGGAGAGGATTGTCCCGCTCTACTCTGCACTGGTGAGGCCCCACCTGGAGTACTGTGTACAGTTTGCGGCGCCACAGTACTAAAGGGACTGGAACTAAAAAGACTAAAACTACTGGAGAGTGTCCAGAGAAGGACCACAAATTTGGTGAAGGGTTTAGACAGGAAGCCATATGAGGAGTGGCTAATGTCACTTGATCTGTTCAGCCTGGAGAAAAGAGACTAAGGGAGACCTCATCACAATCTACTGCTTCTTCACACAGGGAGGAAGAAGAGCTGGTGCTGCTCTCTTCTCTCTGGTGACCAATGACAGGAGCCAAGGGAATGGCAGGAAGATGTGGCAGGGGAGGTTTAGGTTGGATATTAGGAGAGGTTTCTTCACTTAGAGGGTGGTGGAGCACTGGAACAGCTCCTCAGGGCACCAAGCTTCACAGTATCCAAGAAGCATTTGGACAAGACCCTCAGACACACAGTGTGAATGTCAGGGGTCTCCTGTGCAGGGACAGGGGTTGAACTCGATGATCGTTGCTGGTCCCTTCCAACTCAGGTTGTTCTATGATTCTATGAAAGTAACTTAACACCTGCCATCTGGAGTAGATTATTTTCACTGATATATTTGTGGTGTTTCTCAATCATCTTTTTTACTTTAGCAGGGCTTACTCACTTATATTTACCAGCAGCTTGCCTGTTCTATTATTGCAACTGGAGAAAAAATTGGTTTTAACTGATCAAGCTATAGTCTTATATACTTTCAGGTTTTCCATGTACCACTGATTTATCCTAGCCATTCCTTTTTCATAGACTCATAGAATGGTTTGAGTTGGAAGGGACTTTTAATGGTCATATAGTACAAAACTCCTGCAATCAGCAGGGACATCTTTAACTTGATCAGGTTGCACAGAGTGCCATCCAACCTGACCTTGAGTGTTTCCAGGGATGGGGCATCTGCCACCTCTCTGGTCAACCTGCTCTAGTGTTTCACCACTCTTACTACAAAAAAATCTTCCTTATATCTAGTGTGAATCTACCCTCTTTTAATTGAAAACCATTGCCCCTTGCTGCTACAGGCCCAGGTAAAAAGTTTGTCCCCATATTTCTTACAAGTCTTATAACTTCTTCCCAGATACTTCTCTTCTCCAGGCTGAACAACCTTGTCCTCTCAGTCTGTCCTCATATAGGAGGTGCTCCAGCCCTTTGATCGTCATTGTGACCCTCCTCTGGACCTGCTCATCAGAGCAGAGTAAAGGGGCAGAATTATGTTTCCTGACCTGTTGGTCACACTTCTTTTTATACAGCCCAGGACTCAGGTGGCTTTCTGGGCTGCAAGCACGTATTGCCAGTTCGTATACAGCTTTTCACCCACCAGTGCCTGCAAGTCCTTCTTGACAGGGCTAGTCTCAATCCCTTTATCCTCCAGCCTGTGTTGATACAGAGGGTTACTGCCACCGATGTACAGGACCTTGCTCTTTGCATTGTTGAACCTCATGAGATTCACATGGACCCACTTCTCAAGATTCTCCAGATCCCTCCAGACAGCATCCGGTCCCTCAGGTGTGTCAGTCAGACCATTCAGCTTGGTGTCATCTGCACGCTTGCTGAAGGTGCTCTCCATCCCACTGTTTAAGTTACAGTCTAGACACTGAACCATTGACCAGTATCCTTTTGATGTGACCATTCAGTCAGTTCTTTATCCACTAATTAGCCCATCTATTAAATTCATATCTCTCTAATGAAGAGAGAAGGATGTTGTGGGCGATAGTGTTGAAGACCTGAATCAAGTCCAGATAGGTGACAACTGTGGGTGTTCCCCTGTCCACTGATGTGGTCACTCCATTATAGTAGGCCACTAGGTTGGTCAGGCAGGACTTGCCCTTGGAGAAGCCATGCTTGTTCTCCTGAATCACCTCCTTGTCCTCTGTGTGCCTTAGCGCAACTTCTAGAAGGATCTGCTCCATGAGTTTCCCAGGCCAGAGGGGAGGCTGACGATTCAATAGTTTCTCAGGGTCATCGTTTCTACCCTTTTTAAAAATCATAGAATCATAGAATCTTTCAGTTGGAAAAGACCTCTGAGATCATCGAGTCCAACCCCACCTATCCTCTGCTAAACCATGTTCCTCAAAAACTCATCTACCCGGTTTTTAAACATCTGCAGGAATGGTGACTCAACCACCTCCCTGGGCAGCACTTCCAGTGCCTGACCACCCTTTTGGTAAAAAAATTCTTCAGAATATCCAATGTGAACCTCCCCTGGCACAACTTATAGACATTTCTTCTTGCCCTGTTGCCTGTCACTTGAGATAAGAGATCAACACTCGCTCTGCCACTGCCCCCTTTCAGGAAGCCGTAGACAGCAATGAGGTCTTCCCTCAGCCTCCTCTTCTCCAAGCCAAACAACCCCAGTTCCCTCAGCCACTCCTCGTAGGACTTGTTCTCCAGCCCCTTCACCAGCCTCGTCGCCCTTCTCTGGACACACTCCAAATAGGGGCAGTGTTTCTCTTTGTCCAGTCTCTGGGGACTTCACCTGACTGCCATGGCTTTCAAATATCATGAAGTCGCCTGACAACTGCATCAGCCAATTCCCTTAGTTTGCTGCAGTTTTGACAGGTCCCATAGACTTATGTGTGTTCAGGTTCCTCATGGCGTCTCAAACCTGATCTTCTCTTACAATGGCAGGGACTTTGCTCCTCAGTCTATGCCTTGTGGCCCATCTATTCGAGAGGTGTAGGAAGAGATGTAGCCAGTGAAGACTGAGACAAAAATGCTGTTGAGGACCTCAGGCTTCCCTTCGTTCATTGGTACTAGTTTGCCAGTCGTATTCATTAGAAGAGGTACACTTTCTTTGACCTTTCTTTTCTAGTTAGCATACCTGTAGAAACCTTTATTATTATTCTTTGCATCCCTTGCAAAGTTTGGCTCCTTCTGAGTCTTCCTGACCCCATCCCTATGAAATTGGGCTGCATCCCTGTACTCTTCTCAGGATACCTGTCCACACTTCCACTGCCTATGCATTGCCTTCTTGCTCTTCAGTTTGACCAGCAGGTCTTGACTCGTCCATGGCAGTCTATTGCCTTCCTTTCCCAATTTCTTACACCTGAGGATCAAGAGTTCTTATACTGTATGGTAAGCATCCTTAAAGATCTGCAAGATCTGCCAGCTCTGTTCTGCTCCAGTATACCTGAGGGTAATTTCCCAGGGGTTCTAACTGACTAACTCATTTAACAGCTGGAAGTTTGTTTTCCTAGAATTCAGAGAAAAAAAAGTTTGAACATCACAATTTCTACAGTATCTAACCTGTATTTATTTGCAAGCTCTTTCACTACAGCTGACTTTGTGGCATCCTTTATGATAAAGAGTGATGCAAATGAATTATCTTATGTTACTTACTTAACTTCCTTTACAGTACAGTTTATTAACTCGAGTCTCCCTAAAATACTGGAGTGTGTTCTTGTCTGTTTGGTGAGTATTATACCACCTGTAGCACTCTTGTACTGTATAATAATCCTGATCACCAAGAGGGTTTCTGTGGCACTCTCACTGCCAAAAAAAAGAAGAAATGAACAAGGCACAGAGGTTCCTTCCCTTTCTTCCTCCTACCTCCTTGCCACTGACATAAGCTTTTGACACTTGCTTCTCAGTCTGCAACCATGTGTGTATGTAACTCATGAAAAATTTTTGAAAGGGGCCATTTCTTTATTATACTTCAGGTTGGGTTGTATTTCTGGGTATTTTTTTCTTCTGTAAATTGCCACAGGTTTGAAAGACAGATCCATTGGAAGACTGAAAACTAATTAAGGTGTAGGAAGTAAAAAGCAGGGCTTAATGATAACTTTCCAGGGTGGAAACAAATCAGCAGTGAAGGTCTGTAGGAGTGGTGAGGGACAGGTTTTATTTGACATATTCATCAATGATCTGGAAAAATAAGCACACAGTGAAGTCCCAGTTGTCCTTAAATAGTATGGATTTTATCTTTCCTGAATCTTTTTTTTTTTGTTTGTTTAGCAGTAGCAGGTGCTCTGGCTTCTGTTACTCTTGCAGGAATATCAGTGAGGACCAAGTTAAATTTCCTCAGCTACTGTTGTTCTCCAGCTTGCTGCTCTGTGAGAAAACACTGGCACTGAACCTCTATATTTCAGAAGGACCCAGAGCAAAATTCTTGACTGGATCATTCACATCACTAACTGACAACTAAAGAACAAAAGTGGATAAATTGAGAATACTTTCCTTAAACTGGCTGCTGGTGGAAGATGCCTAGTGGAAATCGTTGTCAGGACAGTTTTGGCTGTGCTTCTCAGGTGAGATTTGGATATCACTGTTCAGAGAGGAGGAAGGTTTATCTTTGATTGTGTTGTAGAGAAGCAGTCAGCCTTCACAGTTTGTAGTCTGACAGCTACCCATCAGCAGAAATTCCTGGTTTTTATTTTTTATTGTCTCTTAATGCATGAGGTCTGTCAATACTGAACATGAAGAGCAATCTTTCCTGAAGTGGAAACTTCAATATTTAAAGTTTGTTTTTCTTTTGGATTATATTATTTAGTGTCAGTTATTTACAGGAGAAGGCGACACCAAAGTATGAAGTACAAAATTATTCCAACCAGATGAATTACAAATCAAGTAGGGTGGAACTCGCTTTCAGTGTTAAACAATTTAAGCATTTAAAGATAACTGTATCTGTGCATCCTAAATAAATGAAATGGAGCTAGGTAATTACCATTATCGAAAAGCTGCAGAGGCTGCTCTATTTTGCAAGCTATCAGACACAATGCTGTAAAACTGTCTCAACCTTCATTTAAACCTCACTGTGCAAATGACAGTGAAAACTATTTGCCTGTAGCAGTTATTTTACAAGTTTAACTCGAATCCTAAAACAGACAGCTGAAAACAGAGTATAGCAACTAATACTGAAGGGGAGGTAAAATTTCTTTCCCATTTTACCGCAACACATTAGCTGAATATTTGAGACTAAATGGTTGTCCAAGCTAAAATCATAGCAATTATGTTCTTTTTCTTTTCTCTTTTCACCTTTCCCCCTTTCCCCCCATTTTCCCTCCCATTTAATATTATTAAGTGTCATTAATTTCTATAGGAAAGTAGCAATTCACATCACATAACGCAATGTCTCATAGTGTGCACCAGCACAAAATGGACTAAGGATTAAATGGGTATTTAGCAGTTTCCAGTGCTTTCAAACCTGAGTGAAATGGTGGTTGAATAAGACTAGATTTCATAGTTTTTGCACATGCTAAGTACTATTACTTTATGAATAGCTTTTTTGGTATGAATGTTGTGGACAAGATGTTAAAATTAGCTCTGGTTTTTTCACAGCCTCTGTCTGTTGTCAGACTTTATCCTGACAAACATTTTAGCACATGAATAATTTCATCACAATCTGTGTGATTTTCAAGTACTTGAAATTTTAAGTTTTGCTTGTCTGGGACATTATATAAAATCCTTGTTCCTCAGGTATTCTGTAACTGTTTTGTTAGCTTATGATGTCATGGCTTCATTCATAATTACATGGACATCTTTAAGGGAGCAAAGGGCAGACTCTAGAGTTTCTGAACTCTAGAAGCGGACAAATAAATGCTCAGTTTCTTATTTGATTAATTACGAAGTTATTACGGTGGTTGTTTTGTGTTTTGGCACCTGATAGTCCTGTTTCAGTCAAAATAGACAACTATTCCAAAAGATTAAAGAATTTTATCGCATATATTAAATGAAAAAGTGAAAAATATTTCTGTAGATATAAGAAATAGAGTGCTCTAAAGCCTTAAATGCATAAAAATGGATGATGTGGGCTGTACTTTCATTCTTATTGGTTTGGGAATTATAAAAAACACTAACACCAGCGTAAATTAAGTTGAATATCTTAAATTACTTACTTGCTATAGGAAGATAAAAACATTAATTTAAAATCTGACAAAGGTTCAAGAAGATCATGATAATTCTTACAATGGATTTTCTATCTAATTCACAGTAAAGAAGAGACAGCCACATGTGATGATTTGAAGATTGCCATTATTTGCAGAGAAATATTTTATTGTTTGATTCCAATCCAACTACATACCAATGATCATTCAAGGGAGGAATTTGGGGCATGGAAGGAAAGTAATGATGGAGGTATAGGTCCCTTTAGAGATTAGATCATACCTATCCAGTCTTGGCTGCGGAAGGTGCAACAAATACACCTGACTTGTCAGCCTTGAAATGCTTTCGAAAGAAGACTCAGGTCTGGATCCAGATTTATTTTGATGCAAATATTTGATAAAGAATTGTAGAGGCTACTCCTTTATCCCACAATTGTTGCGAATTTGCAAGTTTTTGATCACATTAGTGGGGCCGACTTTTGTTGCATTGAACTTCAGACAGCTGTGCCTTAGCTGGAGTACAAAGCAGATGAGATAACAGTTTGTGCTAGGATGAATTCGTGCTCATGAATAAGCAAAAAAAAAGATTAAAAGAGAGAAAAACAGACATAAGGAGAGGGGTAAGGAGGAGGATTATACCCAGAAGAAAGCATCTACACAGCATCCTTCTGGACAAGTTGCCCAGCAGTGGGACGAGCAGGTTCACAGTGCGCTGGGTGAAGAATTGGCTGAAGGGCAGGGCTCAAAGGGTTGTAGTGAATGTGGTTACATCTGGCTGGTGATGGATGAACTGTTCTGTTTATCAACTACCTGCAAGAGCTGAAGGCATCATTGTCAAGTTTGCTGATAGTACCAAACTGGGAGGTGCTGTCAACTCTCTCAAGGGACAGGTGGACTTGCTAAGGGATCTAGATAGATTGGAGTACTGGGGAGTGATTAATGGGATGAATTAACAACTCTTAATGCTGGATTCTTCACCTAGGACAGAGTAAAGATGAAGGTCCTTGAATGCATTCAGAAGAGGGCAACAAAGCTGGGGAAAGGGCTGAAGACTTTGTGCTTCTCTAGTTTGAAATAAAAAAGTCTGGGAGGTGACCTCATAGCTCTCCACAGCTTCCTAAGGAAGGGAAGCGGAAAGGGAAGTGCTGAGTGTGTGGAAAGGGTTCAAAACTGCACCAGGGGAGGTTTAGACTGGATTTTAGGAGGTGTTTCTTTACTGAGAGGGTGATCAAACACTGCAGCAGTCTTCCTAGAGAGGTGGTTGATGTCCCAGGCCTTCAGTGTTTCAAAAGCATTTGGACAATGCCCTTAATAACATGTTCTAGATTTTTATCTGTCCTGAAGTGGTCTGGCAGTTGGACTAGATGATCATTGTAGGTCCCTTCCAAATGGATTAATCTGTCCTAAAAGGTGAAATGAAACTGCAGTGCCCTCTAACAAAAACTGAAGCACCGTGATTCAGAGTCACAATCCTTTCTGTTCCTGTTTGCCACTGCCATCTCCTTTTTGGAAGACCTCGCTCCTCTGTATGCTCAGTAGATTGTCACAGTCATCCCATTTCCTGTTAGCTGCAAAGCAGCTCCGATAGCGAGATTATAACCCAGAAACACAGATAAATCTTGTCTCAAACCTGAAACTCCCTGTTTTTTTGGGCAAATCACCAGTTATGGAACCAGTTCTGCTTAGGAGGGAAGAAAAATCTTCAAAGAGATGCTGCCAATGGCAGTGCCTGTGAGGAGAGGAAAGTAAAGGATTTCTATGGTAGAACTGCTGATGAGGAGGACGCCATGTCTGCAATATAATGCATTTCAGGAGTTTTACTTCAGACAACTTCTAGTCTTTCCACATCCACTGGTGACTGGAATAGCTCTTCCAGATCTGCATTACCTGAAACGAAATAAGGTTGAATACTTTTAGTTCTCCCCACGTGTTGAACCAAGGCACAGTAAGTGGTGACTATTATCCTGGACTAAAGTAAAATACTTCTGATGGCGATGTGACCTTTGTAGTCAATACCTTGCATGATGTACTGGTTGGAAATCACTGAAAAGACCTGAATTTCTGTTATTCCAAACTGACTCACCAGGACTCCCAGCAGCTAAACCTCCTCAGACAATCCAGTCAAGTGCTCTGAAGTGCTTTTCTTTCACAGAATTTGTCATGAAAGAAAAAAAAAATAGCATCAAGCTATCATTGCTACCAGAGAATCAGAATAAAATCCATGAGGAAAGAGGTAAAGGCATCTGAAGGTGCTGACAGCACATCCATGAGATGTTTAAATTTCTTTTGCATATTTCTCTTACTGCTAGATTTTAACCAAACCTGGTGAGCATTAAAAGGTTGGACGATCTACTGAACCTTTCATCCAAGTTCACCAATTACCACAACTTCTAAATTTAATCTTATGTTCTTTGCATCTCTCCTTTATCTGTCCAACCTGAATTGCTAAATCAAAAGAATTTCTAAAGGATCATGATTCCTGAGTCCCACTGAATACAGGCTGATGACTGAAACGTGCCATTACCCCAGAAAATAAATTCTGATGTGTGCATATTTGTTTACTCTGTAGCTAAAGCATGTGCTGGAAAGGATTTTATTTTTTTTTAAAATTACATATATAATTTACCTTACTTCATTTTCAGCACAAATCTGAATTAAATGAAGTGCTAAACCTCTGGTTTATATTTAAGTATCTGTGGCTTTTTAATAGCTGTATTTTGTATTAGTAGTTATGTTACTGTTTAAAAAATATTAACAAAGCAACTGAGAAGAGTGTTAAATGATAAGCATGCTTTATAAATGTTACGATACTTTAATAATAGCTCTATAAGCTGACTCTAACTTTACAAATTATTTTCCTCTCTCTTACAAAATAGACATCAGAAATAAGCTGCGCAAAAAATCTTAACACAAACAGAGTAAAGAACTCCCACAATTTTATAGAAGATAATCTTGTGTTTCACAGCTTGTTACAAGAACAGAATGAAAGTTACATATGTTATTATGGCAAAATACAAGCAGAATTTCTTATTATTAACTAGAATATTTTTAGAACTTGTAGAACTGCACTTTACAAGTCTAATGGTGCAGAACTTCTGGTGATATTTTGTTTTCTTAGGTAAGAGCTGGTTGAAATGTTGCCAAAGTTAGTCTGGTAATGAAGCATCTAAACATTCATTTTGGTCTTTGAATATAAGGATAGTAATTTAAAACAAATCTCTAAGTCATTTTAATTCTAAACACTGAAGCACTGTTTTTTCTAGGACATGACTGAGTGCTTTGTTCTCAAAGCAAGTCACTGAATGCTTTCCAGCTCTTTGGTCTTAGTGATGTGTTATGCCAGTCTGGTGAAGGCTGGCAGAGGTACTGCAGAAAGATGAGGTAAGAGGACTGTTCAAAGCCATTCCCTATAACAACATCTTGGCAAGAATAAGATTTTAACAGGTCAGTACAAGTAGGTTGTGATCTTGCAGTTCTAATTCTAACTGCTACATATTCATCCAGTGCAACTTTAAAATCAACCTTTCCAAAGTTTTATTACTACTTTATCTAGGATATTTTTGTGTGTGTAATACAAATATAGTGAATATCTGATATTCTTTAAAAAAATAGGATCAGTGATTATCAGCGCTTCAGCTGATGATAGTTTTGGAAGGATTCCTATTCTTTCCTGTATTAGTCAACACAGTTTCTAATTACTAATTGTGACTATCAAAGGAAATCCAAATGGTCTTTAATATAATTAAAGTCTGATTCAGAAGCTAAACATTGTGGGGAGGTGGAGAATCAAAGGAAGGGATATAGCTACCTATCAGTGCTGCCTTTAAGTCTAGCTGTTACGAATGAAACAACAGAACTGACCTTTCTCATTGGCAGTAATTTCTGAGCAGTGCTCCCAGATGGACAGCATCAATGGCAGAGTGGAATGGAAACATCTAAGGAAATTCAGGATGAGAACATGTGCAGGTTAGAATCTTTATGGGTACATGATATTTTCAGTCACATATATATTTTTGTATGTATTAATATATTTTTTATGTTTTTTAAAAGAATTATTTCAGTTCAGCTTGATTTTTAAAGTGATTCACTGAAGAACAAATTTAAATTTATAACTCCATTTTAGCAAAGAATACAATTCATATGTATTAGGCTACATGTTGAATATAGCCTCCTGTTGGAAAATAAATAAAAAACAATCTTCTAAAACAATTGGGATTCTAATGGTGTAATTCATTATCAAATATTAAATACAAGAGAAATAATAGGAATCTGTTTCAATCTGGCAAGTGAATGCACATCTACCTCAAAATACAGAAAAGGACTTGCAAAAATGACAGAGTTGAAGAGTTGTTCTTAGGGACTGAATTCAAGATTCTGTACCTTACCGTCTGCCTGTACTACCAATAACAGAAGTACAAAGAGAAGGACTCCTTACAGACGAAGTAGAGGAACCAGTTGTTCTTTTTCCTCATTACGCCTTGAAGAGATAACTTTGCTGTTCCAAGTTAACTTAAGCATTCCTTATTTGCCTCCTTTAGCTTCCAGATCATTCACCAAGATAGCAAAGGCAAGAAGTTCTGTTTCTCCGTCATGGCACAGTTAACAGTCTCTGACAGGAGATCAGTGAGCAGATTTTCTGGCCCATTTAGCATCTTGATATAAATATAGTTCATCTGTAACAACATATTATCAAGCTTAATCTCCCAAGTGCACCACTGAGGAGACCAATTGCCTTCTTGTTTGCAGCATAGTTACTTTAAAAATTGTAGAACCTCACAAAAGTTTGGCTGCAAAAGTACTGAATAAGTCTTCTCAGAAAAGAATTATTTTGCTAATGCTTTGACGTAGTGTAATGAATCTCTTTCCTATAAATAGAAATAATATAAACTGCTATTTGAAGCCAGTAGAGATTATTTTGATTCCAAATTCCTTCATAGTTTCTGCTTCAAAACTATTCTAGTGTGATTTTATAATGACTAAACAGATAAAGTTCCTGCAATATCTAAGTATATTAAACTACAGTTGAGATAGAGAGGTGGTAGAAACCCAGTGTTTTTACATAGAAGCATGGATAGGAACTCCTGCGTAGCACTGGGAATTTCATTTTTCAGTGTTAATTAGAACCATTTTCTCTTCTTTATTTCATCCATTTTCTCATCCGATTTAAATCAAGGCACACTTTTTTACTGTTAAAATGTAGTTAGCAACTACTTGTAGCTGATCTGTATATTAAGTATTGCAGTTTTTTATATATATATATATACACACACTTTGGCTAAGTTTTATACTGTCACTTTTTCCAAATATATATTTTTTATTGTCAGTGCATTCTATCAAAAAGACGAACCACCACACCTAATGAACTCTCATGGTAAAAACTCTCATTGATTTCCTCAGGCTTTAGTCTGGGATATATTAGTTGAAAAACAGGTTGCAGTCTGTGTGCCTAATTTCAAGAATGCGTTTGATCCTCACCCCACTGCTCACAAACTCAGCAATATCTGGGATTTGTACTGTGTTCTTGCCAGGACTGTCGTAATCCATCTTTGCTTCTTTAGGGACTCCGAATGGTAGCTACATTGCTATCTAGGCAAAGGTTATAACAAAAAGATCTATTCCACTAAACATTTACTCCAAAATGTTTTTCTGGACTGATATCTTATTGCCATTCTACTCTCTCAGATTTGCTTTGGTGTTTTTCAGGAGTATTATAGGTCTGAGCGCACAATTAATTTCCTTCTGATATGATTCTTTGATGTTACTCAGTTCAGGACTGTGAATGAAAATGAAGATGAAATTAATCTCAGCCTATATGTCCACATTGCCCATCTGCCTTTGAAGGATGAGGCATTTCTTAACAGGAAGTCACTAAGAGCTGTGACATTTCCACAAGCTTTGATTTGGCATTTGTGGGTATATCTAGTTTTCAGTTGACCCAGCTGTCAAATTCTACTGTTGTGATACAGCAGAATCACTGTTTTTTATATGAGCTGTATTAATTGAACAAGACAACAAGCCTGTGCTTGATCAGCTTACTGAGATAAAAGGACATTTTGGCTTAGTACAGAAAGGCAGAGGAAAATAACTAAAATTGATTACCCTGTTTATTGCTGACTCAATTTGTTGGTTCCCTTGGCAACTGTCATTGAAGTAGATGAAGTTACTAGTAGCCTGAAGGATATCAACATGCAAAATTTCTGTTTCTATCAGCCACATTAAGCATTTTCTGACTGTCAGAAGTACAGAGAGAAAAGTGCAATCTTAATGGAGGGATTCGATTTCTATCACTCCAAATGTAGTTAGTCAAACCTGATTATTTTTTCAAATATTTGAATCCTATGCTGTCAGGAAAATGGGAGAATATTGTGTTGTACGACTCTATTGTTTTAACCTTTTTTGTTTTCTGATTCAGAAAGCTAGTAAAGTGAAGCTTAGTCAGTGCATTGGGTGAAAAGCCTCTAAGAAAAAACCCTCTACAGTTTCAGTGAGATGAGGTAATCTTTTTTTTTATATATTACTCCTACACTCTATTATGTATTTGATACAAAGTTGCTGCTTTGGGGGTTTTCTTGTGACTTAGTTGTGGAAAGTGCTTTGAAATCTGATGAAACTTAGAAATTGTGATTTACAAGAACAGGAATATTTTCATAGGCTATGTAGTTGTCAAATCCATCAGACAGAAGAAAACACTATCTAGCATATACAAGTTTCCTGCAAATATGTGGATATTCCACAGTCTTGGTGACCTGTTCAGGTGTAGCCCTCTCTCTTTTCAAAGTATTTTTATTTTTGAGTGCTCTCTCCTAAACCTAGAGAAGGAATGACTGAGAGACTGTATTGTTCTGTTTACAGGATGTTGTTCAAGAGCGGTGCTTCAACATTTTCTCAGAAACGTGTGTTCTCGTGTGTTATACTTTACTACTGCAGATTTTCTCTTCTGCCTCAGTCCAGCACCTTATTTGGGTCCTTATTTTTGGTTTCTGATCAGACTGATCCAAAAGGATCTGAGACCTGGGACCTGAAGGTTTTCATTGCAATATAAGCATTTCTCCTTTCTTTCTTGAAAAAAGATTTTATGAAAAAGCGAACAACAGCGTAGCCTTTTAGACCTGTTTTCAGACCGTTTTGGACAAGTGAAGCAAGTAAACCAGAGAACTGGGGAGCCAGCCCCTGGCTCTCTGTGGCTATGTCTGTACTTTGGGATCTGGGAAACATTCCCAGTTTCCAGACCTGGACACTTGCCCTGAGCACGATGACTCCCTGTAGGACAAAATCTGTCTGTGCAGTTTTCCATAAACACATGCACGCATATGTACACTCTGTTTCTAGGAGAAAATATGGGCATGTAGGCCAACAGAGAGACCTAGTGTGTTCCCACAGCATACCTCATCTGGACTGTCTGGGCTTGCCAAAAAACGCGCTTAGGATGTGACCTGGACATATTTGGAATGACTTTTTTTGTTGTTGTTTTCTCTGAATTTTAAGTGACATTAAGAGCAATACCCCATATAAACATGAGTGAAAAAAACTTCAGACATTTTATGGAGCAGAGAATAATTATATCTCAGAGGTTTCTGTATGGCTCTGTTTCAGAAAATTTTAGAGCATTTCCAGTTACTACAGGTCAAGAGAACAGGATTCTTGCACACTGAATGGAAAGCATTCAGTTGCCCATAAGAAACATATGCACTGTTGGCAGTAATACAGCAGCAACTGCAGTCGTCTTTGGCAGACTTAGATTTTTCTTGCTGTGTAGAATTATTTTCTGTCCTATTCTTTTTCTCTCTGCTGTTGAATATGGTTCTAAGGGTTTGAGGACTTCTCAACAGGCTTCTCTGCCTATGGATTTTAAATCTGCTACCTAAGGGGCAACTAATAAAACTGGAATAGAAAGATCAAAAGATTAAATCCATTTTTCTCTTTCTATGTGGGGTTTTTGTTGTTTAAATGAATAAATTGCCTTGGCGTTTTTCTCTACATGCAGTACCGAGTGCTTACATATTAACAGCTGTACACAGAGTAACCTTTTAAAATAGACTTTTATTTAATTAAGCCATATGCTAGCAACAAATCCTAACCCACTCAACTGTAAATTGTCGCAGTTGTGCAGTGTGCTTTCTCCTGCTGAAATCTTATTTGTTTGTTTTTTGCCATAGGGTATATATCCAGAACAAACAAAATTCTTAGGCTTAATGATGAAGAAAATAAAAGACCCTGAAATCCCATTTTATTTGCTAGTTTGAGTTCAGCAGAGAGATCAGCAACATGGAGTTCTGTTCCTGGGTGGAACTCATACAAAAAACAGGCACAGAGATGCTTTAAAGTGAGCTGGGACACAGACACTGAAACCATCTTGTCTGGGAGCACTGTCCTAGCAGACTGTGCAAAAGATCAAAAGAGGGAAAGCTTTTTTGGCACTGGGATATTAGATCTGCCTACCTGTTTTTCTTCTAAGGTTTCTTCTGTGGGTGTATAGAAATAAAGAAAACAGAACATAGAAAGGAAGCAATATAGTACTTCATGAGGTCATTTTTCTCTCTTTCAAGAATTCTTTTTCCTTCTGTCTGTTGCTGATTAAAACAGACCAAGTGGTAATATGGACGAAATTCATACAGCCATGGCACTGGTAGTTGAGATTTCTGTTAGTGTCATCAACAAAGCAACAGAAGAAGCGATTCATACCATAGAGACAATGCTAGATTTGTGACAAGGCATTGAGGACATAATGCTGTTACCATGCAAAAAATTTCTGCCTGCTTCCCTTGAGACAAGATTTCACCTTCATATCTGGAATGTGAATTCTAATTTTTTCATTGCCCAGTTTCCCCAAGCGTATCGTGCTGCATGTAGGATACTGAGTTTCCCAGCTACTACTCTTTCCAGACCAGGAAAATAAACCAGATTTTTCTTTAGGGATTTATTGTTTTTATTTAGCCTGATACAAAACATAATGAAATCAATGAATCATTCTTTCCCTATTAGAATAAGATATTTCCTTCTCTCTGAGAATAAGTTATATATATGAAAAGCCGTGCTGGGCAAGAAATGGCCATTCTGTTTAGTCAAGAAAGATTTGGGGAATTGAAATCAGTTAAGTTATTTGCAATGAGGCTGGTGAAGGGGCTGGAGAACAAGGATTATGAGGAGCAACTGAGGGAACTGGGGTTGTTTAGCTTAGAGAAGAGGAGGCTGAAGTGAGACCTCATCATTGTCTACAACTACCTGAAAGAATGTTGTAGCGAGGTGGGTGCTGGTCTCTTCTCCCAAGTGACATGTGACAGGAAGAGAGGAAATGGCCATAATTTGTGCCAGGGGAGATTCAGTCTAAACATTGGAAAAAAATTCTTGACTGATAGGGTGGTCAGGCACTGGAAGTGCTGCCCAGGACGGTGGTTAAGTCACCGTCACCGGAGATGTTTAAAAGACAGGTAGATGAGTTTCGGAGAGATCTGGTTTAGTAGTGGACAGGTACTGTCGGACTCGATGATCTCGGTGGTCTTTTCTAACCAGATAATTCTATAATTCTATGTGCATGTCTTTCTTGAGCTGAAGACTCCAGAACTGAACACAGTACTGCTGGTGAGGACTTACGAGAGTATAGAGGCAGGATCCTTGACCTGTCGGTCACACTTCTTTTGATGTAGCCCAGGACATGGTTGGCTTTCTGGTATGCAAGTGTACGTTGCTGGCTCATGTCCAGCTTTTCATCCACGAGTAGCCCCAAATCCTTCTCTTCAGGGCTGCTCTGCTATAAGTGCTTCATATTCCTTTACAAATAAAAGGTATGTCAAGCAATAAAAAGGTTTTTGTAGTTAACAGTTCATAGCATTTCTGTAAATAAATTACTGATTCTCTTGGGTTGTCAGCTCCCTCAGTCTGACGGAAATCTTTGTTTATTCATTAGAGAAAGAAAGAAATAGCAAGTATGAGAAAAAAATATTGGCATAAACCATACATGCATAAATTTAAAACCTTTATATGAAAGACAAGAAGAAAGAAATGACATTTAAATTAAAAGAGTACACCAACAAATGTCAAAGGACTATACAGGGAGAGGATTAATGAAGACTGGAAATAAAAACATTTCTAGCTAGAGGGAGAAAAATCTTCACAATATCTTTGAGGTAAATGGGAACAAAAACTTCAACTTTTTCAGCATATGAAAGCTTTGTATATTTGTGTGATGAGGAATGACAAGATAATAGAGATACTGGATTCAGAAATTAATTACAATCCAAGGTGCTGCTCTTAATGGTATTAACATTTTTTAAAGCAAATAAATTACTGATGAAATTTTTCACTTGCATTGGCTCTTCAAAAGCCTTCACTGAAGATCCTCAGTGACTTAGCTTAAGTCAGTACTCTTCAGAGAATAAAACTGGACTTGCTGTGGTTAATAATATTGCCCTTTCAATTCTGATATTTATCAGGAGGAAAAAAAGAAAACAATTTGTTTTTGCTAAACTTCTGTTATTCAACTTTCCAACTCTCATTTCATCTTTCTCAATCATAATTCTGGTTTTCCCTTGCCATCATGGTGCTGTGATGGAACATTGCCACAAAGTAGCTGATGAAGTAGCCTGATTTAGTAGTTCTGGATTACATTTCATGTATTCTAGAAAGTCAACTGCAGCAACAACACAAAATACACAGAGACTTATATCCATAATTTATTTAGACGTTGTGTTGCTATTACCTCCATATCAAGTCTCTAATTTTTTTTTTTGTGAGGGAATAATCTTTGAAGTGTTTTGAAAAAAAATAAAACAAATTGGAGGTTAAAAATTTCAGTACCATATAATAAATAAATCTGTTATATGTAGTCTCTTGCAGAACAAGTAGAAAAGAAACACACGTAATATGTTTACGGCATAGTTTTAGTGAGATTTTTAAAAAAACATTTGAACTGGAAAAATCAATAACAAGTCTCTGAAATAAGTTTTTTGTTCCAGTGACGTTGAACCTGCCATGTCAAGTTAGTCATTCTTAGATAACAGATTAGCTATCTTAGCAAGTCTTTCAAGGTGGAACTTTACACTTGTTGTTCTGCAGTCCTGTGAAGGCTTCCACACACTCTCTCTTCCATACCAGGAGTAAACTATTTGATTTCATCAGCATTTTTTTGTAAATAAAATTAATCATGTGTACATCAAATGAGTAAATGTGGTGAGTCTTGTTTTATGTAAGTCGATGAGCTACTATTGTTTCACTAATTACTGCCACTAAGGAGAAATTTATGAAGAATCTCCATGCTACAATCCATCTTTCCAAAAAGTCATTGAGAAACCCAACTCCAAAAGGGAGAAAGAGTCTTTATATTAACATAATATTTGAGGTTTTTGAGCAAGGGACTGACATAACTCTTTCCATGTATTTTCATGACAGTGACTATTAAATAGTGATTTGCACTTCAGGTTAGGAGGTTTTTTTCAGTTTCATGTCTATAGGATATTTTTTTCTGTTACAAGTCCAGCACTCAGAGCAACTGTCTTACTGAAAACTGAGCAGAACATCATAGTGCTTTCTTTTTAGAGGGATTCAAGATTCCTTTTTTGCTTCATTAGGTCCTGTTCTTCAAGTATTTTATTTATTACTTCAGCTCCATAGAACTCAATGCCATGGATTGTTGAGACAGGACATGCAGAATTGATTTTTGAGGCCATCGTTCTTTAAATGGCAAACTTGAGCCTTTCCAAACACATCTAAATGTGTGCTTCAGAGCTCTTTGAAAGTTGATCAAACTCAGGGCATGCCTAGATCAACACTCAGAAATTGAGAGACATGTTAGACTTAGAATTATAGAATGGTATGGATTAGAAGAGACCTTAAAGATCACTCAGTTCCAACCCCATTGCCACGGACAGGGACACCTTCCACCAGGTCAGGTTGCTCAAAGCCTCAGCCAGCCTAGCTTTGAGCATCACCAAAGATGGGCATGACAACTTCTCTGGGAAACCTGTGCCAGTGCCTCACCACCCTCACAGCCAAAAATTTCTTCCCAATATCTAATCTAAATCTCCCCGCTTTCAGCTTAAAACCATTACACCTCATCCTGTCCCTGCACTCCCTGATAAAGGGATAAGGTTTCTTCTAACTGGAAGGCTGCTGTAAGGTCTCCCTGAAGCCTTCTCTTCTCTAGGCTAAACAATCCCAACTCTCTCAGCCTGTCATCATAAGGGAGATGTTGCAGCCACCTTATCCCTTTTGTGGCCCTCCTCTGAACCTTCTCAAGAAAGTCTCTGTCTTTCTTATGGTGGGGGACCTAGAGATGGACATAGTACTCCACATGGGGTCTCATGAGAGCAGAGTAGCAGGGGAGAATCACCTCCCTCAAACTGCTTGTCACACTTGTTTTGATGAAGGGCAGGGTTACATTGGCCTTCAGGGCTGCAAACGCACATTGCCAGCTCTTACTCAGTTTTTCACCCACCAATACCCCCAAGCCCTTCTCTGCAGGGCTGTTCTCAATACAGTTATTGCGAGCCTGTATCCATGTTTGGGATTGCCCTGACCCAGGTGCAGCATCTCACACTTGGCCCTTTTGATTTTCATGAAGTTCGCACAGGTGCGCCTCTCAAGCCTGTCAAGGTGCCTCTGAATGGCTTGGTGTTGTCTGCAAACATGCTGAGGATGCACTTAATCTTATTGTAAATATATTCGACAAAGCTGTTAAATAATACTGGTCCCAGTACCAAACTCTGAGAGTGCCCTCTCACCACCAGTGACCATTTGGACATTAGCTGCTGTCTGCAACACTTTGAGTGTAGCCATCCAACTAATTCCTTACTCATTAAGTGGCCCACCCATCAAATACACATCTCTCTAGTTTAGAGACCATGTGCTGAACGCTTTGCACAAGTCCAGGAAGATAACGTCAGTTATTCTTACCTTATCCACCTTATTGGGTCCCATGGACTTAAGCACATTCAGGTTCTTTGGATGGTCTCGAACTCGATCTTCTCCTACAGTGGGCAGTACTTCATTCTCCCAGGCCCTGCCTTTGGATTGTGTGAACTGGGTGACATGGCTAGAGTATTTGCTGGTGAAGACCAAACAAAAAAGCTGTTGACTACTTCAGCCCTCTTCATGTCAGTAGCAGTCAGGTCTGCCATTTCGCTCATTGAAGGTGTAGTTTCTTTCATCTTTGTTGTCCTATGTACCTGAAGAAACTGTTTCTGTTATTTTTCACATCCCTAGCCAAGTTTAGCTCCAACTGCGTCTTGACTTTCCTGATCTCCTCCATGCACTCTTAGGCCATATTCCTATAATCTTCCCAGGATGTATATCCCTACCTCCACTGCCGATGCATTCTGGTTTTGTATTTAAATTTGGCTAAGAGGCATTAACTTAGCCAAGCTGGTGTCTTGCCTCCCCTGCCCAACTTCTTGCACATTGGGACTGAGAGATTAATCATTTAAAAAGCAGGTTTATACCCGTATATCTCCTGGGGGAGGATTGTTTCTGTTTTTCCATTGCATTCATGAGCTTTTGTTACCTTCAAGACATTAAAAGATTTTATTTTCAAGTATGTGTTTTTCCTACAGAAAAGGCTTCAAGCTTAGCCTTGTAAAGATCTGGAATATTGCTTTGTTGATAACTGTGCTTTCAAAGAGAAGAAAATACCTGTTGTATTCTGTAGCTAGCAATTTCCACTTATTTTTTGGAGCATACATGGTCATGCATATACAACCTGCGCTAAGAGTATCCTTCAATAATAGTAACTACCCAGGCCATTTTATTTGAGCAATTCTGTTCAGCCACTTTAAAAAACTTGCTCATTGTTTTTTTTTTCATGTTTTCCTATTGGTACATCAATATCCCCGATCATTTTGCATTTTGTTCTCCATCCACATGTTTATATTACTATATATTTTCTGCAAGATTATGTAATTTTTTTCAGGAGTTTTAGAAAACTGTGAACCTTCCTAGTTTTCTGTGAGCTGTACAAGTACTGTCCACAAGGACTTGTCTGGGGTCAGGTGTTCTATAGACCAGATTAATGACGTCTGTTCTGTTGAGGTTCTCACTGCATGAATGCGGGAATTGACTTCATTAGTCCTGCCACAGAGCTTCATTGACTTCATGTTACTTCTGCATGGCACCTCTTCCTGATGAGGAACAGTTTTTGGAGCTTTGTTTACTTTAGTATTCGATACCTCCAGGGGTAAATATTTAGCAGAAAAATAGTATTTTGTTATATAGTTAACTAAGGTATCTGAATCTAAAACTAACTCAAATTTTCATTTCACAGTGCAGTGCTTCGCACAGAATATGCTTAGGAAGAAATATCTCTTCATGTTTTCAGCTCATTCAGAGCTACCTCAGGTACCTCTATATTGTGCAACAACTTTGTTTTAAGCTTTATTTTCTAATAAAAATTTTTGTTAATGAAATTATGAATGAAATGTTTGTAAAACCTCTACCATTTGTCAGACTATATAGAAAGAGCTCTGAGGAAATAACATTAGTTGGAAAGAAAAATTCATGGAGAAGAGAAGGAAAAAAAAGACTACCCTACAAATATATATGAGCTTAGAAGTCAAATGTGTTCCTGTTTATTAATAGAGCCTGTTATTTCTGTATTATACCACTCCAAAATACAAGCAAAGGAGTTTGGAAACTGATTTGTACTTTCATTTATGTTTATTTTTTAATCCCAGCTATTATATTCTAAAATGCTTTTGTATTTGTTGGTAACAGCAAGCATGGTGTCTCCTATAAAAAATGAGACGAACTGATGAAGATGTAAAATAAACACATTTAGGCGATGTCTTTGAGAGGGTTAGATGGCAGTTGTACAAGGAGTTAGACTATATAAATACTTGCTGAGAAACTTCAGAAAGAGTTCAGATATAGTCAGATGAACACAGGATTACGTGAACTTCTGAAATACTATAAACTGTTCAGTTATTAAATAATAAATACTAATAATTAAATAGTGCCTCCACATCTAAAGTAACAAGTTTGTAGAAATATTCTAGATTAATTTTCATAATTTACATATTGAAAATGTGTGTCTATGCATCCGACCAATTTCAGGTCAACATTAAGCACCAGTTTAGGTGCCAGCAATACACACGTTTCCATAAAGACCAATATAGGTGTGACAGGACGAGAGGAAATGGCCTCAGATTGTGCCAGAGGAGGTTCAGATTAGACATCAGGAAAAATTTCTTCACCAAAACTGTTATTGGGCACTGGAAGACGTTGCCCAGGTTGAGTCACCATCCCTGGGTGTATTTAGGAGATGGGTAGATGAGGTGCTCAGGGATATGTTTTAGTAGTAGACAGGTTGAGTTGGACTCAATGATCTCAAAGGTCTTTTCCAAGCAAACGATTCTGTAAGTTTTAGCCCACTCCTCAGTAGACTGAACAAACTCATCACATTTCTTTCTGCCACCTTTTTAAATTGTATTTTTTGTTATAATAGTAATGACTGATATCCAAGAATGTAGCTCGTATCTGGAAATTAATAAGCCTAGCTATTTCTTCAGAGAATGAAGCACTTCATCCTCCTATTCCTAATTAGTTCCATTAGAAACTCAAAATGCATCATCTGGAATTTTGCTGCTGGACCTCAAATTTTGTGTTTTCCTGTGTTTTTTATTATATAAATGTTAGCAATTCTGAACCATAAGGGATTATGGAAATAGCAGTGTTAAAGGGAAGATTCACTAACATTTCAATAAAATAAAACCAGTCTTCCTTGTCATAAATAATATTAGTTGGACATCCTTCCCAAACCCTGTGCAGTTCTGGGTACAATATCTGACAGTCTGGGATTTTTTTTTAATTAGAATTCTGCAGTTCAGCCCTCCTTCTTACCCCACAATTAAATCCACCCTTGGAAACCCATGTTGTCCTTTACACATGCTTTACAAGCTGTGTGTAGGGACCTGAGTCTCCTTCTCCATCAGTGGTCTTGGGGAAATGGAGAGAAACAAACTCGTATTTCTGTGATTTAAGACTATGATGTGATTTGTAACCAGTCTGTTTACTGGAAGCCTTTGCCTTGGTTTGGAAGGGCATGAGCCCTGTACCTGCCTGCAACTTGTTTTTGTAACAATTGTGTAATGTTGCTGCAGCTGCAGGTTAGCCTAGGGGGCTGACCAATAGTTTGATGTAAATACAAGGTATGTGATGGGATTGTACACCTTGATTTTTCCTGCTTAGAGTGCCTATGGGTATAGGCAAGTCTCACATTCTCGAGTGCCTGATTTCTGCTTTTCTACTTCAATCACACCTGCTTGAGTCCTGACCTGCTGCTGCTTTAGTTCCTCATTCCTGGTGTCTGACTGCCCCCTCATTGCTGTGGTATATGGTTGTTTGCGCTTTTCTTGTCATCTACTTACTAAAATGTATCACATGCTTCATAATCCTATTGGATACCCTGCTAGACTTCAGATCTATCCAAGTATTTGTTTCAAGGTATGTTTTTGTCTTGATCTTGGTCTGGCTAGCATGTTGTTGTCTAAAGCATAAACACAGCTTTTCTGATCTCTTTGGCCTGAAGACAACACCTACTTTTGTCTCTGCTAGTGAGACTGAGGAACCCTCCCAAGGATATTTTTATCACTGCATTTTTCTTACTTTCAGTATTTTTCAGAATTAGTATTTCTCTCAGCATTTCACAACAGAAAAATACATCAGTTTAGGTTTCCTGACTGACTCCACCTTACACACAGAAGCCTTGATTAAGCTGATATTTTACCAAGCGAACTGCTTTTGTTAGGCCTGAAGTTAAATGGCAGTGACTGACCCGAAGTCCTCTCATCATGTTTCAGAGTGAAGCTATCTTGATAGCAGTTCTGTACCAAGAACAGGATTTGGCATTGATTAGGGGTAGCTTGGATCATATCTGGAACTTATAAAGATCAGCTGATATTAAAAGGACATCTTTGCAGCTGCGGATCTTCATGAGTTTATTTTCATATTTATTTTCTGAGGACAAGCTACTATAGCTTTCCTGTAAACAAACAGTAGCTATGATAAAACTGATTCTTTTAGTCTGCTCTCAGTTTGTACTGCTTTGAATATCAAGGGATATGTTGGGGAAGAAGCTTAAGATTAAACAGCATTCTATTTTAACTCTACAGATTTTTCATAACTTCAACTAGATGAAATAGCTAGTGAAATCCAACCTGTCCATAAATAGTCTGAATCTGGAGCCTCATCACAAGAAGTTCTCCCTTTGCATAAACAAGGTAACCTTAAGTGAACTGGTATTTGCAAAGTATCATAAAGGTCAGAGTCTAACTAGCAATTTTTTTATCAACTACCTGATTATACTTTTACTCTTCTGTTTGCAAAGGCGTCAAGTCAATGTCATATACCTGTGCCACAGTAGTTGAAGCAGGGGAACATACTGTACTAATAAATAGTAAGGTCTCAATTGCAGACAGAGACATGATGTTTGAGAGGAAAACAAAATCTACAGAGAGAAAAAAATCTTCTATGTGGTTTCAAGTAGGAGTTAATAGCTACTTGTTTTATTCACTTGCAAAACTCATCATATATGAAGATAAAGTTGCTGTCTATAGAAAACAGAGCCAAGCTTAAGCTTGTTTCTGCAGTACTGAAAGGAACTAAGTTTGGGGGAAAATGAACATCAAAGAGTTTCCTAGACACAAATAAAAGTTATTTTAATAATGCAACAAAAAGTTACTTCTATACATGAGGCAGATTTTGCAGGAATTGTTATTGTTATTTGCTGCTAATAATGAGAAGTTATACTGCTGGATATCAGTCCTCATCTACATGGAGAAACCTTTACTTTCCAGGGTAGTTTTTCTCTGTGCTTTCTCTTTTAATTTTCTTTATCTTATAGAATTTAGAGAGGCAGCAGTATCAATGATAGTGAATTATTAAATTACTAAGGAGTCTTGTTTCTGAGTAACATTCAGACGAAGGGGGAAGGGGTTGTGACAACACCTGTAGAAGAGTATTGGAACACTGTTAAGCCATCTCACCCAGCCCTGTTCCCTCTGACACACTCCAAAAGACACAGAAACCAACCAGTTTCAGATTCTGGACTCATGAATGTGTAGATGCATGATAAATCATCATGGGGCACCTTTTGCATAGCATATGTAGTGTGTTCTCCAGCTTCTTGTCTTTCCACTAAGGAGTAAGCAGGCTCAAGGTACTTAATGTTTTACATGAGATAAAAAGTATTAAGTACAATAAACCAATTTATTACAGGTAATTTGCCTGGGTGTTGAAACTTTACATGTAATATCTTAACATTTTTTTCTGTATCGCACTGAGAGACAAGGAGAGATCCTTCAAGAAAAAGTGTTTCCTGTGATTGAATACAATTTTTTTCAGAGAACAGAGAGACAGATCTCAGGTGCATAGGAAATTCACAGTTACTTTAGTTGCAGTATGTGGAAAAATCAAAAGAAAGACGAGCTCCAACTTTTTAATTTATTCTTAACTTCTGTCAATTTAAGCTTATATTTCCCTAAAAATATTTCATAACAACTTTTTTTTTAAAGTGTCAATGTAACCATGACATATCATGGCATGTAGTTTCTAATTTATTTCTCCTAAATAAGATGCAATCTAGTGCACTGCTTATGTGCTCTTCAAGACCATCATGAAAAGTAAAATTCAATCTCCTTTAGGTATAGATTAAAATGTGAGTGTACAGTTGGAATTTTGTCATTTGATTTCTAAAGAAAATTGAAAACAAATCACAGAAAAATCACTTAAAATTAGATGAAATAGATTTAGGGAAGCTAGTAAAAACTGATCTATATAGTAATACCACAGAATTAATCTTTAAACTTCAAGAAGCTTGGGACTTTAGCATAAGTACCTCTGTTTTGCCTCTTGACATGGTGAATTCATGTCAAGATTTTCCCACCTTCTACAACGCAATGGTTAAATAAATCATAAACATTTTGGACACTGTCGTTGTTTAACCCCAGCGTAAGCACCATGCAGCCACTCGTTCACTCCCTAGCAGGAGGATGGGGAAGAGAATCGGAAGTGTAAATGTGTGGAAAACTTGTGGTTGAGATAAAAACAGTTTTATACTTGAAATAAAATATTAATAGTAATTGTAATAGTAATTGTAATAGTAATTGTAATTTTAATAGTAACTGTAATGAAAAGTAAAATAACAAAGAGAGAGAAATAAAATGCAAGACAGACAAGTGATGCAAATGAAAACACCAACTAAATAATGCCCAGAGAGTTCCCAAGCAAGAACCACTCCCTGCCAAACTTCCCCCTAGTTTATTGCTGAGCGTTACATCATATGGTAGGAAACATTCCTTTGGTCAACGAGGGTAACACTTCCCAACTTCTTGTGCACTTTCAGGCTACTTGCTAGCAGGGTGGTGTGAGGAGAAGAAAAGGCCTTGGCTCTGTAAGCACTGCTCAGCGTTAACTAAAACATCCTGTGTTACCAACACTGTTTCCAGCACTAATCCAAAACATAGCCCCATATGAGCTACTATGAAGAAAATAAACTCTATCCCAGTCAAAATCAGCAGAGAAGCATAACAAATAAAACATTCTGCTCATTTGTCCAGGCATTTAACATAGATACCAGAGCTTAAAGTCCACCCTAGCTGTAACAACTGTTCTCATACTCAGAACAGTTTATTAGACACTTTTTGGCTTGGCTATAGGAAAGATGTTTTTCTGATTACTACTCTTCAGCTGTTCTGATAAGTAGTACAGAAAGTTCTGAGGACAAAATTAGAAAGGAGAGTAGCACTATTATGCTTTCTGTGGAGCTGAAGGAAGAAGTTTCCACGCCTGATTTTATGTAAGTGTCTTTCAGATTTTGCTGATGAGTAGCTCTGATGGAGCAATCTGCTTTTGAAATGAAATACCCTGATAAGAATTCAAGTTAACAAGGTGTTCTAGTATAGTAAAGCCATCCTTCATAATCCAGAGTATAAGCCCAAGGCAAAACTATTAAAGTAGAAAAAAAGTACGAATAAACTTAAGGTTACACTATTCCAAAAATTGCTGACGTCTGGAATGTATAGTTTGGAAACACTTAGTAGAAGAAAAAGTCCAAAAATTTTATTTGCCTCTGAATACCTTCACAAGGTTATGACTGAATGTAGCAGAGGAATACAGACAAATCTAAACAGACATCGTTGAGTTGTGTGAAAATTAATGTTTTGATACGAGAGAGCAGGTGGGGATCAGGTAGTATCACCTGTGAGCCTTTAAGCTACGACTATAAAAGCAGGTTCACGTTAAAAAAGCACTAGTCCATTGCTCTTGCTCCTCCCATACTAACCCTTGTTATCTGAGATGAAAGAAACAAATTTCAAGAATCTGGTCAGAGGCTAAAGTTGATCAAGCAGCCAAAGCAGAGACAAGTAAATCCTGATTATTTTTCGTCAGTTGTGATAGGACTTTTTAGGGTTTGGGTTTATTTTTTCTGTAAGTATATTTGATCTACCTTTAAAATTTCCAGTTGAGGTGCTGGCAGCAACGCAGATGAGGCAGCACTGTTGGAAAGCGGCAGTAACTGAATATTTGATGGAAAATACAAACAAACGATTGGATTTGGAGTGTGCTGAACTTCACCTCCATGGCTTCAGTGCTAGAGTAGCAGAGAGACCAAGCTCATTCACAGCTAACTTGGGTATGTTCAGTCACAGCTGTGAAGTTATTCCTCTTTTCTCCTGTCCAGACCTCCAGCTGGTATTTCCATAAACTTCTGAATGCTGAGATGACTGGCAGTGGCACATCATATATCGCTCTCTTTGCAGGCATCCATTTAAGATAGCACTTTGTCATTGCCCTTCTTCAACCCAGAAGTTCTTTGGAGCTCCATACTTCCAGTGTGCTTGTTGCTCTGCTGGGAAATCCATCTCTGAAAAATATAACTTCTAACAACTAGGTAATACCCAAATCTGGGTGGCAGAGAAAGCCATTTTAGCTAGTTTTCGCTATTCCAATATGATTCTGTGTAAATGCTTCTAGGAATGGGGGCTGAGGTGGTCTGCAGTGGTCTAAAGAGTGTCCTGTGAAAAAGCACCATGGCTGTCCATGGTTCAAATGTCATCTTTCTTCCTTCCACTACGATTTCTTTTTTATCCAGATGCTACTGTATGTGTCTACAAGTATAAAGAAAAACTTGCAGCGTGATTTCTGGAAGCAAAATTTGCAGTGCTTCCTGGATTCTTCTGCAGTCTCCTTTTGTCTTTGGCTGGCTTGTGATTTCCGCCATTTTACCTAACAAAAAGGGAAGCTCAAAAGTGGGAATTTGGTTCAACTGCTACTGCTAACATTCAAGGGGCAGTCTTTTGGGAAAGGCTCATTGCCTATCATTTCCACGTATTCTTAACTCTCACTCACTGCTATCTTACGAAAATGGCACAACTAACAGATTCCTGCTGTGGAAAACTCCAGATGTTTAAATAAGGAATATTTGCCAACATAAATCTCAGCTAGTTTATGTATTTGAGTTTGGTTTAAGTCCACATGTTGCAACAGATGTGCATTTTAAAGAATGATGTGCTACTTTCTGACATTTTGCTGCAGCAAACAGATTTCTCTTCTTGAAGTCATTTGGAGATTTAACATCATCTGAGTAAGAGTAACAACAATACTTGTACCTAATGCTACTGTTTCCAAAAGGTCTAAGAGACAGCAGTAAAGACACAAAAATCAGAAATGACAGCAGAAAACTAGTTTTGCCTTCTTCAAAAAAGCTTTTCTAGTTGAACCAAACCTTCATCTTATCTCCCATGCCCCACTAAAAAGGCTTTTATATCTTTGTAGCTTATATATAAACATATCCAAATTTTCTCTTTTTGCATTAGCTTTTCACCTCTTCAATGACATCAAAGAAACCTATGTTTGAAATATGAGAAGAAACTCAAACCTATTTTTCATGTTGAAATCAAGCAACTGAACAGGAGATTGCAAATCACCTATACTGTTCTGCCTTTATTCCAAATGTTTTATTTCCTCAATCCAAACTGCAGGCTTTTTTGTTACTGTACTCAAAATGGGATAGTTCCCATCTCTGTGCTGCAGAATTTCATTTAAATAAGTAACATAAGCTGCTAAATATTCAATGGAATAAGAAACTCAATTCTGAAAGAATGTGCTCCAAATTTAAGTAACAACAGGGCATGAAACTGTTCAGCTACCTCAGTAGCCTGCACCTGTACATGTTTTACTTTCACCTACTTGTACTTAAGCATTTTTCATATTTGAAAGGAGAGGAGGGAAGGAAGAATCATATGTTTAGACGTGATATTAGGAAGTATTGGAAATCCTTTTCTTCTAACTGTAGTATTAGAAATTCAAGGGCCTGCTTGTTTCATTTTTCTCTATATGCACATTATAAAACCACCAGTAAACTGATGGCTTTTGCTTTTTTTCTTCATCCCTTCAAGTGAAGTGCTACTTCTTAAGGAAGACCTGGAAAGTTGTTTTGTCTAATGAAGTGCCATTGGAAAAAAAAATAGGTACAGCTTGGTGAGTTAATCAAAGTTTCCCCCATACTAAACAAATGCTTGTCAGCGTGACAATGCCTGAAGTTACTCTGTGTACCTGTTTAAATTCCTAGCAGAGTGTTCTGGTTCATAACATAAAACGTTTGAATCTGAAAATGTTAACATAAAATGTTTAAAAATGTTCAAGAAGCTTTTTCAAAATGCCTTTTTCCCCAAAAAAATATTTTGGTTTAGATGAATCAACTTTTCCAAAGAAAACATGTTTCACCAAAAAAAATAATTTCCAACAAGCCATATGCATCCAGTACTGCCAATAGTAAACATTTAAAAAGGCATCTGTTGAACCTCAGAAAATCTTTAGAAGTTTAGGACATCTGGGATTCATTTCATTTTCTTTCTGGTGCATATGAAAAATTAAGCTTCCCTCCATTATCATAGGGATTATGAACTTAACAACACAAAAGCAAATCCTGATGTTCTTACCTTATGACATAATATTACAGGTCTTATGGTACATCTTCATAATGTCCTGGTAATGCTCATATACAGCTTAGCAGTGAGGAAAACTGCTCTCTGCCCTTTCCCAGTGTTGCTCCGTGCTCATCCCAGGGATGCAGGTGAACCAGGAGAGATCTGGAGGTCACACCTAATCCACGAGTAAAATCAAAGGAAAGTTCATAGCGTGGGTAGATGCGAAGACCACAGTGCATACAGGAATTGAATCAGTGAGAAGACTCTAATAGATAGCTGATTTGGAGCTTGGCAGGAAGAATACTTTATAAGCAGGCCTGATAAGAAAAGGGTTGGAGGAAGGCAAAGAGCATCCTCCAAAAGGCTAGAAGTACCTCTACTAATTTTCCTAATATTCATATCAGTAATATCTAAGAGGAATATTGCGAATATTGGTGACATTAGTAATTTCTTGAAACAGAGAAAAACGGAGAGAAAAAAATGCTTCGGAGAAGTTTAAATTTGTAAAACAAACCAAAATACTAATTGTAACCCCCAAGCCTCATGATTTCCAGACATGTCATACTTCCAAGAGGGTTTGTGTGATTTATTTTATTACATTTTATTTCACTTGTGATTTTCAAATTAGAAAGTATGCAATACAGCAGCTTGTGCTTATGTTATGCATCAGATAAATGTAATTATAAAATATTTAATTCCCAATTTTCACTAATGCTCTACAATTGTTTTTAAGTTGTCTGTCCTGTTATGATAAGCATATCCAAATATTTTTGCCTTGGTAAAGCCCTGGCTGTAATAATCATTTTAAAGGAAGAATGACATGGAGCCGATTCAGTATCTCATCTGCCAGTTTATCTCTTCTAAATAAGATATTGTTGTGTTGACTGACTGTATTTGTCATGGAAGAACACTGCCATTACTGTGGAGGTTGTTTAGAGAATGATAGAAGTACAGAAATAAACTTAGCTCTTTACATTTTAAAGAGCTTTTTAGGTAGTTGGAGCTGTTTTGAGTTTTGCTTCTGAAGGAATAAAAAAGTGTCAAATGGTAATAGGATTCTCTCCTTGAATCCTGAATTAATGGCAAGCAGATTCTGTCAGAGAACAACAGTTCTGTAAATTAGTAAACTATTCTGCCATCTAACAGAGTAATTTAATTGGGAACATTTGAGTATATTTGCAGACACAGTATAACCCTGAACTTCAAGTCTGCACAGCTAGGAATTGCTAAGTTTCCTGTATTCTGCATGAATTCCATGAGGTTCCAGCTGCCTTCTCCTGCTGGATGTTGCTGGCTCATTTGAGTGACACTGAGCTTATAGAGCAGGAAACTCAGTGACAGCATCGCTAAACCAAAATTTCTATTCTAAGACATGTCCAGGTAATAGAATTCTGGCCCACAAAACACTTTACTGAATAAGTGAATAGGATACCAATTGGTTCAGTATGAGAAAAATAATACTCCTTTTATAATTGTATTAGTTCTAGACATATCTAAGCACACCATTTGCGTTGCAGGCTTAATTTTGGTGACTGCTGTTCAAATACACATTGAGAAGATTCCTGCTCCCAAGATCCTCAGACACACAGAGAAGGAAGACACAATCAAAGAATTGTTAAAGTCAGCGTTTGACTCAAGAATAAAACCCAGCACTCTTTTGTGTATGGAAGAAGGCATGGGTTATCAAATCCCGGCATTTCTTGTCTCTACCAGAAGAAGGTTTCAGCCTTGTAACATCATTAATAGTTATCAGTAGTTGATGTATCCTAAAAAAACCTTTTTTGTACCTGATGTTTGTAAAGAATGGCACATTTTGCTTTTCAGTAATGTATAGAACTGTAATTATTTAATATGAAAATATGAATGGTCTTTTATGACAGGAATAATTAGATCTTCTGTTCTGTATTATACCTGCAATGTGGGTGACAACGTGAATCTTGAATTCCTGCCTTCACTGAAAAACATTTTAAGGTTCTATAGACTTACAGACCATACATTTGGCATTTAGACTTTCATTAAAATGGTTATGTTAGATTTAATGCAAGTCTCTCAAACTAGAAATGTAGCCTTTCCATTAAATACTTTAAGGAAGATGCTGAATATATCTGTATAGGCTTTTATTTTTAAAATGTGCAAAAAATGGGATCATCCAACTTTGTAAACACAAAGATCAAAACAGAAAAGGAATTGACCAGTGGACAGCAGTTCATGGGAAAAATTTTAAAGTCCAAAAGGAGATAAATTTGACCCTAAACAAATACCTTGAACTTATATTTTCTTAACTTTGAAAGGATTAGTCTGAAGCAACGTAAGCTGTGTGGTACACAGACTCTTTCCACAGGCAAAACTGAAGCATAACTCACCAAGTACATCAAATACTGCTCTAGAATTTAATCTAGCCCCTGAGCAGGAGAGGGTTGCACATTCTTCCTATTAAAGCTATTCCTCTTTGCATGAAATTATTTAAAACAATTGATAGGTGGAAGAAAAAGGTAGATATTGTATCAACATGACTTGCTGAGACAACGATAAATTTTTCAGCTGGCAGAGATATGAACAGGCCTCCATTTCCCATTGAAAACATTCATAGTCTCTATGAAGACTGGTTGAATAAAATGCATAAATATAACTTGAAGGAGGGATTTGCACAGAGGATGGCCTAGAACCAACTTCCAGCAGGGTTCAATAGTTAATAGCTATTTGTATGTCTGTAGCTAAGGAAGCATTTGTATACCTTTCACATGTGGCATTTGAATGTCAAATCTGTGCAGCTAAAGATTTTAGGCACCTTTATGATACAGTAGCAGGAAAGTGGGAGTATGAGGACATTTTATGTGAGTCAGAAGTTTGCACACCTACATATTCATGATAAATTTTAACCCTCTAAAAAAAGGCCCTCAGACTGTAGAATTTCATCTTGCAGAGGCAAATTCATCTATTCCACGTGATGGAAAAGAGTAAAAATCAAGAACTTTTCTATTTCAGTTTTTATTATTGGCAATTTCTCTATGACTGCTATGGTGCTGTACCTTCCTCAGAGCAGCACTGAGCATTGTTACCCTTTCATGTCATGCTTTAATGTTCCAAAATATTTAAATCCGCTTAACCAGTTTTAAAATGTTGGAAACATCATAGTAATCATGATATATTTTGCTGACTGCTCCAAACTTCTAAAGGCAGAAAAAGACTGAAGTAATTCATCTGTGTCTTTATAAACACAAAAAAATAGCATCTTAATTGTTTGCAGCCCAAAATACAGCAATGTTTAAAAATATTATGATTAGGCTTTATTGTTGCTATTGTTTTACACTTCAGAAGTGCTGATTTTGACTTTGTGGCTTTGTAGCACAACTTAGCACAAAAATTCAACACTCACAAACACAGGAATATTTCCCTAATGATATGCTCATTGTCGAATTCTCTTGCAACTTCCGCTTTATGGATTTGCCTGAATAGGAACTGAGCTCCTTCCAAAATCAGGCCTGGGTTTAAATAACAAATTCTTTAAAATGTGGGCTTCAGAGTATCAAAATACTTGGCTCCCATAGCTCTAATTTGATATTAACTAGGTCACTGAAAGGCACTAAGATGCTTCAGAGGAAAAGAGCAAATCTCACAGCAAGATATTGCCTATTTGGAATTCCCTTTCTAGGGTTTATTTTGATACATTGGGATGAAATATGAGAAATAAACAGCCTTCCAGGAGATGATAAAAGATACCTTTGGGACTAACCCAGCTTAAAGAGAGAGAGGGTTATTTTCCATGTTTTCCTAATTAGAACTGGTTTGTTGTTTGTTGCACTGTATTTTAATTTAAAGCCAAATATTATGTACTTAGCACTCCATTAAAAGCTAATTTTTCTACAGAATCCATGGCTTCATACCAACCACCTCAAAGCCAAGGACAACTGCATTTCCAGCTGTGTACAAAGCATAAGTTCTGAAAGCCTCAGTTCGATTAGGAACACATCAGCCCTTTGGACTGGTCTTCTGTACTATTTTGACACATTTTAGAAATTTTTAAATGTATCCAACTTAGCAACACCAACCAAAAAAACCCAGTTTCTTTTGTTTGCTGTTCTTATGGCATTTTGACAACAAATTTTATATGAGCACCTTCTACAGACTTATAAGCAATATAAACAGGAACTCTCATCAGTGCCAAGTTCTCTTTATCTTTTCTTATGAAGAGAATTTACTATATTGTCAATACAATGTTTTATAAAGCCTTCTACTAGATTGTTGTGTGCTTATGCTGGAGAAAGCAGGTTGAAGAAGATTGCTTTATGCTTGAGTACATGGCATAGGAGCCTTAACAGCTTGGAGTTCATAGGGAAATTCCACCACTCTCACTCCAGGGGGCTTGGCAAAAAATGCTTTTATGCTTGAGAAGCAGCAGAGTCAGTCACAGTCTTTTTCTGATATCTGTAAGGAAAAAAAATAATATGTATCCTTGTTCTTTACCGTTAATTGTCACAGAAGGCAGAAGAAAAGTGCCTGAAATCACAACACTTCCTGGGGCCTGGTGGATAACACAGTAGGTAAATTGAAGGGCTGGCCCAGAAAGAAAGGGCTGGTCAGAGACCTGTCAGATTGTGTGATGCCATCTGGAGAGTCAAAGATACAAAATCTGTTGCCACTCAGCCAAGAGAGAAAAATCGAAGCTTCTGGTATTCAGCTTGCCCTGTAACTGTTAAAATATACCTATGAAGACGGAGTTCTCACTAATATAGATTTGCAAATCAGTTTGTGATTTGGAAAGAATAACTTGTTACCTTTACTGAGATTCTCTAAAAAAACCTGTTTAGATTAGGTGACTAGGACATAGAAATAAAAACAATAAGTAGGCACTGAAGCCATTCATACAAATAAATGGATGAGCACAAAGTATTAACTGGAGATGATTAATTTATGTTGTTTCAGACTAGACATACACGGAATGAGTGATGAGGTTAACACTTCCACAGAATGAACAAAATGTTCCACCTTATCCTAGCAACCCTAAGTAACTTTCAGAGTGTACTGTAGTAACTCAGCAGGTCTGGCACCTGCTATGCTGGATGTTGTTTTCAAATGTGAATCATATGCATATGCAGTGTTTCAGCCTTTTTCTTTTGTAAAAAACATCCACACACTATTTTCTGCAGGTTTCCTGACACACTTTTCTTCTATAACTAAATACATTCTAGGCAAAACTTTAAATGTTTGGTTACATTTTATTCAGTCCGATGTGTTTGCTTGCTTCTGTGTGTAAATATTTTTGTCTTTGATTTGAATTTCCACCTTGTGTGACAGACCACCTTTGATGTTCTGCAGGCCAGAACTCAGGATGAGGAATGCTTTCCAAGGAACCCTCCTTAATTATATGATTTCTTTAGCATAGAAGATTTAGAGAAAGTGAAATATCAGATAAGAGGAAAATAAAGTTACAGGGCTGATACCTGGGATTTTGTCATGCCAGTGGTGCTACTTCAACATGATACTAAATTAACACTAAAAATAAATATAATTTTGGTTTTGATTTTTAAATTTCTTCTTCCTGCCTTCAAGTTCTAGAGAAGCAGCATTTCCCCAAAGATGTTTTTCCTTTCTCATCCTGCTTTCAAGACCTCTGATTTTCATATCCTCTTCAAAACCTTTTCATTCTCTTAAAATAATTTTTCCCTTTCCAGCTGTAACCTGCTACTGATGATTAATACAAAATTTTTGAGATACTATGTTCAGGCTTTTTTACCTTACTCCTAACTTTTCAATTATCTGTGATTTATATAAGGTCTTATAGTCAAAAGGGATCCAGTCATCACAGTGTAGAGCACAGTAGGTTTCTGGTCTCAGACATGTACGCTACGCCTCTGTGTTTGACTTTTATTCTCTGTAAACAACTCGTAAAACGATTAAGATGCGTACAAAAGGCATTCAAAAATATGAGCACATTGGTTGAGAATTCACCAGATGAAATCTAAAAAAAATAAGAATGTTCATTAAGTTTTATACTTTTTGGTCACAAGGCACTTTACTGTGATCTCCATGTGGGACACTGTTCACTAAGAATTTGTGGCCCAAGGACCCCTCCACTCTATGTTCATTCTTTTGCTAAGAGGGGAAGAAATGAGTATGATTATGCTTTCTCAATCCAGATTGTAAGCAAACCATGCTGACATTCCTGCTTTTGGACTTCGAGCTATAGTAGAGTTCAATGGGCTCTGAGAGGGAGTTGAGGTTTCTTTCTTGAAGCTGGAGAGTAGTCTTTCCTGTCTACATGCCACAAAACATTTAAAACTGATAACGAAATATTAGTTAGGACAATAATAAAACTCAAGGTCTTCCTTCTATCAGGAAAGTGCTCTAGCCACTAGATCATGGCCAAGATGAGTAGTGTCTTCTGACTGAGTCACCTCCTGAGTTGTGCTGTGCAGAGATTAAGAGGACTGTAATTTCAGTTGCCTCCAAACAGAAAAACGAAATACTAGGAGACAAACTGGATGGTTCCTGCCCTTCTTGGATTTAATATTATTGTGTCCTTGCAAACTGCAAGATGATATTCACGCCAATAGCAGATGTCTAATATCAAGATTTAGAGTAACAAAATAAAATTGTTTTCATAAATCACACTTCTGGGCCCTAATGTAAACCTTATTGAAATCACTGTGGTGGTCTCATTACATCTGTTCCACTCTGAGAATACTGATCACCTTGCTGATATTTCTCTTTGACTTGTTTAATATATATTTATTTTACTTCCAGCTGATTTTTTTCATCATCTTTTAATGTTGGTGGTTTTATTAGGTTGAGAAATACTTAGTGCTTAAGGCCAAGAGTTCCTAAATTCTACTCCGTGGAGTTTCCTAATGTTTATATTTTAGTGTTCAGTCATTTGTGTATATTTGAGAAACCAGAGACTAGCAGAATGCAAGTAGTGTTTGTGGGTGAGGGATTTGGGGGAGGGGGTGTTTCTTTTTTGTGGGGTTTTTTGTTGTTGTTGTTTTGTTTATTTTTGTTTGTTACAAACTAAGGAAGAATTAAGGATGTTATTCCATATATAAACATTCTATTGTTTCAAAACAGAATCTCAAAACAATGTTGAAGCCTATCTGTAGGTAACCCAAATTTCTAAAACACTGAACATCTGTAAGTTCCTCACAGGAAATCCAGGATGCACAGCAGATTCTAACTAATTATTAGGCTTTTTCTTCTCTCTCCTTATAATTATGTAGGAACATCTGCATAACAGCTGCCTATACACCTTTCAAACCTGTGAAGAACAAGAGTAGAATTTATTGAAGTTAAGAACAATTTTGGCATTAGCATAAAGGGTTTCTGGACTGTATCCAGCAGAAGCTTAACAATTAAATTCATGCACATGTTCTAATAAGAATAGACTAGTAATGTAAAAAACCATGTAGACTATCAAGAAGAAGACTCAGAATCTCTACTGTTTGGTGTGATAATTACCATGAAAATAAATAGTGGTATTCTCTTTGCAGAGAGAGGAATGACCAGTAACTTCACAGGCAAGGAGGAAACTAAATAATATTATTTATGAGAAATGCAGTTAATGAACTAATCCTTGCCACATATTGTGCAGAGGTTTGAGAAGTCAAATTTCAGTTGCCTCCAAACAAAAAAACTAAATACTAGGAGATAAATTGGATAATTCCTGCCTCACTTGGACTTACTATCATAGTACAGCATTTCATTACAAAATTTCATTACAATTACATAAGTAATAAGTCTTTAAACCTATAAGGTATCTGGCAGATTATTTAGTGGCATACCCTCTTTCTATTTCATCAGAAAATACAAGGATTAACAGGCAGACATATAGGAGGAACTGCAATTAAATACTACTTGATGATACACATTATCAAGCTTGTTTTTTTGACCAAAACCACAACTCCTGTTTTTCTTAGAAAGAAAGAAACTTTCACAAGAAGTGGTTTTTACTGCATATTAAAAGAAAATTACTGAAAAATTAAACAATTACATTGGATCAAATGTAGCTCCATTTCAGGACTTCACAGGGTAGGTGTGAATGGGACAGGAATCTTCTTGTTTAGGCTCTGGAGCAATGTCAGATCTGTTTTGCAGTTCCTAATAGGCGATATTTTACTTAGGTGGGAGAGTAGCTCACTTAGCTACTTAAATGAAGGGTCTGAAAAATGTTGGGGATTTTTTAAAAAAAAAAAAAGTTTTTCTGGGAAAAACATGACAGATTTCTTGATTTTTACTGAAAACACCGTACTATCTAACAGAATGCAGAGCACACACTTGACATAAGAGCAAACAAAGTAACTATAAGTGCAAATGACAAATTTAAAATACCTTAGAAGGAGAGAGCAAGTGATTGACTCTTATTTTATAAAACTCATCTAGACTTTAAAAACTATATCTGTGGTTTTGGTATGTATGTTTTCACAGGTTTTTTTTATAACTTGACTGGATAGAAACCAATGGCCTTTGTATGATTTACGACACCGCACTTTAATGAAGAATAAAGAATTATACGAAGGGTTCCTTAAAAATAGCACATACATTAATGAGAATAAGCATGGAAATAAAACACAAGACTTACAAGTAATAGTTGCAGAGATGCCTTTACATGTAAGTTCTACTGTAAGCATGTGAAACCTTTTTACATGGAAACATCTTTAAAATAAAAAAATGTAGCTGATTACGAACAATGTTTAGACACTACTCCAGTTTCAACAGGAAGCACTGCAGGAACAAACGGTGCTTCTTGATCACTGGAGAGTCAGTAAGACCTTCTTCTAGCAACACCAAATTTATGCATGAAAGAATGCAACTTCCTCAATGCCTCTGATAGACCTGGTCATAAAAAGAAGAAAGTACTTTTCCTAGCAAAAAAGCAGCAATAAAGCTGTTCTGTACATTTCCTTGTTAATGTGCGTATTTTAAATCTTAGACTAAGCATACCAGTAGAACTTATTTGCACATCAAGTGAAATCTCATGTCCCACTAGTAAGGGGTCTTAACAAATATATCAGAATTAAGTTGTTTGAAAAAGGTAGTGCTTAAGTCTAAAGAAGAAAAACAATACATACCTGTAAGACTTACTTTATATTACATTTTAGAAGAAATTTTTAAGAATGAATAATCAAAGTCAGGGAAGTTATTACAAAATAGGACAAAAAAGCTACTGGGGTATATAATTCCAGATTGCTTTAGTATCTTTCTTCTGTAACTTTCTAGGCAAAACAAATAGAATAAACCTCAGAAAACTCTTACCTCCTCACTGGTATCTGTCAATATAAGCAATTCCTTGCTGAAGGCACACAAGGATTCACTGATGATGTTGCAAACCAGAAAACATGTATATTCTTACCAGTAGCTCAGACGCTGAGGGAACTACAAGGTCTGTTTCAGCCCATGACGAAGGCTAAACTGTTTGTTCTTTCTTTCAGCACTCCAGCCAAAAAAAATGGGAGATAGGAAACATGGTGGTATTGCAGGGTTGTTTGCTATCATAAGCAGAAGGAAGCAAGACAAGATTTCAAGAGGGAGGAGATAGAGGACATCGTGGCAGATTTAGAAGTGGAAATAGAGTGACATAATATGTGTCTAAACATGTTCACCCTCCGTGTATTTCAGTACGTAAAGTATGAGGTAGATTGCTCTGCAAAATCTAAAAGCCTTATAGATATTGGATCTTGATATACCAATAGGCTCTCTCAGACGGTTTAGATTTGATTTTTTTTTTTTACTTCCATTTCTGCAAATGGGCTGGTATAGAAATGTTGAGCAAGTTATTTAAAGGTCATACATTGAAAGATGTTTTAGATCATAAGTCCTTTAGCAAAATCTTTATGAATCTAGCTTTCCTTGCCTTACCAAATGTAAACCTTACAGGGAAGCATTGCTCTCTCCAATTGTGCTTTCCTGGAGTACTGTCTGCAGTAATATCCCAAGAGTCAGCTATGGGGATTCTGACCTCTGTTGTTATTTTAAAAAACAATATAATTGATCAGTTACCTTTGTATAACTGAAGATATACTTTTCCTAGCAGAAGTCATGTGTATTTGGCATACACCAGCTATAGGATGAGTGACTATTTTAAAGCCATATGAAACAACAGGGGACCTAAAAACACACACTAAAGGACACCTTTTCATTTTCAGTTTTCCATTGGTCAATTGTGCAGATTGAAATGCAAATGAAATATGAAGTGCCTTAAAAACATTAGCTATGGGTCTGAGTGCTTCCCATTTTATTACCCACAGGTCAAAATGGGCTGTCACATTAAGATGTAAAAGAGTGAAACCCTAAGACCAATCTTCCTGCAATTTGGAATATGTTGGGTGAAAATCAAAGAGAATGTTGTTCTATTGTCCAGATGGCTGTGTAGGATTATGCAGCTGCAGACTATTAATAATCTCAGTATTATACTCTTTAACTGAAATATTGTGGAACTGTTACAACCGTGTAGTAAAAATATAGGAACTTCAGTGTGTAACTAAAATTCAAAAGGTACTTAATAGAGGCTGCTAGCTTTCCTTCCTTTCATAGCGTAATTACAGCTGTTTTCAAGCAAGTTATAACATGATAAGGAGTAAAAATTCAATGTGAGTAACATAATTGGGTATCATATGTCAGTGTTTCTTAGCAACAACCCCGTAATGTTGAATGAAGGCCATGCTCAAACAGAGTAATAAATATCAGCGGAGAATATTTTCAATGAATGGTTACACTTCAGGTTTTTCCTGAAGTTTTCTTTGAAAAATATAGATGCTAAAAAACTTGCTGCTCTAGGTTGAAACTATGAATCACTGGGTTGTTTTGTTTTCCTTTAACTATCTGCATATAATACAACTGTGACAGTGTTCATTATACCAAGACCAAAACTCACTTCAAAATAATTCTGTATTCTTTGTTATAAAGGTAGATTGTCTGTCCTGTCAGGAAGGCTGTCTTTCAACCTCTGAGATCTCTCCAAAGTAACAATCTTGTTACAGACTCACAATGTTGAATGTGTATATGTATGAACCATCACTTGAAGGAAGAAAAATGTTTTTTTTTATCTCATGTTCAAGATACGTTGTCTAAGATACACAACCCTTCTCCATTGAAGTTCCACCTCTTTTTGAAACCAGGTAAATTTCTAACATTTCAGCATCCAAAGGGAAATTAATTAAGTAATAAAAACAGAAAAAGCCTGGGAACAGGGAATATCACAGATGACTAATAATACTCTGATATTTTCTGTTAATTTTATAACCTTATAATTCTTTATGCATTACCCAAAATGCAAAAATGGTGTGTGAACTAATACTATACTAACAACAACTCAGATTGGGATCAAATACTTCTGTGTCATTTAGAGGTGTGACTTCATGGAGGTTTGCATTATCTGAACCTCTCACCTCTGCATTGTCAGAATTATTGAGAAAAATCTATCTTCTGGAAATTTTCATGCCTGATGTACTTTAATTTTGAGGGACATCACTTCAGCTTTTCCCTTTCTTTTCTGATTCAAGTGTTAGGAAGACACATAGTCTTACTGCTTTCAAAAGAAAAACATTTTTTAACTAGGAACACACATAATTATAAAATTATTTGGCTTCTATTAAAGAATGAGAATTTCCTTTTCAGAATAAAGGCTCAATACATGTATACACCTTTTACTTTGAAAGCATTTTTCCAGTACGTTAATTAATGTTTTTAAGGTCCAGCAAAAGAACTTAGCTTTGAAAGAGGCTCATTTAGTGTTAAAGTGACAAAGCAGATGATACCTGATAATTGAAAACAACGTAGTGGTTAACTGACATACATTAGCCATAAAGCCAGTTGGTATCCCTAAAACTGAAGATTTGTGTCCATGTTGGTTCAAACAAGCTGTTTATTTCACTACACAACTCTGAGCATCTTGGATTTCTCAAGAGTGTGGAAATGTTGGCAAGGTGACATTTCTCAAAAGACCATGGAAGGCTTTATCTGGAGTGGAAAACTAACCAAAATAAACAATTACTCTCTGTCAAGAGCCCTTCCCAAATAACATATGTTCGGACTGGGCCTTTGAGCCAATCGCTTTGCATCAGCAACACTTCCGCTTACAAGAGACAAAATCCTGATGTCATTCAGAAAGCATTGAAATACTGATTGCGAGGGTGACAGGATTCATAAATCCTGGTAGAAAAAATACTTCATTTTCTAACCAAAGAAATCACTGTCTTAGATGAAATAATCACCTTGCGTCACACAGTGTAACTGATCCCCCCTCCAAGGCCACGTGAGGGCATGTTGATGGAACGGAATTCCATAATGGAATTCCTGAAATTTCTAGTCTGCATTTTACCAGTGTTTAGAAATCTGGCCTTAAAATTTTGTCACAGATCTTAACAATTGCAATATTCTTTCAGTATGCCAGAATCTGAGAGACAACCACCTATGAATCCTCACATTACCACATAGTTTTCTTCAGCTGAGATTTGGAAAGGTGATAGCTCACCTAGAGTTCACCAAACCCTTGAACCACAAAGCAAGGTGTCAGATGATGATGTTCAGGTTATTTTGTGAAGCAATAATCAGATAATTTAGTGGCTAGAACGACAGCTCAAACACCTATGTTAGATTTGGTTACTGCCTCATAAAGCAGAAATAAATAAGCAGGTTAGTTTTCCAGAGCATTAAAATTATAAATCCCAAAATTCTTACAAGAATTTGTGGTATTCAGGAAGCTGACATCCCATTTGTCATTTAGCGGTGTCATTAAATTTGTGACTGTGGCTTATCATGCATTATCAAGAGAACAGCGGAATGTGCAATGCCGAGTGTCCCCCAAAACTCATTTGCTGAAGGGGATGCAGAGACCGTAGTTCAGAGGGAGACAAGTGAGGGCTTTACAACCCTCAAGGTGACAGTTGAGGCACTGAGATGCACCCTTAGAGCATACTCCCTCTCAACACACCCTCAAAGCCAAGTCTTATGTGGAGCTGGCCATGCCACGGCTGGGGTGATCATCACCTCCCGGTTCCTTTGTAGTACCAGTTTCTCAGTGGGTTTCCAGACCATGGAACATGATAGTGTCAGCTCACTACCCCAACTTATACGGCTGACAAGCCAAACAATGGCTGCACAGAGAGCAGTTCCTGCCCCCTGCCTTCCGCCTGGTGACTTGACCTGTTCCTGTGTAGTAACACCAATTCAAGTTCAAAAATTCAAGGAACCGGGGATCTTGCAAGCTTCACGGAGTTTCTTAGTGGAAGCTAAATCTTCCAGGAAAAAGAGCAGAACAGACATGTTAGGTCAAAAAGAGGATCTTCCTACCTAATCCAATTCTGTTGTCTTATGTGCATATAAGCAGAACCTATGCCTCCTGCCTTGTGCCCCTATGTCGACATGGTTACTAATATCTGACAAGGTTGCTACTGTTTTTCATAAAACTGAAATATGAGACACATTTTTAGAAGTCAAAAAGCTCACTAGATGACTCACACATGTCTTGAAATTTGCAGTCTTGTATTTTTTAATGACTAATTCCCCTTTGTTTTTAATTATCTATATAATGTCCTTTGTTATTACATGTGAATGTAGTTGATAGGCTACAAGGAGTACACTTAAAAATTACTGCGTTACTGCCAGAAAAGCACTTTGAGCGTCATGGACTCCTCCTGAACACACAAAGCTGAAATAAGGGAATATCAGGCATCCATCTATGAGCCTCAAAAGGGAGAAATTCCATTTCCATTTTAAGCTGACCTGTATGACTTGCAAGGTAAGCCCATTCAAGATCCTCATCTCTGCTGATTAATATAAAGTCTAGTCTAGCATTTTTTCTACTGTTCTGTTAGTCCTCAAGTCAGGCTCTTTCTGGTTTTGAGCTTTTACAGTAATAAATTTATTACAGTTTATATGGCCTTCTCTGTTGCTTGGAGACAAATGCCTATAAAACACACCTGGAGGCATTTTCTTCAGTTGTGTTTCCTTTGTCTGGCTCCTCTTTTATTCCTATTCAAGGATAGCCAGAAGCAGTTCGTACGACCGAAGAATTTAGGGGGCAGTTTCTTCATGGCTCCTCATCTCTAGCACCCTTGGGGCTTCCTCCAGCTTCCCTCTGACCCTGTGCGGAGATGCAGTAAGATGCTTGGTGTTTCCCCATGATAGTTTCCTGAGCTTACATAGTCACGCAGGATCAACCACAGGAGTCACAGTGTTTGGGTTAAAGCATTTGATATTTGGGGGCTTCAGCTCATTTAGGTACATGCTTGGGCGATTGGTCAGAATGAGATGAAGCAGCTATGTGAATTATTTTGCTCAGAAAGGTTTAGTCCCTCTCTGACTTCACAGAGGGAAATTCATACTATCACTTGGTTAGAAATGTTTCACAACAGGAGTTACTGGTTGCTCCAGTGGTCACATTGCTGGAAAATATTGTGTTCTAGGGCAAACACTTGGATTTTATATACAAAATGTGATTTGTTCATCAGTAATTCTTCAAATGTAGTTTAAAAAAGAAATCCAATAGCATGGTTTAATCTCACATTTACATAACTTCTATGATTTTAAACATGACAGATGTATGTTTATGTAAGTGAATGTTTTCTTGCTTATTTTTTCAAACACAAACTCTTTCCAGCTGCAATTGAGGATTTAAGTCAGAATAGTGACTGAGATCATTTGTATTCATGCACAATTTTGACATCAGTTTAAATGTTACCTGTTTCATAACAAGAAACACTCGTTATCCTTCTGACCTCCCCTTCTTCCCAAACTATGAATATACAAAAAATAATCTTGTTATCCTAGATAACTGGAATAATTGGCTCCTATGTTGCTGTGCAGCTGGTGGCTGAGAAGGGATATACAGGAAAAAAAAAGACAGAAGGATCCAGCATGCCTGTTCTCTTTATATAAGCTATAACGCAAAGGAACATGAATGATTCAAGTAGTATTCACAGTAAAAGAAAACTATGCCCCTTGAAATAGCTTTGAAAATTTCTTTCAACTTTATTCCTAACATATACAGATATGAACATACATATTACAGAAATACAAACATATTTATGTTTCAAACTTTTGGAAAGATAAAATCTACAGTCTGAAGTTCTTTGTATTCTGGGAGAGTTCAAGATAGTTTTGAAATATGTCCAGACAATACTTCATCTTAAATAATTTTAAAAATCCCCCTTTTTCCAATGTGCGATGTGGGATTTTAGCATGTGTAAAGAACTTTTAAAGCAGCACAGTAATAGAGAATTTTATTTCATTCTGTAGTTTCATCAGCATTTATTGTTCCTGAAAGAGTTGTTAAGAAAACATACTGGTGCTTATTTATAGTGCTGACTGCATGATTGATAAAGTACTTGTTTTGGAGTCTATGAAAGTGTTTATACTCCCCGCAGCCAAGACACTAAATCAGCCCCATTCCATGTACATGGCCATAAGCCAGCTACTCTCTGCCTTCAAGAGGGAGGTCCATACACCACAGCAAAGGGCAGCTACCAAATTAACATAAATTATTTATTCTATCTATTAGGTATGTTAGTGTTTCACAGCAATGATGGACTACTCTGATAAATGTTTTATGAAGCCTTCACCTGTCTGGGGAGTTGAACTCTTCCACCCTTGGCTAAGAGCCAGATGGATGCCTGTAAGATATGGGGAGTCCACAAGCATCAATTGATATGCAGAGTTAAGCCCTTGGTTTTATTCTGCCTTATTCCTTGTCTCTGTTTCTACTGAGTACTACTACAATGCTAACCACAGCTTGACTTTTACAATTTCTCTACTGACATCTTAGAGGATATAAAATTTCCAGCCAGAAGGAAAACAAAATCTTGTGCTCAATCTAACTTGCTGTAGTAATTGTCCTATGGGCAGCTCTCCTGATGATCCTGCAATGAGTCAGACCCTTGTAAGTGTTGCACAGTGGTGAACATATCACATGACAATGAGTCAAATGCATAGTTTAGATGATGGGTTGGTGTTATGTTGTGTTATAGGTTGGACTTGATGATCTCAGAGGTCCTTTCCAGCCTTGTGATACTGTGATACTGTGATGCTGTATCTCCAAATGGATCACCAAGACACCACACCACATAGTACAATAAATTCTATCTTCCAATGTTACATGCAATTCCTACTGATGTTAACACAGAAAAGAAAGATTTTGGAGTAGCCAGTGCTTATAAAATATGTCTGGTCAAAAAACTACTTTGCTTCTCCGGGGATTGTTTTATTGTTTGTGGTTGTTTGATCAACTAGACAAAAAGTCTTTTCTGCAATTCTGTTCTCATGAAGATGGATAGAAAGGAAAGATGCCAAGCTGTGCACTGTAATGTATTCATGAAATCCTAATGATGCCATTGCTTAGCAGCACACCAAGTCACAGTATCACAGTATCACAACGTTGGAAAGGACCTCTGAGATCATCAAGTCAAACCTATAACCCAACACAACACCAACCCATCATCTAAACCATGGCACTCAGTGCCTCATCCAGTCTCCCCTTAAACACCTCCAGGGTCGGCGACTCCACCACCTCCCTGGGCAGCGCATTCCAATGGCCAATCACCCTTTCAGTGAAGAACTTTTCCTAAGATCAAGCCTAAACCTCCCCTGACGAAGCTTGAGTCCATGCCCTCTAGTTCTGTCACTGGTCACCTGAGAGAAGAGACCAAACCCTGCCTGACTACAACCTCCTTTTAGGTAGTTGTAGAGAGCAATGAGGTCTCCCCTGAGCCTCCTCTTCTTCAGACTAAACAGCCCCAGCTCCCTCAGTCGCTCCTTGTAGGGCTTGTGCTCCAGCCCTCCTCTGGACACACTCCAGCATCCTGACATCTTTCCCAAACTGAGGGGCCTAGAACTGTACACAGTATTCAAGGTGAGGCCTGACCAGTGCCGAGTACAGGGGGAACGATAACTTCTCTGGTCCTGCTCGCCACACTATTCCTGATGCAGGCCAGAATGCCATTGGCCTTCTTGGCCACCTGGGCACACTGCTGGCTCATGTTGAGCTTCCTGTCAACCAGCACTCCCAGGTCCCTTTCTGCCTGACTACTCTCCAGCCACTCTGTCCCCAGTTTATAGCTATGCATGGGATTGTTGTGTCCAAAATGAAGTACCCGATATTTGGACTTATTAAACATCATCCCATTAGAATCAGCCCATCTCTCCAGTCTGTCCAGGTCCCTCTGTAGGGCCATCCTACCCTCTAACAGATCAACCCTTCCTCCCAGCTTGGTATCGTCCGCAAACTTGCTGATGATGGACTCAATCCCCTCATCCAGATCATCAATAAAGATATTAAACAGGACCGGACCCAACATCGATCCCTGGGGGACACCACTGGTGACCGGCCGCCAACTGGATGAGACACCATTCACCACCACTCTCTGGGCTCAGCCATCCAACCAATTCCTAACCCAGCACAGAGTGCTCCTGTCTAAGCCACGGGCTGCCAGCTTCTCTAGGAGTCTACTGTGGGAGACAGTGTCAAAGGCCTTGCTGAAATCCAGGTATATCACATCCACAGCCTTCTTCTCTTCCACCAGGCGAGTCACATGGTCATAAAAGGAGATCAGGTTGGTCAGGCAGGACCTGCCCCTCCTAAACCTATGCTGGCTGGGCCTGATCTCTTGGCCGTTCTGCAGGTGCCGCAGGATTGCACCCAGTATTATCTTCTCCATAATTTTACCTGGGACCGAGGTCAGGCTAACAGGTCTGTAATTACCTGGATCATCCTTACGGCCCTTCTTGTGGATGGGCATCACATTGGCCAACTTCCAGTCTTCCGGGACCTCTCCGGTGAGCCAGGACTGTTGAAAGATGATGGAGAGCGGCTTAGCAAGCTCATCCACCAGCTCTCTCATCACCCTAGGATGGATCCCATCCGGCCCCATAGACTTATGAGGGTCCAAGTGGCTCAGCAGGTCTCTAACTTCCTCCTCATTTATTGCAGGAGGGCCATATTACACCCTGCCCCCATCAACCACTTCAGAGGACCAACTGTCGAGCGAACAGACTTCCTTACTGTTGAAAACTGAGGCAAAGAAGGCATTAAGTACCTCAGTCTTCTCTGCATCTTTGGTTACTATATTTCCCTCCACATCCAACAAGGAGTGGAGGTCGCTGCCGCCCTTCTTTCTACCATTGATATATTTATAAAAGCTCTTCTTATTGTCCTTAACAGAAGTGGCCAATTTAAGCTTCAGCTGGGCTTTTGCTTCTCTTATTTTTTTTCTACACGACTTAACAACATCTTTGAACATGACCTGGCTTACGTCCCCTTCTTTTCAACAGCGATACATCCTCTTTCTCTTACTTAGCTCCTTCAAGAAGCTCCTTATTCATCCAGGCCGGCCATCTGCCCCTACGACTCTTCTTACAACACATGGAGACAGCACAGCCCACTCCTGCGCCTTCAAGATTTCATTCTTGAAGTGCATCCAGCCTTCCTGGACCCCCTTGCCACTAAGAACTATTTCCCAGGGTACTTTGCCTTAATATCAGATTGAAAATTTCCTTCTTCCAATAAAATGTCAAAATATTAACTTGTCATAATTCAGATATTTTGTGATGTAGCAGGAGCAAAGTCAAAGGATTGACAAGTGTGAGTCTAAATAACAGACTCTGGCAATCATTTCTATTGATTGCAAGAATCCTTCAGGATTCCTCCTTTAATTAGCACTGCAGTTGTTCTACTGCCTTGAGAAATGTTATGGCAATATTTATGGCTGCAATTGAATAGAAGGCATTTGTAGTGGAGAAATACACACGTGTCATGGCTGGTCTTGCACTACTTTTATTACATGAATATAAGTACCACTCAGGCACCTGCGAACTCTTATGAGAAAATTGTGCTGCTGTGTCAAAAACCCCAGTCATCTTGGAGAGTGCAGTTTAGTGCCACTGTAATGCTATCATGCTGTCTCTGAAGTTTTCTCAAAACCTTTCTTAGGGAAAAATAAACCAACGAACAAGTTCTTTCTGTTATACATGCTACAAAAAAAAACCAAAACGCAGCCCAACAAAATGATCAATGAAAAATTTTCATCAAGCACCTTAACCAGTAACATTACATTGGTAATTGTAGCAGTAGTATAACTGGCATAGGCTGAATATCCTCTTAAATTTGGATAACTGGAAAGAAACTAAACATTTAGTCTTTGATGCTGAAATATTTTTTTATTATTCAACTCTTTCTTGAAATTCCCTCTTCTTCACATTCTCATCATATTTTCTTCAGACATAGCATATAGTCAAAATAAGCTCTGGGACATGAACTTGTTGGAGCGTGTCCAGAGAAGGGCCAAAAAATGACCAGAGGGATCTCTCCTATGAGGACAGGATGAAAGAGTTGGGGCTGTTCAGCCTGGAGAAGACGAGGCTCCAGGTGGACCTTATTGCGCCCTTTCAATATTTAAAGTGGCTTACAAGAAAGATAGGGACAGGCTTTTTAGTAGGGCCTGTAGTGATAGGACAAGGGGTAATGGTTTTAAATTGAAAGAAAATAGATTCAAACCAGATACACAGAAGAATATTTTTTACAGTGAGAGTGGTGAAACACTGGAATAGGTTGCCCAGAGAGGCTGTAGGTGTCTCCTGACTGGAAACATTCAAGGTCAGGTCAGACAGGGTTCTGAACAACCTGACTGAGTCGAAGGTGTCCCTGATGATTGCAGAAGTGTTGGACTAGACAACAGAAACCATTCTATGATTCTGTGATTCTAATACTTTCCAGGGCTACAGGCATATTGTTGCTGTATGTTCAGATATCAACTCATTTGGTCATCACCAGGACAGAATTCAGCTTCATCATAAAGATTACAAAGTTTGGACAAGGTTTGTGTTTTAGGTGTAAATGAGCAGTAATCGTACATTTTAAAAGAAATATTTAGTACAAAGCCACCATATATATGTTAAGAGTTAGGAAAAGTTGTAATGGAGAATAAGGATTAAGTTCAAAGAGGCTAGAGAGCAAGGCAGAGCCTTCATGGCAGCCTCTGAGTGCTAATAAGGCTAAGAAGATTCCAGATCAAATGGCTGTAAATAGGCATGCCTATGCTGTGAATATGAGTATGGGCAATATTTTCCAGACAGCATTCACTGGTAAATCACTTTCTCTTTTATCATTTTCACCCAATTGTATGTAGAACCAAGACTATTTTTGTTCCCCATCCCAGTAAAATATACTCTCACTGAAGAAGACATCATGTAGACAATGCGAACTGATTTTAGTATATTAATACCCAAATGGCCTAGAAAATGTCTGATAGTCTTGGCCTGTGTACTCTTTGGTCTCTGTAAGACTATTACTTCTCTCTTGCTAGTTGCGTGCAATTTTTTATATCTTTCAGATCTCTCAGGATGGCCTTTTCTCTTTGATATGGTTTATTTTTATCACTAATGACCATATGAATATTTTTTGCATCTTTAAATGAAGGTCCTTTTAACGACCTACAGTAATCACTGGTGTAAGCAGAAGAGTAATATGAATCAAATATAAATATACCCAGAGCTGTAAAGTTTGTAGTCCAGGAGGAAAATGCTATTAAGGAAATAGGACCATATTAACTAATATTTTATTTTCAATTATAACAATAAATAATACCAATAAATTTCTATAAAAACTAATATAGTGCATATTAGATATATTACATTCTGCATATGAATTACTGAGCAACCTTGACCTGCTTATTGCATGCACCTTGCATCCACAACAAAATTAGTTCTTAGGTTTTTCCCTGATGCTTGTTACTGAGTAGCCTACAACACAGAAGAGTTGACCTTCTCAGCTTGCCAACATGCTGTTTTCTAAAATTCCTAAATATTTATCCTCCTGCTCACAAGTAGGAGTGCTTCATTACCTGTGTACTTCAACTGAGATGGTCAAGACCTGTCCTATAGTTGCCAGTCACTCATGGCTTCTGTTGGCTTCAGTGTACTGACTTGTCAGCTTCTACAAAATCAGACTCCGGCTGTCTTGGGATGGGGACCCAGAAAAAAGGGAACATATCATTAGCGGTCTAGTGTGGTTATTTTCTTAGTATAAAATGAAATCCACGAAGTTGCAGTCTGGAATCAACTTCTACCACAGTCTGCACAAATCCTCACTTTACTAAGTTTATAGCTATCTGTTTAAATTCTTATTGTTAACCTCATCCTTTGAAATAATGCATGTGGTTCTTTCTTTTATATATACACGATCTTCACAGTGAAAATAGTAGAGCAATCCTTTCCAAGGAACAGGGTGTGCTGGTCAAGTTGAATTCTTTACATATGTGTCCCAGTAAATGTCATATGTCAGTCTCCTCCTGTGTCACACCAGGAAGACTCCCAGAAAACTCCTGAGAGCAGGTGTGATTAATGTCTATTTACTTCATAGGTGAACGAAAGTCAACAAACATTTTAACAAAAAAAATTTCTGCAATAAACTATGTGAAGAGTCAGAAAATTTGAATTATCTATTACAGGAATAATTAGATTGCATCTAGGCTGTGGAAGATACTACCATATAAAATGTTCTTTATTATATAGTGATTATAGATGTTTGGTTATAAATGAAACATGGGATGGATCTGACTAGTAGAGTATGTTACATTTCATATCGTGTTTCCTTTGAAGATTCATAATATGATTGTTTTCATGTTTTGACAGGTTTTTTGGTATTTTTCTGTGGATGGGCATTTTTGGTGGAACTTTTTTTTACCTTGAGTGATTATTAATACACTGTCTGCTCTCATGTTTTGGTTTCTTCTGTTAGCTGGAACACTCTTCTAGAATCTGTGTTTCTGACAACAGTCAAATACAAGTTACACAAATTGCAGAATATTTATGCGACATAAGGAAAGACTGTTCAGGTGTTGCATGAGCACAGTTCCATTTTCTCTCAGACCACTTCACTTCCAGGACCAGTGTCACGACCATCATGCAGTTAAAAAGCTGGAACAAAAAACCCTGGGATGCTATCTGCTTTCCAGCAAGCCCATTTGGATACTTCACAGTTCATTTTGAAGACCTGAACTATAGGGGAGCATAGTGCAGATATACACCCCATCTCACCCCTCCCTGCCTGACCCCTCCTGTGTCCCAGAAGCTAGTTAGGTTCCACACAACCTCATATCTATGCCTGCCTGGACCTGGATGGGATTAGTGCTACATTGACTCCAGCATATCTAGGAAGCTAAGGAAGCAGTGCAAGTGTGCTTTATTGGATGGCAGCCCAGGCATGCCAAAGCTGATCCTGAGCCTGATCGCAAGGGGTAGGACTGGCTCCTGAAAAGGACATCAGCTTCTCTGTCCTTTTTTCTCTCCAAGGACTCATTCCATGCTCTACTTGTTGTACCTGAGTCAGAACTTTCAGGCTTCTGGGAGGATATGCTGCCTTGAACACAGTACCTGAGCCCATGCTAACTCTTTTATTTGCACTGTATCATATCATGCCAGAGGCAACTAGCCCACCAGGAGTACCAGTGATAGAAGTGAATTGTAGTTGCTCTGTGTAAGAAAAATGAGATCAAGGTGAATTGATGTTAAACTAGAGCTAATAAAGTTTATTTGTTTCCTGGTGGAGACACTGGTGGTGCTTTGCACCATATTCTCTCTGAGTAGCTATACTTACTTCATGCAGGGCACTCCTGCACCCTTTCTCTTTGATCTGTAGACTACTGCAAAGAAGGTGTGGCCGCGTAGTTTGAATTTAGGTGTCTAATTGAGGTGCTAAGAATCACTATTGAAAGGTGTCTACATACCTCTGCAGTCTATCTTAGAGAATTTACACTCTTGATTATAGGTGCTGTATATCAAGTAATGAAAGTAGTTGAAAGTAGACGGTATATATATCTACCAAAAGGGGGTTCAAATCACACTATGGCACAGTAGTCTATTACCCAGAAAATTACTTCAGCAATCATTATCTGAAAGTAATTTTTTTAAAAAAATTGGAAAGTTGAAAGAAAATTCCAACCCACTTTTCTCCTTTCTAGAGCTGTTTTTCAGTTCATAGCAAGTAGAGGTAGAAATACTTCATAGCTACCAAAGCACTCAACATGGACAGGGAACCGTGGACAGAAAAGAGTCCTTTTGCAGCATCTGTTAAGAAAGAGGGAAGTGAAGTTACACGCCAGATGTACAATAACTTAGGAAACTTTTATTTAAGAAAGAATAAATTATGAAGCTGAAGTGATTTTAGGACTCACAGAAATAAAATCTTCAACAAATATTCCTACAGGCACATTACCCAGCGATAGTTGGATGAAAAACATTGAGAGAAAAAATCATGGTAAATACCGTCCCTTTTTTGAAGTAAAGAGCAAGCTTGTATTCTGTATAAGAGTAAAGCACTGAAATAGTCTCTTGGAGGGCATGAAAGTAGCTCATGTGTTGAAGATCAACAGCAGCTGGGGAAGTGCTGTGGTAATGATGACAGACATGGGTAGTGAGGCAGCAAGAGTGGTGATGGAGAGCAGTGGTACAAATAATAAAAGCTGCCTTTTACCCACCAGTATTTTCTCTGGACTGCCACATACTCCAGGGACTGATTATCTCAGATGCTTCTTAGCTAGGATAAGGAGGTTACCCTGCATTTGAACTGCTGCCCTGGATCTGTGAGAGGTTAGTAATCCTGCCTGCTGCCAACTTACGATGTAAATCTGTGTTTATCTATTACTGCATTATCATTTATGGTGTTTCTTTATCCTGTTATTAAAGTTCTATTTGATCTAACCACTCTGACCTGTAGAGGTACCTTTCACTGCTTTGTGCCCTATTTCCCAGGTTTCTAAGAGGGAGAATTAAAGCGCAGTTCCCTAAGCTTTCAGAAGGCACTGATACGGTTGTACTGGTTTCTTGTAACAGTTAATGAACATAAACAGGTTATGATTGCTACTGTCTAGGCAGCTACAAGCTTCCAACTTATCCTTGTCTCTCATAACAAGATCTAAAGTTGAATTCAACACCTTCCATGCTGTATTTTTTAAAAATGCATTACTTTGCAGTTGTATAAGCCCTTATTGCATAGGAGTTGCATAGAAGGATCTTGTATTTGCATTTCTTCTCAGAGAAGATCTGTGTAGTTGAAAGATTAGTGTAAGATCTATTTGACATTGTAGCACTTTCCCCTGCATTTACAAGTGCTCTCCTGGCTGTATGGTTTTGTGGCTGGATCCAGCCCCACTGAAATCAGTGTAATGATTTTATGACTGGTGGAGCTGGATCTTACCTTGCAGCCTGGAAGCCAGTTAGTCAAATACACATGAAAATTCTGAGACTTTTTGAAGTAACTGCATAATACCTACTAAGTTAAGCTGAACTAATTTGTCAGGGAGATGATTGTTCTATTTCTAAGTAAGGGCTAAGTAATCATTTTGCAATACTACTTAATGGCTTTTTATGGGGATGTTTTACATTGCCCCTATACATTTTTTTCTGGATCATTCAATTGTTATTTATATAAATTGATTCTCAAAGCAGAGTTCTATGGATGTGTTTGATGGCAAATGTACCATGCTTGGTTACCCAAACAGACAGCTACAGTACCGTGATGGGTTGGAGGTGTACAGCAGGTAATGAAACTCTGAAATGAAATTAAATAAACAATAAACACTATTAATGCTGGTCCAGATTGAAAGGGACTAAAATGAACAGCATGTTTAGTGAGCTTTTTATGGAACACATGTGTGAAGATACCAAAAGACAGCATCAGGAACACCTGTTCATTTCTTTATGTGTGATTGAATCTTTGCTCTTAATACCCTTGTCACAAAGTGTATCTTATCCCCCTGCCCCCCAACAGTTTTGACAGAGGTTAAAATCTGCTGTAGCTCAAGATTATGGAAGGGAGTTCTTGCTTTACAGAATTTTAACTTGGTGGTAATTAACAGGTCTGTGAGTACATGCTCTTGTAGCTTTTGACTTCCACACAAGTATCCTCAGGAGCATTGGCACAAGGGTTGATAAGTCACTGCATGTGGGCATCCATAAGTGAGTTTCAAATCTCATACATGTGCTTTTCCATTGCGTTTTTTTGCACTGCTTTTTCAGTTTCAGAAGCAGCTAGTTCTAGATTTGTATGTGAGAGCAAAATACGAACGTTCACTGCTTGTTGTACCTGAGGCAGGAGACATTTCTGTTCTTGCAATGCTGTGTTTGTCTTGTGGGGTAGGAAGCATATTCTAAAATTGAACCTGAAAGTACCAGGAACACAGAGCCTAAGAAAATATTTCAAGCTATAGATGTAGGGATTTCAGGGAGTGATGAGGTTTCATGAATGGGAGAAGGAGCTGGAGGTAATGTGAAACAAATTGAAGGGAGATGGGAAGCCTGGAGGTTATGGTGTTGAAGGGAGAAGACACATGGATGGATAAGATCACCAAAAGCTGGGGTAATAAGTTGTAGGCTAAATTGACCACGTGTATCTTGAACAAGAAACAGTGGAAGTGTGCACAGACAGGTTAAGGCTAGGATAAAATGATGAAAGAATGACACAGGAATAAGGGTTTTCTCTTATTGTGCCTTTTACTGTCAAGGAATACTAACAGGATAATTCTTTTTTCTTAGCAAGATAGCAAGGGTGATGTGCCTGCTGCCCATCCTCTGCAAAATTCAAATTTGTACTAAAGCTTGCCTTCAAAAAGAACCTCTTTAGTAACTGGTTGCAAGCATACTACTCAAAAGATGTTTTCCCTTTCATCACATAAAGGCAATTTTATAAGGTTATTGCTATATTACTTCAGTAGTCAATCACTGAAAAATGAATCTCACTAAGGCGTCCAAACTACAGAAGCTTCAATTCACACGATCAGTCTGATCTGTTTCCCTGCAGTTTCAATATACATGGCATCTGATTCTGACTTGGAATGAACTTTTAACTTCTCCAGAGTGTGGTCTGTTTTTTTCAATTTGTTTTTGCTTTGGGCTTTTTTTTGTTTGTTTGTTTGGGTTTTTGTTTGATTTTGCTGTTTTTGTTGTTTGTTCTTTTTATTCTGTCAAAGGCCCCTGGGGGGCCCCAACATGGGCACGTGTAAGGGAGAAATGTTCTCTACCACTGTCTTCTTGATTGATGGTATTTGCAATAGGAAGTGCCCAGAATCTCCAATAGCAGTCAAAAAAAATCAGTTTGTCTTATCTTGATATTATGTTCAGAAATAAATCAGTTTTGCTATTTCTTTTTGGTCAGGAGAGATTACTCTGGTCCAGTCATAAGACTGATGCTATTGCTGCCTTGAAAGTGACAGTTTTCAACAGTTATGTGGCACAGTGAGGTTGGCGTCCCTGTGCCAAATCCTCAGATGGGGGTCCAGGAACATCTGTCTTGCCTCTGGTCTCTTGAAATCAACCTCAGAATGGGGGGAAAAATAGTTAAATCTTGAAAACTACTGTTTTACCAAAAAAATTATTATGATCCAGTTTCAGTGAGGTACTATTGGAATGGCAAATATTGTGTCTTGTTTGTGATAAATGTTAAGCAATTGGTTTTCAACACGCGCCACAGGCTGCATGTCATTTTAACTTGTAGCTCTCAGCTGCTGTTTTAGGGTCAACTGTCTTTATAAATTTTGTCCGTATATTTGTTTGTCCATTTCCAGTTAGTCATTGATTTACAATGACAGTTCAGTGGGAGTAACTGTCCATCATCTCCAAATGCTTCTTGTTTGCTTGGAGCCCAACCAATTCAAAAATTAAAATGCCAGCAAAATCACTATCCTCCCTTATCTGTTCTCGTCTCTGATTTCCTTTGGAATGAGCTGCACCTTCTCTGCCTTTTACCACCATATGCAAGAAAAAATGTCTTTTTTTTCAGAGTACAAAATATGTCTCTTGTCTCTTGTCACCAAGTATTAATTCTGATTCTTTCTCTGAAAGAGAAGGTGGAAGTTCTAATAGGAAAAATTACTCAACACCTTCAATAACATCTTGGGATGCAAAATATTCATGTCCAATTCCCTGAATCACTACCTGCTTTCTCTGTAGTTTTCAGTGAGAAATCTGGGACAGGATCTAAATCACGTTTATGTGTTCTAGTTTCTGCAGTTAACCAAGGGCCTTTCCATAGGCAATGGGGACAGACAAATGTGTCAAGAGGGTGAATCTTTTGAAGACTCCTATTTTTGAAGGCCTCAATTCCCATCTACAAGTCAGGATAAAGCACTTTTGCCGGAACAGAAATGTATCTGGAGGATAAATGCATTGAAGAATGCAAGGCATTTGCTCTTTGAGACTACAGCTGTGTCAGAGCTGAAGAGAGACCACATTATGGAGCTTTGCAACAAAAACAGGCAGAAAACTGTGTTAGGGTAACTTTGTGATAGGACATGGAGTTTGGCTTGGCCTGTGCTTCTCAAATTTCTTTAGGCATTTGTAATGACTGAAGATATGGTAGCTGTAAGGACAGCAATTGCTTCCTTCGACCAGAGATGAGCAGAGGTCTGAGAGTAAGGTGAATTCAAGCAGAACCACGAGGGAAAACGAATGCTGGTACTAGTTGATCATAGACACTAATAATGTTTACAGCAATAAGTAAGCTGAGTAGAAAGTAAGCATTATTCTAGTGCAAACAACAGCTCTTCACTACAAAGGCAAGTACATCCCAGCATAGCAGCCTGACTTTCAGAGGAAACTGCAGGGAATGTAGTCTTTGAAGATCACCTAAGAAATAAGTGCTCAAGGCTCATAGGCTGAGTTAATCAAAGCAAGTCACCATTAACACCTCCTCCACAGCCCAAGTGATTTTTACCTCACTGCATCTCTCTTCTCTGAACACAGAATAAAAGGGTTTCCTCTACAATTTTATTAGTGATGAGTGATCTTATACAAAAACTACCATCAGAAAGCCATTAATGCCTCACTTTTATGCTGGTGTAGGCTTTTTTGGTGGGCTGTGTGTTCTCTTTTTTTTGCTTCTTTTTTTCAAGCTGAGGATAAGATCTGTGTTATGGACCTTTACGTTTTATTTATATTGCCCATTCTGCTTCACTACCTGAATCTAGATCCAGGGCTTCTCTTCACCACAGAGGGATTCAGAGACCTCTCTGGTTGGGGGGGATGGACTGTTCTGAACTTGCAGAGCAATGGGGCTCTGAATAACAGCATCCTATGGTGAAACCTCATACTTCTAGAGTTCAGACACTGATGAAATATAACGGGCCAAGGAAAAATCGTGTTAGTAGTGATATGGGCATGAGTGCGATAGAACGCACCTTCTGGATTACCTAACTCTTGGGAAAGAAGGAAATGTCAGCTGAATTACCTGATTAGACAAAGCTGATAGACAAATGCAAACATGAAGTTTGCTAAAGTTAACAGCACCCCCTTTTGAGACCTTCTGAATCACCAGGGGAAAACACTGTATTCAACAGTCCCTCACAGTAACTGTCAGGTACGCTGTAGAAACATCATGTGGAATAGCTTCTGGTAGGGAAAAACAGGGAGACAATCAATAAGGCTAACTAGAGGGACAAGGCTATAGTTTAAATGACCTTCAGTTGCCTTAGTCACAAGGCAGAGTCTGGCAGAGTTGCACTCATGCTACTCCCAGTCTCTGCCCAGGCTGTTATCGGAGGTCAGACCACAAACTCTTCTGACCTGGGAGTTCTGCTGGTATTTATCACTCCAGCAAACAATACACTTGCCAGCCCAATGAGTGAAGTAGCTCTGGGTTGAAGTTGCAACATATGAGATTCATTATCTTATTGTGAAACAAGCAGAATGTTATGGAATAGCACAGATTATCAGCAAAGGATACAGAGGAACAACATCTACTTTGTCCCTGCAGGCAGGATTCTCGGGTCATGGAATAACTTCAGCAAGTTTTGCTGCGTCCAACAATTACAGGTACATAACTGCTCTTAAATGCATTGCTGTTTAACCAGTTTTCGGCCCCTGATTTTCTTGACCCTAGCAGTCGGATCGATTTTTTATGCTTACAAAATAGGATAAGGAAAAGAATGAGTCCTGTGATGCTTACAGCAGCACTTAATTTCTCTTCTTCCAAGCTTTCATTTTCAACACAAATTTGTTGGGCTCTCCCTTTGAAGTAGAACAGGGAAGCCTTATCGTTCTCAGGGATGAAAGTCTGGCTTATAATGAACTGTCTACACTAACAAATGGAAGTCAGCCGTTCTGCAGTCGAGGCTGCCCACAAGTGGCCAGGACACAAACAAATGGCTAGTGTTTGCAAAAATTAGGGAAATATTTCTCTCAATAGCTGAAGACATTAAAAAATATGTTGTTAGGCTAGATTATGGGGAGAAGAATAACTGGGTGTTCTACAATGGAGTTGAAAAGCATTAAAATATACATCAGCATATCAAAGGATAGTCCCAAGTTTAACATTCAGAGGGACTTCCATAATGTCTGATACCTAAGCATTTGGGGAAGATGAGAAGACTTAGTAGCCATGAACTGAACTGGAAGCACTGAGAGACAGAAGGAGCAAAATTCTGCTCTACAGAGTATAAATGAGACCTTAACATTAAAAATGGGAGGAAAGATAATGATCATACAAAATTCATACTTTAGAGTGTAGTGATTCAACACTTGTGGGATAAACGATGAGTGATGCATGTCTGAATGCTGCAAAGAGACTAGGAAATTCAGAGGAAAAGTGATCATCCTTATTGAGAGGCAAATTGACCCTCTTCTCCTCAAGCAACAGGAAGATGATCCAGGTTATTATAGCTGGAGAAAGGACTAAGTGATTCAGTGCATCTACTCTAGTGCTATCAGTGAAAATCAAGTCATTCTCATCTGTTGTAATCAAATGCAATTAGGTAAAAAACGAACAAGTGAGTATACTCCAGGCTTAGCCTGCCAGCATTGGATTTCAATTTAGACTTGGTTCTGCAGTTTGATCAGCTTCCCATGCCTTGAAAGAGGCCATTTCAGTTTGTGACCCAGGCCACTCTGCAGCTGTTTATTACTCCCATTTTAGCAAAAACACAGGGTCTGTGAATAAAGTGGCAAGAGAAAACAAGCAGCAAAACTGTAACTAATACCATTCATTAGTTCATCCTGCTATTAATGAGAGCACATTTTAACAGCAATATTTGGGGTTTTTTGGTTTAATGACAAATATTCCCATTAGACTCAACTTCTACTTTTGTAACAATAATCGTGGTCTTCATTTTGCTGGAAAAAGGAGTGTGATGATTACCACCCAATGGGAACAGATGGGAATTAGACTCTCCTATATACAATCTTGTGTATATTTATAAACTTAGCTCTTCTATTTGAATAAGTCATGACCAAACTGACTTGGAGACTTGATAGATGTTACATGAATGAGACTGGCAAAAAAAGAGGGGGGGGTTGTTTATTTTCCTTCTATTTCCATTGCACTATGATTTCAGAACTCACCACAGTTTCCACGCCTGCTTTGATTATCAGACACCAAGTCCATTCTTGGAGTTTGTGGTCTCAGACCAGACCCAGCAGGCGGTAGAAAGGGATCTCAAATGCTGGCAAGCAAGGAGGCCTGTAGTTATTTATGTCATAAAGTAAATGTTTTGTGCTTGGTGTTATACCTTCCTGTAGTGGTCTTACTGCTTGAATTCAGTTGCTGTGCTTCTTGCTGCAGCTTCAGTGGGCAGCAAAGCTCTCATGAGTGTGTGAATGGTCAGACCGTCCTGCAGCCATTATTTGGACATGCAGAAAAAAACAGCAAATATTTAAACAGCACCATTCAGAGCAGTATCCATCTGCTAGCACTAAGAATTCACTGGTTTTATTTTAATCATAGAGATGAAAAGAGACCATTCTGACTAGCACTAAATCTTTTTTTCTGACAAATATCTTCATTGTCTCATTTCCTCTACGATACTTATTCAGATAGATCTTTCAATCATACATCTCTAAGAAACTGGGCACCTCCCCCAAAAAACCCTTGAGAATGGGGAAAGGAAAATACTTCCCCCACTGTGAAACAGTGCAATAACCAAAAATCCATGAGTCCTAGGTATTGCAATCACAGGCTCAGAGACAAATAATCAGATCGGTGACTGGATAAGAGACTCTTTCTCCAGCAAATCTTTGAAATGTATAGTTCAATTACAAGAGTGGACTGGGAATGATAATAAAAAGCCTCAGCCTCTCAGAAAATATTAAGCTGAAATGAAGCAGAGCTGTACAACTGAAAATGGAGAAAGAGCAAGGTGGGAACTCAGAATGCTGGACGGGTTTGGAAAGACTGTTAATACAAATAAGTGTTAATGTTTTCCTTTTAAATGGAACAGACTCTAGAAACTGATGCTTCTAGGATGCAACAGCTGAAAGGGACCACTGAGACAAGGAGGTCAGATGCTCTAGTATTTTTAATTTCAACTGTGTACTTCTGAATTGTGATCTCCAAAAGCTGTGTCTGCATGGATGACAGAGGGCTGTGGTTGGAGATCACCAGCAGGGAGGAAAACTCACAGTAGTTTACACAAAATACCATTTAAAAGCTGAGTGCTTCGGCTCAAAGCAAGATTTCAGTTGGGTTACATAGAAACTGGTAAATGTTTGGGTAGAGTATAATAAAAACCCCTTGTTTTCATTCTACTGAGTTTAAATTATGGAAATTAATTAGAGACAGCCCAAGGAGACAGATTACTATGGCTACATCGATACTGCTAAATGAAACAGAACTAGTCACAGATGGGCAATGCCTGCACTATGCAGCTTTTGGCTGTGGGTTTCCTCTTTCCCTCATCCAGCACTTGTATAATGTAATGATTATTTCTGTGTGGTGGCTAAAATCGCATGAAGGCTCAGGTTTCAGTCTGCTAGACCAGTGTTTTCACAGTATGAAGCTGAGGGTATGCATTACATACCCCTGACATGTACCATGCTCCGTACTTGGGAATTCAGATGCTGGAGGACTACAAGAGTAAGGAGCCAGTGCCAGCGTCTTAAGCATCTCCACACTGTCTACTAGAAGCAAGTCCCTGCAAGGGTTATCCTCCCATTATTATTCAAGACTTGTTGACTCAGGTTAAAACTATGCCAAAGAGCATGATAAGTGATGTGAGTGACTTATGGCCCAGTGAGTAAGCTCATTGTCTGGTCCCATTTAATTTAACAATGTGGTGGAAATATTTTCATTAAAATAGGGAAGATGGGAATTAGTACAATATGAAAAAGAGGAGTGCAGAACTGATGACTGGATGTGGCTTTTCCAAAGATGCCTAGGGAATCAGAGTATATACGTGCACTGATACTTGTCTGTTAGGACCTCCAGATGCACTGCTGTTCCTGCTCCTGATGTGGCATGGCTTCTCTTCTTCCCTAGTAGGAACAGCCTCTCCTCCCCAGCACCTTCCATCTCCATCCAGCACTGTGGCTTGCTCTAAAGGAGAGACTGTGAGTGGGAAGATGTGTCAGACAAGGGATTCTCTACAGAGACAGGCAGTATTGATAAGATCAAAACCACAATTCACTGAACCTTTAAATGTATCATCTGAACATTGTAGGCTATGAGGAGCCTCAGCAGACCCCAAGGCAGGGTGAATTTCTGGGAGCCTCCTAGGAACTTGGCACTTTGCTTACACTTGATTTAGCAGACAGACCGTACCAGTGCTGATGGTTTGCAACAAGGATTTTAGATTTTTGTGACATCAGGGCAGCCAGATCAATATGTGGGAGAAAAGCAGCTGAGTTTCCCTGCTCCAAGCCAAGTCACAGGCTTGGGACTTTGGGCAGCAAAACTAAGGTGACAACTAATACTCACGTGAGTAGTTTTTGAATGACATTCTCAGAAATTCAGTTCACTGGAAATTTCAAAATGTTTGGATTTGCTTTAAACAAAAAAAAAAAAAGGAATAAAAATAAAAGTATTTCCATTGAACTGGAAATTCCCCTTTTTGATCAGCTTAGAGGCAGGATCATTAGAAATATTTAGTAGAAAGCATAATCAGGAGAATCTCCATTCCCACTAGAATCAACAATTGTGGCAGCCTCCTCCCTGAGAGGGGGACTAAAACATCTTGATGAAAGTAAAGTGAAAGCTGAGAGGCAGTAAAGTAACTGTTGACATGCCTAGGGAAAGCAATGGGGAGGAGGTGCATAATTTCAGGTAAAGGACAGTTATGACAGAAAAAGAAGAGGATTTTGCAAGCCATGACTATTTTTCAAGCTGAAATGAGACAAATACTCATAACTATTAGAGGAGTTCTGATGCCCCAAACTCAACCCATTTTCTTAACACAAATTTTAAGAGAATTCAAGACGTTTATATGATGCAATAATAATCGACTTGACTCTTGCATCTAAACCACAGGGCAGGTTGAAAAATATCATCCTTCCCTCTCTGCCCATGTAAGCAAGAAGTTGGGAGTCTTGTGCTATATACCTGTATCTTAAGTCATCCAGCTGTCAGGATGTATATAGGCTATATATCTGATCCCATAGACCAGGAATACCTTTGTCTCACTTTTCAGCAGTTATTAAAAACTTTCCATCAATTTCTGGTTCTGTTACCTCTGCAAACATTGTTAAAATTGGCAGATCTGGGGAAAAAAAAAAATATTTGCCACTCCCAAAATGTGAGTAGCTCTACAGACACGACAATATTTTGTTGGAACCACTGAAATATGTACACACCAAGACAGCAACCTTACTGTTGTAATTCTTGTTCTGCCTGCCCCAGCCCATCCTATCCAGTACATTACTCTGAACTTCTTCACTGCAGATAAATGCATGGGGCTTGGAGGTTGTAGTTCTTTAGGCAGTTATGAAATCTAAGTATTGAGGTTACACTTCTGTAGGGTGTCAGAAACAGCATCTGTGCTCCATGAATAGCAGAACATATTATTCATAATACACTATGTTTTCAGAATTACAAAATTCCCTATACTTCCCTATTCTTGGGAAAGTTAATGGCTTGTTTCATGTTTTAAATTAAACTTCAGGAACGCAAAAAGAAAACTCCAGTGGCTCTCCTGTGCAGAGGCTTTGGCCAGGCATGGATTAATCTGGGAGTGAAGGCAGAAGCAAACAGACCTTTAACCCTCAGTGTGTGACAGAGAGCTGTCCCCACCTGCTGGCCTCCTTGTCTCGTCAGGCCAATATCTGTCTCCAGAGAAATAGCTGAAAACTACTTCAAAGTTATAAAAGTAAAAGGTTGAATTTCCTAAAATGGGAAATTTTTGTGACAGTTTCTTACTAGATGAAATGCTCATAAACATATCATGTGATGAGCGTATAGTACAGCCCATATGAAGTCAGGAGCACAATAGCTGGGGTAAAGACAGCGGTGTCTTGCTAAACAGCACGTATGCAAGTACCACAAGTCTCTTTAACAGTACAGGGCCCTCCTCTTGGCTGTGTCAAATATTTTATGGGATTATTTCTGTACAAGCTATTTCTAGATGTGGCCTGGGTCAGTGGTTTCAGCTGGCTGGATATCTAAGTATCTGTTTACAAGCGTCAGGGTGGATCAAATGTCACTCAGAGGGAACTAGAAAGTACACATCTGCTGGTGCTCCACTTCAGGGCTACAACTGTTCCATTTGAAAAAAAATAAAAAAAATAAAAACACACTAAGTAAATGTCACTGCCATTGTGTGAAGCCATTTAAACATTGCATTTGCAAATGGCTTCAGGGTTAGTATCTGCAGTGCAGTAGGCTCAAGTCAACAATGACAAATAAAAGCACAATTCAACTCCACCACCACAAAGAAGAGAAACATGAGACTGGCATAGAAGTTTGATAAAAGACCTTTTTTTCCTGTTGGCTGTTTGCTTTCTCTATTCCTTCTGCTCACTTAGTCAATATTATAAAAAACATTTCCAAAAATATCTTCAAAGAGAAAGCAAAAGAAAAAAGTGCCATGCCAGGAATAATTTTATATGCGTGTCCCTCTGTATGTATGAGGTCATTTGAAGTGCACAAAATCTATCTGAACAAATTTAATTAAAAATTTAAATATGCATGGAGTGAAGAGGATTGTGACAAGCCATATTAAAAGTATGAGGAAATGCAAGAAATACAGAAGAACAGTAAGAAAACCTATAACATGACAAGAAAAATTACCTTGTTGGCAAAACATACACTTTTGAGTATGATAACTTACATAACAGGACAATCTAATAGTAAAGGACATCATAGCTATGCACTGATTCTGAACTCCAGGCAGGGGAGGAGGTTGGACTTGTTGAAGGCCTCTGGGTGACAGTGAGAGACAAGGAGGACACGGCTGATGCCGTTGTTAGACCAGGCCACCGAAACACAGAATATCTGTGGTGGAAACCTTTTTCATTAATAACATGACAAATTGTTCAACATCCAGAGCCAGAGAGTCACGAGAGAGTTTAACTGTCCAAAGTATGGTCAGGAAAGGAAAACATCAGGACAGAGAACTCTTTGCAAGCTCTAAATTGAAAAGGATCAGTCACCATTTCTGATGTGAAAAAAAATAACAGACAGAGGACAGGATATTCTGGATGTGGTTCTAATCAGTGAAATGTAGTTGTCTGAGAACAGGATGACGAATGCCAGCTTGGAGACAGTGAATATGAAATCATAAAGTTCACAATCCTAAGAAAGAAAATAGGGGGAAAGGAGAAAATCATGGACTGAAGCAGGCCAGCTTCCACCAACTTAAGTCAATAGCTTGAGGAAATGTCATTAAAAGGAAAGTAAAATGAAAATATAACTAATTTCTTATGGTAGAAAATATAAGATATCACTATTAGAAGGGAAAAGTACTGAGAGAAGAGTTTAGGTAAGCCAGAAGTTTTTAATTGATCTCAACCTCACAAAGTTCCACCCAGAAAATGAAAATCAGATCAAATTCTAAACCATATAAAATAACAGCACATATACATGAAGTCCAGCCAGAAAACTAGGCCACAAAACTAACTTATAATGAGAAAACACTTTAAAGACTAATGTGCACTAATAATAAGGAAGAGCAAGGAAAATGTTGTTTTTCCTGCCTATTTTGGGGAGCAGGGAGGGAAGATGATTACATACCTGATGATCCCAAGGTCAGAGTATTTAAAACCTGCATGTCAGCTGCAGGCACATGACTAGCATAATTAATGTTCATAACAAAGGGTTAAGAACTCAATCTAAAACAGCGAAGAAACAGGATCAGAAGAGTGTTACGAAATGTTATGAAGTCATCAAGACCAGGTACACTATGGCATGAGATATTTTAAGAATGAGATAAATCAAATTTTCCATTACTCGAGAAATCAGGAAAGATGGCTAAGAGATATAAGACTGAGAGAGGACAAACATAACAGCTGCCTTTTAAAAGAAGAGAAGAGAGAGCAGTAGAAGAAGAGCTTGGAAATAATAAACTAATAAATTTAATTTCAACTTACATAAAAAAGCCACTAGAATCAGTCAAACTATTTGCAAACTCTTGAAAGATAGCAGAAAATGTAATAGTATAAAAACTAATTTGCTATTGCATATCTTTCTAAACCCATTTACTTTAATTTGATACTGTCAAAATACAAAATTAGGGTTTTACAGGGAACTGTCTTTGTTATGACTTCATTCAATGTTTTTATTAACAATCTAGAGAACAGTCTATTAAACTTGCATATCAGACAAAGCTAGAAAGAACTGCAAATATAAATGTGTTGGAAGACATAACGCAAATTTAGAATTATCTTGATAAATTGCAGTAGTGGAATGAAAAAATAGACTAAATGTAACAAGGATTATACACTGCATTCAGGTGGGAATAATCAAATATAACAAAAAAAAACGCTAAACCAAAAAACCCACCCCACCCCAAAAAACCCCACAACATAGGCCAGGAATTAACTTTTTAAGAATTGATTTTTCAGAGCAGTACCTGGAGGTTATAGGTCACAAACTTAAGAAGTATAAAAAAATGCACCCCAATCTATTGCAAATGCAAGAAACGAGGAATATGTTCTGATGTTATAAACAGCAGTATAGCCCTCAAGACTTCCTTTTCTTAGCACTAATCGAACCCTGAGTAGAGGACTTTTTGGTCCCTTTGAGGCACTACACTCCAGAAAAGACACAGACCAACTGGAGAAAGCCTAAAACAATACAAGTTATAAGAGGTAGCGAATGTGATCTATGATTTTAAAACCAGAGATTAATTGGCCTAAGAAAGACAGAAGACTGAAGAGTACATGACAATTCCTTTCAAATACCGAAAAGAATTTCCACCATGGATAGAAGAATTCAAAAATTTAAATTCTGGCAAGAATAAGGGTTAAGCGTTGAGGAAAACACTGTAATGACGAACTTTTGAATCTCTGATATGGTTGGCTTTGACAGGTAGAGGAGTCTTTATCACTAAGACTTTTTAGCAAAGTTAGTCAAGAAAATATGAAAAATTAGGTAGAGATAGTTAATCCTGCTCTGGGATGCATGAATTAATTGGTTCAGGAGTAAGTAACCAGTAGGTTTCGGGTGTATTTGGCTTCTCAGTAATACAAATGTGGTTACCATGTCAAAATGATGCCATGTAAAGCACATGATGAGCAGGTGGTCTGTGCTGATACAGGAGCTACTGCTCAACCTGAGTCTCCACTTATGAAAAGAAGTAGTCATTGGGTCCTGTTTAGGATTTTCCTGGAACTCAGATGTATATTCAACTTGGCCCCCATCCCATGATAGAGCTCCATAGTGCTGTAAGAGCATTATTGTTCATCGTAATCCTGCTCCTTGGCCTCACCAAAGCATACGGTGCACAACACACTGCTTCCATACAAGATAAAACATTGTTATGCAGCTCCATTAACCAGAAAGCCTGGACAGCCTCTAAAACTGGGTTACTTTTGAGGTCATTTCTCTGTCAGTTGACTTTTGGTCTCACTGTTTTCAGTACCATTACAAGTGCTGAGAATCATCAAAGTCCAAGCATGCAGGATCACAGTATCACAGTACCACAGTATCACAGTATCACAAGGTTGGAAAGGACCTCTGAGATCATCAAGTCAAACCTATAACCCAACACAACACCAACCCATCATCTAAACCATGGCACTCAGTGCCTCATCCAGTCTCCCCTTAAACACCTCCAGGGTCGGCGACTCCACCACCTCCCTGGGCAGCGCATTCCAATGGCCAATCACCCTTTCAGTGAAGAAGTTTTCCTAAGATCAAGCCTAAACCTCCCCTGACGAAGCTTGAGTCCATGCCCTCTAGTTCTGTCACTGGTCACCTGAGAGAAGAGACCAAACCCTGCCTGACTACAACCTCCTTTTAGGTAGTTGTAGAGAGCAATGAGGTCTCCCCTGAGCCTCCTCTTCTTCAGACTAAACAGCCCCAGCTCCCTCAGTCGCTCCTTGTAGGGCTTGTGCTCCAGCCCCTGCACCATCTTCGTTGCCCTCCTCTGGACACACTCCAGCATCCTGACATCTTTCCCAAACTGAGGGGCCTAGAACTGTACACAGTATTCAAGGTGAGGCCTGACCAGTGCCGAGTATAGGGGGAACGATAACTTCTCTGGTCCTGCTCGCCACACTATTCCTGATGCAGGCCAGAATGCCATTGGCCTTCTTGGCCACCTGGGCACACTGCTGGCTCATGTTGAGCTTCCTGTCAACCAGCACTCCCAGGTCCCTTTCTGCCTGACTACTCTCCAGCCACTCTGTCCCCAGTTTATAGCTATGCATGGGATTGTTGTGTCCAAAATGAAGTACCTGACATCTGGACTTATTAAACATCATCCCATTAGAATCAGCCCATCTCTCCAGTCTGTCCAGGTCCCTCTGTAGGGCCATCCTACCCTCTAACAGATCAACCCTTCCTCCCAGCTTGGTATCGTCCGCAGACTTGCTGATGATGGACTCCATCCCCTCATCCAGATCATCAATAAAGATATTAAACAGGATGAAGCATGTTTGAAGTAATCTTGCGCAGCAATTTTCACCCAGGCAGTGTTTGAGGGCAAAAAGACTTTAGATCTTGTGGATGGACAGCCAAACCTTTTTTGACAACTTTTTTGATGCCCATGGCAGAACATCATGGAGGAGAGAAGGACTTGTGGAGCAAGAACAAAAGGGTCTGGAGATCTGCATTTTCACTGCAAGGTAGTAACAGCTCAAGGAAAAGGAAAAGCTATTGGTGTAATCCCACCAGCAAAAAGGGCTGTTTAATACAGAAACCTGGAAACTACAGAGCAGTAAGCCTGTTTTTTACACCTAATTAGATGGATGATACAGAGCAGCGTTGTGAAACACATGAATTAACATGGTCCTTTGGGAGAGTCAATGTGCTACCACAAATTGTCTTAGAACTTCCACATATAGAACTATATTCTACATTGAAAGACTACATTGTAAAGCATTTTAATGATACTCTAACAAAGTAATATTAAGACAAGATTTTCTTCTACTGGTGTTATGTTTATCTCAAATGGTGAGTTGTTGAAAGAAAAAAGCTCTTCAGAAAGAGTTAATGTCACCCTCAATACAAAGTGTATTGGTTATGTACAGAAGGCAATGAGACATATTCTGTCAGCCTGATTCAAATCCCTTGTCATCAAACAACCCTAAGACCTCTCAATTATACGACTTACCTAAATTAAAGGATGCTACTATTCCCGGAACTAACAGATTTATGAAAACAAGAAACAAATTTACGTTGTGGTTTTGGTTTCATTCTTCAACTAGCCCAAGAAATTTAAATGTCCTGCTTAATACACTGTGACCTTGGTCAAATTCTTTTCTGTTGTCTTTTGCATGGTAACAGTAGCGTTTCAGCTGTAAGTGAATTTGACTACCCAAATAATGAAGCGCAGTCTCCATGATCTCCTTTCCTCCTAAATTCAAGAGACAAGAGAACCTGGGGCAGAGAGGGGGAATATGTAGAAAAAGTTGCAGAAAAATGCTTATAAAATGTAGATACGCAATGAGTGCATGCTCTGAGCAATGAAATGTAAAATACTTTGAAAAGTGAGCCAGTTAAGTCTCTAACATATTGGAATTTAGGAATCTAGGTGAAGGAATCAATCCAAGAAAGCCTTGTTTAATGTGCTTAAACCTTTGAGACACTTTAGACACTATAATTTTAGGCAGAAGCTTCAGTGGACAGCTAAACTTGTGCTATTGACAGAAAAAAATGCAGGACAATATGGACACAGATGTGTAAGAAGTGGTCTCTGGCTCTGGATTTCAATTTTGCAGTACGTGGCTGGTCACAATCTTAAATAAGCACTGAAAACACCAAGGGTGGGATTCAGTTAAGATCTACAGTGACAGTTGCATATTATTTATCTTAATTATATTTTTCATTGTTCATTTGCAGTAGTTCCTCTGGCTAATGTACCTGTAGGATGCAGAACAGGCTAAAACTCTTTGTCTTAAAAAAAGGGCACTGAATATTCTAGCTGAAGAAAAACATTTACTTCTACTCTCCTCCACCTCCCTTCTTTAGAAACAAAGCAAACAAAATACCTCCATTGTCACATTTCTTTTCCCAGAGAACCAAAAAGACAATATATTAATTGCAGTCAGATAGGTATTCATTTTATATTAGCTGTAGATGAATGAAGACATGATGGATGCCTTAGAAACAAAAGAGAGAGCAAGGGACTGCAGGCTGTGGCAGGTCTTTACTCCATTTTCCTTTCTCACAGCCTGTGCCTTCCTCTCCTGCATGCATGTTCATATTGATGCCTTGGAGATTAGTCCCTTAAAGAAAATCCTGTTTCCACAGAGAACTGGTTGGTTAGGCAATTATTCTGCTTCCACATAAAGTATTCAGGGAAACTTTGCTCTGTATCTTTAAAGGAAGTAACCCAGACAACCCACAACCTAAAATTTTCCACATATTCAGAGGCTGAGAGCAGAGCTGCTATTAAATACTGGTATTATTTTTGCATATAGCAAGCACTGTGCATTCCCAGCTCTTGGTACAAGTCTGATCATGGTTGGAATATGCATTTTCTTAGTGTGGTTTCTTTTTGTGGCAAGCAACTGTGTGCCATAAAAAAATGACACCAATGGTACTTTTTTCCCTGCAATTCAATTTACAATGAAAATTTAGATTAAGAGTACTTCTTTTAGCTATACTTATATCTTAGATAAATAGACAACATTAAGAAGGTAAGGTGAGGAAAGAGGAGGCACTAACCCACACGCTGCACAGAATTATAACTTGCTTCTATCCTGTGAACAGAAATTTTGATTGAACATACAACATATGCTTAAAAAATTGATTTACATCCTATATAGGTTATCACTTAAGTTTCACACAACAGTAGTAGGGTTTTTTTTACTTCCATAAGTTTTCTAAAGTCATGGCATAAAGGAGGAAACACACATTTATCTGAACAATCCCCCTCTTACTTCTAAAATGCTAACATATTCCTTTTATATGCTCCATTTTTTCATTACTATCAGTGGAGGTTAATTTGATAAAAATGTTATAAATCTGAAAAAATATGGATTTGTAGTCCTTGTATCTGGAGATCAGTACAAGTGGAGCTCCACCGGATCAATACTTGTAACTGTCCTGTTTAACATCTGTATCAATGATCTGCAGGATGTAAAGTACACTCTCATCAAGTTTGCAGATAACACCAAACAGGGAAGGACCAACCAGTCAATACAGTCAAGGGCAGGGCTGTCCTCCAGCAGGATCTAGAGGATCTAGAAAGGCTGGAGCAAGGGGCTGACTTGATGAACAGTTGGACGTGATGATCTCAGAGGTCTTTTCAGACCAGATGATTCTATGATTCTATGATTCTATGGGTCTATGTTAGGAACCATATGAAATTCTGTCAGGACAAATGCAAAAGCTTGCCCTGTGAAGAAAGAAGCTCCTGCAGTGATACAGGCTGAGGACTGACTGCGTGGGGAGCAGTCCTGCTGAGGGGGACCTGGTAGGCTTGGTAGACAGCAAGCAGTGAAGTTCAACAGCACCACAGTTCGCCTGAATAGGAGCATAGCCAGGAGATCAAGAAAAATTATTATGCCCTTTCACTTGACAGTCATGAAATGACATCTTACATACTGTGTCCAGCTTTTTCCCCCTCCCTACAAGACAGACATTACCAAACTGGAGTGAGCCCATTGGAGGGCTACCAGGATGCTCAGGGGCCAGAGCATCATGCCTGCAAGGAGAGCCTGAGCAATGCGGCAGAAACCACACATACAGAGAAAGGAGTATTTATATTAGCTGTTGTTGGTAACATTGGGTATTAGGTCAGACCAAACAGCCAAAATTCAGGTGTCTTCACCAAATGTATTCAAACCACATTTGCTTTTCCAGGCTTTTAAGACGATTGGTTAGCATCTGGAAGGGTCATAATACAGCACAAATTAAAAAGGAAAAGTGAAGTGCATAGGCATAGGCATACATGAACTTACACATAGTTTGAAAGGTGGATGTTTCCTATCACATGTATAAAGAATATAATCAATTCCTATATTATTGCTGAGCTAAATTTAAGATTCATGCTTCATAAGATATCAAACCCAGATATTCTGAAGCTCATCTCTGATTATTAAAATACTATCACAGACTAACAGCACAGAAAATGTGGATATTTGAAATCGAATTTAGAGGTGAAGTCCCAATTGTTTAAAAAAAAAGAGAAGAATCCTTAAACTTTGTTTTCCAGCTCCAGAGAATCTAGTCACAAACTTGCAACTTCCTCCTGCCTCTATACTGATGACCTTCACCCCTCCAAAGCCCCCCTGCTATCCCAAGCCAGGACCCCAAAGTAGCACTCACCTACAACTCTCCCCCATCTCCTGTCTTCCCATTCACACCTCAACAAGATTTCTGTTTGAAAATCGCTTTGGTTGCTTTTGCCTAAATGTGGTCATGTTGGCAGAGAAGTGTGTTTGACATTAAACCCCATGAAACTAAACCGCCTGCCATGTGAAGAATTAAAACCCCACTATCTAGTATAGAGAAAGTCCAGGGAGCTATAAATCCAGAATATACAATAGATCTACTGATTTATTATCATCTATGCTTATTCATACATATAATGAGGGAGCAGTATTTTCCCCAGTTTATCTATGTGGTATTTTAGATATTCAACTCTCATTGTTACTTGGCCAAACCAAAATAGTTCATAATAATCTGGGGACTTATTACGTTACAGGGATGCTGTATTAAACAAACACTGTAAACATCTCTGGAGCTAGAATATGAGTCTTCCTCTCCTAACACAGTGCTCCAACCACAAAACTACAGAGTCAGGATCAGGTCTGTGGTTGCAATTTCTAACCCCATGAGTTTCTAGTCATGCTTTGCCATAGATTCAGTAGCAGGAGGTAGGAGTGAAAGGCTTGAGGAACAGTCACTGGTTTGGCAGCATACACATCTCCTGGGAGAGGTGGATATCAACCCCCTAAGCAGTGGTAAGAACTAAAACTTAATGTCCTGTACACATATATTAATGGAAACACTGCAGTATTGCTTGATACTGTTGAAAGTATATAGAGTTCTCTTTCTGTGATGTTTTTTAATAAGGAAAAGGAAAGAGATAGCTCTGGCGTAGGAGTGAGAAAAGTGTATTTATGTGCCCTTAGCTTAAAATCTCAGTAACACTACCGGCAGATAGTTTCCCACATGTCAGATAACAATTACCTTAAGCAAATCAAAAATGGATGAGGTAACATATCATGGTCCATCTCGCCCCAGCTACCTGTTTTCACCCCCTGCATTTGTTCTGGCTCTCACAGGAGTGGGCAGAAAGCCAGTATGGAGCAACTGGCTGCCTGAGGACTGATCACTTGCTGTTTGCAGGTCAGTCTTTGAGGCACATCAGCTTCCTGAAGCCAAGCAGCACCCAGCCACACCATTCCTAGTGCAAGAATAAGGGAAGAACAGCATAAACCTGAGCTGCGAAAGGTGCCAGGAACTGCACTATCCCCAGCCACTGTAACCCAACAACTTTCACACGCTGGCGCCAACATTCATGTTCATTGAACCATTGTAGACGATGGGTGAGCTACAATTCTCTTGTATTCTGGGTTAGTTTCAGAAGGCACTCTGCAACACAGATCACCAAAACAGCCTACCAAATAATTGTGAGGCTCTGCAAGTGTCAGTATGAAAGGAAATGGCCTCAAGTTGTTCCAGGGCAGGTTTAGATTTCTTTACCAAAAGAGAGGTGAAGCATAGGAACAGGTTGCCTGGGGAAGTGGTGGAGTCACCATCCCTGAAGGTGTTCAAAAAACATGTAGATGTGGCACTTTGGGACGTGGTTTAGTAGGTATGGTGGTGTTTGGCTCTCAGTTGGACTGGATGATCTTATAAGTCTTCTCTAACCTAAACAATTCTATGATCTATGGTTTGTGTGGCTCTCATCGCATCTCCACTATATGAGGAACCCAGATGCTGAGCCAGCATAGTGGAGTGGAGGGAGCTGCCACAGAACTTTAAAGATCATAATGTCACTGCTGAAGTCACCGTTGCGCATGTCGGTCTCTCTCTGGTGCTTTGTCAATGTTAATAGTACCTAAATAAAGTAAGCTGATGGCACTACGCTCATTTTGACTCTTTTCTTTCCTACAGAGAAAAATCTGTACCATTGTACACGAAGTTCAAGCAGCTGTTCTCCCTTTTCCCATGGCTGAGTCTGCTCTCACTTTACTTAGCCCTGCACATACTCTGCCGCACACCTGGTTAAGGATGGTGCCTCCATTCACCTCCAGCCGTTGAATCCCAGTTCATTCCCACCCAGCAGCTGCACGTGTGGGACTTTGACACCTACTTGTCCCTAAAATCACATTCACTGCATTCCCAAACCCAACTTTTTAAGAAGGGAAACGAACCTGGTGAAAGGGCTGGAGAACAAGTCTCATGAGGAGCAGCTGAGGGCGCTGGGGTTGCTTAGCCTGGAGAAAAGGGGATTGAGGGGAGATCTTATCACTGTCTACAACTACCTGAAAGGAAGTTGTAGCGAGGTGGGTGTTGGTCTCTTTTTCCAAGTGACAGGTGATAGGACGAGAGCAAATGGCCTCAAGTTTTACCACGGGAGGATCAGACTAGACATTAGGAAAAATTTCTTCACTGAAAGGGTTATCAGGCACAGGCAGAGCTGCTCAGGGAGGGGAGGTGGCTGAGTCCCCTTCCCTGGAGGTGATTAAAAGAGGGATAGGTTAAGCGCTTAGGGATTTGGTTTAGTAGTGGACAGGTACGGTTGGACTTGATGATCCCAAAGGTCTTTTCCGACCAAGCGATTCCATGATTCTATGACACTCCCGGGCGCCAGCCCTGCCCGCACCAGCACACGCCGCCCGGTAACCCCGCGCTCTCGCCCCCCACCGCGGCCGCCCCGGACGCGGCTCCCCGCCCGCGTCCCCCGCCTGCGCTGCAGCGGCCGCCGCCTTCCCTTAGAGGGAGCTGCGCGGCTCCGCGAGAGTGCCGAGATCCGGCCGGGGCTGCGGGGCAGCCTATCCCCCCTCCTGCCCCGCTCCGCCCCGCGCCCTGACCCCGCGCGGGCAGGCAGCCAGCTTCGAGCGGGGCGCGGAGGCCGTGGTGGGAGGAGAAGGTGGTGGTGGACGTCGAGGAGGACGCGGTGTACGAGGAGAAGGCGGTTGCCGCTGAGCGCGACGAGGCGGATAGAGCAGCTGCGGGGCCGCAGGAGCGCAGCGGGCGCTGCCGGCGGCTACGGGGGGAGGGGTGCGACCGTGGGGCGGGGCTGCGCTCCCCACCGCCCCCCGGCCCGGCCTGACCCCCTCGGCTGCCCCGCCCCGCCCCGCGGGAGGGCTGCGGGCTCAGCCCCGCGCCCGGCAGCGGTCGCTCGGCCGTGTTAGTCACTGCCGTCTTCCGAGCCGGCTGCAGGGGCGCGCGATGGCCGGCGGTGCAGCGGCCGCTCGCTGAGCCGCTCCCATGGTGCCGACGCTCGCCGAGGGCCCCGCGCCCGCCGCCATCGCCCGAACTCGGGGGAAGTTCACGAGCGAGTCGGTGAGTACTGGACGGGGCCCCGTCGGGCTCCGGCTCCGAGCCCCCGGCAGCCGGAGCCCCCCGCACGTCCCGCGGCGGGGGACGGAAAGTTTCGTGACTTTTCGTGATGAAGGTGGCAGAAAACATGTCCCTGGGGTCCGGGAGATATCCTCGGGAGAATCCTTCCGGCTGCGGGGACCCGGGTGTGCAAAGCAGGGCGAGAGCGGCCGCTGAACTGCCAGCGTCCCGGTCTGCCCTGCTGGAACGGACCCGCTGGGAGCGGTGCCTCTGCGCTGCGGTTTGTTCCAGTCTGTGCAACTCCCACTCTCCTTCTTTATTTCTGATAAGTTTTCATGCTATCTCTGTTTGATTGCGTTTCGTAGCGTGTGGTCTTGTGTCAACACGTGGGGAAAAGACCGGAATATTTAAAAAAAAACCAAACAAACCCCAAATAGTGCAAGTCCTCAGAGAGCAGAAGCGCAGGGACCGGCGGCTGCTGCTGCAAGAGGGGCCCCTGGGGCTTTCTCACGGCGATGTCCTCAGCGATGTTTGTTGCAAACTCTCACTGGGCCAGTTCCAGAGACCGAATGTGCAGATGTGCTTTCCTGGCTGTTCAGCAGTGTCCATCCGTTCGGAATCTGGTGTGTAACTAACTTAACCGTGATAAGTCACAGCTCCACTTTCCTCCTCGTGTAGCAACAACAAAATACCCACACCTGGTCATCTTTCCACTCAAGTCTTAAGCAGAAGTGAGAATGAAGCAATTAAGAAAGCCCAGTCTTTATGTTGGATCCTATTTTATAAAATTCTTTAAGCAAGTGTTTACTGATAGGAAAAATTGGAATGTACCAGTTATTAAAGCTTAACTTAAATCTGAAAGACTCTTAGCCGTAGACTAGACTTGATTGCTCACATCAGTGATGAAAATAAGAGTTGGGAATGGAATCAATATAAGGAAGACTTGGTAAGACTTATTTAAATACTGGCATTCATTTTAAAAATGCCATTTTAAATATTGATATTACAGTAGGTTGCAATTGAGATATTTTGTGGCTCTGAGTGATAAGTATACTAGAAGTTATTCAGACAGCTTGAAGTATTTAAATAGGAATGTGATGTTTTTCATTTTCGCCACATCTCAGTCTTGCATTACAAGAATTGATGCTTGCCGTGTTAATTCAGGACATTAGTATGTTTTAATAATTATAAAGACTTGACAAACAAGACAACGTGCAATGCTTCTGAGGAATAATTTCTCAAATTGCCAATAAATGGTAGTGGTGATTTTATTAAATATATGAAAGTAGCAGCTGAAACTTACTGTAATGTGTAGAGAAGTCATAGATACCCCCAATAATCTTTGGAGTCAGATTCTCCCAGTGTGGTCGAGCATTATTTTTATTACCGAGCATTGTTTTTATTATTGCTTCTTGGTGTCAATATATCTGCACAGCACAGTGCAACACCATGCAAATGCATAAACCTGGGGGCTCTGTGGAAGTGTTATTTTCAAGAGCATTGTGCAGTGTGACAGCACTGCTCCCAGAGAGCACTTGGGTGCCTGTGCCATGCCAGGCGTGTTGGGAAGATGGACAGAGCTCTATTCTGCACACTTTTACCTCCCGAAGTAGCATGTGCTACTGTATGTGACCCCTTATGCCTGTTTCTAGTAGGGAAAACTCAAATAAGTCTTTGATGGCAATTTCCCTGTTTCTGGGCTTCTGCCTTTCTTTTTCTGGAGGTTATGAAATGAAAATGTGTTTAAGTGCAATACTTTATTGACCTTTAGAAAGCAGATATTCTGTTGAGAAGAAAGTCATCATCAGAAACTATATTTTTTTATTAGTAAATTAATATATACTTCAGAAATGCTTCACAGTAGCAGGGTGGTTTGCAGTAAGATGAATCTTAACGTCTTCTCTGAAAAAGATAAAGTTCCTTACTGTTTGCTGAGAATTTCAGAGGTACAATGTTTTGAGGAGGTAAAAGACAATTCAGGTTATTTTTACTAAAGGAATAAATACTGAAAAATACTTGCCCAGTCTTTTGCTTCAAGCAGTGATGGTCACCAATGCGTGAGATACTTGTATTAAATGTATGAATGCAAAAGCACAGGCACTCGGTTCAGAGTAACCTTTCAAGTATAAGGTTGTCCCACTTCATTTGTTGTCCGTGTAATCAGTAGCTGAATAATTACAACAGTAATCAATCATACATTAGCTTTAAAACTCTGTCACGCAATTCATACTTATGCTAAATACATTTGTTAGTCTTTTGACTTTGCAAAAATCCACTGAGGGCAATGCTGACACCCATGTCTTCTAAATCATGCTCACTTTTACAATTTTGAGTTATTAAGATGCTTCTATTTGTAGCAATACCATTTGTGACACATTGCCCTGCTATGTGTCCAAACTAGTGGTTATGTTTTGTGGAAGAGATTGACTGCATGGGATTGTGGTCCTATAGGGAAAAGTTGTACATGCATGAAGGATACTGGAGGTGTGATGGAGACAACAAACAGCACAGGGAATGTTGATGGAAGAATGTGGAGCCCTGATGAATTTAACAGAAAATGTTAACCTCTCTGCATTAAGAGAATACTCTTCTGGTGTGGGAGGAGTTACACTTTCCCATCTCTCCTTTTCTGTAGCCGTTTAGAGCCACACAGCATTAGGGTATCGTAGTGCTAGACCTGCTAGGCCTGCGCATCAGGCACAGGTTACTCTGGGGGGATGCATACTGAGAGAAACTGAACTCCGAATGAGCAAAGAGAAGATCTTTCACTGGATTTACATTCATTATGGAAGAGTTCTGTCTCTGATCTCTTAATAAGCTTACTGCTCTTAATCCTACATAGCGTAAGTGATATATGAAGACATAAATATGAATTATCAGTTGCATTTGCATACCATTTATAAACTTGACAATAACAGGGGTGGAGATAACTAACACTTAGGAATTTAAAAGCTGTTAAATACTGGCTTAAATCCATTACAGTCTTCAGATTCAGTTTATGAGTAGTCAGTCCAAACATAAAGTAATATTTCAGATGCTTTATGGAGTAATTTTGTCAAATACAGGTTTGTCAGCAGCCAACACACAACTGTGAGGGATAGTTGCAAAAAGTTAGGTTATTAATAATAATCATCATGTTAGAGTCAGAGAATAGCAATATGGAATTTTTTAGGTTGGAAAAGAACTTTGATATCATAGAGTCCAATCCATAACCTAACACTGCCAAGTCCACCACTAAACCATATCTCTAAGCACCACATCTGCATGTCTTTTAAATGCCTCTATGGGTGATGACTCCACCACTTCCCTGGGCAGTGTATTCCAGTGAGTGACAACCTTTTTGGTGAATATTTTTTTCTAATATCCGATGTAAATGTTGCATGATTCAAGCACTTAACTTGAGTTTGAAGTTTTACTGCCTCAGGAGAAAATGAGATTGGTAAAGCTTCATCAATCAAAAGAAAAATCAAATCCTAATCTATTTCAGGAGCCATTCCAGCACTGTGCTCACTGGCGATGGGCTTGCACCCTGTACTGTCATGGTGTTGTGGTCTTGGGCAGGCTGATAGTCACAAAGTACTCTAGTTTTTGCAAGTACTGATTCAGGTCTGGCTAGCCTAGGATGTGAGGAGAACAGAAGTATTTTTGCCTATTCTTCTCCAGGTAGAGACATCCAATGGCTGTTTCAAGCCTTGAAAATTTGCTGCACCTATAAAATTATGGGTTTATTCTAATTCCAGTGGGATTGCTCCTTTTTCCAGTAGATCATAGTATCACAAGGTTGGAAAAGACCTCTGAGATCATCTAGTCTGACCTATAACCCAACACTAACACCTCACCTACTCCTCGTTTAAACCATGGCACTAAGTGCTTCATCCAATCTGGTTTTAAACACCTCCAGGGACGATGACTTCACCACCTCCCTGGGCAGCGCATTCCAATGGTGAATCACTCTTTCAGTGAAAAGTTTTTTTCTACTATCAAGCCTAAACCTCCCCTGACGAAGCTTGAGACCATGTCCTCTTGTTCTGTCAATGGTCACCTGAGAGAAGAGACCAACCCCTGCCTGCCTACAACCTCCTTTTAGGTAGTTATAGAGAGCAATAAGGTCTCCCCTGGGCCTCCTCCAGGCTGAACAACTCCAGCTCCCTCAGTTGCTCTTCCTAGGACTTGTGCTTCAGCCCCTTCACCATCTTCGTTGCCCTCCTCTGGACGCACTCCAGCATCTCAACATCTATCTTAAAATGAGGGACCCAGAGCTGGACACAGTACTCAAGGTGCGGCCTGACCAGCGGCGAGTATAAGAGAATGATAACTTCTCTAGTCCTGCTGGCCACACCATGTTATGAACCTACTTTCTAATTGTTTTGAACAATGCCTTGCATACTGTTTTCATCAAAAAAAGCTTGAATTCTTTAGTGTTTTGATTGTTCATGAGGTCTCTGGTGCCTTCATGGGATGCTGTAAAAAGTGATTGAAAAGAAAGCAGGGTTTCTTCTAGTTTGTGGTTCATGTCCCTTGCCTCACAGGAGTTGAACAGGACTAGTTGTGACTACGTTTAGGACTAACCTTTATCTGTTCTATCAAGAGTAAAGAAGGTCTAGGATGAGAATGGAGAAGAGAAAAGCAATTAGAAGCAATGAGCTGCTGGATCTTTGGCTTTGATTACTTTCTGTGGCTGAGCCTATTAAGATGTGTCCAGGAAGTGCTATGGAACTTTTGCCTACAAAGAAATCCCAAGAAAATCATTGCTTTTGTAATGACTGTGACAGTTTAAATTCCGGTAAAGTGCAGCTCTAAAGGCACAGTCTGGTGTTAAGTAAACAGGGCAGAAAGCAACCCTGTCAGGACCCACGAGCCCGTCTGTCTTTCACAGCATGCACAGATCAAGCCCAATGAGCTCTGCTGACACAAGGGCTCTGGGCTTCCAGGTTGAGTCCTGCCTTTTGTAGGTCACGTAGTAGGACTGTGCTTGTGCAGTCAGGCAAGCCACCAGAACGAACGATTTGCAGCGTGCAGTGGGAAATCCTGCTCTTTTTTCTTGAATCGGTTTGCAGTTTTTGGGTCATCCACACGGGTAACTGAAAGATACACAGCTAAAACTTTTCAGACTTTATTTGTGCACATTCCAGACGGTGCCCAGCATGCTGGTCCAGTACATGTGGATGAACTGTTCTTACTCATGTCTGCAACATTACTGCAATAGATTCACAGAAAGCATGTGAGATCGTGCTTAATGCTTTTTAGCTGTAATTTCTGACCTTTGGAGAGCAGCAGTGAGTCTCTGGGTCTGCTTGTGCTGGATGGCGATAACAAACACTGCACAGGAGAGACGCTTGTTACATGATATGGTCACTGCTGGCCTCCTCTACATCAGCCAATTCTGCTGGTGTTGGACAACGTGTACGGCACGGAGGGACTGCAGCCTGGGACGGGGAGAAATGGCCCTCCATCTGCCTCTGAGGAAGGCTATTTTTGTGGAACTGTGTGATGAGCTCTGGTGTTTTCCAGCGCTAAGGTACCTTAAATAAGGATGACCATATCAGTTCAGAAACTATTTCAGAAAAAGTGGTCACTGCTGTAAAGCAGCCTGTGCCCCATTACTCCTGGTTCTTACTTAAATATTTTGCTCAAATAGCTAATTTCCATGAAATAATAGGTAGAGAATTGATTTATTTAATTTTACCGGGTCTAGACATACTTTTTCAGTAGCATGTAATTTATCCACCAGAAGGCACCGACAAGTGTGTTATCTAGAGTGGATGCTGCTTGGTTGTTCTGAAGGCTTTTGCTGGCCACAGGGTTGCTGGCAGTGACGTTAAGGAAGGATGGTTTGAGAGGTTTGCCTAACTTGCAGCGGAGCAAGGAGGAAAGCAAGACTACTTCCACAAAGATGCTTCATCCATCGTGGATTATTCAAGCTTATTGTGTATGATTGTGTAGAATCTTTACCTAATGTGCCCTTGTATATTTGATCCAGCTTGTGGCATGGAATGAATGAACTTAATGCCATGATGGAAGAAGTAATGCTGTTTACTGTTGTGCCCATGCTTTTACTGTAACTTGTTCTTTTGCTTTTTTTTCAATAATAAAAAGTTAGTGTTTTATTACACAAGCCAAAAAGTATTGTGAAAACCTCTGCAGGTTCCTTCCATTCTCCAGTTCTACTACTGCCAGATGAGGGCTCTCTGTGTAAGAGTCCAAGGGGACTTTATAGATCAGTGGGAATAAAAAGTCTATCATCATAAAGAAAGAACGTAGGATTTAGGAAGAGAATGCTCTTCCTGACTAATTGTTCATGTAGACATTGAACAATATAGTTGAAATCTTCGTACAGAAGCTTCTGTAGCCATACTCCTGTTTTGTATGTTGAGGTGTGAATTTCAGATATAATTCATTTTTAAAGAATTCTGGCCTATCATTTGAATGTTATTTCAAACCTAAAGAACCCAAGAGCCTGGTTGACCACAGGATATCTTGGAGTAGAAGAGGGAAGAAGTTTTCCACTTTGGGTGAACATGTTGTACAGGTGCTTCAGTTTGCAGAAATCATGCAGAAAATGAGAGGAGGTTTTATGGTGGGAGAAATTAAGAGCCAGGGACTGCATACAGATTATGGATAATTTCCAATACAAAATGGAATGTATATAAGTAGAAAGACCAGAACATGAAAGTGTGGGGAACTGCTGGATGATATACAAAAAGCTGAAGTTATAGAGTCTGAACTGTCTGATTCCACTGTGTTAGGGGGAAAACTGAGCGTTATGTGACCAGTAATCAAAAGAACATGTTTAAGAGCAAGTATAATGATTTGTTTGAGGATGCTTGAGATGACTGGACTAAAGCGCAGTTAAAAAAACACCAAACCCTTGAGATGATTTAAAAATTCAAATGTAACTTGAATTGTACTGAAATACATTTTCCTACTGATTTTTAAATATAGTTTATTTTTTCATTACTACAAAGATTATGCTACTTTATGGGTAGAGCTGTGGTAGGAGAAGACATGTTTTTGATGGTGTAGGACTTGTTTTGCCAGGGACTTTCATTGCTGTGCTTTCCAAATGGCATATTGGTTGCAATGTTGTCGGTGCAACTGCTCGTATAAAATACAGGTAAGAGAAAGATGGTATTTCTCCATCAAACAATGAATGTCTCACCAAATCATTTCGTATCTGAGCAGTTGGTACACATACTGTTTGTTTGTATTGCTGATTTTGTTTTATTTATTAATGCTGAAGTGTGAAAATGTAAGATGTCAATAAGAATGACTGGTGCCATTTGTCATTAGGGTTGAAACAGAAGAGATACCTCTTCACTAGTTATTCATTTGGATTTTTTTAAACTGATTTTAAAAGGTCCCTACCAAGGAGCCTGATCAGACAAGAGGCTGTGGCTTGAAAATCCTCTTCGTATGTTGCAGAAGTGTGCCCTTAATGGCAAAAGAGAAATGATTCTTCTCACTCTCTACATCTTGGACGCATGCACTGACCAGATATCTTGAAAATTGGCACAAGAATTACATTTGTTCCTGCTCGGATTGAGCACTGCTCCAGAGCAGGGACCTCAGCTGTGGCTTCTGGATCTGCAGGTCACATAACTGCGTGTTCTTGGGGCTTTACTTTTGCTCCATTGGGGTTGGTCTGTCTCTTCTACCCCTGGAGCCACATGCCAAAACCTTTGCTCAGCTGAGGGCTTAGAAGGGATTTGGGTTTTTTTTTTTTTGTTTCATTTTGTGCCCATAAATGCTTTCTAGTGAGGTACAAACTGTTTTAGAAAATTCTTATGTTTGTGTTACAATATATATAAACATCCTGTATGTTGTCATTTTTTATATGCTAGGTTGAAAACCTCTGTAGCGTACTCGGGTGACCTTCCTAAGAGTTACTGACTCTTATTCTGTGGAAAAGTTACCATGACCCAACCTGCCAGAAAGGTTGCAGAGAAACAGATGGAGAGGGGAGGGAGGAACACTTTTAGACTCTGCTGTGTCAGTGGCAGTACTGGCCATGAGGGAAAAGGCACCACTTTGCTTGCAGAGTTTTCTGTAGGAGCCTTTCTTAATTTCTCCTGACTGTTTTTAAGCAGCTGTATTGAATAATTGGCAAAGTCGCATACCAGAATGGCAATCCACAGTTTACTGGGTATACAGCGAAATTTCAGCACATCTTTAACAGAACAATCCATAAAGAGGAAAAATGCGTCCAGATTATTGAACTACAGATTTCTTTATTGCACAAAATTGATGTTGAACCTCACGTTAGTATTATATTTAGAAGACCTAGCAATGTTTCTTCCTTTGCTTTATTCCAGCTCTTCTGACTACAAGTCAGCTTTCAATTTTGAGTATGCTTTTCTGGATTGTGTGGCTTTGAAAATGCAGGAAGGATGGACAGAAGCGTCTTTTACAGGATGAATAAGCAACCTTTGTCTCTTGCCACATCTCTGCACTTTTGCAGAGTGGCTCTAGTGGACACTTGGCAAAACCATGTTTTGCTTCAGATATTGCTTCACATCCTAGTAGATGGGTGTATTCCAGATGCTGTGATTACTCCTGTCTTTAACAATGCAGATAAGTGGTCTTAAAAAATGTTACTAAAATTCCTGGTTGGAAGCAGCGCAGTTGTTCGCAGGCTGTGGCTTGTGGAGCACTTCCAGACAGTGTAGACTGAAGCCAGCTTGGGGAAAGTGCTAAGCTGTGCATGGAAAGAGGAGATGGCAGCTAGGGCTTCAGTTGCCCATCCAGCTGCCTGCAAGCACAGCTGTCTCTGTGCTGTCATCTGTGCCTCTGTGGCCCCTCTCCCTGGGCTGCTGCTGAGCAGAAACTGAAGTCTCTCTAAGTTTGTGCTGATGTACATGAATTCAGCAGTCAATTTCCTCTAATACCAGTACAGCAGAAGCAGCAGATGATAAAGCTCATGTGAAGTGTCCCTGAGAGAGTAGAGCTGCAGAAGATGTTGGAACTGTAGCACGTGGTGGAGGCAGAAATGTCCTAATAGAGAACAGCAGGAAGCCTGAACAAGCAGCTGTATTAATTATGGCAATTACTGGGCAGAAATAAGACATCTTCTGGGGAAAGAAGAATATGAATCTGTGTTTTGTTCTGTTGGTGCAGTTCGTAGCACAACTGGCTGGCAATCATTTGTAGGTGCTATAATCACAAACAATACTGGAGGAATTCAGACATTTGAAAAGCAATGACAAAAAAAGCACATCGAACAGGCTAGCATTGATTCTTTTTATAAGCTTTCTGGGATGGGTTAAGGGACTGAGACATGAAGAGCAGATAGAGATTGTAACACTGAATTAAGGATGAAGGGTAGGTACTTCTAATACAACAGCATGGACAGTTTGGATGTGCCACATAATAAATAGTTGCTTAATGGCAACTCAGGATTTGGACCTTGGCTTTTGACCGTTATTACTCTTACCATTCATTCCTTTGTCTTTGTCTTAGCAGAGCACTTCAGATAGTACAGAAAAGGACTAGTGCCATTTATTACATTGTTTTGTCATCCAAAACAGTAAAAACAAACAGAACCACTCATATTTCCTCAACTTTTTCTTCACGGACCCATATGTGTCTGGTCGGTGAGGGGTGATGCATTCAGAACCACCCTGGTAACTCCTTTCTGAAGAGTGACGCAGGACCTTACTGAGCTATAAGTAGGGAACTTTCTGCAGAAAGCATTACAAACTGTGGATGTAATTTCTGTAGTGTTAGTATTTCTAGCCATTGTTTGGCTCAAAGACATATCCATGGACATTAAATGCTGGCTGCTCTTCTTCCCCTTGTTATCAGCAAGTCACTGTGTAGAACACAGTCATTTATTTGTAATAAATTTAAACAAATGTTGAAATGGTTAAGAAGTGCCACACGGACCATTAGAAATAAATATCATGGGGTCAAGAAGACCCACGACAGTGCTTTTCATCTTCAGCTATTGATACAGTCAGGCACTGAGAAGTCGTGAAGGAAATTCAAAACAGTCTCTCCAAGCTTTGCCAAGATTACTCAGTGAAATCACTTGTTGCCAGATGCTGGTGCTGAATGAGAGAGAACAGCAACCACCATTGGGGAAATTAGTTTCCTGAAACTACTTAAAGTCAATTGCCAATCCAGTTGTTGCAGGGGTTTGTTAATACACTGTGGACTAGCAAGGAGGTAGAAATGGTGTTTATGAGGAAAGTGTTCCTCACCTATTTTGTTAGCTGTGGGAATGCATACAGCATCTTTTATTTTGGGGTTTAATATAGCTGTGAAAAAGGGATTGTAGGTTAGATTGTAGGATGAAAGATTTGGGCTGCATTTCCCAAGCAGTAGCTCCTGGAAGCAATATGCAGTTTGTGGCTAGGAGCAGGACCATATTCCCAGCCATGACTCCAAGAGAGGCTCTGCAGAAAGCTCAGAAAGGCCTAAGCCAGGCATGAGCCTTCAGAGCCTGCGCTCATGTCGCTGGTTTCCAAACTGTTGCAGGACTGTTATAGCTGTTATGTTATTTTTTTTTTCCTCTTAGAGCAGGGGAATACTTGGTTGAGTGTTCAGGTGTTGTTGTGAATGTATTGTGCTTCTGTTTTTATGCGGTCTTGGAATTCATAATAAGCCAGGTGCTGCTTGTGTTTCATGGATGATGTATCCAACCTAGAAGTCCAAGGAACCAACAAAAAGACACTTCATTTTCTTCAAACCATTCTCTTTAGCAGTAGTGTGAGCAGAAAGGTTTACATGAATCAAAGTTCATGGCCAATTATGAAGTCAGGCCAGTAAAGTTATCTGCTGATCAGAAGTCCCTTGAGCAGTTCGTTAATAAAGAGGTGAAAACCTAGCACTATATACTGACTAAACATATGTAATTGCTTCAATGATAGGTGCTGCTTGGAGGAATCTAACATCCTTTCTGGAGTCTGTTTTGTTGATTATTGTATTACCCACTTGGCAGCAAGCCTGTCCTGTGAGGCATGGGACGATAATATCCTGCATGGCTCCTTTGCTAAGTAATTGAAATAAGATGCCAGCATTATTTGGGACAGATAAGCATTTGATAACCGATTGCTGCCAATTTGCATGATAAAAATAACAATGTTTTTCCATCCTAAAACTTTCCTGCATTGTTCATTAGCAAGCTGAGCCTGGGCAACTCTGCTTCTGGTAAAATCTAAGGGAGTGTTCCTAGTCAAGGTGTCAGCAGGCAAGTCCTGTCACTCACTAGAAAATCTGCTTTTTCTGAAGGTTTCCATACTATACTAGAGATCTAGGCATTTGCTCAAAATTCAGTTTACTTTCAGAAAATTGAGATTGTGATGTCAAATATACTTTCAGGTTATTTTCATAAATCTGGAAAAAATGAACCAAACACCTCTAGATATCCTCTTAAATAATCTTAATTTCTAACTCTGGTCTTTGCCATGTGATAACTTATCAGCAGGAAACAAGGAATTCTTCACCAATCCCAGAATGGCTAAAAGTTCACTCTTTAGCAAAAATGGGAATCTGACAGGCCCCGAGTGTAAATGAGTCTTTTTGTGGAGACTTAACCCACAGGCCCTCTAACGTGCTGGTTCTTCCTTTACAAAGGTAATGTAAGTACCTGGTGTGGTTCTTCTGGTAATCTTTCTTCTGTTTGAGTTTTCTCTGTTGTATGAACTCTGCCTGAAAAGTAGATTGGCACATGTTCTCTTATTTTTCGAATTAGTTATGCCAGCTAAGTATAAAAGAGCTGAAGCAAAAGCATTCCATGTCCGTTATTAAGTGTTTTATTTTCCAGACTAAAAACTGAACAATTGAACACTTACAGTGTATGTGTCGTTATATGCTTGTCATTCCTAATTACTTTCTGGCATATTCCTGGGTGTTTTGTAGACAGGAAAATAGATTTGATTTTTTTTTTAAACACACAGCTGAAATGCCTTCATAACTAGGCTAACAAAAAATAATATTCTGTGAGGTGGAAAACTATTGGGAGAAATAAATATGTGAACAAGTTAACTTGTTCCTTTCTAAAAGAGTAAGGTGCTTTGTCTCTTATTATCAGTAAGTACTTTCTCCTTGAATGAGACTGTTACATTTCACAAGTGGAAATTAGTTGTTAAGCGTATTTGGTTATTTTCAGAGCATGTAAGAGTGTAATTTTTTCCCCACAGGTAGTTTATATACTGCAGCGTGTTTTACCAAAGGCAAATGTGATGTTTGCATACCAGATTTTCATACACACAAATTCATAAATGCACATGTACACAGAAGCAGATCTGCAATTCTGACCCTTGAGATACACTACCAGCAAGCTACAATAGCTCTTCTGAGACTGGCAGTAAATAGCAACTGCATCAATGAAAAAATGAGAGTTTCCCAGCTGGCATTCCCTTTGCTTCTTGGTGTTTTATTCTCTCTTGATTGTCTATTTGACCACTTGACTACGCTGACAATATGCTGAAGTATCAGAAGCCTGTTATCTCCGAAAAGAGCTGCAATTCTGAATCTGAAGATAAATCTCCAGGGCCACCACGGCTTTGTAGAGCACTTGTCAATACACAGGTTGCTTAGGATAAACCCAGACTTGAAATACCTCTGAAATCAGAGGCTGGAAATTAAAGGCAAATATCTTCTATGTAAGATTGATTAATTGAGGAGACTCTTGTTTTTCTCTGCCATGGGGTCTGCAAGCGTACACATGGCTGGGAGCAGGGTTTTTTGCTGGGATGATGTGCCCTGTCCACAGCTGCCTGGCAGGAGGAAAGGTTGAGAGTCCGTGACAAGAGGCTGCCTTGTGGTCAGGAAGAGCTGGTCAGCTCCTTTGGGCAGCAGCACATGGCCAGTTGGGTTCTGGCCAGGCGTGAAGCTGCATTTCAATAGCCACATGTACCAGCTGCTGCTGACAGGGCTGGGCTAGAGGCAGCCTTGGAGCAGTCCTGGGCTGAGGCGGGCATTGGGATCTGCTGTTAACCATCTGTGAGGTGGCCCAGATTCATCGTGTGACCAAAAGGCTCATGTATCCAGAGACAAGGGATCCGAGAACTCCACAGCCAGGGCATTGCCATCAAAGACAAATCTACTGCGGTTTCACTGTAGCAGTAGAAAAGTGACCTAGCTGGAACAGGCTGCCCAGGGAAGTGGTGGAGCCTCCATCCCTGGAGGTGTTCAAAGAACGTGTAGACATGGCACTTCACACACACACACACAGAGTATGACAAGGTTGGAAAGGACCTCTGAGATCATCAAGTCCAACCTATAACCTAACACTAACACCAACCATCATCTAGACCATGGCACTCAGTGCTACATCCAATCTCCCCTTAAACACCTCCAGGGTCGGCGACTCCACCACCTCCCTGGGCAACGCATTCCAATGGCCAATAACCCTTTCAGTAAAGAACTTCTTCCTCACATCAAGCCTAAACTTTCCCTGACATAGCTTGAGTCCATGCCCTCTAGTTCTGTCACTGGTCACCTGAGAGAAGAGACCAACCCCTGACCGACTACAACCTCCTTTCAGGTAGTTGTAGAGAGCAATGAGGTCTCCCCTGAGCCTCCTCTTCTTTAGACTAAACAGCCCCAACTCCCTCAGTCGCTCCTCATAGGGCTTATGCTCCAGCCCCTTTACCATCTTCGTTGCCCTCCTCTGAACACATTCCAGTATCCTGACATCTTTCCCAAACTGGGGGGCCCAGAACTGTACACAGTATTCCAGATGAGGTCTGACTAGTGCCGAGTACAGGGGGACGATAACTTCTCTGGTTCTGCTCACCACACACTTCGGGACATGGTTTAGTAGGCACTGTGGTGTTGAGTGGATGATTAGACTGGATGATCTTAGAGGATGAGCTTAAGGCTTAGAGGTTGGAAAAACGTTAATAACTCTATGGTTCTAACAGTGGCTGGTCTGTCTAGGCACTATAGTAAGTGTGTTAAAGTAACTGAAGAGTACTCACATGATGCAATATCAAGTATCTGCACTAGATACCTAAATTATTTGCCTTCTGTAAACACTCTGCTGACTATGAGAAGCCTAAGACCTTAAATTCAGCCACCTCAGTTTAGTGCCTGCCCTTCAGTGGTACATGCAGAATGTCCTTGGTATGCACCATCTGCTGTGATAACCAGGAGCAAAGACTCTTGCTTCAGGTGATAATAATCGATTACTAATACAGTGTCAGAGCCATAGTTTGCAGTTCAGTCAACTATTCTAAACTGATATGATAATACCTACTCTTCAGAACTGGCAGTCGGCATTCAGGAATAGGAGGATAGTTTATGGTGACGAGCAAAACAAGTATAGTCCCATGCGGCTGCACTGCGTGCTGGTTACTTTTGCTTTTAGTATATTTTTTATTGGCCATGTGCCTGCTGAAATTTGATACTTCCCAGTATTAATTACCTCTTTGTGCCTTGCTAAAATAGCTGTAGGGAAATATTTTACTGAAATCTAATGTTTTAAGGGAATTTTGGATATAGCTTGATGAGATTATAGGGAGGAAATCCTTGAATATTTAATTTAGAGTGAAGATAATTAGTCTTTTCTGTGCAATAATGTATGTAAGCTTTTCATTATAAATATGTCTCTGACTGGTTGAAATAAAGTAGTAATTTTTCTGGGAAAACCATAATTTTCAAGAAACCAAACCAGTTAATAATTTTGGGCTGAAATAGACTAATAGTTTCTTAGAAGCAGCTGGAACTATATAACTCACAATGCTGTACTGGTTAAACACATTTTGAATAAAAATCAATTTCTGAGCCTGAAGCATGGCTTTAATGCATTGCAAACAGCTAAACAAAAGTAACTTCAAATAAATTCAAATAATAAGTTCAAATATTTTCAAGTGTATTCAAACGAATGAAAATACTTTTTGGTTTATGTTGAATAAAATGATGCAAATTGACTAGAAATAAAAATTTCAGTCTTCCTATGGAATTATGTATCAGTATGAGCGGAGCCAACTGATTTTTTTCATTGAACCAAAAGGATGTGCTACTGAACTGTTTTTTGCTGTTAGACTAGCTGCTGTTGTGGTGGAGTTTTTTTTGTTAAGTCACAATGTTTTCACCATGGTCATAAAGATAAAAATATGCTTTGAAACATAGAATTCTACTAAATCATTGTTTGCTGATGCCATGTGTAGATTATGTGAGATAACAATCTTGAATGAAGGTTATGGTAGCTATAACGCTGGTGATGATGAGTGGACACCTGTCCTTGAAGAGTTTGTAGCATGGATAAGGAAAGCTATCGCTCCTGTAGTGAACACAACAATGGAACCCCAAAGCACTCCTAATTGAGGTCCACGAGGTCTGCAGAGGCTCTGCAACACTGCAGGGTTGGTTTGCTTTTCTTAATTACCTAATTGGAAAGTTACTAAAAAAACAGTGGTGCTCACGGCAACACAGCAGTCACGGCAAGCCACGAGCTGCTGCTTCCTCTGCAGCAGCATCTCCAGGCTGCAAGGCTTTGTGCTTGTCTGCCTCCTCCTGCTCTCCCTAATATCTTGTGTCTCTCTGTAAGACATAGCCAGTCTCTAAACCTTTCTCCGCTGCTCAAATTTTCTGAACTTCATATCTTCGTTTCCCTCTTCTGCACGCTCTTTGGTTTGGCCACCCCAAACACTTCCTTCCCTCATTTTTTCCCCCCACAAAACTGCTCTCTAGCCTGTTAGTCCTTACTTACGTTAGTCAGTGGTATAATATGACACTGACATTTAATCTTGTAATAAAGCAATGAGAAAACTGTTTCGGATCATGGAAAATTGCTAGATATAATCACTTTTCTGTGTGTTTTTTCTTTTTTGTTATTATTTGGGTTTTGTTTAAACACTGCCCAAAATAAATGTGTATTAGAAAAATCTTCAGACTGAAAAATGCTTTAGCAAAATACAGTAAATCCATCTTTTTGGCTAGGGGTGGGCACCTTAACAAGTTTTGCTGCAGGTCTGGAGAGGTCCCATGGCTGCATTAGCATGACATTAATGGCCTGCCTTTGTCAGAGCAAACGCTCAAAGTCCTATTTGGTTTTTGCTCAGTAAATATACTGGTACTGCTTTTCTTTCATAGATTATGGTGATAACTGTGGTGGCCAAATTAAGCTTCTGGCAGTATTGTCTCCCCTTTGGCCCTAACCGCTACTGATAAAACTTTGCAAATACAGCTCCTAAGCTGGCAGGCTGGTTTTGTTCAGTGGAGTGTGAGCCCTTTTAAAGAGTTTTTAGTCTCCCTGAGGTTTACTGCAAAATGAGAATGTTCGTTTTGTTTCTGGCATCAACTCGGGTTTGTAAACTTTGTTAACCAAAGAAAACCTGAGTTCATATTCCAAAGTACTTGGAATCTGGTGTTGACTTCTGGGTACAGAGGGCTGTGGCTCTCACTCAGCACAGTTTTGCCTTTAAACTTTCAGATGATCCCTGTACACATTTTGTTGTTTATTCGCTTTTCTGTCAGAGGGCTTGTTCCTGGAAAATCAGATGTGAGTACAGTTTCCAAATTGTGCTGAGGGTGATGCGTTCTCTTTTGCTGTGACAGCATTTAAATGGGATGGATAGTGGACGTTTGCACATTACTGATTTTTTTAGCACTGCAAACGGGAATATTTGAATCGCCAAAGGCTGTGACTGGATGGGTTTCATACCTAGAGGGGGAGACTGGTGGGTAGGACGTTCAGCTGGGATTTTCTGCCTGTAGGGCAGGTGGGAAGGGGTGGTAACTGGGAGGAGTAGCAGCAGGCAATACTCACCAGTAGTGATATCCTGACCTTGACCTGCTCTACTTGATACAGCTTGCCCCCTTATCCTCCAGCCTGTCTCCTTTTGGACATCACAGTTTCTTTCTTCCTTTAAAGTTGACCTTGGCTACACACGTGCTGGAAGGTAAGCTCTCTTTGAACAGCCTGCCTCTTTACTTTGGCTGGGCTCCCAATCCAGGAGCTGGATTATTTTATCTTTTGATTGTTATTTTCTCGTCTCGGGGGGGGGGGGGGGGGGGGGGGGGCATGGGAAAGAGAGAAGGTAGTGCTGGATGGCTAGGACTGTTTTACACAGACTTTGAATCAGTTCAGTATTGAGGAATAATATTTTTTCTTTGTACAGCATTAATCAATTTGTATTCTGTTTTCACTGTGACAGCTCATATATAATTACTCTGCACCATGGATTATTTAGATGAGTGCTGTATATTCCAGCAAACTTATATTAATCACATGGAAAAAGATAATGCTATTATATTTAATTAAAAATTTGCGAACCAGGCAAAAGGGAAGAGTGTACACAAAAGCAGTGTTAACCTTTATGTTCAAGCTAATCAAGGAAAGTCTGGTGTCTTTTTGAGGGATTATGAGTATAAACTTCTGCTGCGACCAATTGACTGTAATAAAGGGGTTGATTTTTAAGAAGGGCACAGTGCGTTAGAAGTGTGATGTTCAGTAATGGTAAAAAGTGCCTGATTGGATTAAAGCCTCTCATTTCTGGTTGCTCTGGCTTATTTCTTAATAATGCCATCTTCAGAGGGTCGGGGGGCCTGAAAAGAAGTGTGTGCATATAGCAAGGTTCATTATGTCTATTATACTCCTGTATACCTCTGTGTCTGTTTAGCGCCTTGCTAAAAACTGAATCTTGCACATAATGCTATAAAATGCCTGAAAGCATTTCATTTTCAGAGAGAGATACAGTATGCCTTTCTCTTGCTTTTAATGAAAGTTTATAACCTTCCTCATTTCCTACGGAATTTTGCAAATGTGAATCCTAAAGGCTGAGGCCCCAGAAGAAATAGGAAAGTTCATTTTTAAGCACATTTTTAAGCCAAATTCATGCATGTTAAATGCCTGTGCTAAGTCTGGCAAGTAAAGTAACTTCTTAATACAATCCCATTCACTGTCTTTGGTGTATAAATGCCTGAGGTACCTAAACCAAAAAAAAAGTAGAAATGGTATCTTTGGCTATATCTTGTTTCCCAAGCTGTGACCAAACCAATTTACCTGTTGTGTATTAGTTGCTCTCTTTAAGTGGACACTGCTTAAGTCTTGATCCTGCAGTGAAATTTCTAAGCATAAGCCACTATTAAAAAATCGCTGCTGCAGGATGAGAAGGCATGCGTCTCTCTGAAAAGGGCTTGATTCATGTCTGGGCAGTGCTGAGGGAGAGCAACAAGGCATGTTTTAGCATGGAAGTGTTGGACAGCCTGTTCCAAGTGCAAAGAAGGGACAGGAAGTTCTTGGTAGTAAAACTACAGTGTAGGTCTGAGTCATACTTATTTATATCTAAAAAATGAGTTTTCTTGATAAAATAAACAGCAGTTGTGTTTGCTTGCTGGAATTCTCTCAATTAAATTGTTATTTTGGAGGAAAGAATGTGCTTCTGGTTATTAGGGTGTTATCCACATCTTACCAAAGTACAGAAATTCAAAGTATTTGAGTTAAACTGCTTTTAGAAGTGAAGAAATCATCTTGCCCTCTGTTCTTCCTACTGTTTCTTTAAATAACAGTTAACCCATTCTCAATACCACTTATCATTGGGAGAGATGTGAACAGTGAGCTAGGAAGCAGTTTTTCTCTTTGCAATTTATATGCACCTTCAAGGTGGTGATAAGTGGCCTCTGTGAAAGAGAGAGACAGTTATATTTAATTGACTACAATGGAGGTAATTTTCTTTTTAATTAAACTACCTAAGATGTTTTCCTCCTTAAAGAGACTGATACATTCATTTGCCTGTTTTTCCTGTGTCTAGTGCAAATGCTAACAGCATTCCAGAGCTTTCTCCCCTGAGAGGGAATAGTGCCATTTATCTCCTTGTCACCTATGGCTCGTATTATTGCATCCAAACCCAAATGTTTCATGTCTCGATTAACCAAACTAGAGGTTTGATTACTTACTGTGCAGACCATCAGCAGCGAATAGGCTCCATTTGTGGCTTGAGTTGAATGCAGCTACAATGATGCAGTGATATTTCTATGTTTGTATACCTTACCTACTTTTTAATCATGTAAATATCACAAGACAACCTTTTTGAAAGTATAGCTAACTTAGTATATCTGTTACTGATGTTTGTATCTACTGAAAGAAGGAAAAGGGAGGGGAAAGAGTTATTGAGAAAGAAAAATGACTCATCAGAAATATTTGTTTTCTTTCCCATGTTTGGCTATTTCCATCATAAACTGTGGAGTGATGGATGCCTGTCTGAATAGGATTGAGGATGTGTTATAGCTCTCAGAAGGTGAACTATTTTGCGGGCTTTAACCACCTTCCTTCCTTTTCTGCATTTAGACACGGTAAAGGCTGACAAAATTTAGTAACTGAAGTATGTTTGTCTCGTTTACTCTAATTCTTCATTTATGATATTCTACTTTTTTAAGAAAAAAAAGAAGAAAAATGAACAAACAGTGCTTTGCCTCACTTCTGAAATTGCTAGCATGAATGTATATATCCCACATTAGATGGTGAAGGTGAACTCCTTGAACTATTAGAGTTGCTCTCCATTAAGAAATGTGTGCACTGCACTTCATGAAGCAGCACTTAACTTTGCTAACATCGCTCTGGAGCCATATGGAGTCTCTTTTAATATACGAGCGTATTCCCAGAACTCTTGCTTTGTAACTAAGGTCTATTCCCGGTGACTCCTAATTGATAATGACAGTTAATATAATAGTTGCTGGCTAGGACTGGCCTCTACTAAAGGAGTTCTTTGAAACTTATTTATTGATTGCTGCAATCAATTTAGGCTAATATTTATTTGGCCTCCATTTTCTGATAATTTTTTTTTATGAAGTGAGTGAAATTAAAGGCTCAAAACCCTTGCCTGCCTCTTTATTTGTAAATCATTTTGTGGTTTTGATTTTTACATGTGATTATGGCCCCAGGAATTATGGTTACATAGATATTAAATAAATGTATTTTTCTGTCCAGGTTGACCACAGGCTGTCCAGAACTAGAGACAGAGAATTTCCCAAATTCTCTAGATCATCAGTTCTTTATTAACTAATTGTTGTTTATTTATCTGTGGAGAAAATGAGGTTGCATTACAAGACTGAGATGACGTTCCCCTCTGTTGTTCTCAGAGTCGTTAGTACTTTGTATTTGTACAGCACTGTACAGACATGAAGCCATGTACCCTTGTCCCATAATGCAGACTTTAGCCAGCTCTGCTGCTGTCTAGAGAAGAAGTGAGAATTGCGCTTTGGTCCTTCTTGCCTTTAGTATTATTTTAGAAGTCAGAGGTTTGATTTGATTGCTGTTATCAGAGAATGGATAATGTTAGACATAAATTGTCCCACAATGATATTTATCTCATGTTTTCCATTCCCTGTCGCCCTTTGCATGCACTTCAATAGTTGGATTCTTAATGTTGAATTACTTAACTATTGGAAGGTAATCAGCTTTTGAAGAGATACCTCTTTTTTATTTCCCTTTATATATTTTTGCTTCAAAATATGTAGTTATCATTTTATACGACTTGTACTTGCACTTGCCCGTTGGATGATAAGATTTCTTACGAATTACCTGAAAAATGATAGTCCCTAGAAGAATGCATCAAAAAGAATGAATTGTTGATTCTTAGTAAAGATTTAATTAATAAATCATTATTATTATCTCTTTATTGCTGGGTGGTGTTTGCTTTGTGCTTCTGATTGCATTTTAATATTGTTTTTAATATGCTTAGTCGAGTCAGGACAGGCGAGGCACAGGACAAGAGCAAGGTGCAGGTGAAGGGGCAAGTGGTTCAATGTGACACAAAAAGCCATAGCAGATTTAGTCTGTAGATGAGCCATTGTCCACTTGGGTGAATACTCAGTGCTGCAGGCAAAGAAGCATTTGGGGTATGAAATATCACCACTCCTATTTCCATTGGAAACAGTGCCAATAACCATGCTAAATTGTTATGTATTGTTTATTTTTTTAAGGTAAAACCATTTTTATTCTGTAATTTATCAGACTCTTTTTGTTATATTTTATTACATCCAATTCTGATAACTTTCTAAGTCAGAACTAGTACTTCTATGGTTATAGTAGATTTTATAAGCAGTTAAACTCATTTACTGTGAAGGAAATAAAAGTCATGTGCACCTATGCCGAGTGACCATCTTCGTGTCTGTTTCCTGAGGCAGAAGTGCAAGGGGTACGTTCATTTATTGTTAAGAAGAAGCAAACCTTATCATTAGACCTTTTTTTGAACAGTAGGTGTATTGTTCTTTCTTTCCTGTATCAACTTGGTTTATTTAAATTTGACACAGAGGTAAACTATGTAAGTGTTTGTATTAGAGAAAATAAGGGAAATTCACTTGAATTCTTCAATCTTCTCTTGAAGACTGTTGTAGCAAAGGTTTTTATTTTGCTGCATGTCTCCATTATAAATTCAGCTGAGTGGGAATCTGATCACAACACATTTGCCCTCTGGCGTAAACTTAACAGTTTCAGGCTTCTTGTACAGTTAAAAGCCAAATTCAGTATCTATTGATGCCTTGAAAGGTAATGGTACCCTGTAAATGGGCACTATGTTCGCATTAACTATCGTTTCAAGAACCTGTTTGGTTTTCCCAGTAAAGCAGACCCCTGTGCTCCCATCAACACCAAGCAGACAGTTTAAGAGGCTGGTGACTTCTCTCAGCAGTGAGATAGTGCTCGTAGCTTATTTAATGAGAAAGCAGATTTTCAAGAAATATAATTGACACTGCATATAAGGTGTAGCTAATAGTATTTCTTTTTACAAAACCTTCATAATGCTATGAGGTGCATTTCTGCAGATGTGGTTGTGTAAGTATTGGTGGTCTGAGCTGTCCCTTTAATGCTTCAGACAAACCTAACTTGGGATTACCAGGAGCAAGCCACAAGATTTGCTGAATGAAGTCTCAAGCCCAGAGTAAACAAGTAGCAAATACACCTATGAGGGGTTGGTCTGCAGTAAAACAAACCTGATTGTGATGGCAGGATTTGAGCAGTGAGGGAGATTTTCGTACAACAGCTCAGTTTTCACCCACAGCTGTGCAGAATAGTGTATAAATGCGGTTGAGGTCTGCTGATGATGTGTTGCCTTTTTAGGATTTTCCTCACTTAGATAAGAAAGGATCTGATTTCTCTGAACCATGAACTTTCTGCACTGAAATTCTTAAATTTGTGGTTCATGAAATATCCAGATTCTTTAGTAAAAGTGCCAGTTGACCTTTTTTATTATTTTTAGTCATTTTACACAATAAATACTGTTAGGCTGGCCATTTAGTATGATTAATCTTTTCTTCCTCAGGTGATATATAAAGAAAGCTTGCTTCTGCATCCCTCTTGCTGTGTGTAATACAACATGGCACAGGAGTGAAGTGATATTTATTGTGATTTTCTGTATATTTCACAGCTGCGTGTCAGTTATGCAGCATTAACTTATTAATGTTGCTGACAAATCTCTCAGAAAAGTGAATGTAAGAAAAGAATGACATTTTACAGTTCTAGCTGATTGATCATGCCTGCTTACAAAAGGATCTCGCCATAATTCACAATTCCAACTTAGGAAAGAAGCAGGTCATTGGTTGGTCTTAGCTTTGGCAGTAGGTTTCTCTGTAGCTGTGGGTGTTAATTAAAGTTTTAACAGCCTGAGGGTTTACTTAAATGTTATGCAGTTATCTTGGTGTTGAGGAATTTTGTATGTTTATTTTAAAAGACTCTCCTTCTTTTATTTATTTTCTAGGACTGGAATGAAAGAATGAATTGCCATAAAAGTTTCTAACATTGTATTTCTGCACTAAACATGCATTATGATAAAGGACCTCTCACTGGTGCTCAGATTAGAAATTATGTTCAGAATATTGTTCCTGTTGCTAATCCCTGCTGACTTTCTCTGCCTGATAATCTTACTGTTTAGGAAGTGATAACGTAGGCACGTAACAATTGTAAAAGCCCAAAATGGGTAATTTGGTTGTGTTACTAAAACAATAGTAGTCAAGCACTCCTCTCGGTGGTTGCCAGCTTTAAATTATCGTCATTGTTGTAAATCACGCGAGGGAATTCTGGGAAGCAGCTTTCAGCTTTTCATTTTTATGTCCAGTGATCTAAGGGAGAACAACTCGCAGCCATCTGTCTAATAGATTGCAGTGCTGCTTTACAGACCATTACTCTAAGCATTCCAGGGGAATAAGAGTGGGAAGAAGATGCCTAGATACTGCAGTATCTTTGGGATCGTAGTGCTTCTTACTAAACAGATTCATAGCTAATAACTGAGTCCACCTCTCTATGTAACTTCTGCATAAGGATGCCCTGGCAGTTTTGCATGTTAGGAACTGTGCATGTTACACATATGCATAGTTAGCTCATCAGTACTGGAAGTGGGAAGAGCATTTTCTGTGTGCTCTTTGCTGTATGAGGGATGTTTCTCCTTTTTACCTTTAAAAAGTAAAATTCAGTTCCAGCATACCTCAGCTAATGTATGTTGTGAGCTTGTGGAAGTACATGTATGTATTGTCATCAGTTGGCAGAGCAGGGTCCCAGAGCGACCTGTATAAACACTTTGGTAATCAGGAGGGGAAAGTATCACACTCTAAAGAATTCAAGCAGTGTATAGAGGGAAACAAGTTTTATTTAAAAAATGAAGTGTTAAAACTCTAATATTCAAACTTTTTATTTCATGCTTCAAACGTTGTCCATTGCCATTGTCTCTAAGGTGCAGGCTCTTCCCTGAAAGCCTTGTTCCTGGTGTAGACACTCTGCATTTGCTGTTGGGGAATCGGGACCCTTGCATTGCTTTCTAGTGCTCATTTATTCCTCAGGTGTTTAGCAAAATGGCACCAAAAATTAATTAGTTCTTGATTAATGAGTTCAGAGCTAAGAAAATGGAAGAATTCAGTTGGTAAATGACTGCATTACTAACTCAACGTATACCCCTACTACGTTGTTTTTCCTGTCTAAAATCATTATTCCTGCAGCTGAAGCACCTGGCATTTGGGTTGATGTCTCTTGTGAGTTATAAAACATTGCTAATGCTTACGACCGCCCTGATCCTTCCTGTAGTATTTGTAGTACTTGAGCACATCATATAGCTATGATGCCCATGTATGAGAGGCGGGATTTCTGAGATGCCAGTGTCTACATCTGTCGAAATATGGCAGATATCCTCGGATTCCTACTCCCCTGTTTCTGCCTACCACACTGCCACTTTGTACTCTACTTGCACCTCTTTTCTTAGAAGAAAGAAGGTTAAAGATTTTGTAAAGAAAATCCAGATTTAAATGGTACTCTGCAGAAATTTACGTCTGCCTAATACATGGCATGGAAGCATGTTTGTCTCAGAGGAAAAAAAAGCGGCAGTCATTCTTAAAGTAAATTCAAATTATTATGTGAACAAGCAGTGGTAAAATTCCTTATGATTGCCCTGACTTACTGTTATTTTGACATCAAGTAAGAGTAACAAAGTAACTTCCAATAAAGATCTCCATATTTCAGGTAGAGACTTCAAGTTGATAGTGTGTCTAGTAGGATGTCAACCAAATTTGCTGTGGTGTTCTTTTGTGCTCCCATGATAAGGAAAAAACCCCAGACATTGTTGCTTCAGCAGTATGAAGTCTTTTGCTAAAAATTAGATCAGAGGCTTAGAAGCTCTAACTTGCAAACTTTCTGATTTGTGTAATTGTAAGAGCTGTTCAAGTAATTTATTTTCAGCAAGAATTTTCTTTAAAAAAATGATTACGAATTGCTTGGAACATCTGAAAAAAAGGAAGCATGTTTAATTTTAATCTTATTTGGCTTTTAAATGTTACCTTTCACTTTCAGGTGTCCTATAGCCTTTTAAAATTAGATTTAGATCAAATTCTAGATATAAAAGATGTCTTTAAACGGAACATTGCCTTTATTATTTAAGGTTGGAGTTGGTACCAAGCTCAGGAGGAAGGAAAAAAAAGTTTTTTGCAGACATTTTTACATCTTAGTTCTGTAAAATTCAATTTGAATTTACAGTTATTGCCAACTTATCCCAGACTGTATTTGTATGGTAAGAGGAAATGGATTTGGAGGAAGAGGTAGAAGAAGCAACATCCTCAGTGAGCAGGTTTCACAGATCAGTGAAGGTGGTGTTTCTGGGTGAGATACACAAAAGATAAGGGAGAAGGAGGGAGCACTATGAGTGAAGTGAGAAGTTCCATGGAAGCAGTCACAGAAAACAAGATTTCAGGAATGCAGGCAGAAGAAAGAGCGAAGGAGACTAGGGGTGGAATCTGAGTTCTGAGTTTTGTCCATAAACAGATCTTGAGAAACTTTGTTGAGGTGTAAAAGATCCATCCTTGAGGCAGGTTCCCAAATTGGAGGGTGAGACTGCCAGCAAGTGGAAACACTGTGTTTAATGAGTTTGAGAGAGGAATTATGGAAAGACTCATGATAGTTCTGGGCTGGCAGTGCAGAGAATTTTCTAAGATGAGAAATGGTTCACATTTATAATGGAAAGGGAGAAGCAGAAAATAATGGAAGGTCAGAAGAAAGCCTGAAGGGGAGGAAGAGTGGAGTAGTAGGACAGAGGGCAGGAGAAGGGAACTGAAGTACTTAGAGTGGACAAGAAAAAAATGTGCATCCACTTCAACATTAGAGAGAAATCTTCAGCATTAATCCATTTCTTTCTTCCTTCCTCAAAATAAAAGAAAGTAGAGGGGAAAAATCTTAGATGAATTCTTCTGGCTGTCGACCTCATGGCCAAGTTGGGATGCTTGCCCATCTGGAGAAGCTGTTAGGCAGCTCTCTACTATCTTTTATCTGTGGTGTTTGAGATCTCTTGTTAAGCGGAAGATTGATGTGTCTCATAATTATCTTCCCTTTCCTGGGTCCTGCCTTAAAATAGCCTCAGTGCTGGAATGAACACCCAGGTTCATTCAGTGCTCTCAGGACATTTGCCTAACGCCCCCAAACGCTTTTCATAAAATCATAGAATCTTCCGCTTGGAAAAGACCTTTGAGATCATCGAGTCCAATCGCACCCGTTCTCTGCTAAACCATGTCCCTCAAATACTCATCTATCTTTTTTAAAATACCTCCAGGGATCGTGACTTGACCACCTCCCTGGGCAGCACTTCCAGTGCCTGACCACCCTTTCAGTGAAGAAATTCTTCCTAATATCCAATCTGAACCTCCTCTGGCGCAACTTAGGTCCATTTCCCCTTGTTCTATCACCTGTCACTTGAGAGAAGAGATCAACACTTGCTCTCCCACAGACCCCTTTCAGGCAGCCATAGACAGTGATGAGGTCCCCTCTCAGCCTCCTCTTCTCTAAACTAAACAACCCCAGTTCCCTCAGCCACTCCTTGTAGGACTTGTTCTCCAGCCCCATCACCAGCCTCATTGCCCTTCTCCGGACTCTCTCCAACACCTCAATGTCCTTCTTATACTGAGGGGCCCAGAACTGAACACAGTACTCGAGGTGTGATCTCACCAGTGCCGAGTACAGGGGCACAATCACCTCCCTGGTCCTGCTGACCATACTGTTTCTGATACAGGCCAAGATGCCATTGGCCTTCTTGGCCACCTGGGCACACTGCTGGCTCATATTCAGCCAGTTGTCAAGCAACACCCCCAGGTCCTTCTCCGCCAGGCAGCTCTCCAGCCATTCTTCCCCAAGCCTGTAATGCTGCTTGAGGTTGTTGTGTCCCAGTGGTCTTGTTGAACCTCATCTCGTTGGTCTCAGCCCATCGATCCAGCCTGTTCAGATCTCTTTGCAGCCTCCCTTCCTTCAAGCAGATCAACACTTCCTCCCAGCTTGGTGTCATCTGCAAACTTACTAAGGGTGCACTCGATCCCTTTGTCCAGATCATTAATAAAGATATTGAACAGGACTGCACCCAGCACTGAACCCTGGGGACATCACTCGTGACCAGCCTCCAGCTGCATTTAACTCCATTTGCCACCACCCTCTGGGTGCAACCATCCAGCCAGTTTTTTACCAGCAGAGGTTGTGCCTGTCCAGTCCAATGGTAGACAGTTTGTCAAGCAGAACACTGTGAGAAGTAGTGTCAAAGGCTTTACAGAAGTCCAGGTACACCATATCCACAGCCTTTTCTTTGTCCGTTAACCAGGTAACCTTGTCAGAGAAGGAGATCAGGCTGGTCTGGTGGGACCTGCCTTTCATAAACCCACGTTGACTGGGTCTGATCACCTGGCTGTCCTGCATGTGCTGTGTGATAGCACTCAATATGATCTGCTCCATGACCTTCCCCGATACCCAGGTCAAGTTCACTGGCCTATAATTCCCTGGATCCTCCTTCCGACACTTCATGTAAATGGGGATTACATTTGGCAGTCTCCAGTTGAGAGGCACTTCCCCAGTCAGCCAGGGCTGTTGATAGGTGAGGGAAAGGGGTTTGGCAAGGACCTCCACCAGCTTTCTTAATATCCTTGGGTGTATTCCATCCAGCCCCATAGAGTTGTAGACACCTAATTGGCCAAGCAGGTCTTTAACCAAGTCTTCTTGGAGCATTGAGGGTTCACCTTCACAGTCTTCTCGCTCAGGAGGCTTGGAGCCCAGAGAACACCTTACCTTCCTATTAAAGACCAAAGCAAAGAAGGCATTAAGTACCTCTGCCTTGTCCTCATCCTTTGTTACAACCATTCCCCTTGCATCCAGCAGAGGAGGGAGATTCTCCTTGATCCTCCTGTTGTTGTTAATATACTTGAAGAAACATTTTTTTGTTGTCTTTCACTGAACTGACCAGTTGAAGTTCTAGTTGGGCTTTAGACCTTCTGATCTCACCTGCTCCTTGTAGTCATCCTGAGATGCCTGCCCCCTCTTCCAGAGCTCATATAGTTTCCTGTTTTTCCTGAGACCAACACAGAGCTCTCTGTTAAGCCAAGCTGGCCTTCTTCCCCGACGACTCATTTTACGGCACACGGGGATGGCCTGCTCTTGCACCACCAGAATTTTTTTGGGATACCTGGCGAAGAAGCTGGGCCTCTTCTGGGCTGTCCTGGAAAAGGAGGTGTCCTTACTCTTGGGCAGAGCACCACCACCCATTCCTTCTAAATGAAGCTGTCCTTGAGTCATCGCTGCACTAAGGAGAGACGGCCTGTGGGTCAGCCAGGAGCCTGTGCCATTCTGGGAATTCTCTTGCTCCATTTTGAATCTCTTTTGCTTATTTTGAAATTGATGTGCAGATTTTGTTACATGACATCCAGCCTTCTCATTGATGTTTTCTCCCCTACCAGGCTTTTCTTGTCTTCCCTCTCATTCTGCGTATGTAGTCATCCTTGTTTCTTTAAAGTACGTGTACATAGTGAGTAATGGGGTTTTTTTCTCTTAATTTCTCTCTGTATATTTCATTCCAGCCTCTTCCCAGGCTGTTTTTGACCTCCACTCTTAATTTTTCTAAAGCGTAGTGAGTGCCATATTAGCTCTTTCTCTCACTGTCTCAGCTGTATCCATCTGTGCTCATTCAGGTATGTCCTTATCCATGGACTACTTTCCTATTGACAGGTGTAGTTCTCAGAAATGTGAAAGTCCCTATCCACCAAGTTCTGTTAATCCAGTGACTGAAAGACGCCATTTGTTAAGAGTATGAACTCCTTTTGAAAGACGGGCCTGAGGGGCATGATGAAGAATGATAGAAAAGACCTCTAAGATCATCCAGTCCAGCTGTCAGTTTAACACCATCATGCCTACTAAGTCATGTCCCTAAGCACCACATCAACATGTTTTTGAACACCTTCATGGATGCTGACTCCACCTGTTCTCTGGGGTAGCCTATTCCAATGCTTCACCACTATTTCAGTAATATGCAATCTGAACCTCCCCTGGTACAACTTGAGGCCATTTCCTCTCGTCATATCACTTGTTATTGGGAAGAGATCAACACCCACCTCACTACAACATCAGGTACTTATAGAGAGCAATCATCCTCCACCCCAGCTCCCTCAGCTGCTCCTCATAGGGCTTGTGCTCTAGACCCTTCACCAGCTAGTTATCCTTCTCTGGACACGCTTCAGCCTCTCAATGTCTTTCCTGTAGTGAGAGGCCCAAAACTGAACATGGTATTTCAGATGTGGCCTCACCAGTGCCAAGTACAGGCGGACATTCGCTTCCCTGGTCCTGCTGGGCACACTATTTTTGATATAAGCCAAAATGCTGCTGGCTTTCCTGGCCATCTGAGCTCACTGCTGGCTCCTGTTCAGCCAGCTGTTGGCTAACACCCCTAGCTCCTTTTCCTCCAAGCAGCTTTCCAGCCACTCTTCCCCCATTCCAGTCCTGTAGCATTTAATGTGACCCAAGTGCAGGACCTGGCACTTGGCCTTGTTAAAACTCATACAGGTGCCCTTGGCCCATCGATCCAACCTGTCCAGATCCATCTGCAGAGCCTTCCTACCCTCAAGCAGATCAGCACTTCTGCCCAACTTGATGTCTTCTACAAACTTACTGAGGTTGCACTCAATCCCCTCATCCAGATATTGATAAAGATTTTAAACAAGTGTTGTGACATGTAACTGTACCTGCCAATCTTGACATATCCTTTAGTCATTGTGACAGTTAGGACATACTGAAGGAGAGTGTCTGTAGTACACTTAGGAAAAAAGAGAATAGGCTGTTACCATGGTGCTTGAAAATTGCTCACGTATGTAAATTTTCAAACAAATTAATTTCTTTGTTAGGGTGTAACTCTTCTGATCTCTCCTGACCGTCTTCACTTCAGCTGTGGTTACAGGAATGAGTTGCTTCTGGCAGGAAAAATCTCATTCTGCATGGGTGTTCTGTGAATTGGCACTCACAGGTGCATGGCTACAGCTGATTAGATATCTTTGCCGGTCTCTGTAGAGCAGGCTAATACTCAGAAATAACAGATCCATGGCACGGGAACTGCAGCTTGCTTGGTATTTGTGTCTGATTTTATGTGATGATTTTCTGTCTGGAGAAAAGCACTTGCTGCAGTGAGAAGCACTCTCAGATCTCAACCCGAGTCGCTGGAGAAAGTTTCTTTCTTTTTTAGTTCTCTGAATCATCAGCTACTAGAGTAAGAAACACTTCATAAAAGAGTTAAATCATTGCTCAAAAATTACAAGTCATATAATTAACGGTGTTCTGGTATCAACACATGGTCTGAGGATTTAGTGCTACAGTGCTACTTTAGAAGGAGACAAAGCACATAAATTTTAGTTTACGCATTTTTTTAGATCTGTAACAAAATGCTGAAATGATACTTTTATCTTTATAACTGTTGTTGTCATTTTTCAGTCTGATTGTTATATATTGTATAATTCATGCTACCCTGGCAATCTAAGTGCTTTCCACCATTCTGATTCATTATTTGTGGCAAGGCAAGGTAGCATATACCAGAATTATGCAGAATAATTTCAATTCAAATTTGCTTGAAATATGCTTTTTTTTAATAAGCAATGTTTCTTTTCCCTATAACTTATTTTTATCTGTATAGATTGCTTGTTTTGATTCTGAGTTTGGTATTTTGTTTTTTGAAATCATACCCAGTTTTTGTTTCCAGAAAACTGACTTTATTTTTCTTTATGCCCAGTACAGAACTGCTGCCAGAAATAATAACTTGTCAGTAATCTTTTCAAAGACTCACAGTGTAACTAAATGAAACACTTGATCCCTTAGTCTAGGTTCTTAAACACTGAAGAAATAAATTAGAGCTTAATTAAATTAATGACTCACTAATTAAAAAGGAAGATTCAGAGGAATGGCTTAGAAAAATTGATGAAGTATAAATGAACTCTGCATTAAACTTACCATTAAGCAGAAGAACAATGAATCATAAATTGCATCTGTGTAAATGCACACGCTTTCTGTGGGGAGACAGTAATTATTATGCCCAGGAGCATTTGCTGCAGTATCTCCCACTCAGTTACTATCAGCATCAATTAGTCCATTATGATGAAAACTTCTGAAATGATCGAAGGTTAAAAAGGAAGACCCAGATCTCTCTGCTGTAGACTTTCCTGTTGTAAATAGTTTGAAGGCATTGATAACTTGCAGCTCCCTTTTATACAGAAGCTATTAAATTTACAAACACATTGGTAAACACACCTTAGAAATGCAAGGAAACTGCAAGTCCCTTCATTTTTTTAATTATGTAATTTACCATCAAGTTAGAAGTGTGTCATAAGGAAGTTATTAGAGAATATCTGATTTGGCATGTGGTGGTGTCTTCAGGGCTCCCTTGTGATATCTATGTACTGAAATGGGAAGAGGAAGCACTCCCCATTTCTTTTCGTTTAATGTGTTAAATGAGTTTGTCTGAATCTCTTTTGCAATTATTTGGCGTTTTTGTCACGTACTGTATAACCAAACATGAGAGAATTGCTGAGACGTACTTACATGTCATATTACATAAATGTATATATGTAAATACTTAAGTGCATTTATATTCCTAGTATAGTCTCAGTTGGCTACAGGCTGGAAGCTGTCTAAATCCTGCCATCAGTCGTGTTCCTGCCAACCCCTGAAAATAGGCCTCTTTGAATTCCTGAGTCTGATTTAAGAATGTTGATTTAATATTTTTAGAAGAGAGAACAAGCCTAAATCAGTGCAGATATAATTGGCTGAAAATGTGAATTGCACAAGATACATGTTCTCACTTGGCGCCTCAGGGAAAACATGCTCTGGGAGGAATTCACCCCCCCACTCCTGTGTTCATATTAACCACACCACCCCCCTCAGAAAAGGTTCCTGCCACAGATACATTTTGTTCCCTACTTAGCCACATGTAAATAAACCTTAATTTTTTATTCTGGTGCTCCTAAGTTTGACTCCATTTTGCATCAGAAGGGCAGCATCTTGTCTTGCACTTTTCCTGAAACGTGTTGAAAAGACTTCAAATTAAAGAGATAGTGTTAATGCAAAGTATATATGAAAATTAGAAGCAAGACTTAAGAGAAAGTAAATGACAGCCATGACAGGAACTCACAACTTGAAACAGATGTGCGATACAGACACGTGTCATATGCGTAGATACCATAATTCAAACGTATGCCTGTGCAATCTTAAAGAAGGTGAGTGGAGGGATATAGATTAAATGCTTAGATTCCTCAGATGCCTCACTGTGATCAGCTTGCAGGAAGGTATTCTAGAACTGTCGTGATTTGATTATTAGCAAATGAAAGCTGCTTTTAAATAGAACTGAAGAAAAATATGAAAGGGACTACACAGTGTCATTGCTGCATAGGGGTCAAAGTTTGTGACATGGGCAATCTCTTCTGGGTCTCTTTTTTTGATGAGTGTTACAGACCATGCCATGTATAATCTTTGAGAACTCCCTACATTTAATATTTGACTCTGAAATAGAAGTGCTGAGTGCTTTCAGCTGAGAGCTTTAAAAGGTTTTTTTTGATCTAGTTGTTTTTTCTGTTTCAATTTCGGATTCAAATTTTAGAAGTTTTTAAGTATGTGAAACAAGAAATGTTTATTCTTAAGCAATTTATAGAGTTTGGAAAAGCAGTATTAAAAGTCATAGTGTATATTGCTCCTGTGGCTCTGTTAAACAGAGAGCTCTCTAACATTAAGGCTCTTTATTATCCAAAATTCTGGAGGAGAGACAGTAGTTAAATGTATTTAGAGTATGAAAATACACAAAGTACATGTGTAGCTTGCAAATACATAATCCAGAAATCTAACAGACAGCAAAATGTAAATCTTATTGACTGTTTTTGTCTCTTACATGAGACCGCAATAGTGATGATAAACCATAAATAAGATCAATATTTAATGTTATTAAATGTTTATTTTTAACGCAATTTTTACATTCACTCATACTCCATTAGTATTCAAAGCCACAAGTGTCTCAGCATATCACAGGAACAGCTGATGAGGCCTGAGTGAAGAAACAGCCCATGGCTGGGCTTCTGGAGTGGGTGAATGGGGTGCATCTTAGCCCTACAACTCTATATGCATACGCACCTCCCAGCTGTACTTTTAACTCTTGGCTAGCTTCAGCATCTTCCATGTTAGCAAACTTCTGTAAATCCCTTTCTTTAACGCTTAATCTATTCATATGCTCTCTTTGTTCATGGCACTGATCATGCTGACCTTGGAGCTGGACACCGATAGGTGTAGAGTTTTGGTATTGCTCTGCATAGCTGAGTGATGTCCTGAGTCCCTGACTCTGCAAGGGCTGAGGAGTTGCAGTTCAGGACTGCAAAGCTTAAAACCATCTAACTTCAAAAGTACACAGAGAGGAGATAAGTCTGTTTTGCTACATAATTTTGGGCACTCATGAAGAGTTTTATTTTCTTGTTGTTTTGGGGAAATCTGACCCTGACTAAACTGAAAGTGAACCTATACAGTGGTAAATATTAGCTTTCTGCGGGCATGGTGGTGGAGTATTCAATAAGCAGTCAATGAGATAGGAAAAGGAGTAGCTGTTTTGAGATATAAAAACAAACTGGGCTTTTTGGAAATCCTTTTGAGTGAAGACAAGGTGAAGGAAAGGGGCACCATCTTATTTCACAGATAGTGCTTTGTCTGAATGTGAACATTTGTGGAACTTGTAAAACCAGTCATTTAAGAGTGAAGGTCATTAATAATGCTTAGACTAGCAATTGCAACGCTTAATGGCCAAATTAAACTCAAGCATGGCAGTGATGGAGATCAAATGAATTTGCTGCTATCCTTTAAATCTCTTCTTTATCCTCGAGAACACTATCGTAAGGTGTGGATTACACGATTTCCAAAAGTGGAGAGGAAATGAGAGCAATGAAAGATTTACCTTTTCACAAGTTACATATTAAGGCAACAGTAAGCTTAGAATTAAATCTGTATCTCTGAATTTTAAACCCTGTAATTTAAAGCATGAAATTGTTCATCTACTCTGCTGGTTAGCCATGAACTTCTTTTATCCAGTAAAATTTTTATTTTTCTGGATTAAGTTTGCAGATCATCCCATACATTGTATTTTTTTTCTTAGAACAGTGACGACTTTAGCAAAATGCATTTAATAGATGATTTTCTTGATATTCTATATTTCCTGCTGAAAAAAATATTTTCTTCTACCTTCTTATGGTCCCAGTTCCTTGAACCATTTTTTGTTTATTCTTGCAGTAGTTTTGGTCTTTCATGAAAATTAATGGCTTTGTTTTCCCATATCATGTTATATTTTATTTGCATTTTTAAAAATGTTTAGTCAAAAAGGAGTTGGAGGACAGTGAGAGGAAAGGAAATCACATTATTCAAAAGCCAGGATTTCCCCTTCTGCAGAAAATCATTTAGAGCTAGATGATCATAAGTGAACAATGGTATTCTCTCACTAAATGGCAAATATATTAAGATGTATAAAGCTGAAAGAGAGCTAAGTAAGACAGTCCTTTCAGCTTATCTTTGATACAGCCTCAGATAGATTGCTATTTCAGACTTCAGCTAACTGAAGAGAGTCCAGAGGAAAGCTATAAGAATGATCAGTGATCCAGAAAACTTAGTTCAAAAATAGGGTTTGTTTCATCTAGGGAAGAAGGGAAGTGTAACCATCTTCAGGTAGGTATAAGTCTATGAAAAGTGGTAGGGAATAATCTGTTCTTCATTCTCCTGGGGGGGGAATAGAGGACCTGAATTTACATCAGGAGAGACAGCAGGTATATACTAAAATAACCTTCTTAGTGGCAAGAGTAGTTATATGCTGGGATAGCTTGCTAGGGAAGACTGCAAAATCTTTGCAGGTCTTCTTTCATCTTTAGAAAAATCCAGTAAGCAGAGATGAGAGTCAAGCAAGAATTGATTGATGTGACTGTGAAGAGTAGGAATGGACCAGGTGACAACTGCAGTCCTTGTGCAGCCATATTGTCTGTAGTTCTGTTACAAAGGTCACCAACTACTTGTATCCAGTAATTTGTTCTGTTTGAAATGCAAGTTGAAGTGATGGAGGTTCTTTTTTTAATTCATCCTCTAGTAAATTTCAATTTTTACTGTATTTCAGCCTTGTAAAAGTTTTTTTTCTTACTTCTGGTCTTGATTCCTCAGTATATCTTCCTCTGCATTAAAAAACAATCTAGTGTTTATAGCTTCTTCCAGACATGAGTTATTATAAAGTACAACTGAGTAATCCATTACATGGGTTTTTTTGAGTAAACTGGAACTATTATCTTGGTTATAAAAAGATGCCACGGACTTCAAATAACATTTTTAGGTTCTTGCTCTTTTGAAGTTTGTTAGTTTCATAAGGGTGGACATGACAACTGACTAAAGTAAACCAGTAATACATCCTTCTTCTCAGCTTATACTTGGTATTTCCCTGTTAATTTATCAAGAAAATTTCCCTTTTAAATTAACTGATATGTCAGCAACAGTTTCAGCTAGTAGAGTTCTGGGTTTCCAGTTGCCCAGATCTCAAAATACTGTTATATAAACATTAACTAAACTCTTCTTCATAACATTCCTCCATCTCAAGTAGATAATTAACTGTAGCTGGGAATATGGTGTGTTTCACTTACGGAAGACAACTCAATTCTGTTTTCTGGCTACCACAAGAACTATCTTGTATGTCAAGTGAAATTGCTACCTACTTAGGAAGTTTTAACTTTTTGTCTGTTTGTATCCTTTACAATACCGATATTTACTTTTATAACCACAAGAGGTGTGTTAATTCCTGTATTTAACCTTGGATTGCAATGCAAACCTCCTGAGCTATCCTGTCCACAGATTCACTTGTAAGCATAAAACAGTGGAAAACATAAATTCACCTTTTATCCTTACTAAGAGTGCCAAAACAAATATCAGTTGTTACAGAGCTTAGTGCCGCTAAGAAAAAGTTCCGGTTATTGTTAGGTGAAAGAGGCAAAGACAGCCAAATCTATAATAAAGTAAATGTTGTTCAGGGAAGTATTTAAAACATGAAGGGCAAGATTTATTGTTAAACTCCCAAGTATGTGAAGGGATTGAGAGAGGAAAATCAAGCTGTGGTTTGGAATAAGAGCATGACCCCTTGTCCAGGGTATACTGGTGAAGCAAGTTGAAGGGTTAGAGAAAGAAAGCAGGTTAAAAGCCTGAGCTCTATGAATAGAGGAAAAAAGGGAAAGATGATGGAATGTTCTGATGGGTTTTTAATTTTTTTCCTTAAAAGAATTTTGGGAATTCCTGTGCAGAGAAAGAAGTTGATGATAGAATTTAAGGAGTGAGTTCATAGTTATGAAAAGGTATTTCAGCTGAGGATTTGAAACCTCATTGTATTAGAGAAGTAGAGATTGAAGGTAAGAAGTTTGAGTTTAAGAAAGCTCGTAGAATTGTCTTGGATTGGAAGTGACCTGTAAGGATCAACGAGCCCAACTCCCTCTCCCTGCTGCTCACAGGTGTGTTGTCGAGCAGCATAGGTATGCATGCCCCTTTTCAGGGTCACGTGATAGTGGCCTGTCCACCTGTAAGTCGCAGTCGGTGACAACATCATGTCTTGTAATCATTACGAGATTTCTGCACTGGTGAGGATCATCTGACCCACAGGAATCGATCCTCAGAGACTACTGGGCTTTACCCACCTTAACCCGTGGGCAAAGGTGGTGATTCGTCACAAGTAGATGTTAATTTGGACCAAATCAAGTGGGGGGAAGACATACTTCAACAGCTGTCCCCCATGACTACCCTAAAACGAAACCATATGACTAACAGTATCATCCACATGCTTCTTGAGCTCTGAGAGGCGTAGTGCCATGACAGCTTCCCTGGGAGCCTGTTCCAGTGACTGACCACCCTATCAGTGAAGAACATTTTCCTAATGTCCATTCTGAACGCCTCATGATGCAGCTTCCCTGCATGTCTCGTGTCCTGTTGCCAGTCACCAAAGAGAGGAGATGAGCGCCTCTCTCTCCACTACCCACCTTGAGGAAGCTGTAGTCTGTGATGAAGGTACCACTCAGTCTTCTCCAGGCTGAATGAGCTGATTGACCTCAGCCTGTCCTACTAAGCCCTGTCGTTGAGACCTTTCCCATCTATGTCACCCTCTTCTGGACACACTGGAATAGTTTTATGTCCTTCTTGCATTGAGGGGTCCAAAACTACACACAGTACTGGGGGTGTGGCCGCATCAGTGCAACATGGAGTGGGACAGTCACCTCCCTTGACCAGCCAGCTACACTGTGCTCAATGCACCCCTGGACAGAGTTGGCTGCCAGGGCACCCTGGTGATTCCTATTCAGCTTAGCATCAAATCGAAAGAATTAATTGATCAATCTTTAAAAAGCATGTGAAGAGCCCATTTTTCCTTCAGTTCAAGAGAAATGTTTTCAAATCAGATTCAGGAGAAAGCTTGGAAGCCTGAGCAAGTGCCATATGCCACAATTGATGAAGACTGGGGAAACTAATAAAGCACATATCAGATACAATCAGAATAAAATCAGGCAAGTTATGGGTTGTCCTCCTATGCAGTTGGTTGTGAAGGAGTTGCTTAACTGGAAATGGAAATAACTAAAATACAGGAGGAATCCAATAAACCTGGAATTAAGCTTTCTTAGACCAAATCTTACAAGCACAAACAGTCTCAAAATATTTTTTTCGCAGATGCCAGAGATCCTGTTATGCATCTGTTGGTAGCCCAGTGTAAATTCAGGGGCAGGACTTCCATGTTAAGACTTGTGAATGCTTTCTTCCAAAGCATGTCATTTTCGATGTCCTCTTTTTTATCTGCTGCCAGCAACTTTTCAGTACTATATCTAAACATTCAGAATCATGGAATCACAGGATCATTGAGGTTGGAAGGGAACCCTGGAGGTCATCTAGTCCAACCTGCCTGCTCAGAGTAGAGTTTCATGAACGCAATTGCCCTGGGCCGTGTCCAGCTGGGTTTCAAATATCCCCAGAAATAGAGGCTCCACTACTTCTCTGAGCAACCTGTTCTGCTGTTTGATCTCCTTTCCAGTGAAAAAAGTTGTTAGTGAAGGTGTAGTATTGAACAGTATTGACCCTAGGCTACTTCAGTAGTGACTGACCTTCAGCTGAACTTCGTGGCTCTGATTGAAACCCTTTGCGCATGGCATTTCAAACAGTTTTCAGTCCACTTCACTGTCCACTTATGTAGTTTGTACTTCATCAGTTTGTCAATGAAGATTTTACATGAGACAGTGACAAAAGCCCTTTTAATTATTTTTCCAGCACTTAGTTTTAGAACGAAATTTGAAGTTTGACCTTCTCATTTGAAGACCAAAAGATGTTTGGCACAATTGGGTCCATCTCATTTCCAATTTGTTTTTTTTTTTGACAAGTTAGCATGGAACATGCTGAGGAGATATAATGGGCACATTTCCTCACATCCAAGTCAAGGGAGTGATGTGTCTGAGCCTGTTTCTTTCTGAGACGGCTTGGAGCATCTCCCATATGAGGACAGGCTGAGAGAGTTAGGCTTGGTTAGCCTAGAGAACAAATGGCTCTGGGGTTGGCCTTATATCAGCCTTCTAGTACTTAAAGGCCTCCAGGAAAGATGGAGAGGAGCTTATCAAGAATTGCAATGAGTCGAAAGAGGGGAGATTTAGATTAGATATTAGGAAGAAATTTTTTTACTGTGAGTATGGTGAGGCGCTGGCACAGGTTGCCCCAAGAAGTTGTAGATGCCTCATCCCTTGAGGTGTTCAAGGTCAGGCTGAATGGGGCTTTAAGCAACCTGATGCAATGGAAGGTGACCCTGCCCATGGCAGGGGGTTTGGAACTGGGTGATCTTTAAGGTCCCTTCCAACCTAAACAATTCTATGATTCTGTGATAGTTTGGAAATAAAAATAGTCTTGGATGAGCCCTAGCTTAACTCAGGGTTGCAGTCCTTTTGTTTGTCATGTGGGTTAGAAAAAGCAAAAGTGTTTCTGATAAAATGTGGCTCTGAAAAAAACTCACTTGTGTAGTTCGTTCACACAAATCTATGTTCTCCTTTTTGTGAAGCTGCGGTTTTTCCAAGAATCATTGAAAAGGTGGCTGCTTGCCATTTAAACATCTTGCTCATTACCTTATGTGCAATGCTGCCTCTTTTTCACACATAATGAAGTGTTAGACCCAAGTGCAAATATAACTGTCTTCACACTTGTGTGACTTGTTCTAAACTGCAATATTGTGAATAAACAGTGTGACTGCATCCAGTGTCTGTGTTATCACCACTTGCTACCAAGAGTGAAACAAAATGTTCTGAGTACAATTAGGTAATCAGAAGTTAGGACATTTGCCTTTTGTTGCCCATGAAGTAGCTAAGAGGTCTTTTTAGCTGTTGAGCAGCAGGATTTCAAAATATTTTGGAAAGGCGACTGGAATGATTTTCCCTTTCGTTTTGTAGTGGTATTCTGACTTTGTCACATGGAGATCATTTCCACTTGCTAATACCCTGCAGAGTGTTTTGAAACAGGAATTTGTCAGTAGTCATTGGTAGCCCTCTTCAGTCAACAGCTGCCTTAGGCTTTACAACTTTGTCTCAGTCTAAGCTGTCCCTTTATTTTTGGAAGAGAGAGTTGTGGCTCACTGGTCAATTATTCTCTCTAAGTTTAAAAGTTCTTTTGAAACTAACAATTGAAGTAATGTAAGACTTTTTGCAGAATTAAATATAAATGGGACAGAAAGTTAGATCCTCAACCTGACAAAATGTCAGCAGGCTCTTTCTGAAAAGTGAGATATTGAAACTTAGCTTTCCATATTATGAAGTAAATTTAGTAAAGACTTGCCATATACGGACCTATCTGATCCCCTCATTTCATTATGCGAACCAGGAGAGAACCCTGCTTACAAGTTTCACTGCAGCTAACCACACATAGGATGATTTGTTTTAAGCTTCATTGCTATTGCGTATTATTCTTTTATTCATATATTATTCATATATTTATTCATAATATTCATATATTGCATGGAAAATTCCTTCAGTTATTTTCAAATGTCTGTTTAATTTTTCTCTGTTCAGTTCAGGGGTTTTGGTTTTTTGTTACTTGGGGTTTCCTTTCCCTGTGAATACAGAGGTGACACTTAGCACATAGCACTGAAGAAGGATTCCTGAGCAATATGATGAAGTTTTCACTCACAATCTAGTCCATTTTGGTTTCAACCAATTGTTTTTTAGGGATCTATCCATACATTAAAATGATAAATGTAAAGGGAAGAAAATTTTGTGGGTACAAATGGAGGTTTCTGCTGTTCCTTCTTAAGCCAGTGCTAGCACTCAGTCAAGGAAAACTCTCTTTTAAAATATTATTTTCTTCTTGTTATGGCTAGGCCAGTGTGGCCCTAGGCATTTGGTGTGAATGTGTACAGCATTTCCTTAAATGCTGTCTGTGTTTTTGCAGACTGCTTTATTTTTCTAGTTATTTAAGGCGCTTAGTACTGTGAAATCTGGTCGTCTTTTCATAGTCCCATCCACTAGGAAAAAAAATTATTCTTAATTATTTAATTAATGTGAACACCACAGCTGACTTTTTAAAATGCTTTAGAAAGCTGACTCCTTGGGAAGAAGCAGTTTTCCATCTTGAATTAGTATTATTTTTATATAAGTGTGGAAGTACTACTAATTCAGAACTGTTTTAGATGAAGCTGCTGTGCCAAATATCATGGCAGTGATAATGTGCTTAGGAATTCTGAATGTAACAAATGACATACTTCTTTTTTTTAACAGCGTGCCATCTTCCTGAGACTTAGACACTGTCCTTTTAGAGGAAAAGGGAATCTTACTTTCTTTATAAGTTTATAAGTTACGGCACTGTAATTTTTTGTCTAAAGTAGTAGTAGTAGTAGTGAGGTACTACTCTGGTAATTCAGAGTTTACTTCCAGTTCAGCAGATTTCAACTGTGAATATGCACTGAAAATGAGTCTCGATCAGTCACCCTGACTTCTCTTTGCCATTTAAATCTGTGTTTGTGCATTTTAATGTCAAGGTTAGCATGGAATCCTGCAACTTGGCAAGCCCTCAGCAACACAAGAGGTTTCAGGCAGCTGCTGTTTGAGTGAGAAGCCCAGGTGCCCTGCTCAGAGCCATTGTGCAGACTGCCCAACTGGTGTCCTTTCCCAAGGAGAGACAACAGTGCCAGGACACCCATTTGAATTTTGTTATGTTGCCTTCCTGCTGCTGGTGACCTTTGCTGTTCCATAACTCATTTCTTGTCTCTGTTTCCTCTGATTTGTGCAGGTGCTGCGATGGCTGGAGAAGGTTGTGTTTTGCTGTTGAGCTGAGGGAGGTGTGAAGCATTGTCCATCCCCTGCTGACATTTGAGGTAGTGTGATAACTTTTATCTTACCTGCAAGTGACTTTATTATGAATGTTGGCTAAGCAGAGCGATCGATAGTATCCTGTAGTGCTCTGCAGATAATCCTCACAGATGCCATGATCTGTTCCTACAGAAGTTGATATTGATCATATGCATTGCACAGAATTCTGAGTGGGATCCAATCATCATATTTTATTACCCCAAACAGCAGATCTATTTGAACTAAGGCTGTCAAATTCAATCCCAATATAAATTGATGGCTTCAAGCCCATTTCTACCAGTCTTTAAGAGCCAGATTTGAGACAAAGGACTTGGTAACTTTTAGAAGTGCTTAAAAGCCATTTTTCCTCATCAGAAGAAAATTGTTATTCTGTATTTTAATAAACCATTTTTCATGTATAATGCTATTTAAATATTAATTGACTGACTTTTTAAATGCACTATGTTGAAACAAATAGAGAAAAAACTCTGTTTTTCTAGGGAGAGGGAGAACTTGAAAATGCGTAGCAAAGCATTGTAGATAACAGATATCTAGTTTGAATGTATATATTTGGTCTTAACCGTATCTGGAGTGTATTACTGAAAGGTTAATCAGATTACAATGGGGTAAATTTGAATCAAACATCACAGAAATACACTAAGGTATAAGGGGATTGCTCATGCTATAGAACTGGAAAGCTGTTATCTAATGTTAAATGATTGGGTGAGACTTTACAGCTGCTGTCTGTGTACTGTAACAGTTTTACGAGACTCGACTGGCTATTCCCATCTAAGTGTACACAAATGTAATGTTATTAAATAGAATAGAAATTCTAGAGACTTTTTGCTTTGTTTGCGATACAATAGGTGTCCATATTTTTAAAGTTTATATACCCAGATGGTGGAACTCTAGATGCATGCATCATACCATTAATCTCTGCTTGGGAAACTTGTCTGAGCATATAGCAATTCCACTAAGAAAATAAGATCAGGATAGTGAAGGGTTACTGTAAAAGTGTTTGTAAAGTAGCCTTAACTTAGAGTCATTAGAGAATTCCTCAGTCACAGCTGTCTTTGTTTTGGTTCCTGTAAGTTCTCATACAGAATTAAGCACACATGAAAAGCAATTTATGAACAGCTTCTCTAGTTTTATAGCTAAGACATGGCAACACAATGCTGCTTCTGATCACTGTTTTCGTGGCTTTCTGTGCCCAGTGAGCTGGTTGATCCCTGACTGAGCTGCCCGTTCCAGATTCCTCTGGGAGCAGTGGTGCAAGTACCTTGCCCAACACTGACAGCACCCAGCTGGCCTCACTTCTGAGCTCCACCATGGACTCACCTTCCATAACCTCATTTCAGTTTCCTATTTGTAAATGCAGGCTAAAAATTCTTAACTTCTAGGAGGGACCACAGCATCCCAATCCTTAGGACACGCTGTTGCTCGCACAGTGCCTGTCATATTTGATGTGATATTGACACTGTGGTGCCAGGAGAGAGATCAAACACTTTGCGTTTAAGTGTGACCTTGTGCTTAGGATCTGATAAGTGTGTCCCTGATGGTAAAAATAATTTCTGCAGTGCTTTCTTACTTGGTATTTTCCACTAACGAGAGATAAAGAACATTTTGTCACAGGGAAAAGCAACTAACAGCAAGGATAACATGATCGTGGGGGAGGGGAGATGCCTTGAAAATGACACGTCTGTAATTTGTATTACCTATGCCAAGTTAGTTTTAGTTTAAGAACTGGAACTATGATAACTGTCCCCATGCAGATCAATTATTGGCTGAGCCTTTATAAATTTACCTTTCAAATCACATTTGGCAATACCAGCCCTAGACTCATTCTGGAAGCCAGTTTACTACTTAGCTCTTCTGTGAAATTGAGACATTCATTGCATTATGCACAGTGAGAAATATTTGTCTGCACATTTTCTAGACTGCAGTTAATAAAGTGTTCTAATCTAAATGAGGTTTTTGTTTATCCTAAATGAATGTGACGCATTCTTTCCTTAAAAGTCAAACAGATGCTTTGTTATTTCAGATTTGGGATACTGAAAGTGACCCATTGATGTGGCAAGAGTAATTTGTACCTCACTGACATTTACAGTCCCAGTGGAAGATAACACATGAGGCACATCTTTAAATAGATTTTGACAGTGCTGGTAGTTCTGCTGAATATGCTGGAAATAAATTTTAATATCTGGCCAAAGTAGTAGAGATGTTTGTAAAATAACTACTGTAATATATTCCATTAACTGTAATTTCTTTAGCTATTAACATTTGTCCAGATACCAGATCAGCACAGCTCTTTGTCCTTTAAATACAGCTCTGCTAATTTGCTTGCTGTGGAATACAGTATATGGAGTAGGGAAACCATTTGTGGTGCTGTGAGAGCCTGGGAAAAGCTGAGAGTATGGGAATAAAATTGACTGTGATCTATTCCTCCACAGTTTGGAAAAACTTACAGGCATATAAGAGCTTTTCCTTTTGAACAGCCTTTAAGTTCAGGGAAGACCTTGCCTACACTGAAGATGTCAGTATGTGAATGTTATCTTGACAGTAAGTGTATACATCGTTTCATTGCCAACATGCTATAATACCTTTGTCATCAGGCAGCTTGTTAGGTGATGTTGGGTTACAACAAACTGGGTGTCTACTACGTGTGGGTTGTGCCCACTAGTTTGTGACTAGGATCAGATCCAAATCCTTCAAACAATAGTGTTATGAATAGATCAGAGACATATGTACTTAACTAAAACAAAAAAAAAAAACGCAAACCACTCTTTTTTTTAGCTTTACAGCTATTCAAACTTTTGCAGATCAATTCATCATACAGTTTGAAGGGTTTGCTTTTTAGCAGTTAATAACACAGTCATCAGTAGAACACTTTAATTTACTGTTAAATAAAATGAGTGAAATTCTGCTGCTGCTGAGTCATATGTTACTAAAGATTTGAAATAAAAATTAAGGTTCAGTTTGAACAAGGCTGGCAAAGTCAGCGGTTATGTCCTGGCAAAGGGCTACAGGCAGTCATATTTTATTAACTACTGCGCATAAAGTAGAAAGGAAATTAGAAATGGAAATGTCAAAAAACTGCACAAAGTATTTACTTAATAGTCTTTTTTTCTTTTAAAGATAATACTCTGCACTCATTACTAGCCACTTCTATTCTGGCTCTTGCTTCTGAGTAAAGTATTTCATAAATATGCTGTTTGAGAATTATTTATGAAAAATAGATTTTTTCCGCACTAAATATACTATGCTGAACCAGTGAGAAGAATCACAGTAGAGAACTCTGGAAACCTATCTTCCCACACATGGCTCAGCATGCTTTAAAAATACACTCTAGCAAATCAAGTCTATAGCTACTGTTTATTGTGCATGACTAGTAAAAATATGTCCGTATGGTCCAATCTTTGCTGTGATATGTGGGAAGTCTGGATTTTGGAAAAGGTCATCTCAGTATACCCACTTAACTGCAGTGATCCTACTGTTAGTTCAGCAACATCAGACTGCCTTCCCCTGGTCCACCCACGGTGCCCCCTCCCAGGGAAAGCAGCTCATCCCTTTCACCGCGCTTTGCGAGCAGTTCTGCTCTGTCCATCTCGTTCCCTCATGAAGGCACTTTTCCTCCTACTTCCATCACCAGCAGAGATCAAGAACTCAGAAAAAGGAAAAGCAGGGAGCGAGAGGCTGGAAAAGTACAGCTCCCCATGTATCCTTCTATCGTTGGCAGTGGGAGGAAGCCAAGCTCTCCAGTGGGCTTTGGTTGACAGAAAAAGCTGTGGGAAGTTCAAGCAGCAGTCATGGCTTTAAAAACCATTTCTTATCTTGTTCAGGCATAAGTGACACAAGCTGGAAAGCATCATTTTATGGGCTAGATCTGCTCTATGAAATACATGCCATAAATGGAAACCTACTTAAAATCTGCAATTTTCCTAAAGAAAGACATAAAAGCCCTCTTTTTCAGATATGTCTATTAATTCATGCTACTGCTTCTAGCAACAGCTGCTTGTTAGCTTATCTGATGACTTTTGGCCATACCAGTAAATAAAATGTAATATTCCCATGAAGGGAAATTCTTTATAGAAAAGAAGAATTTTGAGTTGTTTCAAATAAGCTAGTTGTGTAAAAAATTACGCACCCCATGATACAAGTTTCCTACCATTTCTATGGTATGATAATACATTTCAAAGTTTCAGTCTCAAAATTATTCTTTGGGTCCTTTATCAAACATATAAGTATGCATAGCAGTATCTATAGGAAAATCTAGAATGAGTATATCAAAGGAGTAGACATATTTTCATTATTTAAGATTTAAAATCTGAAAATTACTCTTACCTCTAGTATGGAACAAAAAGGCACAGGGAAATTAAAACAGAACTTCAAGTTCTAAATTTTGAAGACTTTTGTGCTCTACAGTGGTACTTGCCTGCCTGCTGAGCTACTCAGGACAAACCTGTCTGGTGCATAGTATGTTGCTTTTTTCCATGAGTTTTATTTGTCGACCATAGAGTCCTGAAACTAGTAGCAAGCCTGCTCTCCTAGGGAGATAAATATTCAGTTCCAGACCAGCCAAAACCAGACCGTTCTTAGCCTAGGCAGTAATTTACAGACCACCAAATAATCCCGCAATTAATTGTTCTCTGCAGCTCATAGAACAGCTGACATCTGGATTTGCTTTCAAAGAGCTATGAAAGGACTGATGATTTTGAGGGCACTTGTTTTTTTATATGTGGTTGAAGGACCCTGTATCAACTTGTATTCAGAGCTAATGGGAAGTATGGTTGTTAAGCTGTCCAAAACCTTTCCACACCATAGCTTTTATAGTCTGTGAAAGCAGCAACAGAAAACTATCTTCCTCGAGTGAACTATACCAATTCATTATTATTTTTAGTGTATGAGTCCAGTCACCTGTTATCATCTGATTACTGAAGAGAAACTTGTATGCCATAAGTGAACCTAAGATCAGGACTAATTTCTGCATCAGGGCAATTCAAAACTCAAAACTCTATCTGCTGCAGTATTCTGCAGTTTTAGCAGTGTTGGGAAAATTGTAATCTGTGCAGAAGTGATTTATCTAATGCTACCACAGCCTTCCTCTCATCCACCAGGCGAGTCACATGGTCATAAAAGGAGATCAGGTTGGTCAGGCAGGACCTGCCCCTCCTAAACCCATGCTGGCTGAGCCTGATCTCTTGACCATTCTGCACGTGCTGCATGATTTCACCCAGGATTATCTGCTCCATGATTTTACCTGGGACCGAGGTCAGGCTGACAGGTCTGTAATTACCTGGATCATCCTTACGGCCCTTCTTGTGGATGGGCATCACATTGGCCAACTTCCAGTCTTCCGGGACCTCTCCAGTGAGCCAAGACTGCTGAAAGATGATGGAGAGCGGCTTAGCAAGCTCATCCGCCAGCTCTCTCAATACCCTAGGATGGATCCCATCCGGCCCCATAGACTTATGAGGGTCCAAGTGGCTCAGCAGGTCTCTGACTTCCTCCTCATGGATTGCAGGAGGGCCATATTTCACCCTGCCCCCATCAACCATTTCAGAGGGCCAACTGTCAAGCGAGCTGACATCCTTGCTGTTGAAAACTGAGGCAAAGAAGGCATTAAGTACCTCAGCCTTCTCTGCATCTTTGGTTACTATATTTCCCTCCACATCCAACAAGGAGTGGATGAAACAATGAAGTTCCCTGGGATATTAAACTTATTCAGTGTAAGAACCACAAAAAGGAACAGTCATACTCTTTCCCTTCTATGCTGACCATTTCCACGCGCAGTCATGTGGGTAAGATTAAAAAGACTGTGGTTTAGTCCACAGGGCCCAGTGTTGACAGGGATGATTACTGATGCGCTGATTAAAGGGAGAAAGCTAGTTGCTAAGGGTTTTTGTGACAAACTCCTGTGCAACCAGCTTCACCCCATTTCAGTATAAAAATGGGTACTTAGGCAAGACTGCTGGTCAGGCTTCAGAGGAGCTGGGTATCATGCTAGACCAGGAGAACTCCCAGCAGGGTTTTACAAAAACTGTCTGTGGCTACATTGCTGTGTCCTCTTTAGTCTGTTCGTTTTTTATTGTACTTTGGGTCTAACTTCTCTTCTGAGATCTAACTTGGTATGGGATTTATTTTTATGAATAGTCCTCGCAAAGTATGTTTTAGTCTGAGCAACACTTGTGGTAGTAGTGTGTAAAGGCTCAGGCTCCCAGCTGCTCCTCAGGGCAGATATTTTGTGAATTTTGTCTGTAAAAATCTGTGTTTCTCGTGGTCCTGTGTAAAATAACAATAACAAAAAACAGAGAAATGTGAATGCATTAGTCTGTTTTAATAAAAAAAATTGAGTCTACTCCAGAGTTTCACTTTCTTAATCGGGTGGTTGGTAACATGGTGGAATTCTCTGTGGGGGAGGGAGTCATGCCATCACTGGAGGTCAGCATACGCTTCCTTGACCAGTCAGCCATCCTTGTACTGAGCATCTGTGTTGTCTGTAGTACCCTTTGCTCAGTATCCCGTTTTGAGTTGATCAGTTGGGAGTTTGTGTATTTTGTCTGTGATGTCTAAAAACAAAGGTTACCGTGCAGAACTGTGATTATTTTAATCTCTGACTTTTCAGGAGTGGTAAATGTGAATGGATAAGTTTACATCCACTACACTGGGGTTACTGTGGCTAAAGAGCATGGTTCATTCCTATTGTTTGTAAAATAGAGCTATACACTTGAGAAGATTTTGCTAGTTGCTTTAGTACTTCAGATGAGGTGGTCTTTCTCTTAGTTGCAGTTCATTCTCACATAATGCAAAATATTAGTTTGTTGGTTTGGAGGGTTTTTTTTTAATCCATAACAGCTTTATTTTGTGATGCTGATGGTAGGTTCACAGGACTCTGTAATCTTCTGTATTAGGTAGGACATTGGAGAGAACTGCAGCCATGCCCGACTCTGCTGCTGGGTGGTGATTTAAATGTATCAAAATACTCCTCTTCCCGATATTTCCACCTCCTCATTCGTAGTGACCCCTGTTGCAGAGTGCTTCAGGCTTTGCTGATGGACAACATTAAAAAATCTCTTTAGAAATAGATTTGGTAAATCGCATTTAAAATTAATATGGAGGCTTGTGTTTCTTATTTTGCAGACAATTCCTAGTTTCTTCATTGGTAGAGTTTTCCTAAAGGAAATGCTGGGTATTGGGTCTGGCACCTTTCAGTTCCCAACGTGAATTTCTAATTGCAACCTGGCATCTCACTTCACATTGATTATTCCACAAGATAGCCTTCCTTGTAATGCTATGCTAGCTGCAGGTGCCCACTTGTAAGGTTAACGGGGTGATTTTCATCTTCACTAAACTAGTACCTCTTCAATAGGTCACTAACTGTAGTCATTACCAGGCATGACTGTTCAGTTCATTCCCTTTAAAAGCTATGCTGGCTTAAGCACCCACATGGCTCCACTTCTGTGTCTCCAGCCTGATCTCCTAAGGTCAGCAGGAGCTTCATCATTTTGAAACAGACTTTGGTTATAGCCACAAGTTTTTGAATAAAGGATCGTCAATTTCTTCTAATCACCTTGAACCCAAACCTCCCTCTTAAACCTCAGAGCAATTTCAGGAAATCAAAGGGAGTAGGGTTTTCATGTTACAGAAGTGCTTCAAGAGGTCAGATGCAGATTTATTTGTAATATGTGCTGAAACCTAACTGGCTATATTTGCCCAAATATGCAGTAATGTGCTTTTTAATTTGAGTAATGTGTAGATACTAGCACACAGGAGGTTTACAAAGTAAATGCCTGTTGGAACAGTAGACCTGCCATACTGTGCAGTGGCAATTCAGCAGCACATGCAAGAATGTTATACAATATTAAGCATGTGAATGAACCTGTTTGTTTTCCTTCACATTCCAGCCCAGTAATGTCTCATAGGTTGCTTTCCGCCACTATTCCTGTGCTTAATCATTTCGTCATCATTTCTTCAATGTGCTAAGCACTCTCGCTGTGCTAAGGGAATTAACTTAGCTGTGTTCTCATGTTAAATACATAACTTCGCCTGCTTAAAATCAGATGTCTTTAACTGCTGGATTGGGTCCACAGTGCTGAGTCCTGATGAAATTTAAACTTTAAAGCTAGCAAGACACTGAAGAGTTTTGATTGGTTTGTTTGTTTTTTTTATAGAGACACAGAAGTGTTTTACACTGCTGAAATTATCATTTAAACTCTTTATGTAAAGTGTGAATAATTATCTCAGTGAAATGTATTTCTTCAAGTAAAACCACATTTTTTATTACAGATTTCTCAGGGGTTGGTTCTAGATACTGACTTAGACGTTTCTTTTTCCTTCCTTATCATGATACTTGACATTAAATTGATGCAGTGTTCTTCAAAGAAACTGGAATATACTTTTGCTCATATAGAGAGATTATCTCCCTTTTTTTGTAGTTGATTGTACAAATAAAGCAAAGAGCTAAATTTTGTATTTTGGATAACTGTTATCTAAGTATTAATAATACTTAAAAAAAAAGAAGAAAAACCACTGTACTTGAGAAGACTGTTTATGCTGTGAAAAAATTACCCCTTGCTTAAAAAGGCCTGGATCCTGTTCCTTAATGATACAAGTACATAAAGCTGAGGATCAGTTCAGCAATTCACATCTGCACGATAGCAGTTACACGTTGCAAATTCTTTCAGGTGATTCTGCTGCTTTGTTGTACTTTGGGTGCTGAAAGACAATTCCAAGCTAAAAATTTTCTGTATACAGTAGACAGAAACTTAAGTCTGTAACTTCAGTTCTCTTTTAGCAGTTGTGTTCTGATGGAGATGATCTGATAGCCTTATAGCTAAGATCCTCCCTCTGTTTACGTGGTCCATCAGGTAACTGCCTCCAAAGCATAACAGATTTTCTTGTAGATAAAGAATTGGTACGCCATATGCTGTATCCATGGTTTGACTCTGTAGCCCAGTTCTTGGAGTATGTTTTTATACCTGGATTGACCAACAACAGCTTCCAGTGCTAGAGCAGTGTCCACATTTTGAGTTCACTGAAGGGCTCCTTAACCACAGCCAAGAACTGATAATCATTTAGCCTATAACCAGATTAAATGCAGTTTATATCAGAGTAATTAGCTGACACATCTATCCATGGAAAAAAAGAAATCAGCTCATGTGAAAGTATCCAAGATGTGTATTACAGTGGAAATTCAAATAAATTTGATAACCAAAATAACCAATTTTTCTAAATCCAAAGTGAGCAATTGTTTTAATATATTCCATTTTCATTTTTAATAGCTAAAACTATTGTAAATTGTTTAGCTTGCACAGAGCTGTAATTAATAATATAAAATTGGCCTCTGTTCCCTAATTTTAGTTTATTGTAATGGTGTCCCTATTAATAATCCTCGAATTTGCATTAAACCATGCATGATAATGCAGCTTTGTGCCAGAGACCTTCATTGTGTTCCCGTGGTGCTGTCTTTTGTTGTTAGGTTTTATGATTTTTTTTCTGAAATGTGCCCTTTATGAGGTTATTTTTTTTAATTTGCAGTACATAATTTCTTCTTCTATGGTATTATTCCTTGTTCTTTTCATATCCCAGATAACCACATGCATTAGGTGAATGTTGTGTTATTCATATGAACTGTGACAATTTGTTATTTCTGCTTCTTATCAAGGCTGAGTCTATAGCACTGGCAAGGGTTCTATTAAAACAGGCATTCATCCAAGTGTTGCTGATGGCTCAACTGAGCTGTAATATCAGCAAGGGCAGGAAGAAGTCTTTAGGTTCGGGTCAGTTTCAGAGTGTGTTGGTTGAAAGGGCTCTAACTCATTTCGTCTTCCAAATGTCTTTGTCCTCTTGGCATTCAGGAGAATGAGGGTAAACAGGCAAAGTGATTTCAACTATGCATAATCAGCCAAAGCAGCGTTTTTATGCAAGCACAAGAAAGGTATTTACTTTTGATGTCATGAGTCTTGCTGTGAGATAGGAGTGTCAGCACGGTGAAAAATAAAGACCTTTCACCCAGAAAGATTCTGCAAGGATATGTACATATGTGTTTGGTAGTTGCATAAACAAGGTTCAGCACATATTTGAAGAGCCTGGAGTTACAAAACCTTCTCAGTGCTTGTTCTTACTTGGTGGTGGATCTATTCATCTGCATTCATCTGCGTGCTCTGATGTCCTTGCCCATGATCTGATTGAATGATGAAACGTAGCATTGTACAGAAAAGCTCCTCAGATTAATCCTTTGCTCAATAATTTTCTGGTTCACTTTGCAGGAGACAGGCTACCTTTGCTTCTGGACTAGCTGCACATGTGCTGCTTTGGCAAGCAAAGCTAAACTGGAGGAAGCTACAGGGGAATGGAATCTCGTATTTGATGTACCATGAATTAATGGAGACAGCAAGTGCAGAAGTCCCTTCATAGGTGCAATTTAATGAAGTGTGATGTCCTCTTTTCCTTCAGGTCCTTCCAGGTTCAAGAGATATCTAAACATAAAGATCTCACTCCAGACTACAGTTTTCTTAATAAGCAGAACTCCTTATGGTTTACTCTGAGTATTAATATTACCTGACCAGAGTAGATGCAAACTATTGAATAGGCTGTGACTGAACTTTTTCTTTCCTCAGGGGTTTTCTTAGCTGGAGAAGTTCACATCCCACTGATGAATGCCGTGTTTAAACTCACTTGGATTGACCTTACTCCACCATTGCTATAGAATAGGGCCAAGAATTTTTTTATCCTTTTTTTAACTCCTGGCTCCCTTTTCTGTACTGAAACCTGAACTGACTTCTAGCCAAATGTTGCCGTGGTCAAGTATCAGCTGGCTTGAGGACAGTCAGCTGTGGGTTTGTTTTTTTTTCTGGTTTCAGCTCTTTTCATTCTTGAAAACTGCTGGAGCAGGGTAAGGAACAGACTATTATTAATTAGAATAGTGTATGTTCCAGACACAAATTTTTTTTTGCTTTTTAATAAGAGGGACACTGTTAGTAGCATTTATCTTCCATTCATATACACGGGTTTCTGTTGAGAAACAGATATTACTAGATTGTAAAGGTCAGTTTTGTCCTAAAAACAACAGAGAAGGTGTCTCTTGCTAGGCTAATAATGCAGCCTCTGAACAATACTTTTCTTGTTGTCATTGAGTTTGGGTGAGTGTCTTAGAGGAACAGCAGCTGGTGGTTACAAGACAGATTTCTGCAAGTTAACAGTTGTCTGATGGTGGGGCAGGTGACATTTTAGCAGACTCTTCTCTCAGAAAATTTATTCTGTACCACCAAAAGAATCATGGTGGGGCAGCTCTTGCTTTGCACCACGTTTTCTACCACATAATGGGAGCTGTGGCAATGTTGCTCTCCCTTGGCTGCTGACACCCTGAGAAGTGGTAGTTGTATGTGCAGCTCAGCAGAGCTTTTTATGTATGTGATGAGCGCAGAGGGGTCACGTAGTCCCTGGTGCTTCTCACTCTTTGCATACCCCCTTTTGCTTGGGAAAGACCCTAAGTATGAACCTGCTGCAAGGGCTCTTGGTTTGAGCTCCAAGAAGGGTAGCACAGGTTGCACTTTCCAAAAGCTGTCTGTAACAGGTGGACCCAGCCATGTTTTCTGTGTTTTCCAGATCAGAGCAGTTGGCATGTTTGAGCTCAGTTCTGTCTGTGTTGGACATGTTTAGAGCACACCTGTTGGATTTTTCTCCTGCATGTGATTTGTCTGGGTAGGTAGCTCAATAGAGGATTCCAAGTGGATTTAGGCAGAGCAGAAACACTATTTCTTTGCCTTTCCAAGATAGAAGGAGCATCATTTATTAGGAAAAAATAAGGGATTAAAGAACAATTTTGATCACCAATACAGTTTAGGAGTGCAAATTAATCCTGAACCCTGTTTCAGACAGCTGGAAGTTTTAGTCAAGGTCTGTGGCTCAGCAGGAACTGTCCCAATAATTACAGAATTGCTCTTAAACAAGCAGTAGCTGCTGCTGGAGGGTGGTTGTGTCCCCCCTCTGCCCTGGCTGCTCGCTCCCGGGCCTATACTGCCCCAGCTCTGCTCCCAGGGTACATCTTCATGGAGTCCTTATAAACCTGGTCAGTAAAAAGATTTGTTAAAATAAATGTTTGTGAATTAATTTTAGCTGGAACAATTTCCTGATGGAGTTCGCTGCATGTAGGTATGTAAACAAGTCTGACAGTATCAGAGCGGTACTGGAATGGGATAGTTTTCATCTGCAGCAACAAGACTCTAGTGAAGTTCAGTGTGATTGTTGACCTCTCGGATGTATTTCCAGGCTTCTGGGTTGGTACTCCAGCTGTCAAACCATTCTTCCTGGGAGGAAGCCGAGATGGCTGCTGGTCACAGTGCAGGGATGGAGGGAATAGCTGTGCTGTGACAGCTGCGCATTGGGAGCAATCCTGGTCCCACCATGGAGTTAGTTTGGCATGGGTATGAAAAACTAAACAGTGTTCACAGATGTGCTTTGAATGATGGATTCTTGCTGATGACATGAGTTCTCACAGGAGAACACTAATGAGGGCTTGGGCTTTTCTTGTGGCAGTTGTCAGGCAGGAAGAAATAGGAAAACTTGGAGAAGAGTGGTAGGAAGATCAGCAGAGGCTGGTGGACACAAGAGGACAGGGAAGTTTCAATACGGAGGCAGCACAGGATGCCTGCCTGTTGTGACAGGGAGAGTGCAGGAGGGTTGTAAATAAAGCGACATTGTGTTCAGGATGTGAAAGAGAAAACAAAACTTCAGGGAAAAAGTGGAAAGACTGAAGGGGAGGGGGGCTATTCAACCGGGTAGAAATTGTGTAAGAGGAGAAGAATTGGCAAATACATAGAAGCATTTATGCAGAAGATTTATTAATAAGAGACAATAAGAATCCTTTTGACAAAAGTAGAGATGGAACAGGGGAACAATTGAGCTAACTGGAAATGTAACTGATCTCGGATGAACCTTGTGCTGTGCCAGTGTAGCTCCTCTTCAAGAACAAGAGGGTTATTGGCATGCGATTTGCTTTATGAACTAGCCCTGAGCACTCCAGCAACTGCAGCCTTCACAGCTCCTGGCCTAGCTTCCCAGGCTGCCTGACGCTCACACCACACCAGGTCCTCACTAGCATGCAATCAGCCTCACAGTACTCCTTCCTTCCTCCAATCCATTTGAGAACAGGGGAGTCACCTTCGGAAAGCCCTGCCTGATGCCTGACAGGTCCCCAGAGCTCCCCCAGTGATCCTTGTTACGCAATTGCCCCCTGCCCACTCAGACTGACCACAGGGTGCCTGGGTGGTACAACTGGGCATCCCTGTGCTGGTGTGGCTGTGGCAGGGAACATCTCCTGGCTTGCCTTGACAAGCTTGAGTTAGACTCCATTAGCTTAGAGTGGCTGGAATAAATTCCTCCTATACTGAACCTCAAACTTGAGAATTAATGAGCAGTTGTGTTAAGGAGAATGTGAGAAATACCGTCTGATTTTCAAGTTTTGTATTCAAGAGCATGAATCAGAAATGTGGAGCTGGAAATAGATTTGGGTTATTCTGTAGCGTGATTCAATCTGTTCTCTTGGGGTGAGAAAGTTAAGGAGGGAATTATCTTTTAAGATCAGTGTCACCATAATTTTGCATACTCAGTGTGCTTGTGTTTTTGGTTTCTAACTAAATTCAAACTTTGCTAGTTCTACTAGAAGACTTGATTATTTTTGAAACGAAGATTTGACAGCATCTATTGTTAATCGGTAACAACCACTTAGAGAGTGTTACTCGTTACTGGTTTTGGTTTTTTGAACACTGATGATTTAATCTCCTGTTAGATGAAGAAAGGAAAAGTCTAATTGAAAACACTCCTGTGTAGAGTCAAGGTTTTTCATACCATTTTACAGTCAAATATCAAAGAAGAGCTATTACTTTCTCTCTGCTGCCTCACTGAGCTAAGGTGTCAGTGTGTCTTGGCAGTTTTGTACCACAGAACAAGAAATAGATGCCTGACTTGTTTCAATGTTTGTCATTTTCGTGATGTATCTTTGATTTTGAAGGTCTCTGGTAATCTCTGCGCTCCACTGACGTGGTTGTAAATGGTACATATGTTTTCCCCCTAATACGCATGGAAACCTCACGAGTTTTTCAGGGCATGATACAGTTCTGTGCAGAAACCTGCATTGCCTGCAATCCAATGTATCCCAGCTTCTACCCTTCCTCATTGTTATCAGACTTTGGTGGTAACTGCATGGAGCAAAATAGTGTCCCTCAAACAGGATGCAGTGTAGGGTATGTTTCTGTGGCATAAGTGAATTAGGGAGAAGGAGGAGTGTTGTAGAGGCTTGCTGGGTTATGCTTGTGTTGTAAAGGTTTGTATGCTTGGAGGTTTTAAAGACTTAGGTGTATCTGCTTGAGTCCATCAGAGGACGCCTTCTCAGAATTGACTCGTGGAAGTTCGCAGCATATGACAGCCCCGATGGCAGCCCCCAGAGAGCAGCTCAGCTCCCCAGAGAGCAGGGACACCGAGACAGGTGCTTAGGGTTTTGAACAGTGCTGACAAGGAACAGTGCAGAGAACTAACCTGGGTTACTCTCTCTCAGCTACTGCTGCCTTCTCCACTCCTGGCATGCCTCCTGCCCTGGGCAGTGGCTGTAGGTACTAAGCCAGTGCTTCTCTGCTAACAGCCATTTGGCTTTCTGGTGTAGAACCTGGCTTACTAAACTGCATCACTTGTCTCAGCTTTACTGCGTGTAGTTCTAGGCCCAGGAATGGTTATACATGGCATGCAAAGGCAAGGCTTCAGAGGAACATGAGCTGGAAAGGGGGTCATCATATCTTTGTTTACTGAATGAGTTAATGTTGGTTTTCTACTTTCACATTTAACGTAGGTTTGTTACTGGCATCTGTCCTCCACAGGATGCTGTGGGGGAAATGTGGCAATTCCCTGGAAGAAAGCTAGAGATTGACAATACTTGATTTTTTTCCCCCCTCTACATTAAATGAACTAGATTTACTCTCTTCCCTAGACAGCAAGAAGATGTATGACTTTATGAGGCAATAAACTGTAAACTAAATACTCTTCTGGTTTAGACCCAAACAGAAATTCAATAAAACTAGATAATAGTTTAAATGTCATGTCATGTTTTTAGTAATATTAGTTTATAAAGAAACTCTCTTACTGTCTTTTGTTATTACAGAATTAGAGGTATGGATCTTTGGCATCTGCTGTTTACTTTGGCACTGGTCTGTGCAAATGATGCTCTTTCTGCAAGTGATGGTAAGTTTCGTGATGCCTTTCTTTGCCTTTTCTTGTATACATAGATGCATAACTTTTTATAAGGAGTATTTTTGTATTATATGTGTCAGGACTATGCAGGTTCCTTGACTGAGATTACCTAGGTACATAATGTGATGTGTGAAAAATACATCAGTTAACTTTGTTGTAAAGATGGTGGTTGAGATTGAGACGTGTTGCAGAATAAAGGTGAATTTCATAGATGGCGTTAGGTATGTGATGTGTAAACAGGCTGGATTAGTGTTGGAGTTAGATATCTGTATTTTCTTTGCTCAAGTACTGAAGTTATCAAAAAACTGTATGGGGTTAATTTTTTAATAGGAACAAGCCTTTTTAGTATATTCACATGTTAAGTATATAATTATTTGGAAGTACAGAAGCAGCATTTTAAGACTGTACACTTTGGGTCTGAGGCCAATATGAACAAGTTGCGTAAGAAACACACTTAGAAGTTCTTCAGTAGAGTTTATAAAAAGTATTTGAAAAGAACATGTCCCCTCAGCCAGCTGGCTATGGGTAGCCAGCAGAAGCCTTTTCAGCAAGGAGAAACTCTGAATGTACGTCCTGTGATGTTCATGATTCAACAGATCTGCCCAGGGTTCACGTACACTGAATGTACCTCTGACTTTCCACAGTTCGTCTCCTTCCCATCCTTATTCATCTTTGTTCTTCCATCTTCTAAATTAAATGCCAGGCTGGAAAGTGCTTGGTCCTGCTGAGTTTTCTCTGATACTTTTTTCTTGTTGCAACAGCAATGATTTACATTTCTGTATCTCCCAGAGGTCTGTGCTGACTCTGGCGGGTCCTCTGGGACTGTTCTTCTACTCGTTTAGAACAAAAAATTCCTGTTAACTCCAGTGGGAATCTTATGTTGGGTCAGACGGATCTGCTTATGCTCGTTATGGCCTGTGCCTGTAAACAAATACAGCTTAACCTGATCTGCTCTGTCTTATTCTGACCTTTGGAGAGAGCAGTAAGAGTTTTCCATAATTACTTATTTTATGCAAACATGTCATGGCTTCTCCCAGAGCTACGGAGCAGCTGCAGAAGGGTGGCTCCATAAGCAGGTGCCCCTCCTGTCCTCCTAGCCAAAATCAGTGTTAGCAGAGGAAACCAGAAAGGGCAGTTTGAGTAATTTTAGAAAAAGTAGGATGGAAAAAGCTTCCACAACAAACTGTAAATAAACTGATAAAATTTTCAGTGAAAATTTGTGACATATCTCAATTATTCTTTTTCTTTAGCTCCATATTTACATGTTACTGAATGCAAATTAAATACCTATAGAGTTGCAAGCCATGTTTCCTTAGCCTTTCTAGTGTTAGTTTTAGAATATGGTACTAAACCAAAGGGCAGTTGTATAATTGCCTGTAGTCTTAACTGTCCCACATCTTAAACGTGTAATCGTCCTCCTTCATCCTGATACAGTTACGTATTTTGGAATTGCATACTTAAAATTTTTAGATAGCTATATTTGTAGAAGCACTGGAGAGACATAAGGGGCAACACTATGTTTTTAATGGAGACATTAAGCCAAAATATGATATAATTAGAACTCAGAGTGATCAGTTTTCAGAGAATTCCTCCATAAAGTTCATGTTTATTCAAAAGAAGGTTTGGATGCGGAAAACACAAGTTTCTGTTTATTTACATCTACATGTGTGGCTCAGATGCTTGTCCTCTGTGTTATCAGGAAAAGAATGTCTAAGGTTATCTTCTCCCTTGCTAGTTAAGGCTTTTTCTTGAACATTTACCAAATGTGGCTTGAGCGCCTAGTGTATCTCACCATTGAAGGTAACGAATGAATCAAGTTTTCAGTTTTGTTCCCTACTTTAATTTTCTACTTACCACAGTACTTTCATTGTGCTTCTTTCATTCATTTCACTCATGGGAAATGAGTGTTCCTATTTAAGAAGTGTATAAGGAAGTGTAGGGCAGTGACATGTTTATTTTCATGTTAGAATTGGGCTGAAACAATGTGAAGCCTTTATTTAATGTGTTTTGAATCCTGTGTCTTCTGATTTTGTTAAAAGAAGAGGAATTTCTTTATAGGAATTTGCAGAGTAAAGCTCATTTCCCCCCCTTCATGTACCAATCTCTTTATATAGACCTATGAACTGAAATAAAATTTGCAAATTCATCCTTGATTCTCCTAAAATGTGGAAAGTCAGTATTTCACAGTGAAATATGATACAAGTACCAGCTTTTGTTCATTGCCCCGTACAGAATAGTCAGTAGAACAAAATGAATGTGTCCTGACTTGATCCTTCCCTCTGTGTCTGCATTTTACAGTACATTCATTCAACAGACAAAAATAATCCCTGCCCAGATGCAGTCTACTGGACCAATTTCTCTCTTGAGGTTTAAGAGCACATGAGGTTTTTTGATCCTTGGCAGATGAGATGTGGTCCAGATGTCCTAAGTTTGGTAAAAATCTGTGTTATAAAATTTACCCACATCACCTTTGAGTGACTTTGTCTATACTGATGAAGTAGTGAATTCTGTGAGCTTATTGTCAGAATCAAAAATCAGGAGTATTTTAAATGTGTTCCTGTACTTAAATCCAAGGCACAATACTAAATATTTCTATCCTGATTTGCTGTAAAGTAAAGCTTACATTAAGCCTTACCAGAGCCTGTGCTTCGAGCTGGCTTCATGCCATGGGGCTGGATCCACCCTTGGCACATAGTGAAATCCCATACGTATTTCTTTCTGGTAGAGAGAGAGTGTGAGGCCAGGCAACTGCATAACATTCAAGAGCAGATATTGGACATTTAGTCACCTATTTGCTGTCTGGAGAGTAAGCTTTACTTACTTTCAAGACATAAAAGCCTTCCATGTCAAGTCAATATTCCACGGTCTCAGTAACATGCTTTGGTGCAAGATTAGCAAGTATGTGTAATTTTTTAATGTGCTGCCAGAAGACAGCTGGTGCCAAGTTCTGCTGGAGGCTTTCCATTGATTTAACTTGTTTTCATGCTCTCTCTTTGCAAAGAGCTTGGCTTGCTGGCTCCTTAAACTGAGGCTGTAGCTAGTGTGAAGTGACAAAGGTGCCCACCAACTCTGAGATGGTGACGCTAAAGGTGGCCAAGCGTGTCTGCTATACCAGGTCTTCAGGTGTAACTGAGAGCTGAGCAGGTCTGGCACTTGCAGCCTGCTACCCAGGGGACACTGTTCCACACGCTGATGGTCTCCTTCAGGTTCCTGCCGTATGATGGTAACACAGAACAGATGCAGGAGGTGCAAGTGCCGCAGTAACAGGAAGGTAATTTCTAATAGGTGTATAATTATTGGTAAATGGGGTTTGTGCCTTAGGCATTGGAAAACATAAGGCCCATTTTCACAGCTAATGAAGGCATTTTTGTTAAGTCAACAAAACTTATGCTTTTAAGAGTTTAGGTTGCTTTGAAAATGGGGAATTGTGTGATTTTGAAAGTTTAGTTTAATTTAGATGATTAGGTACATAAGCAAGAAAGAGTACTGCTTCATGAGTAGATCACCTACGTCTGTGCAATATTGGTTTGCTATACCTGCTGACATCAGAAACAGTTGAGGGGAATTGCTTCAGAAACAAATTGCAAAATGTTTAGGAAGCAAAATAAATTTTGTCTGCTTATTCCTTCACTACAACTCATGAGGGTGGGTCACATAAAGGAATAAACTGGGAGTTAGTCCAGTTAATAAAAAAAAATACATAAGCTCAAGCAGTTCCAAAACTGATTTCTTCCCAGTGAAAATAAGTGGGAAATGTCTTCTATCATTTTTATACTAGATCAAAGTTCATTGCAGACTAATACAGCTATACTAATTCATCCTCTGAAGGAGGTTTAGAGAGGCATTCATATTTAATGAGAGCATGATAAAAATATTTTTGAGTGAATTAGATTTTTACAATGATAATTTTGATCTACAAGCCTGAATTTATTGATCATTTTATCTAATCTGATTTTAGACATATTTATTTTCCTACATTACAAAATTTTTATTATTGCATGAAGCTGTTATGCTTAAATTATCTATTTTTCTCACTTTTATATGAAAAGGATTAATTATTTTCCCTTCTGAGAGATATCAGATCTAATTTTCACTTCTCTGAAAATGTCCTTTTGCTGTGCTGGTGTCTGCTCACTTATTGTACTTGGATAATTTACATGCATTATATATCCAGATCAAACTGTTTAAGTATAGATGTGCACTGGATAGCAAGGCTCCCAATTATAGAGCTGGAGACTGAATACATAACCCGTGCCTCTGGCTTTAGTGTCATTAAAGATACCGCGAGGCACCCAAGACATCTGAATGGGACTCATAGGGATGACACAAGACCTATAGGACATGTACATCTTTCTGGAATGGCCAGAAGCTTAGAGAACTCCCTAAAAATGCTAAGGCTGAGCATCTCATACCTGAACATCTGTTTTGAAGCTATTAAATCAACTCTATCAGCTGTTCTTTGTTCCAGGGGCTGTATTGACTACCTCTCCATTGACTATTGGAAGATACAGTCACTTATGAATCGTATGGATATCCTGTAGTAACCCAAAAAGTCTGCATGAGGCTTGTAGATGGGCATCTATGTCTTTTGAAGCAGAGGCTGGAACGCAGGCAGAATATCTTAGGCAGTCTGAGATAGGCGGATTTTAAGGCAACTGGATTTTGCTTTATTTTGCATAAAGCTAAATATAGGTGTCTTCATTTTGAACTGAGCCTCACCCTTCTAGCTGCCTTGTTTGAATGTGTAATTTCTGCACACATTCTTTTGGATGTTGTAATGATTGCTCAGCCACACACTGATGCTTCTACAGGTCTGCTGCAGCCAAGGTGAGGGGTCTTCTGACTGTATTGCTGTCAGTGTCAAGCTAAGTGGAAGACGGATATTGTCTAAAAGCATGATTTGACTTTTGTGACACATGGAAGGATTCCTGTTCTAAGCAGAAAGATGCCTTTGAACTGCAGCATAATATCTGCTGAGAAAAGGAAATTTGTCCATCTGTTCATGGAGCCAGAAGATACCAGGGACTTAATTGCTTGGCTTGAAATATTAAGGAAAAAAAATTAATAGCTGTGTGGAGTCTTGGCTGAAAACCTGTTTGTAATGTTGGCTAACTCAGATCTTACAGATTGCAGTCAGTATAGTGACAAGCCACTTCTCAGACATGAAGAGTATTCTTTCATTTTTAATGACATTTTATGATCAGGAAGTCTAGACATATTTGCTTATATAACAATCCTAATCTTGTTAGGAAGTGACAAAAGATAATGAGAAAGGGCAGAATCTTCCTTAGCTTAAGCTGCAGAGTCTCTTACTTCTTCTTGGCAAATACTAGTGCTGTAATAGAGTTGGTAGTCATTTGTTGATTGTGGTAATTTTCTCTGCTTTATTCTTCTAATTGGTGTGTCTTTGCTATGGTCTTTCACTGTGTTACCTACTTTCTCAGTTACATGCAGCTAAGTGCAGAACATGAGTCAAAGCAGAGCTGGCAGTAAAATCTGGAAAGCTCAAAACTGAGATTGGCTTAGTGCATCCTGGTGTACATGGACAGGCACAGAAGTGTCGAGAATGCGGACTTAAAACTTTCAGCTGCAGACAAAGCCTTTAGAATAGTTGCCTTATTTGCAGAAATTATGTGTCTCTGAGCAAGAAATATGTTCCATTATGTAGAAGAAACTGCTATAAACCCATTCCAGGAGCCTGGATCAGAAAGCTTGGCACAGGCAAACATAAGTTATACCACTTTGATCTGGATAAGCCATTTTGGCTGGAGGGATTTGGTAGAGAGCAAAGTAGTATTTCCATCATCACTTTCCTTTACGATTAGGCATGGCTTTGATGGCTAGAAGAAAACTCCAAGGGAGGGCCTTTAATCTGTGCACTTCTGAGTTACTTCTCACAGCTCTTGCTTCCTAGGAAGTAGTATGTATTTCAGATAAGCCATTTGTCTGGGCCAGCGTGACCCTATCTATGTTGTCACAGGGAGAAGAAAGGATTTCACCTTGTCTTTCTTTTGGGTTGGAAACATACATGGTATTTTAACAGGAAGGGATTTGGCATATCTGAGAGTGGAAGACACATGCTAGGAGTGAATTATAGACAGGCCCATGTTTTGTAAGAAAACAGAAAATAAAGAGCTACTGCTGAAATTTTCAGGGACGGTAGCCTTAAATTATGCCCCTAAAAATCCATGGTTTTGCTTGTAACTGAGTAGATCCAGTGATTCAAATGCTAATCTGGTTTGCCAGAGACTTGTTTCCTTTGTCCTTTCCTCCATACAACATCTGTGACTCCAGCATTTACTGAAGACTTTCAAGACTTTGGATATCTTCACCCCAAGGCTGCCAAAACTATTTCATGAACAATCAGCTCCAGTCAGACACCCTGCAAAATAACGTATGTTCCATAGTTTATCACATCCAGTTATCTCCGTTATCTTAAACATTCCTGCTATCGTGTGTATTTCCTTCACTGTTATGTAGTTGTCATCATATTTTCTTCACTTTTCAACATGAACTCACCAATTTGCTGAGTTCTTGATTGCTGTGTTTTGAGGTCATTTGCAAGAATTAGCCACATCTCTGTAATTAGCGCCAGGTGTAGTCAGAAGGAGAAGTCCTTCTTTCTGCCTCTCAGCTGCAAAGCTTGTAATCCCAGTGTATGTCTTTGTTCTCCCAAGTAGACAAGGAGACTGCAGCCAAGCCACCAACATGCATGCCGGTCCTCCCATGAATCTCAGTTGTTCCTTTCATACCACGGGTGCGCTGCACCCAAAACTACTGGCTGATAGTAGCCACTTGTGGCTTTCTTTTGAGGGAGAAGCAGTGAGGCCAGTTTGTTGAAACAAAAACTTTTACCTACACATGCAATTAAGTCCATGTGTTTAAAGAGAAAGACTGGATGATGGAGGTGATGCAAAAATGTGCACAGCAGTTTGTTACCACTGTACAAGAGGCTAAAAAGTCAGAAATTCCTAGTTACAGGTTCTGTGCTAACTCCTGTTCTGATACTTTGAATGTAGTTGTATATTTCATGTGAATTATTTAAACAGTTTGTACTGTACTGGCCAAATTAACTCACTTAATAAACTGACTGTGGAAGGAGAAGTGGCTCAAGCAAGTAAACACTAATCCGTGTTATGAAAGTATATTACATGAGTTATAATGAACTGTTGCATGCATTGGAGCACACACAGAGCAATTGTGATATTGCTTTCAATACCACTCATCTGTCACAGGAAAAAGCAAAAGAAACCCTCTTACTGCACACTGCACATTCATAGCATGCAATGAATTTTTTCATTAGTTTAAACAATGATGCAGTTATTTTGCAGTAACTTGCACTGCCTGTTTTGACATACGAGAGATTTTTAGAACCAAGAGTCAGTCTGCAATGTTGCTCATTTTCTTTCTGTGCTGTGCTCTTCAAAATTGGCAATTACGATCAGACAGGAACAAAATAGAAGTGTGACTGGGGATTGGAGAGCCGTCACTGAACAGGCCTAGTTTCTACCAGTATAAATGAGAGAACATTGTGTCCACCTCAGCAATATCTCAGCGCACCTGGGTGTTCTCTTTAGCTTCAATGCATCAGAAGTTAGAGAAACATTTTAGAGTAGGAGTTCCCAAGATGCCACCTTTGAATCACACAGAACAACTCTGAAGTTTTTGTGCTGGTCACTTCACTCAGCAGAACAGGAAAGTTCTGGTAAGGTTCCCCTTGGAGAATAAAAATACTTAGAAGAACAAAAATACTTGGCCTCAGCTGTTTCCTTTCTCTGCTACTGGAGGGGTACTTAGAATGAGCTATGGAAGAAGAACAGCCTAGAAACGATGCTGTCATTGAGAGGCAAAGTTACAGACTGCCAGTAAAGACTTAACTTCTGAATCTGCAATAAGTCCTGCTACCTAAGGAGACAGAGGTTTCAGGTAATTAAAAATCTTTTACAAAGCAGATAATTCTATGCTGTAGAGCGTAGAATAGCCATGGAATAAGCTGATAGATTTGGTATGTTATCTAAAGAGCCATCCATAATGTCAGTTCAGACCTGTCTTTTATTCTCATTAAGTTGGTCAAGCAGATTTTTCTTGGAGTTTCAAAGAATGCAACTGGAAACTGTTAAATATTCTGTACTTGGAAATTTAGCACCTGGAACAGCCTTGGCAGAAACAGAGTGGGATGTAGTACAACTGACACCAATTTTAAAATAGGACTCAAGAAAACTGCACATGAGAAAGTTTGTTTTCTATGCACGGCAAGTTGGAAGAGACTTGAAAAAGCATATGTTGGTAAATGCATTGGTAAATATGATATATTTGGGAGTCTGTGTAAGTCATGTTTCTTTGTTTCTTTCAAAAGGCACTTAGTGTCTGTCACCCATAGCCACTGTCTCAAAAAAAGATTTCAACATGCACACAGATAATGGTTGTTCATTCCCTACAGTGTGGATTTTCAAAGAGTCTGTGATACAACACCATAGCAAAGGCTCCTTAAAAAAATGTCAGGCAATAAAATGGAAGGATTTCCATGGATTAAAAATTAATCAAAAGGGGAAACAAAGGAACAGATGGTCAGTTCCTACAGCAGAAACATCCAGGGGTATTTCCCTTCTACAGAACATACGAGCAGAAATTAAATCAACAAGATCTCCTCTGGTTGGAAAGCTCTATGGCAGGACAGGCCAGAAAACAGTGCAGCCCTGCATGATGCCAGGGGAGTGAAAGAGAAGGATGTGAGCAGGCAGGAGCCCTCAGGGGGCTGCCAGAGCCCCATGTCCATGTGTGCAAACTCTCAGCACTGTACTGCTGGAGTAATGGAGTGTGGTCTGGCTGGGGAAACAACAAAAGCTCCACCCAGACTGAGAAGTCTGTCTTCTGTGGGCTATCCCTAGCTGTTACCCAGAACACATTCAAAGAAACATGCTGAAAGAAAATATGTTTATTCTGTATTTGGTCTGATGTTTTGTTTGTTTATTATTCCCCTAGCAATGTGTAGTCTTGGCTTTAAGGCTGACACTGAAACTTTTGAAGCAAATTTGGAAACTCACTTGGAGCAAGGGTTTACCCTTCAATCCCTATCTACCAGAACCCAGTATTCTTTACTTTGCAAAGAAAAAATAATCAGAACAATTATTTGTCTGACTGGCAAATACCATACGCATCATGTTTCTTTTAAAAGGCACTTACTGTCTGCTAAAGAGCCATCCATAATGTCAGTTCAATCCTGTGTTTTATTCTCATTAAGTTGGTCAAGCAGATTTTCCTTGGAGTTTCAAAGAATGCATGCCTACTGTAAAAAGGGAAAAACTGTTAACATTTAATAAATGTTCTATATTGAACAAGAACATGTACGAAGAAAAATACTTCTTTATACCCTTTGAATTTGTGTTCTGTTTCTTCGTCACTGAAGCATAAAACAAATATAATGTGACATTTGAATTTGAACAGGGAATTGCAAGTCTTAGGAAACCAAATGTAGGTAATAGCTGTGGATGTTACCATGTTCTACTTATTATTTGCTGTTAATGATCAAATAGTTAAAAATGCAATTACTTCAATGAAAATGCTGGTATCAACTCTAGTTACTGTTGTGTAGGATTTAATTCAAACCATCTGTTTCAGTCTACTTGTATATATCCAGGGTTGATCTTTGCTTGCGGTGAAGTGTTTTTCTGGAGGTTAAAAGCAATTATTAAAGGAATGGAAATTATTAGTGGTTCATGGTTTGGCAAGGAAAAAATGCCTTTTTAAGTTCTTAGTGTCTGTTTTAGAGGGCTTCTACAGCAGAAACGGTTGAGGGTGAAGTGTAACACAAAGTGTTTTCTGTCATAGGCTATATGTTGGTGTTTAGGGTTCATCCCAGTGAGGTGGTTGGAAGTGTAAGTCACTGGTCTGCTTCTTCTCCACCACTTAATTAAGTCCGTTTTTTTCATAGGGCAAAGGAAATAAGTCTGGTTTGTTAAAAAGGAATTAACGAAACTGAAGAATGTGGAGAAGTGCTGGTGTGTGTACATAAACAACATAATTTATTTTCTAGTGAACTATTTCATTCTTCAGTGTATTCTTCAGTGCATTTTAGGGGATATTTGGTCTTACTAACTAGTTTAGTTAGCTTTGAATGTAACTGCCTTGTTTGTTTTAGTCAGAAACTGCTTTGTTATCCAAAGATACCTCCACTTCGCTCCAGAGCCTGGATTTTGTGCTGTGAAGATTTATCAGCCCACTTCACAGGAGAAACATTTGCATCTAGGGAACAAAGAATGAAATGGATGAGAGATCAATAACTTGTTTTCTTTCCTTTCTAACTCCATAGCATTTGCATAATAGGAAGCTGTAGAAGTTAATCAGAAAAACCCAAAGTATCACTTGCTACTCTTGACACATGCCTTTCAAAGCACCTACGGCCTTTCAGAACTAAATTAAAGTTCTGCCTGGATTTTGCCATATTTCACAGAGGTAGAAGGCAAGACTTTGCTATTGGAAGGATTGCACTGTGAGCTCTTTAGGGTATCCAGCTGTCACAGCTGAGGCTGTTTAACCTTCCATTCCTAACAAACCCAGTTAGTCAGTTACATTCTTGTCTGAAAAAATATTTGCAGTAATATTGAAGAACACTCCTGATTGAGACTTCATTTTGAGAGAGGTAGCAAAGACAAAACCAGCAGAATTTAATGTAGTTCCCCAAAACATCCAGCTGCTATCCTGTACTATTCCAAGAACATAAACAATTATTTTTTGAAGTAGATTTTTCTAATCTTTCTTTCCTCCCCAAGTCAAGAAGAATTTGTTTTTTACCAGAAAGAACACGTCTTAAGGAATCTGGCACGTTTGCATGTGCATCCTGTGAATGTTTTGTTGAGATAAGTGGGTAACAGCTTCCAGTTGGTGTTCTGCAGGAGGTAAGGGCTTCTTTCCAGAAGTGTTGACCATCTCAAAACAACTATATTCTCCTTGCAGAGCTCCCAGTCTGCCATGTTATCTTATCCCCCCAGTACAATAGTCTTGATACAGTGTTAAACCAGCTTATCTAGCTAATAGGCTTAAGTAGCAGTTCTAGTTACAGGAAAGGCTGTGCAAGGTTTACGTCTATCAGGGTGGTTGTTTTGTCTATGTGGTCCAACTTTATAACAGAAGACTTGATTATAAACTGTTGTTAAATGCTGCTCTTCAGTTATGAGATCTTGTTACCACTGGAATTCAGTATGTTTTCTCTCCAATTTGTTCAGGCAAAAGTGCAATTTTTCTTCAGAGAATGAGGCTCTGGTTTCTTCTTGTTCAGAAAAGTGTCACCATGTAAAGTCTTGCTATTTAATTTCATTATATGCCCTCCAAATCCATAAGAAACATGAGTTACGACCATGACAGTGCTTTGCACTCCATGGGTTTTACTTCTTAGTAACTTGCAAAGATGCATGAAATACAACTAAGAGCTCCAGTAATCCCAAGATACCTGTATAAAGCACTGGCTTTCTAGAAACAGCAGGGGTTTTTTTCCCAAAGTCATAGCTATCCCTAAAGAAGATAGACTGTGATACTTAGTATGTGGCTCTTTAAGAACACAAGTGGGCACCAATAAAAATAATATATGACTGACATTGATAGGCTTTCCAGATTTAAAGAGAAATGGTCTCGGTGTGTTTTCTACTTGCCTGTGGGAATCCCATCATGCATTCAATTGCAGTTTATGAAAAGCTGCTATAGTCTTCTTACAAATTACTTTTAGAAAAGCCCTGAATCCATTATCTCTCTACTTTACCACAAGTAAGCTGCCCTGTCTCCTTATATAGGTAGGGAAGTCTCACAGTATTTCCTGGTTGTTAACATAGTACACTGTAGCTTTTAAATGCAGCGTGTTAGAAAGACACATGATTTTTACACAAATGCATAAGAAGAAATCCTCCTTCCTTTAAAGAAGGGCACAGCTTAGATCATAGACAAGGAATAAAAATTATTCATATTTGGGATGGCTACAGGATGGATGCGTCCCTAGGAGGAACAGAGCTGGCATACTCAAATGCTGGCAGCCCAACATATGGGACATGTCAGGAGAGCTGCTGTAAAATGCTTAGGCTCCCTGAGTACTCAAGTGTTTATTTCAGTGCTAATGTGAGTGAGATTTGTTTTACTGATTAAGCCCTTGGGGTTTTTTTTATTAGTAGGTGGTGACCACACAACTGGTGTGAAATTACCATTTTCTTTTTTTTATTGTTTCTTGAAGAAAATGTGCCCCAGTTACATGAGTTATCAACAGCAGCCGTACCCATCATGATCTCAGCAGAAAGGCAAAGAAAGGGGTGGCAATAATCTGAGCCCTTCAGATGAGGCTGAGGGGTGTTGACAGGAATGGGTGAGCTTCCAAAGCCACTTACTTGTCCAAAAGTAGGCAAAATCCCCATGACTCCAGGAGGAGTAATGGTTCTGTAATGATGACATTGCTCTGAAACAACTTTCAGCATCTGACTGTGCCACAGAAATTCCTCTGTGTCCTTGGAAAATTGATTAATATCTGTGTCCCAACTCCCCAGTTGTAAAGTGAGAAAGCACTTTAAGGATAAACTCTTTAATCAGTTTGAATTGGTCAGATTTTATGGTGATGACATTGCTGAGGTAGTGCAGTACTCTCTGTCAACAGCATTGCAATTTTTGTGCAAAGGAAAACAATAGAAAAATGTATCTCCTCTTCCAGCACTCATGGAGCTGGTGGGCTGCCTCCTCTGCCGAGGCAGGGGAAGGTGGCTCTGTGCTTGTCAGGAGACAGGGGACACCAGCAGCAAGCAGAGAAAACACCAAAGTTTCCTCCAGCACGTACTTCTTTTCTGCATAAATCTGCATACTTGCAGAAAGTGTGCTTTTCTTCAGACAGGCAAGGGCTTGTGCTGATGTGGGCCCATAACTAATTGTTGCCACAGGAAACTCTGAAATGGCTGCCCACACTTTTATATCTGAATGGAGCTTGTGTTCAGGCACAAGTGTGTTCTTCAATCTATGTGTCGACATATGCCTGAAGTGCATATGTATGTTTCTTTCCTGGTGTAGCATGGTCACGTCGAGATGCGAAAGGTGATTTTAATGTTAAAGATTTTGTTAGTGTCAGCAGCATCTGGAACACTGTGTCTGTGAGGCTGCTCCAGTAGCTGAGATGCCCAAAGTACCCTCGGTATTGCTTCAGTTCATTGATGTGCTCTGAGCGTATAGAGAGTCACAGCCAGTCCCAAGAAATTTTCACTTTTCTTTGTTGAATTGTTGCTTAATGTGACCCTGCAGCCCTTCTCCCCATGGAATGATACGATCCAAACATAAAAATGGAAATACTGGAGCATTTCCAGAAATAAAGTATTTTGTTTTGAATTATGAACCTATTTTCCCCTTTTCTTGTACTCAGAAAAGGCTGTATTATCCTGTGTGAAGTTTTCTAAAATACCTCTGTCATAAGACATACACCTGATTTAGAAAATCTCAGCTGAGATGACATAAGGTTTGGAGAAGCTTTAAGTGACCCAGATGCTCACGGTGTCAGGTAGAAACCGGAACAAGAAGAAAGGATGTCACTGGTACGTGGCTTCTACTAACCAGCAAGTGCTTGTGGGAAGTACTTGTACAAGCAGGTACAGTTCTAGATACACTCTTTGGCAGGTTAAATTTGGCTTACTTTTAAGCTGCTTAGTTTCTGAAAGCTTTTATATGTGCTATTGAAGCCAAGCTCCTTGTTAGCAACCTGCATTAGAAAATCGCTAGGGTCAAGAAGTGTAATTGTTTCAGTATTAGTGCCTCAGCAGAACCAGGACTTCTCCAAGTGTAGCCATACCACTCTCCATTCAGAGAGGATCTGCGTGAAGCAGGCTGAAACTTATTGATGAAATGTTGTGGAAAAAGGCTGCATTGTTGCTGGCTGAGCTTCACGTTGGCTTTGGACTGTGAATTTGGCACCATTTAGTGAAACGAAAGAAACATCAGCACTAGAGTACAATGCTTGGCTTCCTCCCTGCCTTCAAAACAGTCTGGCTTGCCAGTTCCTTCTGTGTACCCAAATACTGACTGGATTAATATAAATGTCAATTATAAGATTATTTAGGACAGCAAGCAAACACTTGTTCCTGTCTGGTGCTTCCATATTGTGTGTGAGCAACTTTAGCACCAGCAGATCCTTCCCTAAATAAAAGATGGGCTGCAGGTGTCACACAAGTGTGGGCCTTAAGGACCCCTCACTGTGTGGCTTTGTGTCTTTTATTATGTTGTTCCCATGCTTTCCTCTGTGTTTTTGTTTTGAGGGGTTTATGTTGGCTGAAAAGATGGAGACTGTACATATTATTAATCTAATTTGATTATGATGGAGGTACTAATGTAGACACGGATTTTCAAGGATGAGGTGATGACTAAAGATACTTAGTGGGATTTTGAGAAGTGATAGACATCTAATTGTCATACTGTTTGTATGCTTGTATTTCTTAAAATTACAGTTTTAATTTAAACTAGGAGATCTTACATCCAACTAAAATGCTTTACCTATCATTGTGAAGATAACAACTAACAATATTGAAAGTGAAAGTAGCAAATTAAACATCTCTTTATGTTGCTGCCTGTTGTGCATTACCTTGCCCTAGTCTAAGTAATTTCCCAATGAAGAAAAGACATTACTAAAAGCATGTGAATATAAAATATATTTTATAGAAGTTTTACTCTTTTTAAATGGTCTTAAAGAATTTTAAGAATTAGTTAAGCGGAATTGCTTAAATACAGGCAGGAGATGGTTCAAGTTACAAAAGATTTTAATGTTCCTTGAAGACATCTTTCTCAGTGAAATATCCATACCGCAGATTTAAAAGAAGATTAAGTTATTTTTCTACCCTTAAGGTAGCTTGTCTAGTGTTTATCTGTATTTTTGATGAGTTACCTTAATATTTTAAATGTGCTACCTGGGTCACTTAAAGCATTTTTCTTTTTATAGATCTCCAAATAGATAAACCTCTGTTTTCAGTTCCTTGAAATTACATAAAAGTATACAGATATTTGTTGTATTGTAGTCGCATTTGTAGAACTGTGGACACAATGGAAGTTTCTAATTGACTGCATTTTTCTTTCACTTTGTAAAACACCTTACAGAAGAAGATGGATTCTTAGGAACATGGTTTACTTTAATGCATGAAATGTAATACATTAGAATGTTTTCTAGGTGTCATGTTTAATCCTTTTGCTAAACTTATCCTCTGAAACATGAAGAAAATTTGTAATAAACCAGTCTTTTTTAAATAACTGAGAAAATTGTGCTTAATTGTGTTTTCAACAATAAAATTCTGCTATTTAAAGGGTTAGCAAAACAGTTGTTCTGAATTTTTTTGTTGTAGTTTGTACTGGTTTTTTCATCCTTTCTGTGAACTTCGTGTTGAGCTTAGCCCAAAGGTTTCCTGTTGTTCCAGCTTTTTAAGCTACCTAACCTGTGTAAATACATTAGAGCAGTTCTAAACCATTAAAAACAAGGGGAGATGGATGTGTGCAAAGTTCAAATGTGTGCTGCTGGCTTTTATCATCAGTGTGAATCATGAGGCAATTTAGATGCTTAAAATAGTTTGTTGTTCATAGAACACAGCAAAATACAGCAAATGAAATCTCTCTAGAGGAAACAAATATATATTGGGCATTTCAATTTGGTGTTGTGAGAGGTTTCATACTGGAAGGGGCTGAGTTTTTTTTCCATTTGTATATTTCCATTTTTATTTAAAATTATCTTTGGTGTACTTGAAATGCTGTGTGTTGAAAGCTGTGAAGACTGAAATCCTTCTTTCATCATCAAAAATGAAATAGTATAGGAAGTTTCAAATATGTGCTTCCAGGGCAGGGTTAGATCACAGGTATTTCATGGAAAGGGATTCAGTCTTCCTGCTGAATTGTTTTCTCACCTCTTTCTGTTATTTCCCAAGACTTCCAGCTCAATTTCACATTGCATGCAGAATCAGTGAATAAAAGTGTATAAAACCCACCAAAATAACATTTTTTGAACCAGAAACAAAGACTCCTCTCTGGAGACTGACAGCTCTTCCTTAAAACCAGCAGGCAAAACATGCCACACCAGCAAAGCTGCATGGGGAGAGTACAAAGTATATACAATATCGTTGATTCATTGCAATTGTTTGGATATTTTCTTTTTAATCTTGAGTGGAGACAGAAAGAGATAGATACTTAAGAATTGAGCATAGTAAGAGGAAATCCATCCAAATCTGTATTAGGAAGAGTTAATCCCTTAGAGGTATAAAGGAGGCAGTACTTGCATGGACAAGCAGGCTAGGAAACAGAGAGTGGGAGTCAGCGAGGGGAGGTGGCACCTGGGCTGGGAACTGTTCTTTTCTGCGTATTCATAAACAACTCTACAAAGGAGGCGAGTGCTGAGGTCTGCAAAAGAAGTTTGCTGGTGCTCCGCTGAATTGTGAAGGGCTAGCTGAAGAGCTGCAGAAAGTCCTTACAATGCAAGTGCCCAGCTAATACAGCAGCAAAAGATATTCAGTGTAGATAAAAGCAGAACAGTGGTTTTAAGCAAAATACAAACCTAACATGGTACATAAATTCATGAGCTCTGTATATTATGACGCAGAGCTGGGATTTTGCCATCGTAGCAGGCTGTCCCCTGAGAAAGTCAGCTCACTGCTCATCACAGCACTGCTCATCTCCACCCCAAAAACATGCAGAGAAGGCAAACAAGGATGAACAGAGCTCTGGAACAGATTCTGTGGTGTTCTTCAGTGTGGCTTTCCCAGGCTGTTATTCCTCAGGTGCCTGTAAAATCGATGTCGTGAAATGAAGCGCAAACAGCCTAACCACGGAGGTGGCTCTCACATGCACTTCTACAGGCTGCAGCTGGGGTGCTGGGTGAAGATGCTACCTGATGACAGTACACATGTTGCATCAAGCCGTGCCCTGCAGGAGAGAAGCCTGTGGTGTAGCTGATTTTACACGGTGTCACTGTGTATGCAGAATACTAACAGCAGTTCTGTTTGGATCTAGACAATTTTATAGCCATTTTTGTGTCTGGTGACAAACTTTCTGGAGTAACATGGGGGGAAATGGTGTCCCTTGAGACAAATACTACACATCCAATTTTTAGAAGAAAGCAATAAAAGATTAAGGATTGCAAAAGCCCTGTTTTTCCATGGATGTTTCCTTTGTCTGCCAACCTTATGCTAGATTTAAAAGACATTATGCCCAAATTAAATTTTACTAATTGAGCGGGAGTAATGGAAACATAGGGCAGAATTAGGGCAGCTCCTGTGTTGGTGTGTCCTCCTGCATTCTGATATTTGTGCTGTTACACAAAAAATACTGGAAATAGTCGAATCTCTAGTCAGCTTAAGGGAGTCCTTGGCTCCTTTGCTGCTTTTGGTATGAAATGAGTCCCATTCGAGTTAGGGTAAAAAGAAAAAAAAAAAACAGGGAAAAAAACACCAGAAGAAAAATTTCAGAACATTTCAGAGCAAGGATGGGCAGCGCTCAGCTATTCTTCTTGTAGTTTCTTCTGCAGCTAGGTTTTTCCAGCTGAGTTCCGTCCCCGGGAACTGTAGCCATGTCCAAGAACACAAGCTCTTGGCAGCGAGCTGGTGCCGTCTGATGTAGCTAGAGAACTGAAAATAACTCTTCTAAGGGAAAAACTTCAGACGTAGGAAACTGTAGGCATGGCTGTATAGTGGTGTTAGTTTAGTGTATTTTGTGTGATTAGAGAATTGGAGGTTAAGGGTGGGAGTTTGTGGTTTTTTTTTTATTTCCTTTAAAAATACATGGCTGAGGAGTTTACCCATACAGGTAATAAAGAACATAGTGAATTGTATCGAACCTGCTGTCACTTGTGAGATCCCAATTCTCTCTCTGCCTGTTTTAATTATGTGGAAAAAATCAGTCATTGAAATCAATGTTCAGCCTTTCATAAGTGCAGTTGACTTACTTTCCAGTTTGTTCATTTATGTTAAAGGCAAAGTTGTACACCTAACCATAATGTTGGCTAAATAGTTATGAATAAACTTTACTACATTTGGTGAAGAAAAAAAATTGTGGGGCTTGGATCACCACGTTGTTTTAACAGGGCAAGCTGTTCTCAAATAATTATTTGCAGTGCCCATTAATTTAAACCAATATCACTAGCTGCTGCTGTGGGAGGATATGACATGGTCACCCATTCAAGGCAAGATGTAATGTAATTTTACAACAAAAATTCACAATCTTAGATTAGTGTTACAGTTAGATTTAAAATAAGTGAAATGCTTTACTCATAGAAGTAGTGTAGTGTGTGATCTGTAGAAGGCTCTTGGTGTCCTCATACACGGTGCAGACTTGGTAGCAGAACCGGATGTATAGATAAAAATGACTCCAGTGTATGCTTCTTACAGAGAACGATGCATTTAAAATACCAGAATACTTAATAGAGATTTAATGTAGAATCACAACAGCGTGTTTCACAAGTATGGTTTTTATGTAACTGATGAGGGAAACAGATACAGAAAAAAAGTAAATTTTCAGAAATCTTGAGGGGAATGTGATGGTTGAGGATGTGGTATCTTGGCAGAGAAAAAAACTAAAATCCTAATAGGGATCCAGCTTTCTCATTTTGCTGGGGTTTGCATTTTTCTGTTATATGCTGGGGTTTGCATTTTTCTGTTATATTAGTAATAAAGGTGATGTTTTTAACACTATACTGTTAGCTTGTGATCCACTAGTACTGTGAACAACTTTTTTATGACTTTTCAGTTACTGGAAGGGAGGATCATTAGATCCTTTTGTACATAAGTCAAATTTGGTGTTTTGGGACGGAGTGGAAATTAAAAAAATCGTGTTTGTGTTTTATGTTTTACTTAACCTCAGATACTATTCCCCCCACTGAAAGCATGCAGTAGAGAGATCTGGTTTTAATGCTGATATCACTCCGGATTTTATTAGCTTTTAGTCTGCTGAGATCAAAAATTCCTGGCAAGTAATGTCTTGAGAGTTTCACTTATTTACCATATATAATTTATGAAAGTACTTTGGCTTTTCTGGAATAGAGGTGGAATGATAAGAAGGATGTCTGAAACCTGAAAAAATATGCAATATGTGCAAAGAAAAGGTCTCTTCCAATCCAAACCATTCTCAGGTTCTATGAAAAAAATGTTATGGTACAGATCATGCTATTTAACAATGACGAATTCATGAGGATGTGCTCTCTACAGATCCTCACACCAATCTTGAAAGATTGCTCAGTGCCACATGAGAGAGGCAAAAAAAAGAAAAGGAGAAGAGGTAGATGATGATGGGTGGGATTAAAACCAGCCACACAGTGGGCGGCGCTGTCAAGAGTACTTGAACCAAGTCAAAGGACGAGATCATTCCCATGTATTCCATGCTGGTGTATTGTGTCTGGTTTTCTTATGGTGTGGGACATCCCAGCAGAAGACATAATGATTTACCAGGATCCAGTAGATGGCCACTGCGTGGATGAGGGGCCGGAGCACTCAGTGTACAGGAGGCTAAAGAAGCAGAACTTGTTTAACCTGGAAAAGGGGGGTCAGGTTTCTGTTTTCTGTGATCATCAGTACAGCAAGGACAGTTAGGTGTATACTAGAGCCAGTTTCCTCTTGGAAGGGCAAAACAAGTGCAGTGGTCATGAGCTGCAACAGCAAACATCCACTTAGACATAAAGAGAAAAATTCTTCCCCAACAAGTGGTTGAGCACTGGAGCATGCTAGAGAGGCTGCAGGAACAGCATCCTTGGAGATATTCAGCATAGGCTTGGACAAGGACCGTAGCAGCCTGATATAGCTTTGAAGTTGGACTCACTTTGAGGGTGAACTAGGTAGCCGTCAAAGAGACTTCCCTTTTAAATTGTTCTTTGCTTATGTCATCCCAGGCAGGCTGAGATGGTGGATGGTCAGTGGATGGTCAGTTGAGGACCTGATACAAAGTCATTTCATAAACAGAGAACAAGCCTTCTGGAGTTGTCTGAAGATATGTCCACACAGGTTGCAATATTTAGTAACTGTAATGACAGTTACTAAATATGATATGTATTAAATTAAAAGGTAGGAACAGCATATCTGAATGAACAGCATTCAGAATTTACTGATTTTCAGTTGCATTAGTATTTAAATGCTTACAGGAGAAGATTTTCACAAGTGCTCTGTACTGCAGTGTACAGTCCTATAAAGGTTATTTATTGATCTCTGACAGAACATTAACATTTCAAAGGATTAAGCCTTGCTGTTATGCGCTGATTTCATCCTATAAGCAGCTGACAACCCTTTGCACCCGACAACACTCAGAATTAAAGGCACTTCCTGGTTTTATTTTACAGCTTGGGGAGGAAATTGCCAGGATTGTTAAGTGATTTAGGGAAGCTAATGCTAGAAAATAGTAAGCTGTGCTGACGGATGCCAGTTCTGCCAGATCCATGGCTCTGAGTCCTTACTGAGCAAAACATGGAAATGCAAACAAAGAATATACTGGAAGACCAGAGAAATTAAAAAAAGGTGAACTGAGTATGAAATTTTTCTGAAAAAAAGAGGGATATCTAATACATAAAATGTATTGATGCAGTGAATTACGTTACCTTCAGAAACAAGCAAATGGACTCTGTTCATGTTTAGGAAATAGTTAAGCTTCTCATCATGCTGAGTGTGTGATTTGCTCTATCTGCAATCACAAGCTCAACAGTCTTGTTTACACTTTGGAGAATCATTAAGGGTCTTTATCAAGACAATTCTCTAAAAAGTAGTCTTATTCTACTCAGAAAACAAATTATGGCTTAAGTCCCACAGGTTCATGATGCCTTGACATGATCTCATAAGCAGATGCAACTGGAATCTACGTGGAGTGTTGTCGTGGAAATTGGAGAAGTTTGTTTCTATATAAGAATAGTGAGCCCTAAGCCTCTGCCTATCATAATTAACTGTTGATTTATAGCATGTGTCCTGGACATGATAAGCTGTTCTGTTTGTCAGCAGGTCTTAGAGTACTCATAATTATGGTGTTTCCTTCTTAATGAGTGACACCATTTTTTTTACTGACGAAGGCATAAGCATTTAAAATAATGTTTTCCAGATTTGTTTTCTTTTGTGAGGAATAGTAAGAGGTTCCAGGGAGACAGTAAGATTTACTGTTGGAAACACTCTTGGTGGATTTAGAGATGTGCAACTATCATTTTCCTAGTCTTGCTGCCAGTGCCCAAGAAGCCTGTTTCCAAATGTTAATATGGTGAAAAACCTGCAGTGAATCAGCACATTTTCAGGCATTTTTCTGCAAATATCCATTTTTTAGCATTGTTATGAACTGTTTAAAATTCTGTGGAATAAGACAAAAAGAATGCTAGTGTATGGGAAGAGATTAGGAAAAATTAAACATCATTTGGCTACTAGATGGAAACAGAAACAGCAAGCATATACATCTGTGTGTGTTAATTATATGTTTTTGCATATTCTCCTGAATATTTTAATCTCTTGTCTTCACATGAATATAGAGAGAGTAAATAAAGTAACTTTTAATATTGCAGTTCAGGTCAAGAATGAACTGGACAGCAGAGGATGGCTGCAGTAGCCTTAAGATGGATAAAAAAGAGATGAAGAAATGGAAGAAAAGCAATACAAGAGAAATGAAACGTGGGGAAGCACTGAAAACATGTTGTATACTATGAAAGCTGCATAATACTGTCTTATCAAGAGGGAGAGAGTCTATAAGAATGTCTTCTCATTTTTAATATCCAGAGTTTACCAATTTTGTGTTCCTTTGCGGCAGCAGGGAACAAATCATCTCAAGCCTTCAAAAGTGTCATGAGTTATTTTCTGTGAGAAAACCTTGCTTCTGAAAAGCCCAAGAAGTTCTCACCACATCTCCAAATATTACTGTTTTATCCACACTTGAATCTCTGGACCCAATATTATTAAACTGAAGAACCACATCCTCCTCAGTTAACAGTTAAGCAGCTGCTCTGCATGGTCTCTATTGAGTCATGGAATTGTTTGGTCTGATTTAAATTACTATTTAAATCAGAAGAAAACTCTTCAGGTCTCTAGTCCAACCACCTGCTGAAAGCAGGGCTGATTTTGAAATTAGATAATGTTGCTCAGGGCTTTGCTGAGTTTTTAATATCTCCAGCAATGGAGACTCCATAAACTCTGGAAAACCTGTTGCTGTCCTTGACCACCCTCACTGTGGGGAGAAAAACAATCTTTATGTCTAATGAGAATTTCCCTGACTGCAACTTCTGTTGCCTCCACCGGTTCTGAAACTCTCATGGTCTCCACAGCTGAAGCTGCTATGGAGGCATTTCACAGTCCCTACTAGCTCTTCTGTAATAGCAGGTCTTGCAAACCATTTCCCTCAGTTGGCCTTGTCCAGTGTCTGCAGCAAAAAAAAAATGCCACTAAGAGATCCAGATTGCTTGGATTTCGGAAGCTAATCTTCCTTATCTAAAATTTCTGGAGCTCATCGTAAAGCAGATGCCCGTAAAATGTTACGTGAATTGCATCTGTTTCTTTCCGCTGAATGTAAAGGCTGCTGAGTGTGTTATGTATATCACGGATATCTAAAGTTGAATTAAATGAATCTCACCTTTGCTGACTGTTACATAGATGAACACATCTTTTTGTTGCTTGTAGATATTGAAACCCATTCTGCAAGTCAGGTGCAAGCTTACTGAATATGATAGATACTGTATTTTGAAGTACCTGTCCGTTAGGGCAGTGTTGTCATGGCATTAACAGTGCCATATTTACTGATTTAACATTCATAAGAATGTACTGCAGTTTAGCACAGCACTTTTATTGGCACTAAATATCCTGTTTCTTTGCTCTAAAATGTTTACAAAAGCTTTTGAATTAATCTAGGTTGTAAGGCCTTTCTCATCCCCTGTGCACGTTTGCTGACGTGTTAATAACTTTGTATGCTGTTTCTGTTCCACAGTGCCATACTATAATTTTTGGCTGGATTAGGCAGTATGAATTTGTTGCGCAGTCTGTGCAAGCCTAGACGGAGTTTGACAACTGTTGATAAAAAAGGTCCATCATGGCCAGGTATGTGGAAAAAAGCCAGTCTGACTGGGAGTTCAAAGGAAAGAAAATCACTTTCCAACATCTTGGGAAGAAACCTGAATCTGTTTGCACAGATACGCTGGCCTTCTAGAGAAGGTTCACAGGTTCTTTTCTTTCAGTTTCAGTGTGTATAAAAATTAGTAGAAGTGGAATGAAAAGGTGTTTTTAACTTACAGGCTTTCTTTTCCTGCTGAAAAGCCTCATTCTCAGTCCCTCCCTAATTAGTAGCAGATGCAGCAGTACGTGTACGAGCGTGTGTCAAGAGGACATTTGGAAATCATAGCAGAAGGTGCTGTGCCAGATAGGAAAGGAATATGTGAAACTGAAGCAGGGAGTTGTTAGAAGAGTTGAAACAGTTGTTTTGTAAAGATAGAGAGGGAAAGGGGATAGCTGTTATGGGTTTTTAGGTAACGCTGCAAATTTAGCACGTGACACCTGCTTCTCTTCAGCCATAGTCTTCATCTGTTATTTAGATATGTCAGAAATGCATAGCAGTTAGAAGAGACACGTCCATAAGTATCTTCAAAAATGTTTAAAACATTTACAGATTTTCCTCCTGTGCCTAAATCCAGAAGGTTTTTGGCAATGTAATGTCCACATTTTCGTTTTCCTTTTTCATTTCTCTTGCTATCACATTGCTGTGTAAAAGAGGCAGACCAACTGCAAAGATATTAGTGACTGTACTAAGGCAGACAGAAAAACTTCCTGCTGCAAATAACATAGAGACAGACAGAATTAAAGAGAAAATATTTTTCTGTCACCTCTTTAAGCAATGCTGCTATTATACTGTTATTGTTTTTATTACTTATAATGGTGTTAAAAATACAGTAACAGACAATATATGTTTAATTGAATTTTATTGTCTCTTAAATGTACTCACACCAATCTCAACATGCTTTACCCTTTAATTTGATGTGCACCATAATGCTGTAATGCTGGTGTTTATTATTATTTTAAAATAGTACCACCAATAAATATTTGGAGTTACATTGCAAGGTTTCCATTGGTCTTGCTTAACACCATGACTACAGCCCTTTACATACCAGATAGATGATGATATACAAATACTGATGTTTTCAGTGGGTTTTTTGGCCAGTCTTTGTAGCCTAAACCAAAATAATTTGATTTTATTATCAGAAAAAGAGATTTAAAATGTGTTTATAAATACAGTTGGAGAAGTAGGATCAGTCTTATGGGTCATGAATGAATATCAGAGTGCCAAGCCTTCAGTGGGCACTTGACCCACAATGGCATGACCAAAGCGTTAGAGCAGCAGCTCTGGTGTCATATGGATAGGTAGCATTGATGTAGCTCTTCTGTCCACTCCCCCTTTTGAAGCATTCCGTGGAGGAAGGATGCTTCCAGGAAACCTGACTTTGTATTCTCAAAAGACGCTTAACATAATTTGTGGTGTTAGGAATGTGGGAATGAGGTTGAGAGCCCTGCTACTCACAATGGCAAGCATTGTCAGAAAGACATCATTTTTATTCTCCTTTTGCTGCCACAAGGTCCCCACTTTCACCATTGTTTCTCTGGTTAATGAAAAGAGAGGAGAGAGACTTCACAAGGGCAAGGCAAACTTAACTGTGGCCTGAAAAATTCACAAATCCCTGTATGAGGGCTACAAAATTATGCCATGGGATAAGGTGACTGTTATCTCTATATTGGAGAAGTTCTCGTCAACTGTTTTTCCCAAGGGGCAACTGGATAATTTGGAGAACCTTTCTGTAAATGGAAGTTCAAGCAGACTGCCTGCCGTTCAATCACAAGGAGTATTTCCAGTTTCTAACTGTAAAAGGTGATTAATGAGGCTTTCTTTTCTGAAATAATCGTCTCAGTTCACAGAAATATGTGGCTTTGCTCTAAGTGGAATATTCTAACAGAGAGGAATTACAGCTAAAAATTTGTAACCTATACTTATACCAAATGTGCTTTCAGTTATTTCTTTTCAAAGTTACCAAACTCATAAGGACATGTTCTACCTAATATTTATATTCTTACATAGACTTTATTTTTTAACCTTATTGTAGAACGTGCTTGCAGAAACTGACCTGTACTCTGCTGTAATTACTGCCCAGATGTACTACTTTGCTTGCAATCACTTTCTTTAATGAATCATGAAGGATCCATAAAATATATTCATAATATTTATTTTACTGTTGTTAAGTCAGTGTGTTCTTGCAGGATTGTGCAATCTGGAGAGCATTATAAATACTTGCAAATGTTACTGACAGGCTGGAGGCAGTCCAGTGGAGGGCCATGAGGATGGATAGAGGGCGGGAGCACACAATACACAAGGGGAAGCCTGAAGAATCTGAGTTTACCATGAGCTACAGGGGCTTTTATGGACAAACCAGTTTCTGAGAGGTATGCACTAAACAGCAAAAGGCAATGCTTACACACTGTAACAGATCCATTTGAGCATAAGGAAATAATTCTTCCTCTGTAAATGGAGCAGGTTTTGACAGAGGGGCCACAGGATCTCTATTTTTGGTGATACCCAAAGCGGGATAGGGCAAGGCCTTCAGCAGCCTGATCTGACTTCAAAGATGGCCTTGCTTTGACTATGAGGTTGGACTAGATGACCCCCAGACATCCCTCCTAACCTGAATAATTCATTCTTAAAAATCAATGCATCATAAATAAGCATAATTTTGTGTGCTCCTCTGTGCTTCCAAGCTCACTGATCATAGAATGACTGTAGGCAGTGTTACTATCACCTTATGTAATTACAATTGCCTGAGTCTTCCTACCAAAGTGTTCATTGTTGCCTATAGCTCACCAGGGAACTGTTTTTCACTGCATTTGTGAAAATGTGCTCAGATTTCAGTTCTTCTGCAAGAATTCTCAATTTTATCTATGTGTGCTCAGTAGAAATTGCTTGCACTCAGTAACTAAAATCTCCAATGACCCTGAGATCGGAGTTTGCTTAGGTTCTCCTAGCAATTAGCCCTGACAAGCCTGCATGTACCGCTGATGGGGGATGTCTGAGCACGCTTTCCAGGGCTGCAGAGGCGAAGCGGAGTTTCTCTTAGCAGCTACAGCCAGCTGCTGGAGGCTGGGACGAGACCAAGCCCTGGAAATGCGAGCAGGAAGCCTGTCTCTTGTGTGCATTCAGTGACCCCCCCCTTGTTGATGCCAAGGCAGCGTGGAGGAGGGAATAGGTTCAAATTTAGTGAGGACAAGAACTAAACTGGGGGAAAGGGCTGTATTTATGCACCTGTCTAGGTACGAACTGAAGGAATCTGAGCGGCCCCGTAGATGCCTACCTGCATTACTTACCTGCTTACATGCCTTTGAGGCTCCTTCGTGGAGTGATCCCTTCCGTATTCCCTCCATATTCCAGGAGGAGCCTCCTGAAAGTATTGAAATTTTGTTTGGACAGTCCTTTAAAATAAGCTTACCTATGGGGCAGTTGGATCCAGCTTTCTTCATAGCCTTTACCTGTGGTATTTGCTGCTGGCTTGTTACCACATGCAGATATTCCCTAAAGCCATCTGGCATTGTTTAACTGTAGGGCAGATGAGATGAAATGCAGCCAGGGTCCATGTTGGGCTGACAGCAAGAGGCATACATTCCTGCATCCAGGGGTGTGCTCCAGTGCAGGACAGCAGGTGTGATAGACATGCAGCCAAGAAACTAGGCTGGACTGGTTTAGAAAATGTGGAAGAGAAGGCTCCTGTGCTGTGTGTTGAAAGACCTCTGTGCCAAGCAGAGAAAAATCAGAGTTGTCTGAACAGAAAAATAGGGACTAAGTATGAGAGCTTGAAGACTGGATCCTATGACAAGGACAAGAAGTCAGAAACAAATGACAGGTTTGTGATACTGAGACACAAGGCATAACACTGGCAAAGAAATTCACAGAAAAGCTCTGCATAAGACCTGCAGCCTGCTCTCTTCCAGAGCCTGAATTAGATTTTTTTTTGTCTGATCGGTCTGCTGCTTCATTCTGAAGAGATGCAAATCTCACTGGCAAAGCACATATCCGAGCCAGCTATGAAGCGCCAGCAATTAGGCCTTTCCCATCCAGCCAGTGTTGTTGCAGTTGGCATTCAGGAAGGTTGGCTCGTATTTATTGCGTATTTTCTTCCTATGTACATACGTCTTTTTTTCCAGTGTGCACTGGAGCTGCAGGAAGAAAACATAAATCTGCTAGTGACTGAGATTCATCTAGGCACTGCACCAGAAGTGTACCAGTTTGATCTCGATAGAAGCAACACATTAGTATTTTAAGGCATTAAAAAGGGAATGTTTTAATACATTTCTTTTCTCAGTTTAATCTGAACAGGCCTGTACTACATTCTTCAGAGGGGTCTCATGGGGATATTGTCTAGGTACACCCTGTTCAGCATGAGTAAGCATGGTAGAGTCAGTTCCACCCTCTGTTCACTTCATAATGAATTTCTGTCTTTTTTAGTGCAAGTGATAGGACTTAAATTGCTCAGGAGTGACTATGATCCTGACATTTTTAATTTATAAGCCAGCTTTCTAAAAAGCTGTTGAAATGTTAATGTCTATTCAGTGTGTCTTTGATGTGAACTTAAAAGATGGTTTTCATAGAAGAAATTGCCGTTGTCTTGTGTCAACAAGAGGTTTCTCACCAGGATGCCTGTAACAAAAAGTAAATCCATTTATAAATTTTATAACAAATGGCTAAATGCTGCAACAGCTGCGTTATACAAGGCTTTTTGAAAGGATGACATGGATTCTGTGGCAACAGTTTTGAAGTTTTGTAGTATTGTAGAGGCTTTTAAACTTTTCATCTGTAATACTTGTGAGGTTCATTCCATGTGTTTATTGTTGCAGTCTTTAAACATACTTCAGTAAGTGCTCATGGTCACATAGTAGAACTGTAGTTCTCATACACCCTACTTCAGATTGCAAAACAGAATTCACACAAATGTTAGCCCAAATGTATTTTCTGACTTTTTAGGTAATTCAGTTCTGTTGTCTCAATAGCAAGATCTCAGTGTTCCCCGTGGAACCGGCAGCACAATTGTTGGATGCACCCTGGTTGTACTGGTTGAAGATGCCAAGGTAGATCCCTTTGTAAGTCTATTTTTTTTCTGGATTTAGCTGAACGAGCTGGTTTCCACCCTCCCGCTTCAGGAGGTTCACTGGGAACTTCTGACTGAACAGAGCTGAAGGTCTGTCCCTCCATGGCAGCGTCCACTTCTGGGCATTCAGCAATGGTGTGTCACGTGCTCTGACATTCACCCATCAGGGGCAATGCTGAAAATCAACACAGTCAAGAAGTGTGGGGTGTCAAAGAGTGAAGGGAAGAAAATAAATGTAGAGGGAAAGCACCTTGAGGAAGAGGCAAGGAATTCATCGGTGTGAGCAAAGAGCTCAGGAAGGGAAAGAGGTGATAAGAAAAGACAAAAAGAAGAAGATGGAAAGTGCAAAAGAATTTCTGGCACTAGGTTAAGTGATAAAATCTGACATGTGCTGTGGTCTAAAACAACAGGAAAGGGACTTTCTTGTCTGATCTTCCCATCACATGAATGTCATTCCATTTTTTGCAAACTGAACTTAAAAAATCCCAAGTCTTTTGACCTTTTTTGCAGGAGCCCTGCACCAAATGTCGGTTTCCACTGAAATGTATGAAACTTAATTGTGTCATTGGATTAGATTATTCCACTAATCACGTTTTCGTACTAGTGTGTCCTTGCCCCTGCTAAACTATCACACATCACTTACAAACAGGACCACACGTTTGATTCCTCAGAACTTGAAAATGAGAGTATTTTTGGATCTTCTAACAGTTACAGTGTTATAGGCCGTGATGGCCCCTTCCCTTTGTTACGCCCTATCTGATATACTGTCAGTGACTGGATCCCAAAAGCTATGCATCCTCTCCCTTACCTTCATATGTAGAGAGAGTTATGCTGCATGAACTGCTTTGCAAGATTTACATGATGGGACTGGAGGGAAAGACAATAACCTGCAATAAACAAATCTTTTTATTTCTGTCTCTGGTACAATCACAGCAGCAGAATAAGCATGTGGCAAAAGTTCAGGAAATATTTTGTTCCTTCAGTTTTTCAAGTCCCTGTTGCTTTTCACAGCATTGCTTGGGGAGCAAGCTGACAACTGCCATGAATGCTGTATGCATTCTGGTAACTGAGAAATTAACATGAAGGTTTTTTTCCATAAGGTCAGGAGTATCACTCGTATTGGTGCTAAATGACTACATGTTGAAGGGCTTCATTAAGCTGCCTTTCCTTACATCTGCTATTGTCCTCCCTTACAACATTCTGCCTTCTTTTATAAAAAAAGAGTAAAGGAGTTACTTTGCACATGGACTAAGAAGTGGATATAGCTTAGGCTGCCCCATGGCTGACTTCTCTCCCAGACTGGTACTTATATAATAACTTGTAAGTGAGTCGGAGAGGTGTCATTTACAGACAAGAGATAGGGTAGAGTTCAGGAGAAGAGGACAGGCCTTTACACCTTTCTAAACTGTGAATTCCATGCCGCCCTTGCCATGCTTCTCTTTCTGGGCTCTCTGTGTATACATTATATGTAACTCAAGTTTCCTTGCAGCATTAAAATGGAATAGCAGTTTTTGGCACAGAGCTGTGAACTGATAGGAACTTGCTCAATATTTTTTGACTGAAAGTAGAATGTATTATGTTTGTGTTACATAGCAAGTCTTACTAAGTTTGTCCCTTACTGACCAGGATGACAAAATTAGGCTGATTGGTCGAATACAATCCAATTTGTTTGGTAGTAGAACAAATATTTTAAACCACCATTGGTTGATACTGATGTCTATCTTCCGTGCAGACGTCTCTTTTCAAAAGCATTGTAAAACAGTAGCTGTACTAATTCCTTTAGCCTTGTATCGTATCTTCTAAAACTTCAGTGGTTTCTTATCCAATGCACAGTGAGGAGCAGACGAACAGAGCATGCACTGAGTGATGGGGGCGGGGGGGGCAGCAGTGGGGGTGGGGGGAGAGATCTGGAGCCAGAGGTGAAGTCTTGATGTTTAATACCTTTGAATACTTTTTCCTGTAAGGTTGACAATATGAAATCCCATGTAAAAAGGACTTTCACAATTCAACAAGTGGAGAAAAATGTCCTTTTGTTCCTTTAAACCTGCTACTTGCCAGTTGACTTACATGTTGTTTTCTCACCTCCCTCCCCCTTCCCACTACCCCCTGCCCTTTTTATTTCAAGAGACAGTGAATTATCAGTCCCAGGTCATATCTCTTCTTCTTTCAAGTTTTGTAGACCTCCCTACATTTTCAGGCTGGAAAGTCCTAACTTATTTAATCATAAAAAACGTGATCTATACCTTTTTTGATAACCTTGTCTGGAAACAATTTGCAATAGGAAATCATTTTCCTTTCCAGCTCCACTGAAGAGAGGAAAGAGCGATGTGTATGTGTGTCCATGGGTGTGTATGTACACTCCTGCCATCTGCACCATGTTAGTTTCATCCTTAGAGGTTACCTCCATTGTAGGACTCACGCAGTGCAACTGGGTGAGGGCAGACCAGAGCACAGAGGGGTGCATTGTGCAAATCCATTGCTGTCAAATGTTACAGCAGCTGTTTGGAAGAAGTTTACAGAATTTCTGCAGGGATAATGGGTAATGGCTCTTTGACTTATCTTCTGCAAGGCACCATTAGAGATACTCCTTTGTTGTGCTGCTCCTTTAGATGCTTGAGCAACTGATACTTTAATCTGCTCCTCAGTTAACACAGTTCAAAGGGCTTGGCACTTTCAGAAGAAAAAGGATCCTGATTTGAGCTCAAAATACTTACTGAGTGATTCTAAAAGAAGAAAACTTGTAAAAACATATTTGATTTATAGTTGGATGAGACATTCTAGGCATGTTCGAGGGCCAGGTGTAGATTAATCTGTCAGTGTTTTGCCACTGTCGTAGGAATTTCCAACATGTGCTACCAAGTTCTGTACCCTCAAGACTCAAAAGGGATCACTCTGGGGTTTGGTTTCCCAGCTCATATAACAGTACAAACATCTTGCCAATAGACCAAGACCTATGCTGACCTACAGTAGCATTATATAAGCAGTCACTTTATATAATAAATAATAAAAGTAACAAGTCTGTCTGTGCCTCGTGATAAAATTATGCCACATGCAAGGGGTCAGTGCACATTTAGGCAAGGTGTGAAGCCCTCAATATAGTCCGTAGTGGCACTGGGGCACATTTCCACAAGATGATGGTGTGTTCCTAGTTGAAAAACTGTTTTGCAAATGAAGAGTACCAGAGTACTTAGCATGAGCAAACCACTTTCTCTAACCTGCTTAGGAATAGCTGAACTAGTTTTGGATGGAGAGTTCCATAAAAGACAGGCACCTGATGCTGAGACTGTCACATCAAATGAATAAATTATAGCAAAGTGTCAAGCAATTGAATACAAGATTTTGTAGTGGGATGTGTAAGAAGAAATTAGCAGATGAAATTGCTAGCTCTACCACTGATTTATATTTTATTTTATCATGTTTCTGGCATCTTTTTTATCTATTCGGTCATGTGTTCAGTCTGTCTACCCACTCTACTGTCATTGCTCTTCCTATCTTCCAACAATTTTCTCTTTTTACACTAAGGTAAAGTCTCCAAAACTACTAAAGTTTTCTCAAGTTTAATCATATAGAAGAGAACCTGGAAATTTTATAAAGTGTACATCAGTATTTTGCATGTTTTATGATTCCTGGTTTTGTTGGAAGAATTTGTACTTTGAAATTCATCTTTTTAATGATAGTTTGACATTTCCATTTATTCTTACTGGTAGGGCTAAAAAGTATGATTAAAGAATAAAAAAAAAAATTGAAAGCATGAAAAAAATACTTCTGATTTTTCAAATTTCAAACAAAGCAAACCTGGGTAGTAAGCCTGTGTAAAACTTCTTACTATTGTTATTTCCTAAACTAGCTTGCTTATTCCTCTTTGATATACACATATCTCAGATTTGTTGGAGCCAGAATTTGTGGAGCTGGTTATGCTGTCAACAGAAAAACGTTATCCAAAATTTCACATTTAATTAGTGTGAATTAATCTCCATAAGTCCATGTGTAGCAAGCACAAACCATGCAAGGATGATTTCTTTTGTCTTTTGTGCTCGTTCCTGCCGCTGGAATCATACCACAAGTCAAGACAAGGGATCAAATGAATTTCTGCTTGAACCTCTTACTCCATGCCATGTGCCCCTGCATAATTTTTAAGCTGCTGTACAGAACCACTGGCTCTCAGTGTCAGGCACCTCATAAGGAGCAAGAGGTGGGGGGGGTTGTTTTGGGTTTTTTTTTCCCGGAAATATACACATTGTTGGCAGTGAAAGATTTAGGCTTATTGTGCCTGGCTACTTGTTCCCAAACCTTCAATGCTGCCTCACACATGCCGGCACAAGTTTATTTGCAGTCACACGGGAAGGTGGTTTGAGGAACTAATTTGGCTGGGAAATACTCTTCCCCCCCCCCAATTTAGCTGTCAGATGCTTCCATTCCCTGCTCCAGTGTACCACCTGGTCGCACAGGCTTTTGGAGCAGGAGAGAGTTGATTGTCCTAGGAGCCTCTTTCTTCCAACGACTGCTGCAGGAGTCAACTGAACTGCAGTCAAGAAGGAAAGATCAGTATCTCCAGATGATGGCAGATCAGAGCACCTCAGCTCCTTCCTTAGGGGCATCAATTAAGCTCTTTGCAATTAGAAGGCAAGAATCCATGTCTTTGCACCCAGAGAGCATGCCAAGGAGCCCAAGGAGAAGAAAAGTGGTAGAGCCCACCCAGAACAAGGAAAGATCTGGGGCAACACTAGTGGCACATATCCATAGCACCCTGGGGAGTGTTCAGTGTGGGGAGTTCTGGCAACTCTGCACTGAGATTGTTAAAGAACAGGTGCCAGACTTGTTTGTAGAGATCAGACACAACAGATCACAGCACGGAAAGATTCCCTGTGTTCCCTTGCTTTAATATGAGCAGGGAACCCACAAAGAGATTATCCAGCCTGTAGCTATGGTATATACTATCCCTCCTGCTTAATGCAAATTTTAGGACATGATTTCATTTACTATTTAGGCTTCTTAGCTGTATCTTGATATGTTTAAGGAAATCCCTGATAGCACTGGCTCCTTCGTGGGCAGCCAAGGTCAGTGCAAATTAGGTTCTTGGGAGACTGACATAATGATAAAAGTGCATCAGACAGTTGTTGCAAAACTCCCGTAAGTGTGAAGAAAGGCTTTGTGAGCTATGAATGGTGATTGCACTGTCAATTTTACGTTTGCATTGCCTAAGAGCAGCAGTTTGTAGACAGAACTCCATTGCACAGCCGATCCTGGAGACGTGCAGCAGTATGGGGAATGTGGCTCTTGAGCACAGTCATCACTATCAGGACCCTTGACAGTTGTCCTCTGTTTGTGTAACTGTTGCTATTTCTCTTCCACTGTAACATCTGGAGACCTTCACCAAGATAAAGCGTGTGAACAAGTGTGTCTGCGCGTCTCTCTTCTGTAAGTCCTGAAGCAATAAGCTTCTCTTGGCTGGCTGGTGAGAAAGAGATCAGAAAGAAGTTTTAACATAGAGAAGGAATTTTCTGTGTCTCCCGTGAGGGCCTCTGACTCTGTGGCAGTCCCTCTTGTTTATTATATTATACTGCTTTTCTGTGTCAGGCATGAAGGATGAGCTTAATATTATAATTTAGAATACCATTACTGGATATATCTACTTGGAGATTTTTAATTTTCTTTTGTGAACTAAGCTAATATGTATTTCAGCTGCCTGTTGTTTCAGTAAGGATGAATTTATTAGAGATCTGTGGGATTGCCTTGACACTGTCAGATGTGATCTCTGCTTTTGCTTACCTTTTCAAACAAAGCAGCTCTACGAACAGGTGGAGAAAGTAAGATTTTCATGTTCCTTAAATTACTGAGAGTTTTTCCTATTTTAAAATTTAAATAGTTAGTATTAGTTCTGGTTTTATTGTGTTTGGCCTAACTCTGTGCTGTGCTAGGTCAACATGTAGTAGCTAATCATACATCCTAAATCCATATCCTGTGCAAACATAGCAGAAATTATTTGCATTTTGTTTCTGGAGCAGCCATCAGAGTATGATGGCCTATGTCATTCTTTATGTCAGCGTCTTGGTTGCTGACATAAATAAGGTGACAGAAACACTGAAGTTCACCATAAACTCAAAACTTGGCAGATTTTGATGCTGACTTTGAACCTTAAACAGCCCATATGCAGTTTGCATATTCCCTCTGGAGATTGGTCTTTATATGCAGTGCAGTGCTGAGTGTTTCAGAGTAAGTGGAAAGAATCAAGATAGCCTCTAAAATTTTTTTTCCAAAGCATAACTGCTTTCCCTGTTTCAGCATTACTTTTAGCCCACCTATAAAAGGAGGATGTTGGAAGTAACAGGAGGGGCCTTGCACAGAGACTTTCCACTCGGCTTTGCAGGCCACAGGGCAAACCCTGGAACACCAGCCTTGCTAAAGCCAGCAGGGTTGCAAGCTGAAGAAAAATGTCTCTAGAGGTGCAAATAATGATCCAAGCTCGAAGTGCTGAGCTCAGCTTTCCTGAGGTTAGTCCAGTGCTGTGACCAGTTTCCAGCACTAGTGAATGTCACCTGAGGAAAAGCTTTTTAGTCGAAATAGTGTTGTTCTTTTGTTAGAGTCTTTACTGCAGTGTTCTAGGAGATAAAGGCGTGTTTTTCACAGTCTGCAAAGTTCAACATCGGGTTGTTGTAAACCTGACTGACTGTTCAGGATTGTTCTGGATACAAAATCAATGATAAAGAGCAAACATTATGGGCTTTTCTTGATGAGTTCACTTCTTAGACATGCCAGTAAGTGCAAGTAGGTCTGAAATGTTGCCACATGCTCTACAGACTGTTGCTCGCTTTTACATCTTCCTCTGTCATGAGCTTTTTGAAATCTAATCTTTTGCTGTAGCTTCAGCTTTTGTGTGTTTCTTGAATGCCAGCCTTCCACAGAAAGATTTTGCTCTTTCTTTTTATCCGTTTTCATTAAAAAATAATTTTGTAGCTACCTAGAATAGCAAAGAATGAATCTTCCAAAAGAAGATGGGGAGTTTTTTGTCTGTTACTGACAACTTACTGCAAGAGCTTAGGATCATTCTTACAACAATCACCAAATTGTGCAGGTTTTATTTTCTGAGTTTTTAGAAAAAAAATAAATATTACCTGTAGGTGTAATACAGAACAATTGGTGCTTCTTGTTTCAGTTGAATAACCACATGTATATTTGTGCACAGACTTCCTGTACATAGGCAAGTGTATCTCACTGAAATCTTATCTTCTTACGTAGAATAACTTAGCCAGTCTCCTGCTGTAGCTTCTTGGCCTCTCTGACAACCAGACTACATTCAGCCAAGTGTTCGCTTCACCAAGTAGGGCAGCAGGGAGTACTGGCCTCCCTCGTGCCGCCAAGTTTGTGTGAGGCTGTCTCTCCACTGTCTAGACTTGGAAACGGCTTCAAAATCTCCTACCCTTGAGATCAGTGTGGCATCGAGTAGCCGTCCCTCAAGGCTTAGCAGTGTTCCCTTGCCCCTGTTCCACTGCCCTGTGTCGTGCGAGGCAGCAGTGACCACTGGGTAAAGTTGCAGAAGTAGAGTTGAGGGCAGATGGCCTCTCTCCAAAGTGGGGGGATAGGGCAACCCCAGCTGTAGGGGGAATCAGACTCACTTATCATGCGAGGACCGGCAGCTCCGACCCCCAGTCAGGCAAAACCAATCCTCTTATTGCAAATACCACACCTTGAGACACAAAGTCACAAAATTTAGGTTCATTTTTAGTATCTGTTCAGCAGTTGCTTTCTATAGCATGCCTTTAAAAAAAAACCACTTTCCAAATATAGGTGTTGTTAGGATTTATAGTTCATGACTTTTTTCTGTCTTCTTTCTGCATGCCTCTTTTCCCTCTGCCTATTTTCTGCCTTCTTGTTCTGGGCTGTTTGTAGCTCAACAATACATCTGAAGTGACAGAAAATACAGGGATATTTAAAAGTTAAATGAAGATTCAGCACTAAAAATCTCAAGGTAAAGATTCTGCAACCATTTCTGACAAATTCTGTGGATACACAGGCCCTAATGTATAATTCATCTCACGTTTCCAAATTTGCACTGGCCCTGCAGGACCGTCAGGATTTCACGTTTGCCTTAATGAGCTCAGATGGTATGATTTGGAGTATAATCAAGAACTGGATCTAAATAAAAAGTGACATTTTGCAGGGTCACTCTTGTTACTGTAACAAAAGCAGCTGTCTGTACAGCAGAAGTATGGGAACAATTAAGATGACCTTCTGAACCCAAACTGGAATTGCAATCAAGAAATATACTGTAAGAGATATGCTAAGTTAGTCGTCATGTTAGTTTTACCATCTTCAGATATTACTCTGTCATTAAAATCTTGTCAAACATGTATTTTGTCTTTTAGTTCAGCAGATTTTGTTCCTTTACATTACTGACTACTAGCCAAAGCTGGTTAATGTTCCTTTCATTTTCTTTCAATACCAACATTGCACATTAGCTGCTTTTAATCAGGTGTTCACATTTGCGCCCTAATATTTTCTAATTCTGTCTTACCTTTCGGTCTCTGTTTTCTTAAATTATATCAATATAGCCTTGAGCACTTCTTAATTTACATGACTAAGAAGAATACTATCCATAACATTTGAAACTAAAGCGACCTGTAAGACAGCGTATTTTATTAAAAAGAAAATCACAACTAGTGAAATCTCACAAACATTTCTCTGCACTGCTGCTGAGAGTGTCTCGGATTTCTCTGAGCAATAAAAAAATTTACAGTTGATACATGCCTATAGAGATTAGGATCCAACAGTTTGTACCATGGGGAACTCCACATTTAGTATCGTGGTGAAAACCTGGATTTCAGAAATGCAGGAGAATTCAAAGATCCTTCAGAAATAGTACAATAAGAATGAACATACGCTTATTGTAGATGACTAAAATTATACCCTTAGATGTCGTAGGTGAATTCTAGATGACTAAAATTCTACCCTTACATTTTTAAAATGTAGAAGATATTGCTGTCAAAGTCTTCCTGTTGAAAAAGAGGATAACTTCCTTCTTTGTTGAGGTCCACTGCATTTCAGCCTACCAAGACTAATGCAAAAGACCTGTGATTATACGGCATCATGATAACATCTATAAAACTTCCTTAAAACCACAATCTGATGCTATTTTTTAGAGAAATTAAAATATTCTGAGAACAATCAGTAAACCACTTGGAATGTGAAATAATCCTGCCCAGATTAAGTGTAGTAGAAAATTATAGAATAACTTTCCACCTAAAACTAAACTGGATCCCTGTTTTGACTTTGTCTTAGATGTGTATAAATGCATTTTATCTGCTGATGTTGATTCATACAATAGTAAAACCAGCACCAATCAGGGCGGAAGTAAAACTGAATATTATCACTCGGGGATGTTCTCAAATGAATTATCCTCACAGCTATTTCTATTCATTGTTTAAAAAAGACTAACCCTCTTGTACTCATCATGTTTTCTACTCACCTGTAGAGGGGGCGAATGAGTCACTTAATCCCATGTGCTTCAGTGTGTCAAAAATGTTTTGGTCATTTTGTATAATTACAGCTTGCAGCTGTTGCTGAGGAAAAGGTGTGATTATGACTTTATTCTTGAGACCTGTCTGAGTAGCAAACTCTTTCTCTTACTATGCAGGGGTGTACCTGGAATCCCAGCTGCTGAAACTGTAGTCAAGATACTGAAGTCTGACAAAATACACACAAGTGATCTGTAGGCTGTTGTAAGCTCAATTTTCTCTCACTAAGGCACTGGAGCAAAATCAACAGAAAAATTGCCTGCTTAAATGGTGCACTTATTGACACTTATAGAAGAACAGAGGGATTCTGAGAGAAAAATGAAGAGAAAGCTGGGCCAGAAGCAAGGTGATACATTATACCTGTGGGAGATGAGTTCTGCAGAACCTGTTTTCAGGTTTTCCGAAGCCACCGGGTCTCCTGAGCAGGAGAGATGTATCTCGTAGTAATACCTAATGTCAATCTATAGCATATATATACACGATTAATACCTCGATTTAGAAACCTGGAGCTTCCTAACTGACTGACAGTGCAGTGTCTGACACATTAAAGCAAAATGCTGGTGCCAGGATTTTCTGAGTAATGATTTTGACTTTGGCAACTGTTCTTTCTTTCCACTTTCTAAGGTCAGTTGGGGTTCACATAACAAACCTCTCTTCTTCCTCCATTTTCCCACTGCAGAAAATGGAGAAATGCATATCACAATAATTTTAGAGAGACTGTGTGTAGTTGTTTGAATGATAGCTTGGATGAAGTCATCTTGATGTGTGTTGAATGTGCAGAACCTGCTGACTTTCAATGGATATTGGAAAACTCCTAGAGAAGAAAGTACTGTCATAGAATGGTGTAAAATAGCATTTTTTGACTGACCTCTGGTTTTTTTTTTAAAGGATCACTAGGTGCACCTTTATTGATAGTGCGTGTTAATCCTTTGTTACTCTAAATAAACGGTGAAAACTGCTTGAATGTCATTCAGAGGAATGATCCCTTCCTTGTCATAGTATTACTGAAGTCCATGCATTTGTCAGAAGTGGAGACTTCTTAGGCATGCTAAAAACTAATGTAACAGTAATTCTGGAGACCTAAGTTACTCTTTAGATAACTTGAACGTTTGCTTTTTATTTTGTCCAGTCAGGAAATGACTGTGCTTTCAAATAAAAAAAAAAAACAAAAACCCACAGGGCTTCCCTCTAAATTCCTCCTATGGTTATTTGAAAGGACCAGTTTATGAAAAGATATGGGACAAAGATGGAAAACAAACAAAGTGAGAAAGACCTATTTTTCAGAAGTGATCAAACTTCAAATATATCTCTGAAACCTAATATTTCAAGTACTGAGACTAAAAAGGCCGCGCCACCTCTGTCTGTGACTCTTCCCTAGCTTAGCTCTGAAGCCCAGGACTGACAACACTGGATTCTCACAAAGAGGGAACCAGTGATAAAGTCAGCAGAAAATATTTAAATCAATTTTGGCAATCCATCAGAAAAATAACAGATATTTCCCTTATAAATCTGTCCACTGTGCTTTTGGATATGATTGTTTTGTTCAGATCTCCTCTGCAATAGTAATGTAAGGATGAGTCTGGGGGCTTACTTCAGGCCACTCAGCACCATACAGATGATCAGAAGGTTATTGTAGGCTCATAGCCAGATCACAGAAAGAAAAGCTGAAGGAAAATACATATTGTTCTGTTAAACTAAACTCCCTTCTGAGACACAAATGCTCCCTGTTTGCGTATTCTCTAGTGCTTTGTTCATCCTAGTGCTGAATCGCAAATACTTGGCAGGGCGGGCGGGAAGTATGATTTTTCCATTGCTAACTTAATTCCATCAGTGTAATAGCATTGGTATGATTGCTCTCTCTTTTTATATTTATGTCACCCTGAATTTCAGAGTGAGTTAAGATGTATCCAGCTCAGCAACTTTCCCATTTTGGGAGGAACATCAGATACTCCCTGTTTGTGACTTTAATTTAGTGCCACATACATTTCCTTTCGTGTGCAAGAGTCCAGGTGGGATCTAAAGCATGTATGTAAGTCGTGGCCTTGAGAACTGCTTGGTACTCTAGTTGGTTGGGGTTTTTTTCAAAGAAAACTAGCTTGTAAATTAGTAGGATTTTTACATGATATATCACAATACTAAATCAATTTCTGGCAATGAAGAGTGGAGATTGTTGCTTTGTAGATAGTATTAAAAGGACAACCCTGGTAAATCTACAAGAACCCTACCTAAGTGGGGGACAGAACTGTTGTCACAGCCATTTTCCTTTTGAAACCCACTAGAAAAGGTGCTTTTATAACAATGCTGCAAAACTGCAAAGATGCGGGTTGTTGCTAAGTTTGAGGATAAATAGAGAGGAAAACAATATATTTATTCTTCTCTAGTTTTTTTTTAAATTTCACTGGATCTTCTTTGAAGCTGGTAACACAGTTCATGATTCATTGCAATAATAAAGTTCTGAATTACTGAAGAAGTAAATATCCTGGCTACAGTAATTAAACACTCAAAAAAAGCACAGGAGAAATACTTTATGCCAGAATGTTCTAAAATACACAAATCAATTTGGACTTCTTTGGGACTCAAGAAAAGGCATTATGGTCCAGCTGCGCAAGAAGAGTGAAAATACCATGTAGGTCCGTGCATACCTCGCAGCCTCTGTAAAGATGCAATTGGATGATTCTCATCATGAAGAATTGTGAAGAATAAGCATGACTTTCATTCTTCAAGTATTAAAAGCCACATATAATTTTCAGTTTTCACATTCACTGACAGGAAGTAACTCCCCAGGTTGCTTTAAGGTCTCAATTTTTGTTCAGTGCTTGTGCCGTTGTGCTCAGGTGGATCTTGTAGCAGGACTTCTCAGAGGAATCTCTAAATGAAAGGTCAGTGATGTTCCTTGGAGTTTCACTGCCGATGTGGAAGGTAACAAATGATCCTGTTGGTAACAGCCTCTGCACGTTGTCTCCTTAGTTTTTATATTGGTACATGTTGACTATAGCAGGGAACTTCCCTCTGGACCAAATAAAAGATTGCTGCTGACTTTTTGGAATTTCCTTCAAAGACATTCAGATAGTTGTTCTGAGGAGCTAGCATTTTACCTTCATTTACTGCATTGACTAAAACCCACACCATATTCTTCTACTTCAAATTTCAAATGGAATTCATGATTTGTGCTCCATGAAAATCTCTGTAGAGTAGAAGGTACAATTTTTCCACTATATATGCAAGCAGTCATTATTTTGAAGAACGGTTAAAATCTTCAGAAGCTAGAAGTAGCTTGGGAAGTACAAGAATTTAGAGCCTGACTCTGGTCTCCCAAAGCAACGTGAATTAAAAGGGACAAATGTCAAGAATAAGGCCACATTGAGGGACATTATCTTTGTGACTTACTTCATCCAAATGTAGTGAGGGTGTGGAGGAGGAATAAACATGAAATATTAGGATGCATTTGTCCACAACTAGCACTATTTCAATGATGAGGTAGAGAGTTTGGGACACAGTATCATTGGTAATTGACAATACACACCTGCATCTGTCTAATGAAAACTGGCAAATTCATGGCCCTGCTTTTGTATAAGGAGCATTGGTTATACTGGAACTAATGACTGCAACCTTGTTAGATTTGTGAGGAAGACGTCAGTCTTTCTGTTGTGCTATCATGATTCTGCAGGTGTCCTTAAGGAGAGGTGCACTGAGTCATTGTTTGTGTGTTTCTATTCACACTGTCCTTACAGTCACCTGCATTCTTCACTAGTCTCTTGCTTCAGTATCTCCTTTGAGTGACCTCAAATACACGCAGTTTCTTCTCTATACTATCAGGGTGTGTGTATGCCAGAGCAAGAAATGGTCATCCTCACTATTTAAACTGAGCAACAGTGTGATTGCAGGTCTGCATCAGCTCCCATGCTTCATTCACAGTTCTTCAGTCTTATATTTCTTCTGCCTGTTTACCTCAAGCCTTTTGCTACCTTTTTCTGTCTTCCACTCACACACACTTATGTGTCCTTGTGCTTTTCTCTCCAAACATGTTATCTTCTTTTCTTATTGTTTTTTTCTTCTGTGTCTTTGTCTTCCTTTGACTTAGGCTTCCTGCTTTTGCTCCCTGTGTCCAGTACTACTGCAGTTGTTAGCTGTGCTGTAACTTTCCCTTTGTAAAAACACTCTCCACACTGCTCTCATATTGGCAGGTCTGCTATTTGCTTTGCTGACAGCACCATGCAGCCGTTTGTTGCCGTCTGAACGCAACAATGCGCTCACTGAAGCACACTGCCCGCTGCTGGGCTCTGCTCACCACCAGCTGCCTCAGCCTGGCCTGGAGCTCGCCTTGTCCCCCACCAGACCAAAGCATGGCTATCCTCTGCCAGTATTCACCCCAATGCAGACAAATGGCCCCTCTGCACAGTTTCTTGTTTACAAGGAGCAAGCTAATGTTGAAACAAGGGAGGTAAATTGTCAAATGCAGCCAAGACCATCACGTTGTGCACTAGCATGACTTTTCCACGAACATAATGGTAAAGTTGCAGTTCTTAATGGGGGTTCACACCTAACAGTCTTACTCCACAGACTGTCCAAGTATTTTTCTCATGGAGCCTGGGGAGGTGATTGTCAGCTTGGAGCCGGGTTTGGGATGCTGGATTTTACTTCAGTTTATCTTTCTGGAAAAGTGCTGTTCTTGTTTCTGAGCATCCATCACTGATGGCTTTGCAGGGGCTGTGTCTCAACTAGGACATCCCCTCATCGCTGTGTGGTGGCTTTGTTATGCTTCATGATGGTAAGCAAAGGGTTTGCATTTAAACAGCTATTGACTTGGAACTGGGGTTCAGACTGGAAATTGGTAGTAGTTGTGCAAGAGACAAAGGTGTTAAGGGCTGCTGTCAGTACTGTAGAGGTTGTTTGCTCTGAGAAGGGCATGGAAGACCTTTTGTGATGTTTGCTTACTGCACATGCTGTTTGCCTGTATGACCTCATTTGTGCTCCCTTATTTCCTCATATGCCCTCATAATATTAGTCAATACTTAACATCTATAACAATGGCCATAACAGATAAAAGCATTATTCAGTATTATTTTTTGCACATACTCTCTTGAAAATGTGATTTCAATTTGAGTTACAACTGTATAAGCAATTAAGAGATAATCGGAAATGGGTTTGATACATTATCTGCCTTTCATTTGCAAATACTGTAACCTCCAGCTGTGCTTCTCTTTAGGTGCAATATGTTAGCAGGCTTTCCTGTAACAGAAATCATGTGATTCCACCACTGCACGTGGGAGGGCATGATTTGGAAAGCACATGCAGAAAACCTTGGAACATTGCACACCCATCCACATCCTCGCTCGTCCTGGTACAGTCTCATGGGCAATAGCACTGAGTAATGCTGTATGGTTGTTTTTCCCCCAGTTCTGAGCTTTATTACACATCAGCTTCTGTTCTATGGATGCTCAGTAGCACAGAGAGTGCGGGAAAACAGTACAGCCATTGGATTTTGATGCTGTGGAAAAGCTCTGCTTCTGCAAGGCTTTTATTCTTTTAACTATATCAGTCTCATTTGACAAAAAGAGGGTGAAGTTTGTTCTGAAAGAGAGCAACCTGAAAGAGAAGAGACATTGCCTCTTCATTCAGTGTTACCAAGCTTCAAGATTGTTTTATTTTTTTGTTCACTGATTACGTTGCAACCTTCTGGCATTCCCCAAAAACACTGTGCATATGCCTCATCTGTTATGTGGGGATGCTTACATATTACTGCTCAAAGTAGCAATCACCAAATTAGTCTTCAATGCAGTAGTGAAAACATATTCCTTTTTCATATCCCTCAAGTAAAACACTGGTATTTGTCCATTACTATGTTCAGATTTAATCCTTTGGCAAAAGACCCTCTCATGCAGCATTTCCCTTCCCTGTGATATAGTGTCCATTATAGAGTTATTAAAATTTGCTTTCGTTCTGTTGAGTACTTTTTGCGAAAGGATCGTATTTTACTGATAGGAAGGAAATGATCTTCTTTTTCCCAAAAAGTTGTTTCAGAACTTTACTCTTGGCCCTTCATGAACACTTTGTACCTGGAGCAAAAGCTGAGTCAGACTAGGAAGCAGCCTCCTTAGGAACTGACCTTGTTGTTGCCTCCACTTACTGCATCCCACTCTCTGTATTTGTGATGTCTGTCAGTTTATTAGTACTAGACTGTACCTATTTAAAATATCATCTACTAAGAGAAGATGTTGTTCATTCTGCTGTGCAGTTTGAGCAAATTAGAATTTCCTGGTACCAGAGAAATCAACCTGTCCTTATTAAAATAAATTGTCCAGTACTTGTTGAGCTTGATACAGAATTCACTTTCTATGTACAAATTTAAACTACAGTAAATAACGCTTTAGGTATTCATAACTGTTTCCAATTTTAAGTGTAGTTAATTCCCCTATTTATGGTTCCATTTCCATTTTTTTCTCTTATGCTGCAACAATGATGAATTGGGTATGCTTTGAGAGTAAATTGTATGGACATATATGCTATTGCCTAAGGTTTCTTGTGTCATTGTTTTCCATATTGGAATGTGTTATTTTTCTCTTAAGTTTCCTCTAAGTTTGACAGGTATCAGAAGTTCAGATAACTGATAATCTACATAAACCTTCTAAAATTACCAGACCAGAAATGCTTCCTTCTGTTCAGCAAAAGTATATTCTCTTTTTTTCATTTTCTGATTAGTTAGCATGATTTTCTTGGATCATTCATATCCTCATTGTTTCGCCTATGTAAGTCCCATAACTAGTAAGAGATGTTTCTGTGTAGTCTGTATTTCTTTTCTTTGAGAGACTTTTAAGCAAAGAAAACAAGTGAACCTAATCTCTAAAGGAATTAGCATTCTGACACCTCTATATTTTAAAACCTCTTTGTTTTAAATTCCATCTCTTTATGACTTTTCGTAAGCTGCATAAGTGTCATATTCTCTTTTTAATGATGAAAGAATATATAGCACTGAAACTACACTAAATAGAAAATGGCAGGCTGGTGACCCACAAACAAGTGTAAGCAGAAGAGACAGCTCATCTGCAATCCTGATTCTTTCCGTAAACTGCACCATTGTTTTAGCTACTGTTTTGGCCCAGTTTCTTCTGGCTGAGCCAGTTTAGACCATGGCTAATCCGTGGTCATAGCATAATGAGAGCAGAATGTGAAGAGGTTTTTGCAGCACAGTTATGGCAGCTGAACATTTACATTCATCTAAACCCTGGGACAGGATTAGGAACTCTTCTACCAAACTTTCTTAGTAGTCACAGCGGAAGAAGCCACTGGTTAAGCAGCTTCTTTCCATGTTCTCTGCTGTTGATTCTACATATTCAGTTAAGCTCTTATCTTGAATGAAACATGACAATTTGACCAGAACTTATTGAATCAAGGAGGAAAAGTATGTATCCATGCTTTGTTTTGCTTTTCTAGTCTATTTTAAATCTTAGTTTGACAGCCTTTTATTTCAATACCCTGCTGCCTTTATGCCTAAATGCATTCAGCTGAGCTATTATGTTCATTTATCAATTCTGGTGCAGTTTGTTCAGCAGATAAAGCTCACACAGGGACCTGTACAATGTTGATAATTGGCTTGTGTGGGAAACAAGGAATTCAGGAGATCTACCCCAAGAGTGCCAGGTCAATATGACAAAGTTTCCTTCAGTCAGTCTAAAGCCTGGGGGTTTGAAGGCTGGAGGCTTGACACAGAAGCTGGAAACAAACAATCAGAAGATAATTTTTCTTCCAAACTGGATTGATTATTGGAAAAAAAATACAAAGCATAAAACAGTAAAACAAGAGTATATGAATCCCAGACAAAGCTGCCCCACACTCAAAAAATTCTTGGGCCTGTTGAAAGCACAGCTGTGAGACAAAGAAATAGGAGTTCTCTGTTTACAAACAGAGAGGGACTGGTGGGAGATGTAGTGGTCAGAGGCCAACTGGGGCACAGTGACCATGAAATAATACAGTTTTCAATATTCAGGGATGTAAAGAGGACCACCAATCAAACCTCTATGCTGGACTTCCGGAGGGCAGATTTTGACCTGTTCAGAAGACTGGTCCAGAACACACCCTGGGATACACTGCTCAAAACCAGGAGCGTACAAGAGGGATGGATATGCTTCAAGGAAAAAGTCTTGAGTGCACAGGAACAGGCTACACTAATTAGCCAAAAGGCAAGCCAGCGGGGAAGATGACCACCTTGGTTGAATAGGGAGATACTGACGGAAATCAGAGATAAAAAGAGAGCCTTCTGACTGTGGAAGGCAGGGCTGACTACTCAGGAAGAGTATAGGACTATAGTTAGAACATGCAGAAGGAAAATCAGAGAAACAAAAGCGCAATTTGAAATTAATTTGGCTACTTCTGTTAAGGATAACAAAAGGCGCTTCTATAAATACATTAATAACAAAAGGAGGGGCAAGGAAAACCTCCATTCTTTGTTACACCTGGGGGGGAACGTAGTTACCAGGGATGAGGAGAAGACTGAGGTACTCAACACCTACTTTGCCTCAGTCTTCACCAGTAGGAAAGGTGCCCCTCAGGATAACTGGCCTCCGGAACTCACAGATAGAGACAGGAAACCAAATGGCTCCCCTGTGTTCCAGGAGGAAATAGTCTATGAATTACTGAGCCACTTGGATTCACACAAATCAATGGACCTGATGGATTCCATCCTGCAGTGATGAGGGAGTTGGCAGAAGAACTTGCCGAGCCACTCTCTGCCATCTACCAACAGTCCTGGCTCTCTGGGGAGGTCCTAGATGATCTGAAGTTGGCAAACGTCACGCCAATCCACAAAAAGGGCTGCAAGGAGGACCCGGGCAACTATAGGCCTGTCAGCCTGACCTCAGTGCCTGGCAAGGTTATGGAACAGATCATCCTGAGTGCAATCACACAGCACCTTCAGGATGGGCATGGGATCCGGCCCAGCCATCACGGCTTTATGAGGGATCCTGTCTGACCAACCTGATTTCCTTTTATGATCAGGTAACCCGCCTGGTGGATGAAGAGAAGCCTGTGGATGTAGTCTATCTGGACTTGAGCAAAGCCTTTGACACTGTCTCCCATGGCATAGTCCTGGATAAACTGGTAGCCCATGGCTTGGACAGGTGCACTCTCAGCTGGGTTAAGAGCTGGCTGGATGGCCGGGCCCAGAGAGTGCTGGTGAACAGGGCTGCATCCAGCTGGCAACCGGTCACCAGTGATGTCCCTCAGGGATCAGTGTTGGGTCCGGTTCTGTTTAACATCTTCATCGATGATTTAGATGAGGGGATTGAGTCCATCATAAGTAAATTTGTGGATGACACCAAGTTGGGAGGGAGTGTCGACCTGCCAAAAGGCAGGAGAGCTCTGCAGAGGGACTCTGATAGGCTGGAGAGATGGGCTGAGTCCAATGGGATGAAGTTCAACAAGGCCAAGTGCCGGGTCCTGCACTTTGGCCACAACAACCCCATGCAGTGCTACAGGCTGGGGACAGAGTGGCTGGAGAGCAGTCAGGGGGAAAGGGACCTGGGGGTACTGATTGACAGGAGGCTAAACATGAGCCAGCAGTGTGCCCAGGTGGCCAAGAAGGCCAATGGCATCCTGGCCTGTATCAGGAATAGTGTGGCCAGCAGGACGAGAGAAGTGATCCTTCCCCTGTACTCAGCGTTGGTGAGGCCACACCTTGAGTACTGTGTTCAGTTCTGGGCCCCTCAGTTCAAGAAAGATATTGAGGTGCTGGAGAGGGTCCAGAGAAGAGCAGCAAAACTGGTGAAGGGACTTGAGCACAAGTCCTATGAAGAGAGGCTGAGGGAGCTGGGGTTGTTTAGCCTGGAGAAGAGGAGGCTCAGGGGTGACCTCATTGCTCTCTACAACTATCTGAAAGGAGGTTGTAGGCAGGTGGGGGTCGGACTCTTCTCCCAGGCAACCAGCAACAGAACAAGAGGGCACGAGCTTAGATTCTGCCAGAGAAGGTTTAGGCTGGATATCAGAAAAAAAGTTCTTCACAGAACAAGTAATCAGGCATTGGAATGGCCTGCGCAGAGAGGTGGTGAATTCACCATCCCTGGAGGTTTTTAAAATAAGACTGGATGTGGCACTTAGTGCCATGATCTAGTAATCGTGATAGTGTTGGATTAAGGGTTGGACTTGATGATCTTGGAGGTCTCTTCCAACCCAGATAATTCTGTGATTCTATGATTCTATTACGAGGAGGTGGAAAAGAAATTGGGACCTTAGGAATACAGTCCTCTGAAGTTAAGGTGTAAGAGACTGAGTCATAATGTGTGTTCTGTGTGCATTGGTAATCCTGACTATACCGGTGTAAGTGAGGTTTGATCCTGTTCAGTTCATTTCATTATGTGAAGAAGTGATGGTGTGACTTTACTTACTCGTGGGGATGAGAACATCATCCGTGTGGGCTTTAAATCTTGTATGTTCTAGCTATAAATATGGTGCGGGCATCCTCAGAAATATTCTGATTTGGGAGGGGGGGTTGAGTATACCGTTTTCTCAAATTCTTACCCTGTTTCAGTAAAAATAGCTGTATTTATTCTTGATGCTGTAGCTGAGGATATAAACAGGAAAATCCATAACATGTCCTTCCTTGCACACTGTCTGTTTATAGACAGGAGAGACTCATGTCTTGTTGTTCGTAGGCATTATGCAATTGAAGCAATTTTACTCATGTGTTTGAAGTTAAATTTCATTAAATTTATTTATTAAAATACATTTAATTTGTTTTTCTTTGTCTCGTTTTTAAATAAGTGTTTGATTTTCAGTTAAATAGAAAAGAAATTTCACAACTGAAAGCTAAAACATTCATACATTTGAAAAATTATAATGCTGTTCTTGAATCTTTTTTTTTTATTTTGGATCCGTGTTATGATAGCTTGCAATTTCATGATCATTTGCTGGTTTTGGTGAATGATATAAAAATGCATAAAAGCTCAAATCAAGGTCAGTCAAAAGCATTTGGGAATTTATGCCAAAGCTGTCAAATATTGAATATGATAACAAACAAAATCAGATGCAACAGTCAAATTATTTGTTTCTCTATTTTCTGAAAAAGAACAGTGATTTTTTTTCCATTTGCTGTAATACTTCAATTTTTTTTCGATTTTAAGAAGAAATGTATTTAAAGATCAGTGAAATGGAACATGTTGGCTAAGAAAGAGGAAAAAAACCCACCTTCTTGTTTAAGTCTTTCCAATGAAACGTCAGTTATTTTAGCTTGGCTGGAAGAATTCTACATGGTTTTTTTCAGGAAGGAGGGGAGTATAAGCCACCCAACTTACGAACTCTTTTCAGTGTCCAAAGTATGAAATGAGGCAAGGATACGGTGTGAGCAAGACAGAAATTCAAAATATTCACATATTAGTTACTGCCTGATGCAGATGCTCGGCAGTGTATATTATAAAGGACACAATTTGAACCGTTAAGCCCAAAAAATACAAATTGCTTTGTGTCTCTTGAGTTGTAAATAAAGGAGTCAACATGCAGGAAGGCTACAAAATCCTCATGTGTAGAAGGAGGCATATAGTGTGTGTGAATGTCTGTACCTTAATACTTTTCCAACTTTGAGTGCAAATATTTTGTACCAAATATTCACAGTTGTGACACTCAAAAAATATTTGAAAAGAACTTAACATGCAGGATCTGGTAGCATCATGTCGTTCCCTAGAAAGGGATCATTTCACCAGTCATAAACACTTAGCTAGTATCTACATCTTAGGTGCCTCATGGAGAAATTTTCTTAAATGAATGATCTTATTTCCCAGACAGTGAAGAAAGGTAGACACTTCCATATGCATGCGATCTCCCTCTGGAACACTTTCCAGGCCAAATAGGAAGCATTAGCATTAGACTCTTAAAAATCAGGAAAAAGTTAAGTAGTTACTTTGAAAGCAGTGAGTCATACCCGCAACTTTTGTTTTTATTTTTCTCATAAGAGCTGACGAAGCTGACTATTTGCACCAGTCATTTCATGGCCCTGCATAATTTCAGTTTTGACAAAGAGCAGAAATAATGAATTTAGAAGAGGCATGTGGCAGAACAGGCACATGCTGAGAGCTACCCTTATCTCACTCAGAGCAAGGTTGTATCTACACAATGTCGTCTACACAAACCTGAACTCAGTTCAAGGTAGCTGCTCGAATGAGCAGACACATTGCAAAACTGCTCAGTTGGGTAAATACCAAGTTGTGGTTAGTCTAAAACGGAGCTCTGCAGTACCACACTTTCTTTAAAGCAAGTGCAGGTCTAATTCAGGTGTGTCTGTACTGAACTACAGCTACAGTGCTGGCAGATGCACACACTGTGTCAGACTGTGATACCAACATTTCCACACCGCACAAAAGAGAGCTTGACCCATCTTTCAGATTTGGCTTTCAACAGTAACAATCATTTACGTATACGTATGAAAGAAGAATTGAAATCTTGCCTCCTTGTGTACAATGAAAATTTAATTACTCATAAAAAAAGCTAAGTTTCATTGTAGCAGTATGTCAGTCTGTCTTACAGACTTGTTTAATGTGTCTCATTCTGTCTCCTGCTGTTTTTCCTGACAGAACCTTTGCGGTGGCCACAAATCAGCAAGTGCAGATCACCTGAACTGGAGACGTTTTCCTGTTATTGGACTGATGGAAATTTTTATAACCTAACTGCTCCAGGAACCATCCAACTATTGTACATGAAAAGGTACCAATATGGAAGCAACAAAAGAAAGAGGAAAACAGAGAGAAGTCAAATACTTTAATATGCTTGTTAGCTTCTTACTGTTGATTTTTTGCTATGTTATGAACCATACTGGTTTTTAGCATAAAACTGCCTTTTAAGTACAGATTTTTCAGTGGCAAAATTTGTTGTTTATTATTGAGCATTGCTAGTAACAGGTGTTGCTTAGCAGATTATTAAGAATACATTCTTAATAAATTTAGGTCTAGGTTGCAGAATCCAAAACTGAACACTGTATGGCATGCAAAAGGAGTTTAATAGGAAACTTCAGTTTATTCCTTACCAACCTCACTTGCAACTGTGAGGTTAACTATATCTGTGCACAGATTTGGAGTTTGGATACAAGCACCTTTCAAATTTTTATTAAATTTTTATAAAGCTCCCACTGATCAATTGCCAGATTAAAGTCTGCATGTGCGGGCTCAGGTGAAAAGACTGCACTGAGACTGGGGATTAAATTTCATTGAGCCCTGGTTAACTCTGGTTTGCATTCCACTCATGCTTTTGTAATTTTCAGGTTGTTACAATGATTAGTCTGAAAGAGAACATAGACATTACCAGTAATGGCTATTAAGGAAAGTAGGCCTTTTGTTTACAGGAGCAGGAGGATGTGAGTTTCTCTTCCATCTAAGGTGCTAGGTTTCAACATTTTTGATCTGAAGAGAATTTCTACTGGTGTTGATACATTTGTTTAGCAAACTTAAGCCTAATAGCAAGGCTGGTGTGCTTACTTGCTCTTCTGAGACCTCTCAGAAACATAGGGATTCAAGTTAAAACCACTATTTAATTGTAGATGTTCAGCTGGCAGTTGTCAGTGGCACATGCCATGAGGGTAGAAACTTTAAAAATTAATTAAACACTATGATAAAGCAATACGTTGAGCAGCTCACATTTCATCTTTGTCCTAGAAATTCAAACTGCAATAGAAGATGTGAACTCAACACCTACATTAAAAATATTTACACTGCGATGTGCAACCAACATTTAAGAATCAGGACTGACATCATCTAACCTAGTCTCCTTAGCACAAGCCATACTATATCCAAGCACATACACTTTTATCCAGTGTATCAGTCAGGCCCTAGCAGAGCTATGGCATTTCCTTTAGAAAAGTATCTGGTCTCATCAGCTAAGCACAAAACTTGTGCTTAGTGGCAGAAAATGCTTCCTGCTCACTTTATGTAGCGACTGCCTTTTTACTTCTGAAGCACACACACCAGCATTGAAGGCTGATTTTGGCATAACTGGTTTATCTTAATCCTCCTTCTGTACAGCTTGAATGGCTTTTAGTAAGGAAAGGCATTTACATTTTATTTTTACCAAAACAAGACTGTAGTTTTTTAAAGATCTCTGTTAGGTCTATATTTGGGCTGAGAGATAATATTGAGGTAAAGAACAGCAACAGCGGATCTCTTCACTATGAGAGTTCTTTTTCCACAGTGACTTCAGAAATACTGAATAAATGTCTGTCACTTTTCCTGCAGACTATTTCTAGCAATCCGGTCATTCCCATTTTGCTTTAATTGAAGACTTTTATGGTTTTGAACCTGCTGAGTAGTTTCAACTTGGTCATACAAAAATGACCCTACACGAGTATCAGTGTTTCTCAGTCTGAAAGTTCATGCCACTCTATAACTCTGCTGGTTTGTCTTTTGTAAAAGATGAAATGAATGTGATATTTCCCGCTGTATTTTTTTAATTTGCAAAGAACGTGTATGGATTTTTGAACAAAGTCAGAATGGAAAAAACATACAAGGTTTCTTGCTAGTAGTTCCAAGCCTGTGTTTTAGAAGTTCTGTATCCCAAGGAATCCCTTCCTTACTCACAGCACTGTATTTCTCTTCCCTTGATTCATATCCTGCAGTCCATAAACTGCAGGTTTGGTTTGTGCCAGGTCTCCTGCAGCAGCCACCCATGATCACTTTCCTGTGCAGAGGATCAGTGCTCCAGTGGCTACATCCAGTTCAGCTCCCAGAGGCAACGCACTCCCCTGCCCTTAGCTTTTTAGATGGTGCGGTACTGCTCTGCCTTAAAAACTGGTTTTCAGTGTTTCAGACCTCATTATGTAGATGGCCACATTACTGCAGTTTACCTTTGCCTGAACAACAGTTGCTTAAATTCATATCAAATTTACCTAAGTTTGTGCTTGCTGCTACTCATTAGCACCTATCAACACAGGAAGCTCTGACTGTTCTGTGGAAGCAGCATCCACTAACAGTACATAAGAACCTAAACTCATTTATTTATGTAGGTTGGTTGGATATTGGTCTGGTTTCATTGTAAGTCACAATCAATATTGACACGTTTTCCTTATGTCCATAAAAGTTATGACTTATCAACAACATGTCTTGTAACATCTGTTTGTAGTTTCTAAGATGTATAAATCTCTCTCTTACATATATTGCATTTTTGTTGTAATTTTAGGAATGATGAAGACTGGAAAGAATGCCCTGATTATATCACTGCAGGAGAAAATAGCTGTTATTTCAACACGTCCTACACCTCTATTTGGATACCGTATTGTGTTAAGCTTGCCAATAAAGATAAAGTATTTGATGAAAAATGCTTCAGCGTTGATGAAATAGGTATGCTTCCCTTACACATTTTATCTCTGTATTTTGATATCATGATAGTTGTGATACTGTAAGCTTTTGTATCACTCATACTGTCTCCGAAAGGTTAGTTTCTAAAAAATACGATACATACAAAGGGATTTGATTTTGTAACATATGTAATGTGATTCACAGCAGAAAATATTGCCCAGACAGGAAGAATAGCTAAAATTATAAAAGCCAGTATAAGATTTCTCTTTTTGAATACCGTTTGCCTCTCAAACGTTTGCAGATGAGCTTGCCTTCGGTGTTACACCTTCTAAAGGATGCCTCATACCCTTGCTCAGCACAAGCAAGGATGGCGTTAAAATCTTCATTCTGCAGAATTCTAGAACAGAATATGTTTTTGTTGTTGGACCAACACAGATCTACAGAATCAGGATGTTTAGCATTTCTAAGGTAGAATTTGTATTTATTGCAATGTGGATTGTGACTGTCTAGGACTTTGCAGATGTTATCGGTTGTTCAGAGCAGTGGTGTATATATAAGCAATTAATTTATTCCTGCAAGTGACTGGAATACCCACTGCTCTCCTTTCTTCAGCTAAGCAAAATTGATTTTCCAGATACCATATTTTTTCAATGTATTTCTGTATTAGTTACTAAATATTTGTCTTTGTGTATTATTCCAGTTGCTGATTTTATTTCTAGTGAGAACTCTAAATTTAAATTTTGATGGAGAATTGTTTATGTCTCTGTGTTTTATAAGCTTAAATTAGAAATGTGGTGTAATAGGTAATACATTCTTAATCCTCTTTATTAATCATTCAGGTGAAATTTATGCAGAGCGTGTCTACCGCCAAAGGCAGAGTGTGCCTTCTTGTTACCGAAATTGCAGTGACTATGTCATTGGCTCAGAGGTTTAGATTTTAATCAGCAAGTATGTGGTTAATACGCTCTTTTAGTCCTGAAATCATTTAACAGTGTCTAGTAAAAATGATCATTTCACATTGAAAACTGGCTGTTTTATTCCAAATACTCTGTTTAAACAGTACTGCCTGATCCCCCTGTCCACCTTAACTGGACTCTGCTAAATACTAGTCAGACTGGGATCCATGGGGATATTCAAGTAAGATGGGATCCACCACCAACAGCAGATGTTCAGAAGGGATGGATTACTCTGGAGTATGAATTGCAGTACAAAGAAGTTAATGAGACAAAATGGAAGGAGGTATGAAGCAAATATTTATTATACAATAGTCATAGTACAGTGCAGGCTTCTTCTGTCCCTAATACGTCTGTACCACTGTGAAAAACAACAGGTTTTTAATTGCTAATCAGATGATAATTTGTCTTAAACAATATACCCATATTCTTCTGAAGTTTTCTAGCAAACATTGTAACTTTACATGTTAAGTTAGTTGTCGTGTAGGATAATAATAACAAACCCTGAAATCCCTGTGTTAGATTAGAAAATATAGCAATAGTCAGATATATACAAGTGTTTTTCAAGGATGAAATATTTCTCTATTGTTTTTTTAAACCTCCCCTATTTGAAACAGTGAATGGTTTTAGTAGTTGGAACGGGAATAGTTTGCTTGTAAAATGTCACCATGTCAGTCCAGGTTCTTCAGGGTACCTGTAAAGTTCCAATATTTATAATTATCATTTCAGTAGATTTAAAAATAGTAAAATAATGTAGATAAGACATACAGATTTCATACCAGACAGCAATGGGAAATTTGTGACTATATGGATATTCTGTGAAAATATAAAATATATATGCCCCAAATCTTTTCAGATTTTTTTTAAATCACATAACTTCTCATGTGATTAGTTTTTCTATTATGGAGAAGAAATTGTACCCATTTTAGTGGAATGCATAAGCTAAATGCCAGAGTGTCGTTGCATATTCACATATGTAGAACTGTTCCCAAATACAAGTTCAATGCAATAAGAACATCATTTCAAAGCAGAACCCTTCATTTCCTTTCTTATTAATATGAATCAAGTTAATTGGCAGAAGGAAAGCAGGTTATACTGTTATGAATTTGTCTTAAGATACAAAAGGCAAATTTACCAATTGAAACATAGTCAAAGTGGTCTGCTTGCCTTCGTCTGTGAAAGACTTTGGAAGCCTCCTCACCTCTGATCATTCTCAATGTTAGCGTTTCCAGTCTATCCTACCCTTATTAGTAATGCTACTGCAAAATAAGCCTATAATATCTATAACTTTTTCGTAATACTTGTCTGAATTTCTCTTTATGCTGGTTGACGCTACACTTACTGTATAGCCCATATTTTAAAGCCTACAGAATAAGTTAAGGTTATGCAGTAAATCAATACTCCATAAGAACTTGAAAATCCGCAGAATATTTGTGGGGTGTACAAAAGCCAGTGGCAATGCAGATACCTTTTAAAAATTGAACAGTTTTGATTTTTTCTTTTATCATTCCAGCATGCCTTGAGAATACCTTTTCTCAGGATAGCAAAGGTTAGAAGTTCAGTGTTTCTTCTTTCAGAAAACAGATAAGAAATTGCTGAATACTATCCTTGCCTCTAGAAAAACAGTACTATAGATCATATTGTACTGCAGCTGTATGTATCATATATTATGTTGCCTTTCAGCTTCAAAGCACAAACATGGCATAATTCCCTGAGGCACTCTGAGAGCACGAAAGAGAAAATTCTGAACAAAATCTTGGTTTAACCTAAGACAACAGCTAAACTCTGAATAACAGCATTGGATCAACGATATCACTTTTTGCATTCTTTGCTACAAATATCTTCTGTGGCAAGTCTTAAAGCAGTAAAAAGACCAATGTCTAGTTATACTGTTATTCCTGGTTTTTTACACAAAGGATAATCCTTGACTGTAATGCTTTGTACATTTAACTGATTCAAAAAATTGATACAAAAATTAATTTATAGTACTTAAATTGTACTAAGTCATCTTCTCACTGAGATTTATTTTTAATTATTTTAGATGTTGGGATGAACCTGCTTGATTTTTCATGTAGCATTCATTATCTTGAATCCATTTACTGATTGAATATAGGTAACTTACTAGTTGAAAGAGGACTAAAATATTAACTAGAAAAGTCTTATAAGTTTGATCCTTATAAGCGGATCAAAATTGTTTTCTGAGAAACTTCTTTGAATAAATAAAATCCAAACCGTCATATAGCAGGTGTTCATGCAACAGAGCCAAATTTAATCTGGCTCACAGTTTGAAAAAATTTCATCGTTCTTAGTAGCTGCTTGATGGGTATCTTTTTAAAATTCTACTCTCTTATTTTGAAGTGTTGCCCCTTACATTCGCTAGACTAAAAGTCAGTCCCCTCTTCCTTCTGTCTGCGTTTGCTAATCATGCATAGCAGGAGCTGTACAGACCCTGTGAAGCTGCTGTGTTTTTTAAAGGAGGTGTGAAAACATTGCTTGAGCAGTAAGTGGAGAATCATGGCTTCAGAGTGAAACTTTTGTCTATGAAGTGCCTAAAAATGTATGTGTGATAGGGAATCTTGAAAGTATAATGTTCCTTTAGTTGTTCATCATATTTTAGGTTGGCCTGATCTTCTGACTTATTAAAAGCTTCAGTCAACCCAGGCCCAGATCCAACTAATGTGGGATGAAGCTGGTGATCACAGCTCACTCCTCAGTGAAGAGAGCTGGTCTGGGGAGAACCCTGCTGGCTTTCTTTATCTTGCTGAATTTTTGCTGGAGGAGGTCCATTTCGGACTTCAGTGAAGTATGCTGCGGGCAGGGAAGCGTGGAATACTAACTCCAGAGCTGACCACCACCATTATGTCCATGCAGCACTGTGGCTGAGATACAGGGCTTATTAGTTTGAGGCATGCAAAACTCATCTCCCTACACTGCATTGAATATATAGCCTAATATCTCCATGTGTTGTATGGGCCCCCAGCTCTGTGCTGTGCCTACCCTAGGCATCTCGGAACCTTTCTCTGGTACTGCACATCTCTCAGTTTTCACTGCTTTTCTGTTGAAGTTGGTGAAAGCCATTGCCTTGGTTGCTGTGTTGCCTGTTGTGCCTGTGCTAGCTAGCCTCTGCACCTGGTGCCCCTATCCCAGTTCCACTCTGAGTATCCCAGGAGCTCCAGCTGATGGGTGACAGTTACTCCACAGGCTGTTTCAACCCCCTCTTCCAGGGCCAGAGTCATGCAGACAACGCAGTCACACAGCTCAGCGAGACAGCAAGTTTGTCACGCATTTTTTAGTTTGGCAATCACAAGCAGTGCTCTGTGTACACTGACTGAACAGCATGCAGTCAGCCCAGCAACCGAGCACTCTGGTTCCAAGCTCCCTTTTCACATGCTTTACAAACAAGCTTGCTATATGTTGTCATGCATTTTTATTAGTTACCTTTTATCATGTCTCTCTCATATGACTTTTAATTGATTTAATCCCTATGACAAATGCTATTCATTTGTTCAGTTTATACTGAACTTTCCCCAGTCTATACATCTTGCTTCATCCAGATATGTTACTTAGAGTTTTGCAGTACATTAATGGACTAGAGGCATCCTCCCCATTAATCACTTGTCTGCTCTTTAGCAACTCTTGCAATTTCAGGTACATAGTAATTTTACCTCATATTTTTCAGGGTTCTCCTTTAGCCTGCATACTGCTTTTTCTAAGTGCCACCATTACTTGGGGTACATAAAATTTTATGTAGTCCAGCATCCCTAAGAATGTTCACTAATCTCTACCAACCTACTTGTAAATCTTCAGTGTACTGTTCCTTTGTGGCTTCATAATATGAAATAAATCAACTGGGCTGATATATATGGTATTCCCTCCCTAACACTTTCCAACTGTTAAAAACTTCTGTGGCATCAAGCAGTGGTTCTCCACAATCTTGTGCCCACCGACTAGCAGAGAAAATCAGTCTGTCTTGGGTCACTGCCTCCTCCAAATTCCAACTGGTTGGTTCTCAAACACTTGAGTCTGGAGCCACCAGGTATCAGAGAACTCCACAGATTGTAGCTACCAACTGAATGCGTCTCAAGTTTAGATTATACAGCTACAGTGATCATAGGGTTGTACTGTTGAAGCTTCTTTCAAATCCTCAATGGCTGCTGTTTCCCAGGGGTTTTAATTCTTAGCCTATGGTGAGTTTTGTCAATATCATCCTTGATTTGGAAGTGAAAGTAAAATATAATATCTGCCACATGGATTTCTATTCTGAGCACATTTTCCTTATTTTTATATACTGTTGGTGGGCTGTTCGAGCTAAAACACATATTGTTAGATGACTCATAGAAGAGGAGACAGCTTTCACGTATTAAAACTTCTAATGTGACTTTCTACATAGTTTGATATGCAGCAAGTGTCTATGTATGTTGCAGTTAATATAGAAGTCTCAAGACCAACAGTCTAATGCCAGCTTTCACAGTGTCGCCATTATCACATTTTATAGAGAGCTGAAGATCTTGGGAGCTGTTCTAGTTTCTGCAAATAAATATATTTGTAGGATGCTGTTTAGAAGGCCTTTAAATCACTTTTCTTCTTAAAATTACTTCTGTAGTCGAGATTGCACCAGTTTTAAGACTTTTGTGTTATTTTAACAAATTCTTTGGCATTGTGAAGTCAGTAATGTTGTGTTACACCAGTAAGAAGGATTTACAACTTGATAAGATCAGTGGGAGATGTTCACACCACCTACTTATGCCATGTAACTTGCGGCAACTGCCTTTCTTCACTGACTATTTACAGAGAACTTGTATTCTCCACGTTTGATCCCCTGAATCACAGCAAAGCCTGATGGCTAGTAAGTCGAAAGTAAATGGTGTGAATTTTCTCTGAACTCTTCTTGTGGTATCCTTAGAGTTCCAAGTAGGAAAAACACCTTCAAATGTTTATTTACAAAATCTGGAAGCAGTGTAAAATCGCCTGTACAACTCAAACAAATAAATCACAGTCTTTCTGTCTTTACAGTTAGAACCCAGGCTTTCAACAGTGGTTCCACTGTACTCTCTGAAGATGGGAAGAGATTATGAGATACGAGTCCGATCAAGACAACGTACCTCCGAAAAATTTGGGGAGTTCAGTGAAATCCTTTATGTATCTTTTTCTCAAGCAGGCATTGAATTTGTTCATTGTGCTGAAGGTAAAAAAAAAAAGTACAGCAAAGCGTTTTTATAACCAGGCTAGGTTTTTGTCTTTTCAGTGTTGTTTTGTTTTATTTCTCCATACTGTTGATGCTGTATGCTTAAATAGATTGATAATTCAGCCTACCACAGGAAAATCATATGGTGAAATTGATAATGTACAAGTTCCATATACAAGTTCAGAAGGAAATGCAGTGAGACTATTCACAGCTTATCAGAGAGCAAAAATACAGATAGCTTTAGGAATCAGAAATAATAGCCATCTTATAGAGGCAAAAATACAGTTAAATCTCATACTTCATCTTCTAAAATGAGCACTCCGGTAGTAAAAAGAACTGTCACTTCTATTAAAGTGTTATACTGCTGGATGCGTTTGTTACCAGAATGATGTACTTATCTGCCTGATACTATTAAGAACGGTGAGTGTTTTTCTGATTCTTACTTCTGTCTTGTTTTTAAAGTGCTATTAAAAACGGAAGAGCACCACATACTTTCTATTAAAAGAATGAGACAGTGCGTTTTCCTAAAGCATTCTTAGGTCTGAGCTACTAAATTAGCTGTTCAAAATATGAGCTCTTCAGCAAATTATTTGAACAAGCAGCTTCACTTCATTTTCCAGATTATTCGTAAAGGTTAAATAAAATCACCTATAACTCATCTTTCAAAATCTGGCTAGATTCTCCCTTTTTTAACCCTTCATATTACTAGTTTTCATTCCTAGTTTATATAAACAGCTAATGTTTTGGAGATAAGGCATTATTTTATTAAGCCCAGCTGCATTAAGTTTTCGAAATTTTCATATGAACAAAATTAAAGTACTGTGAAAATGTAAGGCCACCCTACCAAGCACAGTTTTCTTCCATCACTACAACCCAGATTATGCAAATTGATCCATATCCATACATCTCATATACCAGCAGTGATTTGATTTCATTGAGAATTTATTCTGACTTCCTTTCTACATCACCTTCGGGAACACAGAATTAAAATTTAAATTTTCTGTCTATTAAAAATGTAAAGTAGTTAAATTCAAATGCAGTGTCATTGCCATGACAAGGAATTACTGGTTCTCCATTAAAATAGGGACCTGCGTAAGATATATTGAGATAGGACTTCACTCGTGCCTGAAAACATGTCATTTCAAATTCTAAGCCAGGAGCACATATAACTGGTATGTGATTTTTTTTTTTAGCCAAAAGGACATATATTCATGTTCATGTACAGAATTCTAAAGTTTTCTGTCCAGCATTCTTTGGCCCAAAAATATAAGTGAAGTTTGTATGGAAAACATGAAATTGGGAAAAAATGACAAGAATCGAAGACTGCAGCCAGAATAATTTTTTCTATACTGTGTATACTTCGGTGTCAGCTTAAGTATAGTGGAATTGCCAGTATTTAAAAGATAAAACATTTCATTTTTCAGCATTGTTCTTCATGCCTACAAGATTGCATTTCTGAATCACCTGAATTTTGTGTAGCCACCTGCAAGGTAGATAAACAGAAGAAAGAAGTTGGTTCACAATATAATTAATGTTCGGACATTGGAAAGAGAAGTAATATGCTTTTCAAAGTCACCATATTTTAGTTTCTGTGAGAGAAAAATAGTTTACCTATGATTTAGTGTGCTATAAATAATGTTCTTTCAGCTTGGGCAAACAAGCAGTAACATGGTCTGTGGCATTATAGACTGTTGGGGCCACTGGTAGCATGTTCCAAGCAGGCAGAATTTTCCTCATGGCTGGTTTTGCTGCCTATATTGTCTTTACTAAGATGTTGTTTGTATTTAAAAACACAGTCTGTTTTTGCAAGGAGTTTCAGTGAACTCACAAATGCAGAATAGAAACTACTGAGACCAAACAGGTATTTTTATTTCTGCTTAACACATAACTTTCACATTTAAATAATCAAAAATTCTCCTATCAGTTTTTACCACTTTGGAACCCTTAAGCAGTGGAAGAGAAGGCTGGAATTAAAGATTTGACAGAGATGCAGATTCCTGCTAACATTTTTTTGTTCTGTTGTTTCAGAATTTGAGTTTCCATGGTTCTTAGTTGTTATCTTCGGAGCATGTGGGCTGGCTGTAACAGTGATCTTAATCCTGCTGTCTAAACAACCAAGGTACAGAGTTTTTATTTCTCAGATTTTATGTATTTGTCTGTTAAAAAATAGGGTTGTTTTAAATCTAGGGGACTAGAAACTATTTTGAGGATTATTTTCCATGCTTCTAAGTTACACGGACACTGGCATATGTACGTACTTGGCCTTAGCAGTGGGAATCTGATTATGTTGACAGCTCCTCTTCCTTTTGCATTGTAGAACATTTTATTCTACTGTGTTTACATAGATGATTTACTTAGACTTTGAAGGGGTTTTTTTTTAGTCCATTCAAATTTTGTAAATATTGTTTTACGTACATAGTGTTCAAAAGTTTCACACAAACATATGTCTATATATTTGGTTTTGTTCTTAGATTGTTTCACTATTTCTTTATTGAGCCAAGGGAAAGAGCTTGAGTTATAGGTGAGTATTTGATCTCTATGGGTAGACTGCAGCTCCTAGAAATAACTGGAATAAAATAAAACAAAGCACAGCATTGTGTCAGTTACAAAAATTATAAAATTGTGTCATTTATAAAAATGAAACAAGGACACATACATAAAAATTACAAAATGGTCTCAAAGTGAATTCATCCCCTAGTTTGTGTGTTCAGGGATAGGTTTTGGCAGAATAATGCAGCTTGGCTGTCATACCAGTACTGTCCTAGGGAACAATACCGCAGTCAAGTCCCGGTGAGCACGTGCCTTTTGTCACTGGTCTTGTACATAGACTTTGAAAATGAACACTGAGGCGTTTTGCACATTCCAGCATAAGGACAAGTCATTGAAATGAAAACAATATGGTGCAGTTAAATAAGGTAAAAAAAAAATAATTTAGGCAAGCAGCACGATGCTTTGGCAGAGCTTAATTTCAGGAAGCCACTCCCTGCAGTAGCATCCTGGTCCCAGAGCAAGGCTCCTGGCACAGTGCATGACAAAAGCTTGATGTGTCAGAATGGGGCATGAAAAACATGCATGTTGGACCAGGGGCTCACTAAGGTCAGCACACTGATCAAGGAGTGGCTTGGTCAGAGAAGATTCTCAGGGCTGAATTATGCCACTGATCAAAGCTTATTGATACCATGTGAACTAGTCATGACTGCTGTAGAGGCTTTTATCAGCTGAGCTCTCTTTGTCTGGAAGGCTTTTCTGGACCTGTGGGCCTGCACCCTTCCCTTGAAACTGGTGCATATGGTGGTGGGAGTGGCAGTGTGTTCTGCAAAGGCCGTAGGGTTAGGCCATACTCTTTAAGAGCTGAGAGACGCAGGTTTGAACTGTGCAAGGCTAAGAAAGGAGCAGAGCATAGTTCTCCCTCCTAAACAATTCCTCCAGGCAGAAACTGGTAAAATCTTGTGTCTGTTGCATTGGAAGCAGTGCCCAATCCTGTCAAAATAGCTGATTTGTGAATTCAACTGTAAGTGCAGATCTTAAACTGGTACCCTGAAGTCCAGCCACTGCGCAGCTAACACAGCCCTTCCAGGGATAACATGGAAAATTATTGGATTTCTGGCTCTCCTTGAGGCTTGCTGGGCAGAGCTTTGAAGGTCTGCCAAAACCGAAAACAGCTCGGGAATTTGGGCCTTCCATAGTTAAGCAAAAGGTGCCTAAATTTCCCTCTAGTACTCCTTAAGACTCCCCTGATCTACTCTGGACCTCACCGAGGTCACTTACAATGCAGCAAAACTAATATTTGGATTTGGATCTACTATTCCCACAGCTTACTTTCTAAAATAGGCAAGTATCCCAATATAAAGAGGATGTTGATTTTTTTCCTTTTGGGAACTGCAGTATATCTGTTTGCAAAAAAAAAGCAGGGAGCTAAAATGGAGGAGATACATATAGTTTTGTTGGATTATTATTAATGGGAAATTAACATACTTCTATTTGGGTTTTCTTTTATATTCTTTTTGCCCTCTCAAGGAATTAGAAATTCACTTGATGAATAATTAGAATAATATGTATTTCCATAGTATGTGCATGCATAAGCATGTTACTAGGCCTATTACTTGTTATGTGAATAATTCAGAAAACAAAAGTGTCATAGAGATGGCAAAATACTAGCCTAACTTTTTGCAGTTGTGTTTTAGTTGTGGTTTTGTTTTATTTATTAGTTCTAAAGTAATTTACTGTTTTCACCAACTCTTTTTTTCTGTTCCTCTATTTAAATGTATTTGGCTTAGGCAAGACTACTGTGTCCCTGAAAAAAGAATTTTTGGGAAAGTCACTGCACACTGAAGCATGAATCAGGTTCCTTTGAAAATTATGTAAAAAAAAGAAATTATTTGAAAAAGCTTTAGGAATTTATTCTTTCTATAGAGTATTAAATTATCAAAGACTGGACTCCAAAATGGATTCCCACTTAAAAGTATGTTATTTCAAGAAAGAAGCCTGCATAAAATGTAGTTTTTTATTTGCAGTGAAAGGAAACTCTTTTCCTTAGGACTATTCAAAATGGAATCTTCAAACATTTCAGTTTTGAAGTAATTAATTATAAATGCAATGTACGGCTCTCTCTTTCTAACTTACTCAAAAAGGACCATTGTCAATTAAAAGCTTTTTTTTTTCCAGGTTAAAAATGCTGATTTTTCCTCCTGTGCCAGTTCCAAAGATTAAAGGGATTGACCCAGATCTCTTGAAGGTAATATTATGCTCTAAAATCTACAGTAGGAATCATTGTAGTAGTAGCAGAAAGATTTTGTAGGAAAAAAGTATTACATGGGGGAGTTGCCACAGAATTAGTTTTCATAAAATAATTTTTTAAAAGTTGCAATTATTAAATCAGCTACAGTTAACTTTCCTTACATTAACGTCATGAAAAGCAGAAGCATTTTTATTATTTCCTTTGTAACATTCCTTTTTTCTCATTTTATAGAAAGGAAAGCTAGATGAAGTGAATTCCATCTTAGCCAGCCATGACAACTACAAGACACAGCTATACAATGACGACTTGTGGGTTGAGTTTATTGAGTTGGACATAGAAGACCCTGATGAAAAGAACAGAGTCTCAGATACCGACAGGCTCCTGAGTGAAGATCATCTGAAATCACACAGTTGCTTGGGAGCGAAGGATGATGATTCTGGACGGGCCAGTTGTTGTGAACCAGATATTCCAGAGACAGACTTCAGTGCAAGCGATACGTGTGATGCTATCTCCGATATCGATCAGTTCAAAAAGGTAACTGAAAAAGAAGAAGATCTCTTGTGCCTTGATAGAAAAGATAATGATGAGTCACCTCCGAGCCTTGCCGACACAGACACCCAAGAGCCACATATGAATACTCAGTCTGAAAATAGCCAGCTGTGGCCACCCTTTGGGGACCGCAGTGACCCAGTTAGTCCGTCAGTCCACACCCAGCTAAGTAACCAGAATTCATTGACGAATACTGACTTCTATGCGCAAGTGAGTGATATTACTCCAGCAGGTAGTGTTGTACTTTCACCAGGGCAGAAATCCAAGGTGGGGAGGGCACAGCTTGATGGCTGCACAGAACAAAACTTCACCATGGACAACGCCTACTTCTGTGAGGCAGATGTGAAAAAATGTATTGCTGTGACTTCCCATGAAGATGAGCCGCGTGTTCAGGAGCAAAGCTGTAACGAGGATGCCTACTTCACCACAGAGAGCCTTACCACTACCGGTGTCAGTCTTGGAGCTTCAACAGTAGAAACCCCAAGTTCAGAGATGCCTGTCCCAGACTATACATCTATTCATATCGTTCACTCTCCACAAGGCCTTGTGCTCAACGCAACTGCACTGCCTGTGCCAGACAAGGAATTCAACATGTCTTGTGGCTATGTGAGCACAGACCAGCTGAACAAAATCATGCCGTAGCTCTTCTCTGACTAGGTGTGTGCATTGTTTCACAGCAGTGAGTCAGCTTGGGCTTGTATGCTGAAACCAAAATGAAATCTAAAAGTTTCTTGTGGTTCTTATAATTTTATCTGAAATGTTGCAACATAAAATATTCATCAAAATATTCCTGTTGTGTTTTGTAAATATTATCTATTAATTGGTCTTGAGACTGTTTTACTAGCAGTGACTGTCTTGTTCTCGTGGGTGTTGATTTTTGTGTTACTATACATTGAAATTACTATGTTAAATGTACAGTAAATCATGCATTTTGATAAAGCTAAAATCAGGTGGTTTAAAGCATAAGAATTTAGTAAAAAATGTGCTGTTGGCAGAGATCTTTATATCAATAATTGGGAACTGAACAGATAGGTGGAAAAAAAACCAAAAATAATTTGAATAAATAACACATCTATTTTGATTTATATAAATTAATAAAATATATTTTAATATTTTAGTTATAAAAATATAAACATTTTCTATTACACTACACACTGTAGTTCAATTATGGTGACCCATTAATGAATGTAATTGCTGCAAGCTTAAACAGGAATTTTCTGTTTTATAAAAGTGTTGTTCGCAGCAAAAAAAGGAAAAATAGATTTTTACAGAGCCATTTTATACCTCCAAAGAAATTTTGAATTATTGTAGAAACTTAAAGTAACTGATTCTATTACTTTCTTATAGTAACAAATATAGAAATATACATTCAATTTAAAGTTTTGTAGAAAACTTAAAAATTTACAAAATATTTGGGCAAATTATTCTGTTCTTAATCACATTTTGGTTAATGCTAATAATACACTTTTTTTATAAGCAATTTTGACCACAGTATTAAACAGCGTGCAACTATACTTTCACTGAAAATTTTTGAGAACACATGAATAACCTCTGGTGACTTAGCAGCATAATCTCTTCACATTTCACCGACTTCTGAAGCCCTCCTACAGCCAAAGGTATCACAACATTTATTAGTTTGTACCACATAAAGTCTTGATTAAAAAAATAAAACAAGGACTTCAGGAGTTAGCCAGCAGTTCATTTTTAAAGAAATAACAGGATTAAAACACTTCAGTGGACAAGGGGATTGAATACAGTATCCTTCAAAAGTGTTTTTCGTTTTTGCAGCCTAACAGCATCTCCTCTGACCCACCGCGTTAGGCAGACTTTCAGAAGGAAAGGAGAGAAACTGAAACTCAGTGAGAAAACTATCTTACGTATATTAAGGGTTTTACGGAGCTTTGCAATGAACTATTATTGCTTCAGAAGTTACCTTCCTAGGCCATGGTTTCATCATAGCAGGGTTCTTCTTAGAAAGCAAACGGGGATGTTCATTCTTTTCTCTGATCTGAACAGAAGTGCAGCAAATGCAGGTCTTTCTCATGATGTCTCCCACTGAACTCACTGATGCTCTCTTTGTGACCAAGGGCTACAGGATTGGGCCCAACTATTGGGTGGGATTTTTAAGTTTAGCACGTACTTTATGGTAAATGTGCATTAGATATTCTGCTAATTTGCTGCTATATTTTTCTAACAGCTACATTATTTAGTTTCATATAAAATTTCATAGATGATAGACACTAATGCAAGTAATGCCTATGTTTGTGTTTGAAAGAAGTTTCTTACTCTGTTTCTATTGCCAAAAATAGCTAAATACCTCAATCAAACTCAGAATGTCATTTTGGTACTTTACTGGTCACACAAGCCATTATACGCTGGTCAGAAGATGTGTCTTTCAGTTTCTATTTAACTTTCCCTATGTCAGTGTTTTGTTTGTTTTTTCTCAAAGTTTAATAAATGTATTGTCTTTGATCTGTCCTGACTCAATGTGTTTTATTGCACATAATTAGCTTTTTATGGAAAACCCAATTTTATTAGGAGAAGTCAAGTATTTCTCACTCAATAACACAGAACGCAACTTGCCTCGAAATAGGAGCAATGCCTAATGAGATCTATGTTTTCACTGATTGATATGTATACATTTAAAAATAGAAGCAGGTATTTAAATTTATAGATGGAGATAGGACATGCTGTACCCAAAACTGGCCAAGGCTTGCGTTACTAATTTAGCAGACCATTGGCTGGAATAGCCTGTGGTTGCAAATAAATAAGCTGCACTAGCAAGATTTACACCTACAATTGAATCCACAAACCACATATTCTGAGAAGCCTTGATGGTAGTAGTTAAAACTTAGCAGTATATGAATCCCAAAATGTCAGAAATTTCAGACAGTCTGTCTGTGGAAAATGCTGTATCTTGAACACCTCCCAGGTGTAACTTAGAAATGTACTACTGCCTCTGTCCTCTCTCTAGAGGCAGGGAGGGAGCTGTTGGAGGAATCCAACTAGACAAGTGTAAGCCCTTTGTTTCTAAGGGAATCAGTGCATGATCCAGTTCCTCTACTGGATCTACAGAGGTCCAGTGCCATGTAAGGTTTGTAATTGGGCTTCCAGGTGCTGATCCAGTACCCCATAGGTCTTGTGTAGATTCTCTCTTATAAAATCCTGAATGATGGTAGGTGCCCATGTTTTGGCAGTTGAATTGATACCCAGTGGAAGAAAACAGCTCCAGGAATGTAAACATCTTTGGGTCAGGCAGGTCTAAGTTACCATTATAGTTAATAGTATAAAGAGCCACCTAGCTGACCAGATACAGGTGACGGCTTTAGGTGAGTTGATTAGGGCTTTCCACTCTTCAGACCAGGATGGAAGCACGGATATCTTGCTCACATACAGACAACAAATATATTTGTTAATTAAGGCATCTTGATGTTCATGTGCATTTCACCTTAGCTGAACCATTGGACGAGGTAAGCCAGAGAGGGGCATTGGTATTCTCTTATGGCTTATACTGTCTTGTAGAAACAATTTTGTCTGTAGAACTCAATGCAAATGAACTATTATGGTGAGTAAATATGCTTCTTTACACCTTGTGCTTGAAGAACTAAGCTTCAGAAGGCTTATGCCTTTTATAAGTATCTAAAAATACCTGAGCTTCAATTGGAGTAGGAGGATTCACAGCTAGGCCTAAGAGACAACAACAAAGACAGTGCTCTTCCATGAGCTAATCAAACTTTCTGAAACCTGAAAAAATCATAAAAGCAAAGTGTTGGAAGTTACCTTCTGTTCACTAATGTGTTAAACTCATTGAGCGAAGTTCTGGTTGAACGCCAAGGAAAAAAATGCAGAACCACATGGCCAAGAGCAAAGCAGGGAGCAGCTACAGTGGTCTTCCCAGGAATATCGTGGCAAACACAGCTCCCTCTGGCAGCTCACTCACGCAGACAAGAAACGGGAGGAATACACAGCTCAAGGTAGGTGCATATTTGCAGGGATGTAGTGTAATGACCTCTTTTGGTAACTACCACCTACATCAGCTTAAAGGGAATGCACAAAGCCAGCTTGAGCTCCTTCCCACTGCCAGCAGCAGTGCAGCTCAAGTAATCTCGTGCCTAATGACTTGCAGTCCATGTACAGTTTACATGTGGGTGTTGAGAAATCCCAGTGTCAGACTTGCGGTTGTCTCTGAACTTTACATTTCATACTGACAATCCACTGTTTTCCTACAGAACATACAAACCTATTATTTCAAGATATGATGCACTTGCCAGATACAGAAAAGCTTACATTATACATTTACTAAGCAACCTGTTTATTTACTTTCACCTTTTCTTTGAAGCAGGGAAAAATATATCTGTGTTTTATAGAACGAGCCTCTGGACCAGTAATTTTCTGTCATTCATATTGAGAAATAATGCCATATATTGTTTCAATGCCAGACATAAGAGACAATGTACAAGTGACAGAATTAATTCATTCTTTTAGAAATTCTTACTAAAATTGTACTTTTCAATTTGAACCAATGGTGAAGATGTACAAGGTGAAAACAAACAGACATCACAGGCAGACACTATAAGCAAGGAGAACTTGGTAGTAAACCCAGTAATTTTAACTGCATTGATGCTTTTAGTACTTATCTGGCTACACTTGTTCCCATTATTGGAAATATTTTACTCACATATTGCTTGGCAGAATATGAATACCTATATTTGGAAACCCTGTTGGTTCTCAAAACCAGAACTTAAGTTGCTCTCCTGGCTGCTTTTTTGCCATCACCAGGAAGTGCACCGTGATTTTTGAGAGCTTGGTGCATTTCCACAGTTTCCAGTTACTGTTCTAAAAGACTGAAAGAGCACCATCTATACCAGTTTGTATTAATATAAGAAATAATTTTGTCAAACGTAATAACTTACACTTCTATTCTTTACTACTTGAGCTGAAGTATTTTTCCTGACTTAGAATACAGATGAGATCAACAAATTATGAGAGCTGTTCACTCCTTCTGAGTGCGAATTATCATTATGAAAAGGAGTATTAAAGAATAGACTTGCTGTGTTTTTAGAAACACTTCAATTTATGACATGTAGCCACAAGCAACCATTTTCCCTGCACTGAGATGTGTTATCTCAGGGGCTCATTACAAGACATCGTATAAAACGAGTGCCTGACTCGGGTTGCCTGATCTGAGAGGAAAAGGGAGAAAACATTTAGTTTAATTTTTATTAAAGAACCATTGCAAACCTGGGAGGGCAAGCGAAAAGGCAAACAGCTCAGAATATTACTTTTTCATTACACATTTTTCAGTTCTAATACAGAATATCCTAGTTCACCAAGACAGTGGAATTTGTAAAAAATTAATCAGTTTTTACAGCCAATTGACTTTGAGGAGATACCAGTGGATGCGCTTCTGTCTTGGAACTCCTTCTGTTTAAATGTACAAATTCTTCTTTCTGATTAATCATTATTAATTGCACACACAGTCAGTGCATTAACTGCCATAGAAACCATGCCCTCAGGCCACACAGAAGCAAGATGCAACACAAATCCATTTGCATGATTTGTACATTACTTAAAAATTCTGGCACAACCACATTGAGCAAGCATTTCCTTATCTTCTCTAATAAGGGCTATTGGAGAGAGTTAAGAAACAGATGGAAAAGAGCAATAGTATCAGAGGCTGGAGAACTGGGCCAGTGGAGCAGCTGCAGGAGGCAGCAAAGTGCAGCATAATTAGCTGTAGGTGAAGACACAGGGAGTGGTCTGGATGGCAACTGCCGTCAGCAGGTGTAATGGAAAGCAGATGCAGCTATAAAAATCAATGCATCTAGTTTATTGACACAAATGTTTGACAGGTTTAATATTTTTTGCTACAGGCTTTAGTGTTTCTTTTGCATAATATGAACTTCTTTATCCTAATATATGAAATTTAGCTGACTAATGACACATTAGCTTCCTGAAATTTGTCTGAGAAAGCAGAGAATGTTTTCACATGATGTTGCAAATTGTGAGAGAAGTCAGCTGAACTCCCCTCCTCCAGACTGGACAGAATGGAAGTCTGCAGAAATCTTAATGGCAGTAAAAGCAAAGTTGAAGAGCTGACAGCTTTCTGTAGTTTCCCATCACTGATGCGTTAAATGATGCTCCCACTACTACTGTCCTTGGTTTGCTTTTGAGTTCATGCTGAAGGAAATAAAATCTGTTCTATAAGAGACACCTGAGACCTAGGCATGTCAGGAAATTGATTGCACCCACTTTTTTCTTCAGTAGTAAAATTAACAGAACATATATTTTTCATATTTTTCACTTGCTTAAGAAATCTTATGATACTATACCAGAATGACATTAAAGTATATAACCTCTCAGTGTCAGGTAATTTTCTCATACTAAGAAAGAATTTAAATTTTCTGATCTATTTCACAGCAGCCATCTGTGTAGTACACACAGTACTACAATCTCGAGTTACAAACAAAGGAAATACCAACCTTGCCCTTCTGAATGGAAAACTTCTTTGGGAACTAATTCTGTGAGCCAACTAAATGTACGTTCCTTGGAAGAGTAAGATACAAGCGTGGAAAGTTACCAAAGACAACATGATTACTAGCAAAATTGTGCTACCAAGGAAGTGGATCCAACCCTTCTTCAACCATCATCTGAGTCCCATATGCTTGTTACCCAGATATGTTACAATCATTGTGAGAACTCTGTCCTCCATTCGTGGCCTAGCTGAGTGGGATTCCTTGAGCTAATTCTTTACCCATGTGTTAGAATCCCTTCTTTGTCATGGCATACTTTTTGATGGAATCATAAAGATTTGCTAGTGCCTTGAAATGCCATCAAAACTTTTAAGAGACATTTCCTGAGCCAAACTACTGAGGGAAGAATGTGCAACTCTTGGCAAGGACCTGTGTTAACTGCAATTAGATTTGTAAACCTACAGTATTCAAAAATGCAAGTTTTACTCAAGTGCAGTTCTTACAATTTGTAGTGGTAGTAAAACTACAAGAGCAAACTACACAAAGAATGACCTATTTTATGAAGAGCTCTAAGGTCACAAAGTCTCTTGATTTTATAGGGTTAACGATGGCAAAGTTGTGACACTTTCTTCAGAATATGATGAGTATTAATCAGCTCATTTCTACCAATCATCAAGCAATCAATTACAACCACCTTCTCAATTTATTTCATTGAGGAATGTATTAAAAGACTATTTAGCAGCAAAATGCCCCCTTTCAGCATGGCACAGATAGTTGAGCACTGTCACAAAGAGAAATAAAAGAGAATAGAAGCACATGTTTTTACAAGTTGTCTTCCTGTTTCCATAGTACAATAAATGATGTTATAGATGCAAGCATTTCTTTCTTATAAGAATACCCTCAAATGTTTCACTTCCACAGAAGAAGGGCTAATAGTTTATGGAGGAAAAAGTGAGAAACAAATAAAACAAAAAAATACTGTCCAAATGGACTCCTTTGATAAGATCAAGTAGACAAGATTTGATAATCTCTGGAAAATGTAGTTATTATGGTGTAATAGAAGTATTTAAGAAAATATGCTCCTTGCCAATCTGACACATACACTCACATTTGTATGGTTGAACACTCCCTACTACCCTGGATTTTTCAGGAGTATAAGAAAACTAGGTCATAAGTTCAGCACTGCTTTAAAATTAGAAGAGATCCAGAATTACATATTAATTATAAAAATTTAGTTGTGCTTAAAATTGAAAGAGTTTGATTCATTGGTATGTCAACAGAAAGGTAAATCTAATGAAAATGGGAAGGCAAAGGAATGGAGGCTAGGTTACTCAGGAAGCCAGTGGAAGCAATACAATTACTTCTCTTGACTTCATCTTTTTTTTGTTGCCCTTCATCTCTAAGGTTCATCAGTCCTTGCCATATCCTATTTAAACTGTATAGAATATCCATCTGTTAAATGCTTCCAAGCAAAGAATGTTTTTTGTAGACTCATATTGTGGCTTGCAGGACAGAGCTTTGGCATGGCTGGAACGCCATGGCTGCAGTATTAAGACTAAATAGTAATTCATACAGTGGAGATCTTATAAGAAGAAAATAATTCTAATGACTTCAAATTTTTCAGAAGCAAACCATCAAAATCAACAATCTATTTCTGCATAATTGTTTTCTCTCTGAAACTGACTCCAAGTGGATGATACCGATACACTTGAAAGAAGTAGACAAGACCACTGAAGAACTCAAGAGCATTCAGAATCTGCCTCTGTGCAGAGAGACACTTTCCTCCCCATATCATAGATTAAACTTTTGTATTAAGAGCATTAAATTATTTACTATAGGTATGTGATTTCTTTTTAGGCACAGGTACATACGTATATACTTGAGAAAATTTAAACAAGATCAACACAAACGAGCACCTGTGTCAGCCAAACAGCAAACAAGCTGTGCTACAAATCAGTGTTTTCACTCCTGCTTGGGTGATGGTTGAAACTTTTAAAACAAAAATATTGTTTTGACAAGCTAAATGACTACAAAGGTCTCTTAGGCTGTAATGACATATGAGGGGCTTTTTTTCCCCTTGGAAACAGCACGTACCAGTCTGTCTGTGCAACAAAATGCTGGAACATGTTGTCTACCTTCAATAACATATGGCTAAATATTTTATTAAAAGTTATGCTGCAGACAAACACAGGCTTTTCCAGACAAAGGCTCAGAGACAGCAGGAGACAGTGAGCTGGTCTTCCCACTGCAGTAATTTAGAAAGTTATTTCAGAAGGCAAACCAAAACCATTTTAAGTTGACCATGTGGTACATCTAACCCAGAAGACTGTGTGATATTTAGATCTGATCTTAATGACTCCTTCTGGAGATCACAAAATCCAGGTTTTTACAGAGACACAGAATGGCACACATTTTAAGAGATATAATTTCCAATCTACCTAGGGTTTACCTTCCTTTTTTTTTTCAAATTCATTCCGTATCATAGAACATTCCTGTTGAGCTTATAAGAATATGTAATTTTATAAGCAATGTCAGAAATTTACTGCCTACCAATGTCTTGTCACAAATAATTGAATTTTTATTTTGATAATTACCATAAACACTAATGTTAAGCCATTATTTTTTTCAATTACAGAAACTATAAAGCAAAGATTAGGTCATCCTTTCCCAAGGAAAAAGACAAAAGTACAGAGGAAAAAATACTTTGTGGACGAACATTTCTGTTCTGCATCTAAACAAAATAACAGCTCAAGTTCATGCTAAAACTAAGCAGCCTTTTATGTTGTTTGATGGCTCCCATTATGAGGTAAAGGTAATATACATAGTCTTTTTCTTTTTTCCTTCTAAAACCTCCCACCCTAAGACCTAGGTGACCAACATGCATGAGAGATGGTAATATGCAATCGACTATTTTTATTGAGGTGACTTTAATGGCTATAGATACTGTTTTAACTTGCCTCTACACACACACATATATATATTTATTTATATATTTAAATGTATTCTAATATGTTAACCTACCTAGTAAACATGTATTTGTCTGTATTTTTATGTTTTCATCCTTTGGACAAATATAGAACATTTCGGAGAACACAACAGAAATGAGTGCTTCTATCCCAAAAGCACCTCCTGACAGACAGCTTTCATCTCCTGAACAAGAGGAATACTACACAGCAAACTGCATGCTGATGCCCAAGACGCATGATGATACAATTCCTGCCCCCTTCTTACTAAGCTACTCTGCAGCCTGGCACTATAGTATGTTAAATACTGTGATGAGTGCTCTAGTACCTGGAGCAGGTTAAAACCTATGATCTTCCTTTCATGTGCTGTTTATCATAAAGAGGAAAGCAATACTTTTGTAAACTGAGTTGAACCTTGCAAACTTTAACTGTGTAAATGCAGCTGATGATTGATTGTGATAACATTCCTGACATGGTTCAGGTTGTAAACAAGGGTGTTAAAGACCATTAAAATGTAAAAATAACAGGAAGATCAGTTTAAAAACACCTATATTTTAAACATACGTGGATGATGCTATTTGTGAGAAACATAATAGGAAACGTGGCTGGCACTGCCATGTCTTCGGTACAGAAGTTTCTTCCATGAGGATGCTCTTAATGGCAATAAAAGGCATTTGTGTTTTCCACTTGGTGTTAGAAACCCTCTGTAGGGTTTACTGTATTAAAACAGAATCACCCAGCTACCTCTTGGTTTCTGCCAGAAAACACCTCCACACTTGTCTAACACACAATGGACGTCAGACATTTTTCAGTGACAACCAGACTCTTATATGGTCCTGCTAGAGAAGTTACTACCCTATAAAAAAGGCAAAAAAAATTGAATGAACTCTAAATGAACTCTAGAAAACCTCTTCTATTTTTCAGAACTAAATGGCTTACTAGTTTAGCAGCAATACTTTAAAATGTAAAACAAAAGAATATTTGCTAATTGCTAAACCTATTAGAAGTTAAATTCTGCCCCTGCCTTATGAGCTTTTTGTTCCATGTATTTCTGTGTTAAAATCTGTCATACATTTTTCCCTCAAAGGATTTTTTTCTGCATTTTTTCCCAGTCTGTTCATACTAATCAACTTTCCAGTGGTTAAATGACATATTTACATATGGGTCATTCAGCACAGCAATACTGTAAATATAACATATGGCCAAAGAGTAGCATTTTTGCCTAAATATGAGAATTGGATTTCAGTCCTCATTCCTTGACTTCCTGTGAATGCAATCTATAAAATAAATCACCACTAAATCATTTACACAAAAAACAGTCTGTGCAATATACTGTGCTTTACTGTGCATTAAAATGATCAACACTCAGTTTGTTGGGTTTTTTTATTTTTAGTGAACAGTGATTGTGCACCTTTCCCTGAGTCTAAGTGACTTATTGCTGTGATGTTTCACTTTGACTAAAACCGTGATCTAGTCTTCTCCAACAAATAACTTTATTAAACTTCGATTTTTTTTCTTTAAATATCAAACCTTTTGAACAGGTTTTCAGCAGTACTGCAGTTTTCATGGAAAACTGAAAGCCTCTAACAAATTTTGTAAAAATTTATCAATCAAGTGCAGAAAGTGATCTAGAAAACACCAGCAGCTTTACTGAGTTCACAGGGAGATGTCAGAAGTAACCCTTTGCCTATTAGTATCCGTCATTGTGGCACACTTGGTGCTCCAAATCTGGTCTATGACTATGACAGTCCTTTCCCCACTTGTACCCCAGCTGCAGATCTTCTATTCACAAAAATTATTTTCATCCGTTTGTTTATGTCGGTGTCCCAGAGGACACGAACTCTCAGACATCCTGAAAAAGCAGATATCTGCAAACTGCATTTGTGACCACGACAGGCAGGTTGGTACCTATAGTTACAAGCGCAGTGCAAATACTGACAGACCAGAGATAACGGGCATTTATTGATCAATTTTATTCCTCACAGAAAGGCCCACATACAACATCTGCTTGCTGTGTTCAGAGGACTGTTCATATGCATACAAAGTGCCCCCTCAGCTGATGTTGAAGTGGATCATCTTAGGGCTGGAACATCTCTGCAATGAGGACAGGCTGAGAGACCCGGTCTTGCTCAGCCTGGAGAAGGGAAGGCTCCGGGCCTTCATTGCAGCCTTCCAGTACCTGAAGGAGCTACAGGAAAGCTGGGGATGGGCTTTTTACAAGGGCTTGTAGAGATAGGACGAGAAGGGATGGCTTTAAATTGGAAGGCGGAGATTTAGATTAGGCATTAGGAAGAAATTCTTCACAATGAGGGTGGTGAGATACTGGCACATGTTGCCCAGGGAAGCTGTGGATGCCCCCATCCCTGGAACTGTTCAAGGTCAGGCTGGATGGAGCAGCTTGGTATGGTGGCAAGTGTCCCTGCCCATGGCAGGGTGGCTTAAACTGGATGGGCTTTAATGTCGCTTCTGACCCAAACTGTTCTACGATTCTATTAAATTTCACTAAAGGGGGGGGAGGTGTAACTTTCTCTTTTTCATATTCAAATTCCCTCAAAGAGACCTTTAAGGTCTCGTCCAACCCGACCCATTCTATGATTCAGTGTGAGGAGCCCCTTGATGAGCGATTCAGGTGCTGCCCCAGAGAGGTGAAACGAGGGCACCACCAGCTGAGTTGTTCGGAGTTTCAGTGAGTGGTGGGCACTGCCCTTGGGACACGTCAAGACGGCAACACGGGTGCACTGCCCCCAGTTCCCGCGACACCCTGCCCCCAGGGAGACGTTCGTCCCGCGCAGCGTTCCGCAGAAGCGCCAGCACCGAGTCAATCCCGCACCCCGCCGCGCCACTGTCCCCCCCCCTCCGCGGGGAGCGCTCTATCGCACCACCAGGCCGGCGGGAGGGGAGGGAAGCGGACCCCGCGGGGGGGGGGCAGTGGTACGTTCCGCCGGCGCAGTGGAATTCCCGCCTTGGCGGGGCGCGCGGGAGGTCCATTGGTCGGGTCTCGCGCGCCGGGAGTGGAGCCTTCCCGCTCCGTGAGCCCCTTCTGCCCGCACGGTGTTTGGGTGTCCTGTGCACCTGAGGCCGTGAGGGGTGCGACTCCCGCCCAGCGCTCTGAGTGCACACGGACTGCTGAGGTGGAGAGGAAAAGGCTGGCTGGGACGCAGCGGGCGGTGCCGGTGGGGTCTGCCGGGATGCCTCTGCCTTGTTCGGGTTGTCTGTGAGACCGGGCAGGGAATGGGATTCACCTCGCTTATGGATGCCGTGATAGTTCGGATGTGCAAGGGTAGGGAACTGTTGGAACGGGTCCAGAGGAGGCTACGAAGATGATCTGAGGGCTGGAGCACCTCAGCTGTGAGGACAGGCTGAGAGACCCGGGCTTGTTCAGCCTGGAGAAGAGAAGGCTCCGAGGGAGACCCCATAGCAGCCTTCCAGTACCTGAAGGGGCTACGGGAGAGCTAAGGAGGGACTTTTTACAAGGGCAAGTAGTGATAGAACAAGGAGGAATGGCTTTAAATCGGAAGGAAGAGATTTAGATTACACATTAGGAAGAAATTCTTCGCAATGTGGCACACGTTGCTCAGGGAAGCTGTGGATGCCCCTCTCTGGAAGTGTTCAAGGCTAGGCTGGATGGGGCTTTGAGCAGCCTGGTGTGGTGGGAGGTGTCCCTGCTCATGGCAGGGGGTTGGAACTGGGTGGGCTTTGAGGCCCCTTCCATTGTGTGATTCTGTGTGTTAGGTGTGCTCAGCGTCTTCAAAGAGTGAGTAACTACAGCAAGGTCATGGTGAATGCAAATGTCGGGTGCCTATCCTATAAAAGGGTTGAGTTCAGAAAAAGGATGACTGTTTGAAGTGCCTGTTATTGAATAATTACTATATTCAATCAGGATATGCATTTTGGTGATAAATACAGATTTCTTCTTAAATGGAGAAAAAAAATAAACCTTAAATTCCAAAATCAGATCATGACTGCAATACTTAAAAAAGGACACTGAGAGAGCATGGATGGCAAGGGGTTAAAGAGAGATTAAATAAAGCTGTCAGGTTTATGGCTTCAAAAATGCATTTTAAATCTTTAGTTTTCTCCCTAGTGAAATAAATACTGTAGTTCAAAACGGGTGGGAAGCTTAATAAGAATGCCTTTGGAAGATATAACATATATAATAATAATATACACAAAATAGAAGTGATTAGTTCTCCTGCTGGAAAAATACAACACATTATTTTTAATTTACTGTTTCAGTTTAGCAGGAGTTTTATCCCAGTGGCACCGTTGCCTAATACCGCCAAGTACTGAGCATACCCTGTCTTCTGAGAAAATAAATGATGCCATGGAATAAGGAAGCACACAAATAAAACGGCACACAACATGGCAGCTCACTGAACTGCCACCCTTTGTCAAAATTTAGAGGGTAAAACACAGTTTTGTTAGCATGATGAAAAGAAACGGGGATTGACAAACAGATAAAATACTGCCTGTTATAAGAACTGAAGAGATTATGGCTTGGCATTCACAGGATACATTTAGATTATCACTAATAGAATATATTAAGATACATCATTGTTTACAAGACTGAGTGTCCTGAATAAATGTCTTAAACTCCATTTAACAAATAATTGCATCGAAATAACAGAAGTCAGTGAGAATATAAACTTAGTAAACAATTACTAATTTAACTTAGAAGTATTAGTTCTTAAATGTTACATATATTCCTAAAATACATTGATTAAAAAAAGTTAATTAGCTTCAGCTAATGAATTAGTTTTAGTCCCTCTGAGGAAACAGTGGATACAAGAGAAAAATCAATATTAAACACACAGGACCAATGTTTTTATCTTACTGCTTTGGTAAAGAAGTTACATACACATTAAGACTTGTAAATGTTGAATGAAAAATAATTCAGTTATGTAATTTTGTTTCCTGCTTAGTAGTTGTTCATTTATATATCTTATTTCTGACTAACTTTATAGTAAGTATTTCTGTCTGGAAACCCATTCAGTTTCTGAATAGTGTACACATTCTAACTTCATCTGGTTCATCTCTCATTGCAATGTTTTGTTATTTATAAAGACAGTTCATACATTACCACATAGAAGTGATGATTTTGTCTGGCATACGTGGCATATTTGGTATTGGAATTTTTGTTTCGTGGAGCCTGAGGTTCCAAGACAGTTTCAGTATTTTTAGAAGCATTCATACTGTGACTTTCAGATTCATTGCTGTTGAGGATTCTCTAAGTAGAATTTCTACTCAACATAGTAATTGCCTTAATAATCTGGAGTTGTATGGGTACTTTTCAAAATACTGTCTTTTTACTCATACAAGAAAAGTTTATGTGCTGCGGTGTCTCATCACTGATATTAATGCAAATTTTTTATGAGAAAATGTGAAAGTAACTTGAAGCCTGCATAGTTAAATACTAGAGCATCTACACAGGTAAAAGGTCTAGATCCTGCATGAATGAGTGCAAGGTAAAATCTCTTTTAGTTAAGTAAAATTTTTTAAGTTAATCAAACTTAACAAAATTTCATCTGTTGCCTCTAAAATATGCATAATGTAAAATGAGTAATTGTTTCAACTGATTGAATTTCTGACTCTTTAAAGTGAGGACAGGAAGACCAGTCTTTTCAGCTGCATATCTAAAAAGAAATCAGCCATATGTTTTAAAAGCGTCCTCTGTGCAGACCACTAATATATTTAGGTAAAATTGCATGATTGTATCTATGAAAGTGGATTCAGGTTTATTTTTTAATAGCAGCACAAATTCCAAATTCAACTATATGATCTTAAGAGTTTGATAGATTTTGCTTGTGTTTTCTGAAATTCATTGCATCTGCTAGAAATGGAATATCATGGGTTGGTTGGTTGAAGTTTACCTTCACATGCAAAAATAGTTTTAATTTAAAAACAAATGCTTTTTGTTCAGCATACATTTGTGTATATGAAATCTTTTGACATAGTATGAATGAAAATATATTAATTCATAGATCTATTTTTAGACATACAGTCATCATTGGATTATACAGTCCAGAAATAAATGAATCGCAGCCATGAAAGGACTATGAAGAAAACCAGTCTAGTGAACCTTGATAAACTTTTAGATAACTTCTCAGAGATAGAAAAGGTAAATGAAGAAAGTACACTCAGAAGCTACACTGCATTGCTAATGACTTACTTAATAAATACTTATGCCAAGCTCAGCCTTCGTGCAAAAGTTTTTCGTTTACTTCACCAGAAGGCTTTTTTTTAATGTTTTAATCTTTACGCAATGGAGCTTTTAACATGTGCATGGTGAGTGTTGCATCTTTTGATCTAAATGTGATCAAACTGGGAGAGAGAAGTCCTTATAAGTCCACATACTGTACACCCAACACCCAGCTACTGGAGCTGGTTAGATGGAGCTGGTTAGGCCCTCAGAGGAGGGACACAAACTTGGCGACGTGTTTAGAGGGGAACCTATATGAGGTGCAGGTAAAGTCACTTGGTCTGTTCAGCATGAAGAAGGGGAGACCTCGCAGTTCACTGCTTCCTCATGAAGGAAGGTGGAGGAGCAGGCCTTGATCTCTTCTCTTTGGTCTCCTGAGGGAATGGCAGGAAGATGTGCCGGGGAGGGTTAGGTTGGACATTAGGAAAAGATTCTTCACTCAGAGGGTGGTGGAGCACTGGAACAGCTCCCCGGGGAAGCAGTCACGGCGCCAAGCCTGACAGTATTCCATAAGCTTCTGGCCAACACCCTCAGACATACAGAGTGAATGTTGGGGTCGTCCTGTGCGGAGACGGGAGTTTGACTCAGTGATCCTTGTCGATCTTTTCCAACAAGGGACATTCTATGATTCTGTGGTTTTAAGGTAAAAAATGTTGAAACTGATATCTGTAAATATTTTGTGATATTTTAATAAGCTTTTCAAGTGAAAATTTTTTCTAAGTGATATCAATTTATCCTTTATTAATTGCCTTTAATACCAACTTTGTTTGGAAACGGTTTGTATTGACTATCTTAGTGATAGGAGTGACTTCTTTGGAGTCTGAGAAGCCTTTGTTTCTGTGCTAGAGTTTTAAAGGTGCAAAGGCCAATTTTGGCTTCGTAGGAAAAGCATGGACATGTGCCTTTGCATCAGAAGCTGCTTTGGAGATAACAGTATTACACAGCTTGACTGCGCTGTCCTTTCAGAAATTGTTTCTTGTTCTACAAAAGCGTCATTGTCGTAGCAGAAGCATCTATTCTTGTACTCTATATGCATTGAACTCTCTTTATCTAATGTATATGTCAGTTCTTAAACTATTGATCTATTGAGGAAAATTGGTACTGTGTTTCTGTTAAACACATTTTCACCAGTTCCATGGTGATTTCCTGATCAGTAAATCCATACTAGAGATAATATAAAAAGACGCCTGAAATAAATGGTACTAATTCCTACTCACACCCATTACGAATATTCATGCTCGGTGAGGTCATTGGCAGCCTCATACACAAAGCAGTAGAAAGAACCTTGCTGAGCATTGATCCAGACTGTGGACTACAGAACTGAGAAGAAAGCAGTTTATAACTAGGAATATAAGTTGGCACTCTTAGTGCTGCAGAGTAAACTCGACTAGCACAGGTTCTAAGTTCTCCAGTCTAGCGTTATTGTTCTCTGTAATGGCAAATAATACAGGTTTGTGACTGCAGTGTTGTGAAATTTTTAAGTATTAATTTAAAACTCAAGATTTAAACATAAATCAAAAAATATTAATTTAACTTTAATGTTTTTCCAATTTTCTAGAAAATATCAGAAATGAATGAAGCAAATAACTTCCTGGTTCTTCAGCTGGAAAAATGTAACAGGTTATTAACATTAAGTCAATCAAAAGAAGAATCAGTAAAAGAAGGTAAGTTATTTTTTTAAAAATGGTATTTTTTTTTCACAGGTTCAGGAAGTTCTGAGAAAAATTTCCATTATTTTGAGTCATATAAGATACAAAAATAAAATATCAAGGACCTAAAGTACTGTGTGAAAATTAGTAATGCTTAATCTTCGGTCATGTAATAGAATAAATCTCATTCGCATAAATCAGATAACTTCAAACATATCTAAACATAACAAAAACATATCTAAAGAGCTGCATTAAAGTAACTATCAGTGGGTATTAATATCAATCCACTTTACAAGATTTTCGAGTGCATGCAGTACCTATGAAAGAAAATCTTTCCTTTTGTATTTTCTTTCATTTTTTCTTCTTCATCTTTTTTCTTTTGATTGTGTTACATACTTTTCCAGAGAAACAGTGTGTTGGCAGGGAAAGAGGGGGAGGATCAGATGAGTTTGGTACACCTGATGATGTTGCGCCAAATGTTTACCTTTCCCATCCATACACGCCTCTTGAGCTTCTAGTGAACTGCCCCAGTTTACAAAGCCAACATTTTTAAGTAAAATAATATCAGCAATTTTGCTTGAATTTCTATCCCGTGAGTTATGCTAATCCATACAAGTAAGGTCAGCACAGACACTGTTGTGCCCCCAGCTGAGTTGTTCCTTTGGGGTATCAATATGACAATGTACCAGGTCACCAGAAACGTTTTGCCCAATGAAAAATGAGCCAGATGCATTCTTGAATACATATTTTGCTGCATTCTGAAATGACAAAGCCTACCTGTAATTGGAGATGGCATGTCAGACTGGTGGGGCTGGTGCTCCACAAAAGTGTAAATAATGCTATTTTTTAGTTGCTTATGTGATATCATTTGTTTCAGAACAGTCTCATACCCCAGTTTGGGCTTTTTAATATATTTTCCCTGTACCCTGCCGGCCGGGATATTGAAGTTTTAGTATTCCTCTTTGAATTTTGCTCATTTAAATTGATTCTGTAAGGACCTCGGGTATTGGTGGAATCTTAGTTTCTTGTTCTGCTAGTTTCTGTTTCTTAACTTCTCAAGGACTGAAAAGCTGCCCAAGGTGATTATACTTCTTACTTGTGTGAGATGTAATCTCTGAAGAGGTCAGATTAAGCAATGTGACAGGTCATTTTGTGTTTACAATGTCGCTGTCAAGATTTTATTTCAATGACATTTCCAACTCAGTTATAAAGTGTAAGGAATAGCATATAATCCTTCAAGGTTGAGTTCAATTAAGCTGATACCACTGTTCCAAGTTTATTTTTCAGTCTGTAACCAAGGGACAGGGAATCAGTAACCAATCGTGTAACAAAGCCCACAGAGGTAGGGCCTTCCCAGCCAAGACTCACTCTCATCATACTGATGCAGGGCTGGCCCAGTGAGGGCTGCCAGAGTCAGCCAGAAGTCCACATTACCAAACAAGTATATAGTGATGGAACAAGTCCAAGGTGAAGAAAGAAATTTGAGTAGGGATCAGGTTCAGAAACGGTGAAAAGGGCCAGACACGGTCTAGTGGTCACTAACATGACCCTAGTGATGAGGCAGGTCTGAAAGCAAGCCAGGAAGTGACTCTCTAGGTTGTGGCTAGGGTCTAGATCTACATGGTGTGTGCCTGCAACACAGTTGCAGCATAGCTTAAGGTAGGCCAGGGGCAAAATCCTCAGGTTAAAAACAGCTCCCAAGTAAAGCAGGGGCAGCCATTTCTGAATCTCTTTCCAGGTTTCTTCTAACAGCTTTTTTCAAGGTCACCAGCTGCACTCAGTTTCTAAGTTGGCTTTGAGCCTAGCCAAACACCCAGAAGGTGGGTGGAGGAGAATGCACTTGGGGCCCTCACCGGTTTGGTCACAATTTTGAAACATCTGAAAGAAGGTCTTAAGTTGACACGAAACTTTTAAGCCTAAAGAGAAAGAATAGAGCTGATAAGTCACATAGCTGTAAATCTGTGAATGGCATAGCGAAATGAGTATTTCTAGACTAGACATGACTAGATTGACTATTCATTTTTTAATGTAATAAGAGAACTGGAGGGAAATTAAACCTTTTGATTCATTTAAAGCAAAACAAAGAAGGAATTTTTCCATACATCACAAAATAAAGTTGTTAAATCAATTCCACAGAGGTTTGTGGATAACAGAAGTATAGATTAGTCTAAAAAGATCAGAAAAATTCAACAATGCAGGACAATCATTCAGGAACAGATCAAGAGGCTTCATTATTGGCAAAAACAGAGAGGAGAGGGTTTATAAAAATAGATTTAAAAAAGGAAAAGGTGGACAAGAAGAAGAAATTATTCTTGCCGTAAAACATATAGGATCAAAGATAGCAGTGAAAATGAAAGAAAAAACTTGGGAAATCAGAAGCATCTGGGATGACTGCAACAAGAACTGTGGAAGTAGAATGCAATTAAAACATGAAAATCAGAACAGGGATGCAAGTTTTGTAAAACTGTGCATCAGTTTGATGAGATAAAAGGGAAGTTATTTGAGAAGATGGTTATGGTGATATTACTGAAGAGAATGACTTCTGGAGCTCTTTTGAAACATGATGGAAAAAAAATCGGGTGGCAGAAGTCCAAGTAAAAATACCAGATATAGATAGAAGGCAGAATTATTGGAAGCCAGGGATTCTGATCGAGTAAGAGAGATTGCAGAGCTGTTAGTGGCAGCAATGAAAAAAGTGAAATGCAGGAACTTGGAACAAGGGATACCCAAGAGGTGGTTCTGAAAGCTACTTGATCATAAGTAAAATCAATACGATAAGGGATAGAATGTATATAGAAATTAAGACAGTTGTCATGGCTGTTTTGTTAGTTTAACATGCTTTCCAATAAGGTAAACACTTAAAGTGTCATGTCATGAAGTGCTTGTAAGTTTATATTTTTGAACTGTATTTGTTAGTGGTGATCAGAAAGCAGAGTTTTGTGAAACACCTTGGGCAACAAATTGCCATCATCTGCAGTGGATCCTCTCAGAGGAGCCTTCAGTCGCCGTGTTACTGGAGATCAGCAGTGACTCTAATGTTAAAAATATTTTAAAAGGACATTACAGTTGGTCTTGTGATTATAAATTATACTGAGTATATAATGTTTCCAAAGCATTTTGCTTTTTTCTTTTTGAAATGGATAGAAATGGTCTTTGCTCCTTTATTGAATTCACCTGTAACATTGACCCATCAGAAGGGGTAATAGCATAGTGTGTATTGAGAATCACGAGCGCTAAGTGTTGTGTGTCATAGTTCAATTCTTTGTAAAACCTATTTGAAAGTCAAAGCACTGTGAGATAATAAAAAACTCTATTATTGATGGGGTTGTAGAGGGATCCTGTGCAGAAAGGGAGACTATGCAAGAGACCAAAGGTAGCATTAATACTTCCATTCTTAACTCTGGCAACAGCTATCCTAACAGACTCTAGTTGTGAGAGTGGCTTTTATGCAGTGCTGTTGCCAACTGTGGCTTGATAAAAAAGATTTCTCCTAGCATTATGTCCCAGGCTGTTTCCCAGAACCCAGCTCAGCCACGTTTCCTTCAGGAAATTTGTATCATTTGGTATAAGTTAACAAAAATTGCTGGGTTTAGTCTGCTGTGTCAATTTCTCGATGAACAGTGTCAACACACAATCTTAATATATGTACATTCTGAAGTTGAAGAGTTCATCCTATGGCCAATTTAACACAAAAGCAAATTAATTTACATGATAGGTAAACAACTCAGCCCTAGAATGTAAGGCTTATCAGTGGACCACAAAGCAATTCACAGAACAGCTAAAGAAAAATGAGAGACTACGTGCTAGTGGATTGTTCACCTGTGGTTCGAAGTAAACATGCTACTTAGAGCAGAGGGGCACAGAAAGCACTATGGAAGGAAAAGCTGTCGTTCTGCCTAACCTGAAGGGTTTGCAGCTAGTAGTGGTGTTGTACTGCAGGAAGTGGAATTTTATCCTGGCTGAAGAACTCTTTGTTAGTGTGAGGAACAGAAACAGGAATAGCATTTCACACCCCAAGAAATCTCAAACACATATAAGTGAGAAACTGAGGGCTCCTTGGTATCCTTGATTGCCAGAAGTTTCTCTCTAGAACTGTTTAAGGTAAGACTGGGAATTCTGAAGGAAATGTAAAGGAAGAAGAAACCTTCTAAACTCGAGAAGACAGGAGAGTGAAACACTTTAACCAAAGATAAGGTAGGAAAGGATGAGCAAATGGGCAAGTGAATATATGTTCTGAAAGGTCATAATTTTTTTCAGTCACAATTGTAATAACATAAGGGATTTGCCAAAATATGCCCTTTAAAGATAAGAAAGATAAGCAGATATTCTTGGGACTGGACAAAAGAGTGGCTTCCACTTAAATACCTGAGATTCATTGTAAAACTAGCTACTGTCCTGTTGTTTACTGAAATGCATAGATGTTTTTCCATTTGTGCAAGAATTACAAGCATTTTTGCTTATTTCCATACATTTTCAAATGGGTGAAAATTTGTAGTAGAACTAGTTGGTACAAAGGGCATACTAGTCTAGTGCTTCCAACTTTGGAAAACATTTTTCCACATGTGCCTTTGAACCAGTATAGGAACTGAGGGCAGGCAGTGTTTCTGTGCTGTTCGTGCTCCCTCTACTGTTTTTTTGAAAGCATGGAATGGGACTGTGCAGCTGGCTAACGTACTCGGCTACATGAAAAGCCAACTTGATGGAAGAATAGACTAAAGGTCAGAAAGATTGAGTGGAAAACTGAATCTCTGAGCTGGGATCTTAATTCATCTTCCTGACTCTGTTATTTTGTAATGTATTCTTAATTATAAGATCTACAGTTTTCAATGGAGCTTTAGTCTCACAGGGTGTGTAGCTGTTATTTAGTGTACTTTACCTGCTGCCAAAATTAAAAGCCACTTACATTCAGTAGTACTCTGGAAATAGAAGAGTTTTAAGAGTAAGCAATCTTAGTTTTAGTGTCCCCAGTCTTCCTAGTCTTTGAATGTTTTATAATGGTACTGGTAAGGTTAAAAGGAACAAAAGGGATAAAAAAAATCTAATGAAAACCAGATGTTTTATTACAGTAGTCCATATGGTGTTCAAATATTAAAAATACAATTAAAAAACAAAATTGTAAAATACAAATATGCAAACTGATAACAAGGTGCATGCTTATACACATGCACACGTACAATGATTTGGTTTAAAATGAGGTAATGGGGATGTAGGCACATACACTGAATCTTCACATTTAGGTAGAACCACAAGATGAATGTGAATTTGAACTAAAAGGGGTGAGAAACAGCAGTGGGAGGATAGTACCGGTCTTGTTATAAAGGTTCGGCAAAAATACTGTCAGGAAAGTAAGCCTCAGTTTCATTAATTACATGAAATTGCTGGAATGCTGATATGGAAAACTTCCATTATTGCCAAAAAAACCCCAATAACATCCCTGTTTTCTGGCTAGAACCAAAAGTGCAGTAATTTTATGAAATTGTTCATATTGCTTGATAAAATTGTTTTTACTCAATCATAAAAGTAAAGGTTAAAATTAAGCAGTAACCATGTAGTATGAATTATTTCTGTAGTCAGTAAGAAGACTTAGACTAATGTTTAAACAAGATGATTATAAAATATTTGAGAAAGTACATAAAATTAAAATTGTGAAGAAATTCTTGTTTTTCACTTTTTTTAGAATGTACTACTCTACAGAATGTGATAAAGGGTCTAACACAAACCATTGAAAACCAGTGTAATGTGAAAGGTAAATGGAAAAGTGTTCTTACACCTACTGTACTGTGCTGTAACTTAGAATTAGCAGGCATTTATTCTTTTGTCTATATTTACTGGGGTTTTTTTTCAGAGAGAGAAACTCAGTGACAGACAATTAGAAAGAGAAAAAATCATATCTAAAATCAACCTGGTTCAGATTTTCATGTCTGTGTGCTTAATGAATGTCTGTTGCTCTTATCCTACCTAGAATCACATGTAAAAGAAGTTCTGCCTCAGTGAGTTTTTTTTAAACAATAGTTGGGCTTTAAATTTATTTCAGCATACTACAGGCAATTTTACAGAAAGTGAGAAAGTATCATTCAGCTGTTGGACTGTAGTCTGTCAAAGTGTTTATGCGTATTTTTTATTACTTTGTAAAACCAAAGAGTCTTAATCCTCAGTTTAATATTGTTAAGAGTTGCACTCTTATCCATAAATACTTGACATATACTCATTGATATTTTAAAATAAAATACATAACTATTTCCTATATCTTTGTACCAGAATTTAGCTGTAGACCATGTAGTTAATCTTATACCCTTTGTGTGTTCAAGGCACATTAGCATAAATATTAGTAAACCTTTAAAAATTGGAAGTATGCGGTTGCTTTTATTAATCAAAGTGACTTTCAAAAATAAAAAAAGCATTATCTGCTTTTTCTAAATTCTGGTCTTGATGCATTACTTTCTAGCTTTTGGGAAACAAGTGCTTAATAAGTTGCATCTTCACATTCAAAAAAGCTGTAGGCATAATAATAATTGCTTCTTTTCTGAGCCAAAGAACTTTGAAGCTAAATTTTTTTGAATCAGTTATCAGAAGGCTGAAGACAGTTTGAAGTGGTAATACCAGGCAAATATTATGATTAAACTATGAATTTTCTTGTTAAATAAAATGGAGAATGAGATTAGGAATTCTGTAAATGATGATTATCATGTCTACTAAAAAGTTTCTTAAAGTTCAGACAAGTCCAAAAATGAAAGTAATTTACTTATTCTGCTTCCATGCTAATAATATTGTCAAAATGTACTTTTTAGTGTATCATGTAGTTTCTTCTTTACATAGATGAAAATGATAGACTGAAGGGTACCATCTGCATCTTGGAAGAGAAATTAAAGGCTTGTGAACAGGTAAGTCACAAATGAAATCATGTTTTTTCTCTACTGTAACAGTTCATATGTCTTTATATTCTTGGATCTGCTACTGATACCATTATTGGTGCACTCTTCCTAACCCTTATCACGTCTAAAAAGAGTTGTTCTCATGTCAGTATCAATATGAGAATGTTTTAGAGAGACTAAGAGGACAAAACTAAGTGCTGAGAACTTGGCCTCAATCTAAGATGTGCTTATTTTTTTAGCTGTATTTAGCTTTAAATTGAACTTCACATTGGAAATTCTAATCCTTGCATTACAATATTTTCATGGGGAAATAAGGTTTTGATATTCATTATGTCAGCTGTACTGCCAGAGAATTAAAAGCTGTCTGACTTTGATCTGTAGTTTCTTTCGGAGTAAATGCTACAGAGGTAGTAAGTCTTTACTATTTACCTGTGTCTGGTAATAAATTCCATTTGCCATCTCTCTACTTTTTATCTATGCTGTTTATTTTTGGAAAGGAGGTATCATCAGCAGGGCTAGTCACAAGATTATAGATCTGATGTCTATATTGAGTTAAGAATCTCACTGCTGATATTCTTTGTCTGTATTTGTACTAACTTTGAGCTAAAATTAAATTTTTATACTGATAGAGCTGTTATCCAGGCAGTTTGAGAATAAAATAAGCAATGCCTTCTGAAAGACATGGCAAAACTATGGTTCCATACATTAAATCCACATATGGGCATGGTGGAACTTCTGGAGCTGTTCTGAAGGCACTGACTTGACTGTGTCTGTGTATACTATTACTGCCAATCAGTAACCACCTTTGTGAGTGCCTCCAGGCATTGCTTTGCTTGAGTGGCTGCCTACCTTGTCAGAAGGCTCTGACAACAGCTTGGATTAAGAACCCCTGCATGGGCAGCTACAGCCACATCCTTGGTAATTGTTTGCTTGAGTATCAGTGCCACCACCATCACTACTGCTACTATCACTGGTATTTCTGCTGCTACCAGTATGAAGTTGTTGAATCCTTGGTATAAGTAATATTAACAAAATGCAGACTTTAAATATAGTTTTTTGTTAAACATTCTTGCAGTCAACAATCCACAATAGTAAATGTGTCACTTAACAAACTGTGGCATTGTATCATATCCTGGGTTGCAGAAAGGAATATTACCACCTCTCCATTTGCCTGTTCTCCCAATAAGTACAGTTCCTAATTTTATATTAACTGATAGCTGTAATACAATGAAATCTACTACATTTTTCATCTGTACACTTCAACCAGATTGTGTAAGAAGTAATTGGGCATTTTGAATTTACTAGATCAAGGATAAAACAAGTGCTGAATTATAGAGTACTATACATTCTTATATTAACGTTGTGCTTTGAAGAAAGCTAATAGCACAGAAACCTCAAGATTTTTATAAAACTTTTTACATTCACAGGAATATAAAGATGAGATTGAGAAACTTATGATAGAAATCAGAAAGAAAGAGGAAGACCACAAATTAGAAATAACACAGCTGAATTGTGAGATAAGAAAACAATGTAAGCCCTGTGAAGACTGAATCCTGTAGCACTGGGGAAAACATGTTGTAACCTGTAGGAGCTAACATAACTGCAAGTACAAGTTCCACTTCTTAGTGGAAATAATATGAATGCTAGAAGTGGACAGTGTTTAACTGAATTTTATCTTTGTGCAATATTGTAGACCATGGCAATGCACCAGTAATACAGCAGCAGAGAAAGAGCAGAAATTCCCAGATGGGTAGGACAAACACTGGGAACTTGGACCTAAAAAATCTGAAGGAATTAAATTTTGCATTAACTGTTGACTGGAAAATTACTTTGAACCACAAACTAGACTGCTGTTCCACTGTGCTCAGGAAAATAGTACATTATTTTCACAAATAAATAATACTGCAATGAGAAAAAAATGATTTCAATATTATATTTTTCCATTTTTGGCATAGCCTTTAAGAGTAGGATTTTTTGTCATCCACTTCACTGGAAAAAAGCGAGACAAACACCTTGTTTCAAACATGTTGCATCTTTAAAGAGACTTCATCTTACTGGAATAGGACAGGGTGGTTTTCATGTAGTTTTATAGTGTAATTTTCTTGAATTAAATTGTTTTCCTATGAAATATTGATCTGCTGTTCAAGAAAGTTTTAGTATTTGGGAAATTATGTTATTTTTCTATCTAAACATCTTCTATGATCATAATATTTGATATACTGTGTTACTAGTTGAAGTAAAAGAAGAGGAGTATAGAGAACAGAAAGAGAAAAAAGAACTGGAAATATTAGAACTAACTAGGCAGCTGAAAATCCAAAATGAAGAGAAACAGAACGAAATAATTAAACTGCAGATAGAGGTATGGATTACAAAGCTGAATTAAGATCAGTTGGGCATTGGGTAAACTTATAAAAGATTGTAGTGCAAAATGTTAATTAGTACTTAACAAAGTAATATGATGGAATCTAGGAAAATTAAATGACTCTTTACAAAGATAGGTTGCATGCGCTCCCTTCCATAATGGTATCTGAGGCGCTTCTGCTCAGTAATCGAGTTCTGCCTACTGTATAGGGAGACTGAGGTTTGCTATGTTCTTGTTTTAAATTATTTTGAAAATTTTGCTAGTTTTTGACCTATTAAAAAATCAACCTGCTTGTTTTTATTCTTTTTAATTCTTGAATACTGGAAGATATATTTTTTTGTAAACTTCCAACAGCTTAAATCCTGCAGAAATTTGAGTCACAGTATTCAACATGTATTTTATGGCTCAGGGTTTAAACCAGTCTCATTACAGAAACAACTAAGGAAATAATTCAAACCTTTCACATATCAAAAAGAAATAAGGTGTGAAAGTTTGGTATGAGTTGTACTTCGGATGTGAGGGAAGGATGATGGTTTCAGAGTTTTTAGCATCCCCTGCATTTTCTCCAGCAGCTGCGGAGCCTTCAACATTTTTAGTAGGCATTTTCTTTTAGTAGATGTATTTGGTTTATCATATTTGGACTACTTACTTTTTGCAGTATTTTGAGGCATTTTTTTAAGAAATATTACTTGTAATTGCATAATTTTTTAAGTAAACAAATAGGTGTGTTGTCTTAGGATTAAATAGTGGATAAGCTTGCTATTACTACTTTCAGGTACGAAAGCCAATTTAAAAAAAAAGTCGAAATTGTACTGGTTTTATTTAACATACTTTTTTCCTGTTGACTCTTAATGTTTTGTCTTTTTCTGGTTTTTTTTCAGTTCAATGCTAAATTAGCAAGAGTTCAAAATAAAACAACAAAATCATTTCCAGATGCTTCTGTGTTGCCACTAAGTATCTATCGAAGGGTATGTCCTTTAATAGCCCTAGTTTACAGATACTAAATCTTGTTAACAGCCTGTTTGAAGCAGCAGCTCCCTGGGGTTTTGCTGTGTTTGTTCTCCAAACAAACTTTGAGGATGGGGAGTCCTGAGGTGGGGGTAGTGGAGTTTGATACCTTATGGGTCCATCTTACTCTTCCACACATCCCTCCCATGTCTTGACAACAAATTTCATCTCTGTTTGTGCTGATGTTGATACAGCTAGTATTCAACAGCACATGCCCACATGTGAAGTGGTTTTAGTACAGAAATGTTAATTTGGGAACTTCACATAGAACTGACGTAAATGACTGATGTAAATTATGTATGTGTGTTATAGGTTTTGTAGGCTTGAGACTTTGGGGTGTCACAAGAACAGGATACTAGTGAAGACATTTGTTATTTTGTCATATAAAATGCTGAAAAAAATATTATATTATTTCTCATCAGTTACAGCATATTGTATTGTTACATAATTCTATATGATGTTAAACCTCAAGCCTTTGCTTCTTTTTTACAGAAACTGCAGCATCTCCAGGAGGAGAAAAACAAAGAAATTGAAGTTCTTCGAAACACTATAAGAGACTTAGAGCAACGTCTTAATAAAGGCCAAGACCTTCACCTCAAACGGAGGCGATTTTGAATAAATAACACAAAATATTTCAGTAGTACATACAATGAGAAATGGAAACAGTATATTTAAAACTGTGCACTAGAAAGTAAAAACAAAATCTGAAGAAATACAGAATATTTTTATTGAAAATGCTCTTGTCAAAAATTCCAAACACATGCATTCTATGTATATTCAAGTCTACTTTCTTGCTCTTCAGTATTCACAATAAAGAGATTCAGGTTTCGTAGGAGTAATAATTTTCCTATTAAACCATCATTAATTATGGTGTACACTTTCAAAGCAGTTTTCCTTTCTTGAATATTCTTTTCTTCGTTCAGGAACCCTTCTAACAACTATGCTTTTACTTCAACTCAGTTAATCAAAGGTTAGGAATGCTAAGCTACAGAGAGAGAGGTTATACAAGTTTTAAGTGGTAGGTTACCCTACTCATCAATTCATATTTATTAAATTCAGCCCTGTTACAAACAAAGATAAAAATTAAATGAAGGTTAAATTTGTTCCTCCCTGATTGAGGGAGGAACTGATTCTGCATGAAGACTTGTTAACATTGCTTTTCACTTTAGGCACACTTACTGATTCAGTGGGATTTTACAAGCTGTAGTAGTATGTATGAATGGACTGTCATACCTTATCTAAGCCAAAGTTAAGCATATAAATCTTCCTTTAAAATAATGCAATTACTGCCTCTACCTTACATCTGAGATAAGAAGTTACCTTGGCGTGGTCCTTAGGAATAAGCTTTTCTTGTACATAAATTGTATCCCCAAGTTAGAAAAAAAAAACAAACTTTGGAATATATTCCATCTTTAATAAAAAATGATTAAAATATCTGTTTTGGTTTTCTTCTATTCTTGGTTGCAAAACATCAGACAGGAACCCCTAGGTCATAGTTTATGTTTCTGTCCTCACAAACGCAAGCAGAATTTTAGGAGAAACAAGACAGACAAATTAATCAGGAATGCCGACACCTTCCCACTGCAACTGAAAAACAAACCACAGGTCAATCAAATTCCTTTAAATTATGAAACTTTTCACTGATGGAATTTGACAGGTACTGTGTAATTCTAAAAGCATTGCTCTAGAAGTGTACTTCTTTGCAATATTATAACTCTACACACCTGTCAGTATAATTTTTAACCGGGGCCATAAAAATTCTTTATCTGTTAATTTTTCCACTCTCACAACCATTTAGGTAGTAGGATTCCCCTGCATTTTTAGGTGCTTAGTTTGTTTTTCAGGCTCAGTTTTTTGCCTTTTCCTGTCACTGTGAGGTGTCGCTAGTTTCACTTTCTCCTGCTGCCTGTGACTGTCAGGCAACAGTGTGCAGGCGTCACTGTCAGGATTCAGTGATATCTTGTGCTGACAGCTGGCCATGTCACCTGCAAGAATTTGGAAGTGCTCCATGACACTGTCAAGTGACAGAATTTCCTAACTCTTCAAACAAAAGGTGTCGACAATGACAGCATCAGCTACTAGAACCTGAGTCTGATGCTGTCTGCCAGTTTCAGGTTAACTGGTTTTTTCAGCTGGTTTTCCTTTTTTTTCATAGCTTTTTATCTTGTGCAATATCTACACTTTCTCCTGGAGGAGCAGTGTCTACCTGTTCATGACTACCTGTCTGATCATGTCTGTTACGGCCTAAAACTCTGTGACGCTGACCGCTGTGAGAATGATGTCTGTGAGTTTCAGAAGGAGCCTGATGGTTCTCATTTTTGGAATGACGACTGCCCTCGCGATGGTGGTGGTGGTGGTGTCTGTGTCTATGTGGGTGGTGGTGTTGTGAATGTTGACCTGTTGGTTTGGGTTCTTTGGGTTGTATCTCTGCTGGCTTTTCATCTGCTTTTTTAGTGATGTTTTCACATACAACATCAATATCCGGTTCCTGCAAAACAGAGGCTTGCATTAAATACAAGGCATTATATTTCGTTAAACTAGGTTGTAAAATATTATCTTAATTTTTTTCAGATCTGAAACCCTGTTTTTAATTATTTGTGCTACTTTGCTGAAGATACGAATGTATGGGAAAAAACCCTTGGTTTACAGCACCACTGATAATTAGACAGGGATCTTAATGTAAACTTTCAGGAATTTTAATTTAAAAAAAAAGTATTCTTTTCCTGGGATCCCACATGTGACCTGCCCAAGCCCTGCATTTAGGTGGAAAACTGATGGGATCAAAAATTATTCTCATTGATCTTTCATGACTATGTATGTACACTTCTTGATAATCCTTAAAGTAGTTCTGGTCTGTAGTTACACATAAAACAAAGCTACCCTTCTTTTATATTGGTAATGATAATTTGTCACCTTGCATTATCACTTCTTTAAAGTAACTACTGTATGCTGTGTTTAAATGTAAACTAAAAGGAGTGGTAACTCAAACCAGCTTGTATTTGAGTCCTGGGCTTTTTAAAAAAATTACTATGTGTTAAGTGCCTACCCATCCCCAAAAACAAGAGTAGCTACTGCAGAAACACAATTAGCCTCTAAGATTGCATTTTGATTTCTGGAAGTTATTTGCATTTCTCTCAATTGCCAGAATTCAAATAATCAGTCCATTATAAATTGGATCTAATTCACTTTGAAAAATGCTTAAAAGCTCTCTGTCAAGACACAAGAAACGTCTGAAGTCTAAATCATGTATTTTTGGATTAATGACACTGAACTATTAATTTTTTTTAAAAAAAAATTATTATTTTTAGGTACCACTCAAATGTAGTTTCCTTCCCTAGTATATATAGAATGAAACAAGAAAATACCGTGTAGGAGCAGTTTCCACACTTGTTTTCACAGTATGCAATCTTAATAGACTCTTCTACATATTGGAAAGACAGGAAGGAATAGGGCAGGCCCAGATGATACACGAGACGGCCACATCTAAAGAGAGAAAGAACTTTGTGATTATATAAACATATACCTAAAACTAAATATCTCTTTTTATCATAGTTTATATTCACGTCAGCCCGCCCACACTGTACAGTCGCATGGAGAGTGTTTCTGTGCAAGGTGTTTACCAGTATCTGCCTGACAAACACTTGCCCACTCAGCTGCATCAGTCAGTACTGTGAAGCATGATTTCTGGCTGGCATCGTAACTCTACTGGCAGAAGCCTCTAGTTCAGTGGCACTTAGGCTGGCAAAGGTGCCATGGTTGTTGCCTCCTTACAAAGGATGTTTTAAATGCATAATACATAACCTGTATTTTGATTGGAATGTGCATTGCAGAGTGTCTGCATTACTTGGAGATTGTGCATGGGGAGAATTTTACACTGCCAGTTTACCCCATGCCTGTCCTCAAGTGTTCTACGCACTTGATTGCACAATTGGTACATTCAATGGAGCTGGAGCAAGTGCAGAGCTTGTACACAAGGGCCCCCTGTTAAGTACTCCTCCTGCAATGCCACCATACAGTCTTCCAGCCTTAGCTCCCTACATGTCTGCAGCACATCTAGGACCAGCAACAGGAAAAGAATGCATCACTAACAAAGGCACAATAAGGACATACATCCCTAGAACCATAATCAATCATGGCCAAACCAGTGCCAGACCCATTCATGGTGTATGTGTACCCTCTGTGTCAACAGCACAGAACCCTTTGAATGCCACGGGTCAGGCATCAGCTTTGGGGCCTTTCCACAGGCTGCTACAGCCTTGATCTGTTTGTCTGTCATATGACAGCAACATTCCATACTTGGGAGTTTTTGCTGCTCTAACATGCAATCACTTCCTAAAGATCATTGCAGTTCTAGTTTCATCCCAAGAGCTTAATTTAGCTAATTTGAACAATTTCATCATATTACCAAACCCAAGTTAAGTAGCTTTCTAATTCTGTATTAAACTTAATTACGTTTCAGTATGAACTGAGAATGTTCATAATAGTAATTAGGACGAACATGTTAGAAGTGCAGGACTTGTCGATTAATTTCCATCACATCAAAACTGAAAAATCAAGATTTCAATTCAAAAGTTATCACTGGTTCTAGCAAACAATACATGTTCCAGGATCTTACAATCAAAAAGCTACTTTCTTTAAAGTTTCACCTAAAGACAAATTTTTCCACATGGCTGCATGACATTTTCAACAACTCCAGTCAAAATGTTTTCATGAGAACTCAGACACTTTTCTTATTTGATTCTACTTTCACATGCATGGATGTAATGTAGTTGTTTGAAATTAAAAACAGTAGAATACAAGAATCATGCTATCAAATTCTACACTCAGTTATATTAGTATAAATCCAGAGTAATATAAAGAAAAAAATATTTATCCCAAACTTACTTAAGCAAAAGCAGACTTTTTGTAGCCTTTTTTTCCAGTAAATGCAAGTGTTTTATTCAGTGCAATTTAGAAGCTGATTGTGATGTCTTTGTTGTGAGGCAATCAGGTTATTTGCAAATCACTGAAATAATATAGAGATTTACAGTGCTGTATTCTAAATACATGTAAATATTCTCCTGGGTTCCCCTCTAAACACAGACCTGTCATAGATGAAAAAGTCATCTTTGTTTCCATTTAAGGTGGTCCAGACATCATCTTGCTGTTCATCTTGCTGGTAGACAGTAATGTAGTCAGAAACACTTTCTTTCAGTAGATGAAATTTACGCTGTGATGAAGGTCCCTGATGATTGACAACAACATATGAGATATTGACCAGTCCTTCATTCTCCAACTTCTCTCGCAAGTCTTCCAATCTAGTGGAGAATATAAAGAAGCAAGACCATAAATCATTAGAGAATCATAAGATTTGCAGTGTACAACAAAAGTTAACATGCTCCATCTTGGTTTTATTACAGTGAATGTTATTTTCTCCCAGTTTTAATGGTAACAGTCTAGCAGTATTAAAACTTCCTTGCCCTTTGTCACAACTATCAACAGTACTGTCACCAGACCAGACTCTGCAACAGCTAAAATGCCGTGGGCCATGTCCTTCTGAGTAGAATGCAGCACTAAGTAAAACAGACATCTATTCTGAGACCAAATTCAGTGTTATTTTTACTTCTTTCATGCTCTTCATGATGTAACGCAGTTAGCTCATCTGATGTCTTTATTTAAATGCTGAGAGTTTGGTCACATACCATAAATACAGCAGGGAGATGAATAATCCAGAAAGCAGACCTGCAGTAAAAGGCTGGTAGTTGTGCCACTCATCTTGACATGGCTACTTTCTATAATAGCTAGAAAAGGGATATGACAGCAACTGGGACAAAAGGATTGCTATCGGATGTGTGTGCAACCTGTCTGACAGTTACTACTCTTTCCTTTAGGCATCCCATCACAAAAATCTTTCTTTGCTCTATAGTACAGAAAGCTGCTTTCTTGCTGTATGACGTGGGGCTTTTCTTCCTTTTCAATTGTCTATCTTCTATTGAATTCCCCTGGAAAACCTATTTTTTTCAATTTCAGTAAGTCTAGGGCTTGAAAGATTATTTAAAACCTTTCAATATATAGAATCAAACCCAACTACCTTGAAAGCCAACCACAAAGCATTGCTTTTGACTTAGATGGAGCCAGAGATTTACCACCATTTTTCAAATCTAGTTCCTACGAAACTTGCAAAGGCTGTTATCATATAAAGTTATGCAGCACAGAAGAGGAACCTAAGATGTTATTACAGTGATTAAAATCAAGCTGTGAAACTGGTAGTATGAATTTTTAAAGCAAAGTGATTTCACAATCAGTAAATGAATCCAGGATAAGGGCTGTGTTCCATTGCTTTTTGGGTCAACTCAAAATTATTTGCTTGCTGCTGCTATTGTCATGATACTTAATTATTTGCACAAAAGTACGTTCCAGAAACCAGCACACCAATGCCTCAGGTCTTATACAAAAAATATATCAATATGACAATTTTCTTGAATTCTTCATCTTTTTTTTAAAAGACCAGTCTTTACCTTATATTTTCAACCTTTTTTTTTTTTTTAATCTAGGACCTCTGAACAGGGGCTGGTAGAGCACATTAAAAACACATTTTGATTTTCTTTTTCTCCTACAGATCTTACATAAGAAATGAGTGATTAAGGATCTATTTCAGGTGTCAGAGAATTACAATGTTTCTTGGCATCAGCATTTTTGCTACCTTATCTATCTGTTGCTAACTGAAGCATCATCTTGAGGAACTGTTTCTGTTGGGTTTTCATGTGCTTTGGGTTTCATTAATGTCAGGTTGATCATACTTATGTATTGTAAACACAGTCTGAAGATGATGATCTGTACGTCACCAAGAGATAAATCTGAGCTATCAGCACAGATTGCTCCTGCTGAGCGTTAACTTGGTCACTGGGTCACACATGCCAGCTGGGATGGCAGCATTTGAGGAACCCAGAGCTCATCTGTAGTTGGGCACATGTATTATCCTTAAATAGCATTAAAAAATTGACCAGTCATGTTTTAACAAAAACTGGGAGAGAGATTTACACTCACCTGGAAGCCTGCATCAGGCACAAGTATCAGCTAGCCTGAAGGAGAGCCACCACCGTCACTGAACCCCTAGAGTTCAGCATTGGGTTATCCTCCCCAATGAGCCATTCTGGAGGTTCCTTACAGTTCTCGATCTCTGTCCCTCCTCCTGGGAGGAGACAGAGAGCCAGAACTAGCCCCAGCCCTGCCCACATGGCTGGGCTTTATCTGAAAAGAGAGAAAATAAACAAAATTACATCAATGTCTAAATGAAGTTCAGACTCAGAAACGTCCATAACAAAACCCAGCAGGATATTGGCTCAATTCATTTTTTTTTTTCCTAAAAACAAACAAACAAAACCAGAATAAATTTGAGCTACTTTGTTTATTACTTGACCATTTTCTCTTCCATTTTGCAGTGGAGTTCCCTTGTAATAACTACATAGTACTCTTTCCTTGCATGTAAACAGCTGAAAAGTGTTCAGAATAAATGGATTTTCTTTCAATGTTGCTAACAGAACTACATTGTTCCTTCCTCTTTGTAACTTCTTCACCATTTTTAACACTTCAGTGATTTTAAAGAGGCCTCATTTCTTTTCAGTGGTGCTGAGCAGTTTACACCAGTAAGAATCTAGATCAGTTCACTCCCAATTCCAGAATAACTCCACTGACTTAAAAGCACCTGCTCCAATACTGTATTTTGGGACACAGTGAGTATCATAGAACCTGGCATAAGTTTAAAAAAGAAGACAAAGATTTTTACAAGTCAGTCTGTAGTATTTAGATCCCATTGAGAAAAAACTTAAGAACACAGGCACTTGAAACAATTTTGCAAAAACAGGAAATGAAAACTGAGTTTCAGGATTCCTTGGATCTTACTAAACCTCCTATCCACATTTAGTCCATTTAATGTTTATGAAAATCAAAGCATGTTCAAAATTCTGTAAATATCTTTTATTCCATTAATATAATACTTTTGGCTTAATATGTTCAGAAAACACCCATTACTGAGAAACATACAAAATTGTTATACTGGTCCCTAACATACCCTAGGTTGTGGAATTGTATAATTTCACCACTCGCGTGAAAATCTGTGACAGTTAACACCGAATGTTTTGGAAACACTAAGCTCTGATAAATAACGTGTGTTTCATCAATATTGTCATATTTGGAAAAAAAATTAAAACATTTTAATAATTGATCTTTTAAATCAAGAGTCAGCTGCTATAAAGCCAAAATTATTTCTGAAACTCATCTGTTCCTAATGTTTCTTTCCTGCAGTTCTACCAAAAACTTCTGTACAGTACTTTGAAGATTAAACTGTGGTCCAACAGATATCAACAGGGCTGGTTTTCTACTTTTTTCACACATCTGGAAAGCTGCCAGCGTTTATATCCAATATAAACACATCAAACTCCTGTGACCTTTTCTATGCCTTCTCCAGCACTGGCACACAGTGCCCAGCAACAGCTGTCTCGCTCTGTGAACTAGAGGAGAGCTGTGTTCTGAATTACACTTCTCTTCACATTTCAACTTTCTACTTGGTTTCCAATGGAAATTTCCAGTCAGCCTTCTCAGCCAAAGAAACAAGCAGACATTCTGCCAAGTATTAAGTCATGAAGCTCTTCCATAGCAAAACCAGCACACTTACCCTTTCTTCCCCCCACGACTCCTTGGCAGCTCCTCTTAACTCTGCTGCAGAAGAAAACAGTGTGGGGGAAAGGGCTGCGGTATTTATACGGCTCTTGTTTATCTCACTTTGCAGATACGGTTCAAAGTTCAGGGAGCTTATTCTGAATGCCCTTGCAAGCAAAGCAAACCCCTTTAGCAAAAGTAGCCAAAATATTTCTCCATTAACTAATTCTAAGTTAAAACCATTTATCATGCAGAATGGCGAAGTATTTTTAATATAATAATTCTGAATACCAGGTTATGCAGTTTGTTGCTCACCCCAGTGAGCTGGAGGTAGTGGTACGGTCAGAGAAGGGGGTGGGCCAAAGAGCCATTATTTTCTGAACACAGTGGTAACCACAGTGAGAGGGGGAAGTACTTCTCTATTTATAAAAATGCTGAGCTAGCAGTCTTTTCTCTTAGGTGCTTTATCTGGTCTTTGCCTTACAGGATGGTGTACCCTGTCTGAAGTTGCTCCTTAGTTGCTCTTGGTTACATCACTCGGCTTTAAAACTTATTTCTGTGGAACCTGCTGGTTTAGCAACTCATGTTGAAGGCTGGAGCTCAGACTTTCAGCTGTTTAAATCAATCTAGTTAGATGAAAGCCATGAAGCTCTACCAACTGGCAAGAGCCACTTCACATTCTGTGTTACTTCTTACATTTTCTTAACAATATTGTCACTGAGGTATCTCTGGACATTCAGATTAAATTGTTTCCTTACTCCCTTTTCTCAGTGAAAAAATTGTTTGTGCATGGTGTATTTAATTTTGCCAGCAGTTTGATTTCCTTCAATGTACATGTTATCTGTGTTTATGGAGAAATAAATGTTTAAAGACTTGGTGTGCCCTCACAGTTTTATGATGATATTTGTCTTCCTTAGTTCTACAGCCTGAGACTTGTCCCTGCACAGATGAGCTTTATGCTTCTTATTGGGTGTAAGAAATGGAACTGCTGACCTTGCAGTTTATCCTGTAGAAGTCCTATGCTCAAGTCAATGGAAAGGACAAAGGGCTGAAGTTTTATTCAATATTTTTGGAGGATACAATGCAGAAAATATACATCAGACTGGGAATGAATTGCTTTTAAAAGGTGGAATGCGCTCACATTTCTTAGAGTGTTAGGTAAACACATCCTTGTATTCTTTGCCAGACAGTAGGTCTCTTGCCAATCATCGCAACATGGGTGGAGAAGCTATCAAATAAAGAGCAATATTCCATTCCCATTTCTATTACAACTTTGTATAGAGGGATGTGCAGAAAGCTTGATTAGCAAGTGCTGAGCGAATAAGCAATATGTAATGCCACTGAGTGCTGCTGAGACTAGCAGCTCACATATACTCCAGAATAAAGGATCCAGGCAAAGTAAACTGAGCTGAAGTAGCTAACTCGTAAAACAGCTGCCTTGCTGTGGAAAGCACATTAAAGATGAAACATACATTGGTCACTACTGAAAAGTTAGTTATTTTCTCCCATGTAATATGCAGAGACACCTGCAGACCCTCAGTTCCCTTCCAGACAGGTGAGAAGCAGCTGTTGTTAGCACATATCACTGTGCCAATAAATACTAATATATTAAATTATATTTATTTTAACTGTTATAACATTAAGGAAAGCTTAACTGCATTCATAGTGATAAGCCATAAACATCTTGCTTTATAACAATCAGCTTATGCGAGATCTTTGTTCTGCCTTAAGATTTATTGAGGAAAAAGGTCCTCTGTCTTAAAGCAAGGAGGGTAGGGAATATACAATGTTGTCTGTGGGTTTAGATAGATCTAATTCAGATGTTTTAGAGATGTATATACCCTAAACATGTTTAAGCTTCAGTCTGAAGCATTACCCTTTCTGACTGGAAAAATCACTTCCACTTTTTTTTTTTTTACAAACAGTAGAAATCTTAATAATCATTAAAGTTACAGACTAAGAATCTGACTGTTCCATTTCTTATATTAATCTCCCTTGAATTCATAAGCCTGTGTAACCCTTTGTCCATAGCTTTTAAACAAATAAATGTCTTAAACCTTGATTTTTCTTTTCTCTGCAAGTATTTTCTTAGTCATTGAATACGTTACAGTCTCTCTGCAGGCCGTAGTTATGGACTCTGATTTGGACAAGTCTTCAGCCTCAAACAGTAATTTTTATAATTTCATCCTGCTTCTACTCACTTTCCTTCTAATTTGGGGGGAATAATTGTTGTGACTGAAATATCATCCCCCTTCCCTTATTACTGAACATAAAACTACCCGTTTTTTTGACTTCTCAAAACTCTTCAAAGCATCACTGCAAATAAATACCAGCTTCTCTGGAAATTAACTGACATTTGTAATTTCTGGTATCTAGACTGGTAACCTATACATTTCTTGGATCTCAAATGGACATGGAATTATGAGCCTGTCAGCAATTTTATTCTGGTAAAGTCTGCTCAGTGATTTGCAACATGTGCAAATAATGAGAGGGCAGAAGCAGAACACAGATCCAGCACAAATTCTATCATGAGACCTTAGGACTTCCGTGTCTGTTTTGCTCTTGTGACTGAAGGATGTCACGAATAGGGAGTTCAAAATCCACTGGCAGATGTTGAGTCTCTACTGATTCTTCTCATGTCTTCTCTTTTATAACACTGTAACTGTGGCAACTCAGTGGAGTTACTCATACTTCATAGTGGAATTCATTGCAACAAAAACAGGCTGTTGAGGTTTACTTAATGCTTACACAAACAAATCTCCATTTGTTTATGAGGCCTTAAACTCTTGGTTAGATGCTGTAAATAAGGGTAATTTAAGACAAGGCTAAGAAGATAAAGTAAAGTAAATTCAGCAAAATAATTAGAACCACAAGTTCATCAGTTAAAGTAACTCCAGCAAGAAGGATAGTGGTGCTATTTTGGTCTCATGCTCCTCTCATGTGAGATCCAGAGCATTGTAAGATAACCAAAAGCATACTTCTTAGAATTCAAAGTCATCAACAAAAGCTGACATCCTCTGATATAGGCCTGGAGATTGTTTCAGTGAACAAAGGGATAGCTGATACATGCAACTGTCTACTTGAAAACAAAATGAGACTTAAAGGAGCTCTGATCCAATAGCTAAATGTTTTGGTTTTCTGTTTGAAAATTCCATTATAATAAAGTAACTTTCTGCACTTGAACCTGTCTGTAGCACACTGTAATTAGCAAGGAAAATATTTTTTTATTAGGCATGTCCTTATCATTGCACAGATTGCAAAAGCAAACTGACCCTAGTTGCTGCATACTTACATATATTCTGAGTTTCTTATTGGCTCTGTTTCCTTTCTGTATTTATCCTGCAATAACTCTACCAGCCTGCAAGCTCCCCATGTCACCTCCATGGGCTTAAAACCAATGGTCCTCTTATCATTTGAAGGCAGGACAAATTATCTGATGATACCCAAGAGGTGGTTAAGAAGATCATAGCTTTCCAATATCTTCTGTCTTTTGTATTTTTCAGGGTATTTAGTAAAATATTTAGCAGTCTTGTGGTGTACAGAAGAAACCTGAAAATTCCTTCAGTTTGGTGGGACTCTGCTTAGCTCCTGGTGTCAGGGATAGTAAATCAGGAAGAAGAAAATACCATCGTACAATGCCCAAAATATGGATCTCATATCCCACAAAATGATGCAGCTGCACCAGGAGTTTGGCAGGCAGCTTTAGGCCTTTCTGTATGGGACATTGAGTCAAGGCATAACTGAAGTGATTAAGGATCTGACCAATGGATACAAAGAAAGGTAAAAAAACCCACAACAATTTGTTTTTTCTCTATTCAGACAATTCTCTTTACATTAACAGATCAAGTCTTCAAGAAGGTGTAACTGTAATCACAACTTCAGAATTATCAGCAGCAGTACCTACAATTCCCATGGAAGTCTTTGTACCCACTCACTCTTCTTAGAAGATATGGAGGAAAACGATTCATTGGCTAAATCCACAGCAGTTCATTCCAGGTGACTTTAAAAACTTCTCACCAGAAATATCTGTAAAAGCAAGTTCTTGTTAATGATTTCTAACAGGTCATCCAAGCATAGTTCACTCCACTGAACCCTAGCCAGGACTGGAAATTACAACAGCATAGTACATACTTCACATTCAGTGAAAATATACCATGAACCTTAAAGGAAGTTCAAGTCTGCTTGTTGCTTATCTGTTGTAAAATACATAAAAACTGAAGTGAAAACTGGATCCAGCTAATGAAAAAGAGGGATTCGTATGAAAAAGTTCTCTTTCAAGGACTGTTGAATTGTGAATTTCTCTGGCTCTATGTTGCTATATTTTCTGGAAAGCACAGCAGTGGCTGCAAACATCATAGTCTGCAAAAGATGTTAAGAGAACATAGGGACAGACTCAGGTAGGTGAGTGCAAGGTGGAGATTGTTTTGCATGAAACGGAGTCTGACAAACTAAAATACTTACAGCTTCAAATACATGATATTGAAGGTTGATTGTTGGTGATATTTCTTTTCAGACAACAAACTCCTGGAACACTGAACTGTGAAAAAAATCTTGTGTCCCCTCTTAGGACAAGAGTATGTGGATATGTCACCAGTAATGGCTGAATCAACCAATCATTCCATCTTGAAATTTGAAAAGCTGCTGCCATTTCAGCATCAAAGCACTCCAAATAGCAAATTGTGAACTGCTGCAACAATTTGTAGATAAATACAGATGCAGATCACTCTAAGGGACAGTTTTCACTTAATGAAATACACTTCGCTGCTGCAGCACCCACCCTCAGTAAAAACTATTTTCACAAAAAAGGGGCCTCCTAGTACCATAACAAAATCCAACTGTAAGTACCTGAAGTGGTCTTTGTAGGTAAAGAACTATGGTAAAGCAATCCTGACCTTTTGAGGACTGGTGGAAGAACTGAACTGTTTATTAGATGTGTTCTATGTCAAAGCAGAGGGAGAGCTGTGCTTTCAACACTCAAATCCTGAACAGACTGACTGTCTCCTTCTGTTTTGTGAATGCTGATGGAAGTCTGGAACGGCCAAATCTTTATCCAGTTTATATCAAGAAACATCACTTTATATGCGAGGAGGACTGAGAGCAGCTGTCTTACAGTAACACCTTTCCTGTTGTTGTCAGTGCCATTATTTAATGGGTCAACAATCACAACTAGCATTCAGCCCCTCCTTGGAGATTTGCTTCCTGTTAACAAAGCTATACTGGCTTACAAGTTGTGCTTTCAGCAGACAGTACTGTGTCAAGCGTTCAGCAGCTGCCATACCAGTTACTAATACATAGCTACTTGGTATCTAAAACCGACACCTGGAATGTAATGGGAATGCCCATAGTCAGATGGATAATTGCACACCCTCTGGAAGTTTGACTGAAGTAATGACTGAATAGCCTGGAATAGCTTTAATACTAAAATATATAATGTAGCGGTCATAAATTCATACTACCTGGTGAAAAAAAAAAGATAGGAAGACCATGATTAGGTTCATATTTCCAGGTATTTTCTATTCTCCTGAAGAGTTTGCATCTTTGCTGAGAATTATAATCATTAATTAACACACATTTCTTTCTGTGTGTTTTGGATTAAATATGTATAACAGAAGACTCAATCTTCTGATATTACAGTCCTATATTTTGTTTTTCACAGATGCAGTTCCTGAAGGTAACGATGAAGGCAAAGTAACATTTTGAATACAGAATTTTATTTCTGTATTATGTTAACAATGGGCCAGCAAAGATTGGAGACCATTATATCTGACAAACATATTAGCTATACCTTGAACTGGCAGTCTTCCTATTTTTCCTACAGCTTTGCTCTCATACTTTTTGGGATGACATTTTGTCTGAGAACACCTTTGGAAGCCACCTGCACAAGCCATCATACTACTTCACATCATTGCAAATAGCAGAGACATGAAAAAACCTGCCCTGCAAAATTCAAGCTGCCACTATTGGTCATTTTTGTGAAATTGCTGTTGTTTCCTATAGTCACACGTGTTTGGATGGACCTCTTGGCTTGTCAGAGAATTCACACTGAAGAGGATTTAGGCTTCATACCATGTTCTTTAATTACAGGCATTAATAGCAATATCCACTTTTGAGTCTCCTTATCCCATTCCAAAAGTGCAGGTTAAACTTGTGGAACATGAAATATGAGAAAGGCATGGTCCTGACAAGGAATAGTCATCACACTATGCCTCAATGTCTCTCCAGTCAATAAAGGTTTGCATGGCTGCTTATTTTTAAAGACTTTTCTAGAACTACAGGAGAGACTGATGTCACATTGGCGTTTTACTTTGGCAAGTCTTCATCTCTAGTTGACTTCTATTTTTTTTTTTAATGCTGACTCTTGGCAGGAACACGTGTTCAAAATCTTACTCATGTATGGCTTGCATTTACTAGTTATTATTTAGATATCAGTCATGCACATCAGTCTTAAGAATTGGATTTAAGGAGGTGGTAGTATTCCCAGTAGGGCCCAAAGCTGGTGTCTGATAGTGCTTAAAACGAACAGCAGGTGTGTGTGCGGAGCAGCTCCCACATCCATCTTTGACAATCAGCTTTTTATCTAACCCTCTAAACAGCAATGTTCACTGAATATTTCCTTGTCAGCAAAAAAAAAAAGAAAAAAACAAACTAGGGATTTGTGCTGATCCTGCACCATGATCATTGCCAGATTTCCTGTAGGAGCTCAAGAAGAGGAAACAAAATATTAAAGTGACGTGAAAAATAACTCGCAGCACTTTAAAAGTCATGACAATAAAGCTACAGAACATTCTCTCCAATGCTACTAACAGGCATTCAGAAGGAGAGGCAGACCAGAAAACTAAGTGCATAAGTGATGATCCCATGCCTGCAGTAACAGTAATAATTAACAATAAATGTTTTTGAATTATGTTCACCTTTTTGCAAAGACTTCCAGATGTCTTGCTTGCAAATGTTTTAAGTTAATTATAAATTTTTTGTTGATTCTTTAACACAGGCATGTGCCCAAGGTAAGTTACAAAATATATAATTAAAGGATTTCAGCTATCTCGTTGTCCTGAAGACAAATGTAGGACTTCATTCAGCCAAACCCCTGTCCAGTTAGTGGCTCAGGCACCATTGGAGGCTTACAGAGTGGATCATGCAGCAGGCTGGTCTTAAGAACTTAAATGACAGAACAGAGGCCAGGTGCTCTTTCAGTGGCACATGTGCTTTGGTAGCTGCTCCATCTGTGTGTCTGCAAAGGGAGTACTTAAGTCACTGTTATAATTGGAACAGTTAAAGTAACCATGCCACATAGAACACCTGGTCTTGCATGGATGGAAGGTGCATTTGATGGATGGAAGGCTGTGCCAGAAAGAAAAAGTTCTTGAAGGGAAAAGTGCTTCCCCTAGATACTGGGAAGAATTATTTCTAGGTTGCCCAACTTTCCAACATTTTATTGCTCTTAATAGTACCTTAATCTCATGTGGAATATTTCCCTGTTTGTCTCCAGGTTCTGAAGTAAACTTTTGTCTACAGTGAACGTTTTATGAACCTGTCAGTCAGACATAATTTCCCCCAGCAATAATATGGTTCATAGGTCTATGGTTTTCTAGGAAGATTACTTGGCCTGAAAGGAGTAATCTAAAATTATCTCTTAATGTTTCTGCATGTATAATACATAGAACTGCAGCACTGATAGTAGGCTAGGTCAAAACCTTTTCTGCTAGTTTAGCTTTCATCCTGTCCAGACTCCACAGATTTCCACAGATCATTAAAGACAGCGAGAAAAATCACCACATTTCATGTCCTGATGTGCTTTATTCACCATTGCTTATCAACAAAACACAAACCAAAAAACATTTTTGCAAATCAGGTTAGAGAAGATTTGCTTGTGAATATTTGGGCTACATCTGAAGAGGTCATCAAAAGAATTGTGCCCAGCAGTTCAAGGGAGGTGGTTCTACCATTCTACTCAGACCTGGTGAGAATTCACCTGGAGTATCTGCATCCAGATCTGGAACTGGATGCAAAGTTTTTGGAGCAAGGGTCCAAAGAAGGGTCACAAAAATGATCTGAGGGCTGGAGCACAACCCATACAAGGGCAGGCTGAGAGAGTTGGGGTTCTTTAGCCTAGAGAAGTTTCCAAGGAGACCTTATATCAGCATTCTGGTACTTAAAGGATGCCTACAGGAAAGATGGCAACAGACTTCTTAGCAAGACCTGTTGTGACAGGACAAAGGGTAGTGGTTTTAAACAAACCGAGGGTAGATTTAGACTAGATGTAAGGAAGAAATTTTTTACAATGAGGGTGATGAAACACTGAAACAGGTTGCCCAAGGCGGTAGTTGAGTCCTCATTCCTGGAAATAGTCAAGGGCAGGTTGGATGGGTCTTTGAGCAACCTGATCGAGTTGAAAATGTCCCTGCTTCTACAGGGGAGCTGGACTAGATGACCTTTAAAGGTCCCTTCCAACCCAAACAATTCCATGATTCTATGATTCTTTATACAAAATCTTTATAAACAACGTGTATGCATGTTATTTCTACTCACAATGCACAATGCATACCCATACAAAGATGGCAGGGTATATATTTATTTTAACAATTAATGCAGGTAACTTCTTAACAGAGGTTTTCCTTAAGAGGATTCCGAGACAAGTACTGACCTACTGAAGCTGGACTAGGTGATCTTTAAAGGACACTTCCATGATTCTATATTCTATGATTCTATAATTCTATGATTCTATAATTCTATGAATCTATAATTCTATGAATCTATATTCTGGGACAAAAGGAAAAAATAGTAAAGTACTTAACATCTGCTGTTCTTTAAGCACAAAGCCAGTATACAATTATTTTGGATGTGCTTCTCATAATTCTGCAGAATCCAAATCTCTATGGTTTATGGAATGAGTAAACACTAAGGTTCTTAGAAGTGCTTCTTCTTCCAGATATTTAAAATAACATAAAAGAAAATATAAGAATGCAAGAATTCAACCACCCTCTCTTGCAGCATTCACCAAACACTGATCTCCCTGATTTCACTTGTCAGGTGATCTTCATGGGGTCATAAATTTATGAAACTTGCACACAGTAGATAAGATTTGGTGTAGAGCTTGTAGGGCAGCAGATAAAACTGAATAGATATACAAGCACATCCTGTCCTAGCTATGTATTTCCTCTGAAAACATAAATATAACAAAGGAACAAGCTGACATCTCCGTGTCACAGATCTGAGAATTTTTAACATCAATTCACAATTCAGCATGTTGCACTTTTCAGGCATTGCATTTTACGGTTACCACTATACTTTCAACTTTCATTAACTCCTTATATCTTCCCTTTCTTCTTTAAAAAGTTAAAAATGAGAAAGATTAACAGAACTGCTGTCTGTCAGAGGCACAACCCATTTTTATTTTCCTTTAATGCTTTATAAACAGTCACTGGTACTATTTCACTGGGCACACCAATCAAAGAAGCTGCACAGAAAAGTTTTCTCTTGTGTAACAGCACATATCTGGCTCGCTCTGGGCATGACAGTGAAGCCCTTTCATGCACACAGCAACGCATTATGCAATGCAGATATGCTGAGTCGTCTGATACAGAGGAGATTTCTTGCAAATGATTGATATCACTACAGGAGTGAGTAGTTATTCCATCAGACTTGTTTTAATAGTAGAGACCACAAAATGCCACGCCAAAGCTATCTGAATTCCACACCTCCTCGGGTGAATCATATGGTCCTGATGTGGTGGGAGATCTGGGTGTGTAATGAGGGCACAAAGCAGCTTTCACAATTGTCTGGGGAGCCAGCCAGATCTCTCCATCAAGCTGGGTGTAGATCCCAGGCTTCTACGTGGACAGTCTTGCACTAGATAGGCTAATGGTCCCTTTGGGCCTTTGTTTATATTATGAATGAACTGCTTTTGGAAAGTAGTTACCTACTTGCCCTTGCACATAAAGCACTCCTTCTGAATTCTTAGTTTCACATCTGCAGTTTATTAATGCCTTCATTTCTTCAGACAAGAGGGGTCTTCTTGTTAAAGAAGGAAAATGTATGATTCACACTTTTCTACAATTAGTTCAGTATTCTTTTTTGACTGCTTGCTGCTTCACAGATTTCCCTGGAAGAGTCTGGCTTGATGTTCTCTGTCTTCTTCAACACTGCTGTGAGAAGCGCGGAGCTCCTCTTCCTCTGTTGAAGGCAGCAGCTATTACTCCCAAAACTACCTGAATGCTGTATCCAGAAGGCTTATAGGGTTATCTTAATGAATACGGATTTCTCCAGAGTGTTGCCAAGATGATTCTGGAAAAGTAGAAAAATGGGGAATTTTTAACCATACAAATGGTTAATACAGCTTGAACTGGAGAGATGGGAAAAGACCATCTGCTTAACATTTTTTTCCTCATGTAAGTAAAACACACTATAAACCAGGTTATTCTGAGACTTACAACAAAATCGTATTGGTTTGTAACATAACTTCAGAAGTCCTAGAGGTATATCTGGGAGACACCACTCATGTCCAGGAGAGGAAAAGGAGAACCTGAAAAGTTATGGCACAATCAGTCTAATTTTTTATTTGAAAAGCTATTAGGATGGATTATGAACAGTTCATTTAAAAGCTCCTATGTAACTTGACTGTAAATTAGAAGAATGAAGCCACAGGAAAAAAAGTGAAGAAAGAAACACAATGGAAAATGCCATGAAAAATGAAAGAAAATTTACAGTAAAAGAAATTAATGAAAAATAAGCAAATCATCAATATTGTCTGGCGCAGTAGAAGGTGCTGGAATGGAAAATTGTACTTTGGTCCTGTAGCAGTAACTTTAGTCTCAACATTCCTACTGTACTGCCCTGTACCTGAAAACAAGAGTGGGTGAGGCAGACAATTCTTATTAAAAACAACCACCTGAACAGTCCCACTAAGGAGGAGAACAATGGTATAGGCACATTGGCAAGGCCATTATGCAATAACAGGAGGAAATATGAGGGACATAAATTTGACTTCAAACTATTTGTTACATTATAATCCATCTATATTGACAGCGCTTTCTTGTTGTTATTTTATTACAAAACTGCAGAGTCTTCTGAGTTTCTCTGTTGAAGAGTATATCAAAATTAATTTGAACTCGATTGAATGTCTATTATTTACGTTTTGTTTGATGTTGTAGGATTTCTGTGCTGAACGGCATTTACCCTCTTAGTGGAGGATGACCACAGCAAAAATGACTATGTAGACCTGGCACCAGAGAAAAGTACTGGAGCTCACAAAGAAGTTTATTCACAGAATACACAGGCAAGCTCCTAGGAACACACACCCCTTGCACAGGGCAGCTCTTCTGTTGCCACAATTAGCTGGCAAAGGAGACTCATTGTGTCTGACCTGCTAAGTTATTCTGCTGTACTGGTTTATTCGGACAAACTCGTTTTGACTTGGTGATGACAGAAGAAGTCTGGCTGACTAGGGATGCCCCGAGGGCTCTGGCCTCAGAGAAGCCTGGGTTTCCTGTTGTTGTCAGTGCTCAGACAGGGCTGCAGGTTCACTCACCTTTTCCTGAAGCACCTCAGCCACATGGCCCAGCACCTCCAGGCCGCTGCCTCCTTCAGCTGCAAGGACCTGGAGCTGGAGGGGCAGAGCTTGGCACTGTGGAAAGGGATGTTTCAGGGTAGCTCCTAAAACCACTTCATCGTGCTCGAGTACTACTCCATTTCATAAAATCATAAAATCGTTTGTTTGCAAAAGACCTTTGAGATCATCAAGTCCAACCACACCTATCCCCTACTAAACCATATCCTTAAGTGCCACATCTACACATCTTGTATGTACCTCCAGGGATGTGGATTCAAACACCTCCCCGGGCAGCTGTGCCAGTGCCTGACCACCATTTTCAGTGAAGAATTCTTTCTTAATATTCAATTTAAACCTCCCCTGGTGCAACTTGAGGTTGTTTCACTCATCTTATCACTTGTTACTTGTGAGATAATACCAACACCCAGTTTGCTACAGCCTCCTCCTCAGACCAGATCTTGGTATTGTCTCACAGTTCAGCCTGGAGAAGGGAAAACCCCAGGCACCTTATAGCAGCCTTCCAGTGCCTAAAGGGGCACTGCCTAAAGGAAAGCTGCGGAACGGCCCTTTACAAGGCCTTGTAGTGTCAGGACAAAGGGGGAATGGCTTTAAATTGGAAGGCAGAAGATTTATATTACACATTAGGAAGAAATTCTTCACGATGTGAGTGGTGAGGCACTGGCACAGGTTTGCCAGGGAAGTTGTGGACACCCCCTCCCTGAGAGTGTTCAAAGCCAAGCTGGATGGGGCCTTGAGCAACCTGCTCCAGTAGGAGGTGTCCCTGCCCATGGCAGGGCGGCTGGAACTGGATGATCTTTAAGGTTCCTTCCAACCCAAACCATTCGATGATTCTACATGAAGAGCCGTTTAATGAGGGAGAACGATGAGGTCTGCCCTGAGCCTCTGCTTCAGCCTAAGCAGCCGCACCTCACAGGCCTGTGTTCCAGCTCACAAAGTGTGCTTTGAAGTGCAGGACACCGTGCCGCGAGCAGCACCCTCCGCCAGAGTCGGGGGGGGCCGGGGCCCCACACGGGAACCACCGCCATGCTTCCGCCCCGCCCCGCCCCGCCCCCCGCGCGCGGGGTGACCTCATCGTCACTTCCGCCGCGCGGGGCACGCCGGGAATGCGAGTCGCGATTGGCCGGCGCCCTCCCCGCTTCGCAGCGCGCTGGGCAGCAGGAAGCGGCGGCGGCGGCGCGGCGGGGCGTGGGGCTTTTCCCGGTGAGTACCTGGCGCGGCCGCCTCCCCACCCCGCGTAGAGCCGCGGCGCGGCCCGGCCGACAATGGAGAAGGGATCGATTTAATGCGCGCTTTGATGACGTAATAAGGACTAACGAGGCGGCTGTGCTGCCCGGCGCGCGC